>OX421448.1:11851139-11888639 GCA_949126865.1 Montipora capitata | reverse complement strand
AAAAGTACAAATAACCTGGCAGCGCATGAGTATAGGCTACTTAGAGCCTCTTGTAATATGATAAACGTACCAGATTTGATCCCCTTACTGACTTCTCGAACACGGACTGTTGACTTTTGTCACGTGATTCCTTAACCTGAGCCCACCCACATTGACGCAAAACCGCAGATGTTTCAATGAGTACTTTTTATAAGGTGAAGCGAAGTGCAGCATACAGTTTAACTTACTTATGAGTCAGACTTGTGTTTACAAAGTAACGTTTATGAGGTCGACGAGGAAGTAAAACTCTCTACTCTGCGAGTTGTGTATCCTGCACAATGATCGCGCCTAGCCAAATGATTAATAAGTTCCCACCAGGATTGTGCAGTACTCTCACAGGACTCTGAGTTAAGTAATCAGTTGAAGAAAGGAAGGTATTTTTAGGTAACTTTATATACAACTAAAGGTATTTCGTATACTTATGCAGTATTAGGTTAACTGTTAAAAAGGGGTGGTTTTACATTTTTTAATTGCCACATCTTGTCAAATTCCAAAGATAAGTAATTTTAGGGATAACTAGCCTGCAGTGGAGGCGTTATTTTGGCGCGGAACGCTAGATAAATCAGGTTTTCGATGCCGCCATCTTGGATTGTGCGGGAGTAGATGCTTGACCGGTAGAGGGTTGGTGCAGTGGCTCGTTAAAAAAACATTCCCCATTTTTCCACTTAACGCCTACTCCCTCGGCAAATATTTCCTCGCCCCAATCTTCCACAGTTACCGAATCTAAGATGGTGGCCTAATACGAAAATGTGCACTGGCGAGTCCAAAATACGCCTGCACTGCAGGCTAAGGGATAACATTTTAAGTAATTCTAGATGTAAGGGATAACTGCCCCCGGAATTCTAGGCATAAGGGATCACTAAAACCTCCCTAACAGGGGCTCACTTGGATAAGCTTAGAGTATTTGAAGGCCATGGATCATTTGGTACTGCTCTTTGTTTCTGATCAAACTTCTGCAACTGTAATTTTCAAGTCTTTCGGGTTAGGCTGTGAGAAAGGTGGGCTTAAACAATCTTGTCTTCCATTTTTTGGTCAACCATTTAACTGTATATTGTGATTGTAGTTCATGAATGGGAAGGGACTCTGTCGATATGCTTTTTTTTTTAAAATTTAATTTCGTACTGTATCCTGCACACTGGCTCTCCACTTGGGTCATTCCAAAAGATGGTCCAGTCGATTTGCTCTTGAATGGCACGCGAGGGGTGAGGGGTTATGCAATTGGCCGTAAGCGTCAAAGTTAAACGAGCCAAATATTCAAAGTTCTTGAAGTTCTTGTTCAAGTAAAGGTAGATAGTCGTAGGAAAGCACCACCTCATTCAACAAAAACTAAGCAGGTTCTTTTCAACCACCAAACATGTGACGGAGCGGAACGTTACCGTGCCATGATAATATATAGATTTAGCCAAGCCTAAAAGCGGAGCTCCCGTTTCAAATCCCAGAAAGCAATGTAGTGTTCATGGAAATAATTATGCTTCTGCATAAAGTACAAAATTATTCGTCAACAGTGTGTACATTTTACAGTGATCAAACAGATCAAACACCTCTGAGCTGACAGCAGCAAACAAACAAGGCTTGCAAACAATAACTAACAATTTTAATCAACAACTAAAACTGAAATTACATGGACAGTAATCTCCTTCACACCATTGTCCGTTTGACTGACAATCTTTACTCCCTCTCTCTTCAGCTCAGAACAACAGCAAAAATCTTTACTAATTAAAAAGTCAACCTAAAGTGTAGTAAATTCGCCTACTCGACTGCAATTTCACAGTCAAACAAAGCAGCTCACAACTGGACATCCATTTCACACAAAAAGCCTATAAATGTGATTGTTGAAATATGTCAGAATCTCTGTCAACACGGAATTGCAAACGTTTTCAGGCCTTCTTCCTTTTTTTGGCTAGTTTTCAAAATATGTGAGGGGGGCATCCGAGGCTTATAAGCTTATTAAGGTAATTCCCTTGAAATTGTTCTACTATCAAAGTTTTTTGGAAACTTGGCATAATTAACATTCATGATATGAACATTAAAAGATGCAATAAAAAAATGGGGTCATCGTGCTTGTTTATGCGTCAGCAGGCTCTTAAAATGGGGTATTTTTACTGGTTGCGCTTTAAAAATTCGAATCACCTTCATACGGAATTAAGTCTTGGTTACTGGAAAGACACAAAATTTATTTTGAAAATAAAGCCTTCTTTTATTCACATAAGCAGTATTGCTACCTTTACGCCGTTTTTGATTGCCTAGTTTTTGGGAATAGTGCACTCTTTGGGACAGTTCCGTGGTTGGCTTGAAGTCCTCGCCTTGGCCAAAATACATCCAGTACGGAACTGTTTTCCAAAAAATTCATGTTTTACTATCAAACTTTTTTTCGTCTTGAAATGTATTTTTTATTAGACTGTTCTTAGCAAATATCTGAAAAAAAAAATCGAGGGTAACCGTGCTCGTTTGAGATAAAAGGAGCATTTATTTCGCTATCGGGCTTAGTTTGAGGGAAATCTCTTACGTTTTGTACGTGCACGTGCTCATGTACGCTCGCTAATGACGCAAAATCGTGCGCAGAAGGGATGCGCAATACAATACTAAGGAATTACCTCAAAAAAGGAAAACGTTAAGCTAACCTGAAAGCTAACCGTTGTAAATAAGTGTTTTGCCTCGTTCTATTTCTCTCAGCTTTACGTTGGGTTTCATTGAAATTTTCTCTTCTTCTCCTTCCTCGGATTCTCTCGAGGATTTCTTCGCTTAAATTTCTCAAATTTCGTCACCTCTTTTCTCGTGCTCTTTCCTGCTCTTTGCTCGTCACTAATATGATTTCCCGCCAGAAAAACGCGGGTTGCCAAACGCAACGCTGCCACGCGTTTTCCCTCCAAGGAATTGCCCGAATACTCCCGTCCCCAGAGGATGTTCTGCCTCCCCACCTCTACCCCGACAGTCTGTACGGGCAGACGAACGTACATGACTTCATAACCAAAATTTCTCGTATGGATAGATTTCCCAAAAAAACTTACCCATGGTGCTCTGCTTGCGGGCTTCGCGCACCTGAGCTCCGCTATTAATCAGTACAATTGACTCGAATGTAAACCATTTTTCCTTGCAACCTGCTCTTTTTTGGTGTCAATGATCTTTTCTCACTTACTGTTACTGCATTCACGATGTAAGGAGAGATTTATCAGCCCGAGAACCATAAGACACGAATGGTTCAGGGGCCGATTAATTCTCCCTCTCTGGATCGAAAGTAGCACGGGGGACCTCAAATAGAGTTTTTGCGTTTTTTTAACAAATACGCATGCGTCCTGTACGTACTATCGTGTGACTGGTAGTGTGCTTACCACATGAAAATGCAAGAAAAAAAATTTGAAAGTATAGACCATCCTTTTTTTCTTATTTATATTCTACTAGAGGAGCTGCGAGTAGTCAAGGGGTTAATCAACCACGAATGGTTCAGAGGCCGATTATTTTTGCACTCGAAGGATTGTTTACATTTAATTTGTCTATTTTAACTTTATAAAAACCATTCTAGAGAAGGCGTTTTAAGCCTTCAAGATACACCTAGACAGACCCCGCTGCGACTTGTCATGTGAGCTCAAAACATAACATATTTGTGGTAAATACTTTTGTTCGTGGGCCATCGTAGTTTGATCAAAAATAAGACACAAACAGCAGTGATAAACATATTGAACTTGTTCATTTTGATTATGACTTGACGTTTCGTATGTGCTCTACATACATTTTCAAAAGTAACCGTTGAAATTTAAAACAGCTATTTATATATAACAAAGCGGATGAGGGGACTGGAACCTAGATTAAGCAAATACTTAACAGTACAATATATAATAATAATAATAAAAACAGAAAAGATTAATAAAGCATCAGGTTTTCACTTCCGACGTTGACGTTGAAAGCTGGCTCAAGTTCTTGAATAAAGAAGGTCTCTTTTATTTTACAATGATAGTCTGTTTTGCCCTTCGCTAAAATTATATCAAAATGATCCCACTTGATGTTTAATGTCCAGTGGCCTTGACGTGGTCAGCAATGGTTGAAGTATTGTCATTTTTAGCTAGGGCCTTAAAATGTTCGGTTTTTCTATCGTGAAGCACATGCGAAACGTCAAGTCATAATCAAAATGAACAAGTTCAATATGTTTATCACTGCTGTTTGTGTCTTATATTTGTGGTATATTCGTAAATTTCCCGGTGAAAAGAATGGACTCTTGAATTCCAAATTTTTTGCAAAATAAAAGCGTTTCTGCTGGACAATAGAAGTCATTTTCTATCCTTTCAAGCAAACTCGCTTCGGAGAACCATCCATCACATTTCCATGTAATCTTGCGTTGTTTTTTTTTTTCTAACTTCCCACATGCGCAGCCGTTGTTCAGCGCTGTCGATGATGTGTATGCTCGATTTCCAGCCGTTTTCGAAGTGCGATTAACATCCTCCACCCAATGAACAGCTGAATCACCGGTCCGCGTCGTTTTTTCGTGACGTAGCACCCGTCGCAATTCTATTTTGTATTCAGCCAATTGTATTTTGTACTTGACGGGCTGGCGACTTTCTGATTGGTGGAAAATAGAATTGACTGGACCAGTGATCTAGCCGTGTCCGCGGAGGAAAGCAGGAGCCAACATTGTTCAACATTGTTCAACGTTGTTCAACGTTGTTCAACGTTGTTCAACAAAATCGGGTTATTGAAGCCATTTGCCCGGGCTTTTAAAGAGATTATTTAACTATAATTCGACGAGGGTGCGCTGGATTTGAAGTGATTTACAACCAACGAGGATAATCATTTTATATCCAGCAATCCCGAGTAGAATAATTGTTTTATTAAAAACTCCAGGATCAACAACTCTTCCATCTTGATTTTATCTGGCGCAAGATGGTCAGTGAAGTGTCAGTGTTTATAATTAACGACATGCACGAGCCAAAAACGTTGCGAAAAAGATGTTCCCACTTGATTACTGTGACCATTTCATTTCAGTTCAGTCAGCGAATAGGGGTGATTATGAGGTTAAGGAATCTCATACCAACTGAGGCCGAATTACAACTTTATAAAGCAGCCATCCTCCGTCACTTAACGTACCGCCATTTAAGCTGGACTACAACAGGGAGCGTCATTTTTGATACCGCGTACCGGTGGCTCACTGGGTTGAGCATCGGGCTGTTACGCGGGAGGTCGCGGGTTGGAACCCCGGCCGGATCAACACTTAGGATCTTAAACCAACTGAGGAGAAAGTGCTGCCTTTGTAATTTCATCTGCAAATGGTTACACTTTCAAGACTTCTCGAATAAGGACTATAAACCGTAGGCCCCGTCTCACAACCAGCTTCTATGTTTATAAGTTTCCTGTGGGATGTTGAAGAACCCACACAATATTCGAGAAGAGTAGGAGATGACCGGCTTTGCAGTGATGTCTCTAAAAAAACTTACGGTGTTTGAGGCCACCCAAGCAGAAACAGCAATAAGTCAAAAAGGGACTTTGCCGAGTGCTGGAACATGTAAATGTAGATTAAAAAGTAATAAGGAATCACATGATTTTTCTCGCAATACCGTATTGCGTTCGTTGGCTAACTTATTCCAAATTGCACTCGTCACTCACAGTAATTAATTAACGTCATCAAATACTAAAATCAAAACCCCAAGGTTAAAGATGACCTAGAAATAAATATTTTTTCAAGTCTCGAGTTCCATGACGTCTTTCGTTTCGAAAATACAGCATTTTGAATTTCCGAAATGTCACCTTGCGTGACACCATGTTACAAAGTTATTTGGTTAGCCTGTGCGCAGGCTCTCTCTCGGAGGGCCCAAAAGAGTTTTCGGGATCCGGGATTTGGCTTTTTTGGAGCCTGGGATTCGGGATTCTAAAGAAATATGAGAGCGAGATTCGAGATTGCATTTATGGACGGGAAGCAGGATTTAAAGTTATTACGACGGGATCAGGGAAATCGTAACTTTGAAGCTCCGAGATCCGGGATTTCTGACGGCGAGAAATTTGAAATAAACTCAACTTTCGCCTTCGGCAACGACGGAAACGACCGGAAATTTAAGCTGAGCATTCACGACCACGCTGACAAGTGACTTGTGTGATCCCTATGGAGTGCTCTTCGTTTTGAAATTTGGCCGTAATAAGATCCAGTTGCACAAAGGCCTCATGACCTTTGTTACTTGTAACCACATCACGTTTTTTTACAAAAGTGTCTCATTTATGATGTAGCACATAGGCCAAATTTATACTCTGGTTTTGAAATTGTCGGATATCAGCGACATCGCTATTCGGGCCCATGGCTCGTGTACGACGACCCGACTGACGGAACGTGGAACGTATACTAAACGGGCACAGAGGACCAGTGGGCACTGAGGAACAGTAGGCACGGAGGAACACTGGAACAACAGGAACAAAGGAACAAAGTGACAGGATGCACAGAAGAATACAGGAAGAGGAGGAACAGAGGAACAGAGGAACAGTGGGCAAAGAGGCACAGAGGATCAGTAGGCACAGAGGAACAGTGGGCACTGAGGAGCAGTAGGCACAGAGGAACAGAGTGACAGGAGGCACAGAGGAACAGAGAGTACAGAGGAACAGTGGGCACAGAGATACATTGGAACAGTAGGCACAGAGAACACAGGAACAATAGGAACAGAGGGACAGGAGGTACAGAAGAATACAGGAACAGGAGGCACAAAGGAACAAAGGAACAGTAGGCGCAGAGGAACAGTGGGCACAGAGGAACAGAGGGTTCAGATGAACAGTAGGCACAGAGGAACAGTTGGCACAGAGGAACAGTGGCCACAGAGGCACATTGGAACAGTCGGCACAAAGAAACAGTGGGCACTAAGCAAGAGTAGGCACAGAGGAACACAGGAACAATAGGAACAGAGGGACAGGGGGCACAGAAGAATACAGGAACAGGAGGCACAGACGAACAGAGGAACAGTAGGCACAGGGGACCGTGGATCGTGTAATTCGGCAGTTCCTGCTCCAGTCAACAAGTACCAGGACTTGTCGGTGAATCAAAATGAAGTATTTGGAACCGGAGTGTTTCAAAATCCAAATAGTTTTAGCGACGATGACTTGGAAGATGGCTCTGAGGTCAATGCTAGACAAAATGATTCAACCGCGGATAGCAGTATCGAGGAAGAGGACCATGGGACTGATGACGACAATAATGTGACAGTAATGTAACAGCAACTACTTCAGGACAGAATACTGTCGCGAGCCTTTCATATGTTAGTTTTTGGAACCACGCCGATCGTTTCCCTTGTAAATACCCCTTTGTGAGAAAACAGTCTTGAGACAAGGGCGGACAAAGGCTTTCTCTTACTTTTCGAGTAAGTGCTCCACGCTCGATTGTACGGCATGTAACATGTGACGCTCCATGACGGACAGCAAGATATTGTCAACAATAATGTTGAACCCCCTAAATGAAAATTTCCGAATTACCTATACCCCAGTGATATTGACGTTACGTTCCCATGTACCGGCTCTCGGCCGTTTTCTGCTCAACGTCATCAGTACCCATACGGAATACTGTATTACTTTACCCGCGGACTACAGTGATACGTCCTCGGGAATCCCTGCGGGGGCAAATAAATAATATGCCCTTACCGCAAACTAGGAAGCATAAATGCTTAGGGTCTCAATAACGTGAGAGACTCATTTGGGATAGTCATACGATTTTTGAGAAGGCCACTGCGAGCATAGGACCGATGAGACAGATCAAGGCTTTTGTTCTTACAGTACTCTATAAAAGGTTCATAAGCGCTTTGTTTTTGAATATTGCTTCTCTTTCTCGGAAAATTGCGGAAACTGCTTACGGATAAGCAGCGAACATTTTTATGTCGGTCTGCTAAATTCTCACGGGTGCAAGCTATAACACTCTCTCACCTGATGTAATTGATAATCTTTCACAGAATGCACTCGAAGCAAGACGGCTATTTGCTAAGTTCAACCTAATGTACAAAATATTAAATGACGATACCTCCCCCGGCCTTAGGAACTCTTGCATTACAAGGAATAATAATTAGACTTATTACCATCTTCGCGATTACGCTTCCTATACAAAAGAAAGAGTTTCTAAAGATAGAGGCGCGATGCCATGGAAGCAACTTCCAAATAAAGCTAAATCACGGGAATAGACATATTCATTTATTATATAGATAAAAAGGAAATACTAGGATTTTCCTTCTTACGAAAAAATCACACATTTTTGCCGCGCGCAGTGAACATACCATTCACATGTGAAGATAAAGGCGTCGTCATGGTAACTAACACGATTAGTCAATAAAACGCCAGCTTCCCCCCTCATTGTAAGATACTTTTGTGCTGTAAGATAATTCTTGTCTACTACACTAACATTTTTATTGCACTATTTGACATAATCATGATTTGTTTTTCACAACTTTCATATCTTGTTTCATGTTACACAATATGCGTGTTTTAGCGGTTGTGATCATTTTTTCGCCATTTCAAAAATGAGCAAAACAACTTGTTTTTAATCTGGACATTTCATTAATATCTATATAATAAACAGAACATTACATGGCCGTGCTGATATTATCTCTTATTCGGGTGAACGAGTGAGAGATACTATCACCACTCAAGGATAAAATTTGTGTCCCCGCGCGGCCATGTAATATCTTCTATAGATAGCTTTTTATAAAGTTGTTTTTACAGTTCAAAATTGTTTTATGTTAATCATGTACTTTACTTTAGTGTTTGTGTCTTTGATTTTTAGTGTGTAAAAACACGCCCTTGAGAAAACCAGCTTGGAGTTATTGGGGCTAGCGCTTTTACATTTGCGTTCGACGAAGGGAAACGCATCCTAATTGTGTCAGTCCCGCGTGATGTCCCTCGGGTATCGATCGTGATGCCATACGATTTCAGCGTCTTGGACTAGCTGGCTGGCACGCGATAGTGTACGGGGGCTTGCCCAAGGGAAAACTTCCATTCCCGTTTTTCCTCCGAAGTTTAGTCCCGTTAGATGGGGTGAATACTAAGATGGGCGCCTCTCCGGTGCTGTTCATTCTTAGGAATCACGCTGCTTGGCTATCCATCAAGAAAGTCTACCGATATTACATTATAACACATGTATTCCATAATTGCTTTTAATAAAATGATTAGCAACAATACTTATAGTGTGATACCATCATTACTGAACAAATACTATAAAAGGGTATAAAAAGATCCTCTGGAAAATACACAACTACTTTCAAATGTCTCATCGATGACGCTGAGAATCAATTGACAATCAGTTTGCTTTTTGTTACCTTGAAAACATGTTAAAAGATCGGCTTTGCAAAACAAGCGGTTGATAGTTTCACAAATGCCTTTTCGGGCCCGAAAATTATCGGGACTTCCGAGAAACGGGCCACTGGTGTGAGTACGCCTGTGTTCTTCAATGGTCAAACGAACTCATCAAATGGTCCCAACTCCATCCAACATTTTCCAGAACAAAAAAAATGTTCGGAATCGATGTTGGATGAAAGTTTAAAGTGCTGCTATGATAAAAAATTCACTTCCTTTTTTCCTTCAGATTTTGAAAGTGTGTTTGCTTAAAGAGGCAGTGTCACGCTATATTAGTCAAACTTCAAAACACTTAAAGACGTCTTTGTATCAATGAAGACCAAAAACTAACGCTGTAGTTTTGTTACCAATAACTATGAAAGTTCACTGAGGCTATTCTTTGTTGTTTGCACCCAAGGATGGAGAGGACGGATATGGATTGAAACTTGAAAACTGAACTGGCCAGAGACAATGTCTTCAGAAAGTCGCCAAAAATTTAATACGAATAGCTCTTTGTGCCATAAATACATTTCATATCTTCTCAGTGGGTTGTTATGAATGTTGTTCGTGTGTGCTAAAGTACTAATTTAAATTTTTACCTACAATTGTAGTTTTGACCTAAAGAAACGTCAAATTTAGCATGTCGGTTCTACTTTTACACCTGACTGGCAAAATTTTCAGCCTTGATTTTTACCCAAAGGCTGTTTACGTTGAGTGTAAGTTTAGGGTTTTACGATGCGCCATTATTCACGTTCAAAACTGACCGATGAACCTCAGAAAACTGGATCTAGGGAAAATTGAGGTCATTTACTCACTAGCTTAAAATTTCAGCATGTAAACGCGGCTTATTAGATATGCAAAACACGAATTTTAAAGTTTCAAAGCCCGAAACTCCCGCGCTGCACATCAGTTAAGCCGCGTACACACGCATTGCATTCTTAAAGTAGTGAGTCTTTGACGTCATTTTCTCCTCGATCCAGCTCTCTCGATGATTTTAAAGTTAGTAATTAAATCGAAAACTTCAATTGCAGTTTAATGAAATAAACAGGTGTCTTTTTGAAACCAAGGCTTAAAACTTGGGTCACTTAGAGTTTAGTTAACAGAGTTTTGAAATCCAAAGAAAAAGAAGAATTTTGGTCATAATACTTTTAAAGAACTATTCAAACGGCCCCAACTTCTAGAAAAAAAGAAATGTTTAATCGATGTTGAATGAAAGTTCAAATCAGTTTGAATTTGATTCAATACGCTTTCAACACGCTTTTAATTAGCTTTAAACATTCTTTACCATTTCAACAATGTTGAACGACCAGTTCAAACGAATCCTACATTTGGTGCAACAAAGTGTGAATGCCGTACATGTTGAAGCAAATGTTGAAACGGTTTCCATAAAGCTCATTTGTAGAATCTATACGCTTTATTTTGCCATGTCTAAAAGGCCTATATATACAGCCAATCAGGATGGTGTACAGCTGTTTCACGTGTGAAAGTATAACCAATCAACAATAGCGTAAAGGCCTTTCCGAGCCAATCAGAATCGTGCATCGTTTACATTCAAATAGCTTTTTAGATTTGGCCCCTTTTTTAGCGGCGCCACTCTCGCCTCTCTTCGCCTTTTTTCCTCCTCCTCCTTGCGTTAAGAAAACTATTGCAATGAAATTTCTCATCTTACGTGTAATAAACAGCTCACGTCGTAGAAAGTGCCTTGTGCGGGGTTATATTCACTCGTTGTTTGTGTCAAAAGCTCTCACTCGCTCGTACGTTGTTGGTTGGGGTTTTCACACAAGCAACTCTTGAATACAACCCCGTATGCCGCGCTATGACGTAAACTGTATAAAATGGGTCCTAAGAGTCAATCGCATTGGGCCAATGAAGTAAGCTAGTGTGAGTTGAAATAGAACTCCCAAATTGAAAAAAAAAAAGGTTAAATGAAGTATGAAAGATTGGTTTCGATCAATTTCAATTGTTTTTTATTCCATCGCTAGCTAACAGTACCCACAAGATGGTTTAGTGCCAAACATTTGTTAGGCATTTAATACTATGCGCAAAGAAATTTAAGACTTCACAGCCCATCTTCCATCGCGCGGCGCCACACTCAGTTTAAAAATTATATATATTTAATTTTGACTGCAAGAATGCCGTTAACGAGAAGAAAGAAAGGTACTTCGTCCACACACAATGTCTTTGGCAAGTTGAGAGGCTTGAAGTAATTGAGCCAGAGTTTCAATCTAATACGATTAAGATTAATTTCGTTATTCCTTTAGGTTTTGAGGTATTTGATAACAATTACTGCTTCGTTACAACAAATAATAAAAGAGAAAACACAATGTAATTGAGTTAAAGCTAAATAAAAGAGATTTAGTGTATTTCAGAGGACGTCCACGGGCTACTCTTGTGATGTTAACAAGCTCAAATGTCCTCGTCATCACTCCAGGCTTTAGCACTCTCCCAGTCTCCATCCCCTGATATCCAGCCTGAGCCCGAGCCCGAGCCAGACTCAGACCCCGACGACCAACCTGAACCGGAGCCAGAGTATCGAACTGCAAACGAACATGGCTGTCGATTAGGTAATGACCGATGAATAAACGAACAGTCGTTTTAGTCCCGTTAATAATACACACCAACCTCATTCCCAGGATCTTTCCCTACGCTTTGGGAGGAAAGGGACTGGGAAGAGGTTCCAATTCGCTCAAAAATTACTCAGTTCTGATGAGCTAAAAAAGAGTGCAGTTTTCGTGTAATACCGGTACAAGTTCATAGCAAATGCACGTTTCCAAGTTTCCACGTGAGTGACATTTGTAAAAGTTTGAATCTGAAAAGCGTCATAATCTGTTTCAACCAATCAGTTAAATGAACTTCATAGAAAATTACAGCGAGCGCTGTCAAATTTCCTTTGTTTTGATTTTTTGTCCTCATTTTTTTATCTGTATTATTAAATAAACCCAAATAAACTGTAGTCGAATTTGTGCTTTATAGATACAGGATATTAATCCGGATTAAATTAATGAACAAACGTGCACAAACCTCTATCACAGAATTCTTCTACTCGACAGTATCTTCCTTCTACCCTTTCAGTCTCATTGCATGGTCTCCCTCCATATTGAGGCGCTGGTGAATCGCACTTCCGGTCACGCGTTTGCTTACCAAGTCCACAGGTCACGCTGCATCTTGACCACTCGCCCCAAGGTCCCCAGCCTCCGTGAACTATGGTAAAATTCAATCGTTGTCATGGAGACATAATAAGCTGGAAAAATAACTAGCTTATAATTCGATTACACAGTTTTTAAATGTTATGACCCTTTGGGGAAAAAAAGCTCTTAAAGTAGAGTAGGGAACAAACAAACTCAAGAAAACACATTCAGAGTAGAACCCAAGAACCGTGCTTGAAACACATTGGCAGAAAGACGAGATTTCACCACCGCGCCAATCTTGCTCTCTTAGATGAATTTAAAGGCACTGCTACTTCGGTGGCCCTCGAAATTGGTTCAGAAAACAAAGGACACAGTAAAATAGGTGGTAGGAAGTAATAGATCCCAAGATCCCAACCCCAGGGGCCGCGGAGAGGGAGGGGCTGGGGGGGGGGGGTACAGCCCCCACCACTATTTTCAACGGTGCCTCTCCCCTCCCCTCAGACGTCCGTGATCCATACCAAAACCGAGCCCCTCTACTTTCAAACGTACTCCGCGGCCCCTGAACCCTGCGTTCTATATCAATGCAGTGAAGTTGAGGTTTTAAACCTTTGCAAAAACCGTGGACGATTGGTCTTGCAGAGCGTTGGATCAGAGAAGATCGTGATCAGTCATAATTGATTTAAAAATATTTATGAAAGTCAAGAAGACTATTGCACGACTGATAAAACAACGCGAAAATGTATTTTTCCCGGTTCTTTTCGGTGCAAAAGTAAAACTTGCACCACTTGCCCCTGTAAAGAACTCGGCCGTAATGAATACACATTTCATTCTACGGGTAAAAACCATAAAATCAAATCTCACATTACTTGTAAAACTTTCAATGTTGTTTACATGATTCAGTGTAAATTATGTAATCTTCAGTATATCGGGGAAACCAAACACAGTCCCACTAGTAGTTATTATCCAGACCGCAGTCTCAGAACACTTAGCAATAACCATTCACACAGTCCTATGTTACTCATTGCCATTGAAAAGCTCATCTAGTGTTTCAACGGCATCTTATTCTTTTGAAACTTTGGTTTGTTTATCCAGTATCACTTTACCTTATCATTTGAAATCTTCTAACATGTGTATATATATTCTGTAAATTCGTTAGATCTCCAAATAAACCTGATGAAGGCTAGTATTAGCCAGCCGAAATGTCGTTAAAAAGTACATTCTCGCGTTGTTTTATCAGTCGTGCAGTAGTCTCCTTGACCTTTATAAATATATATCAGTGCAATAAATTGAAGGTTGTTAAAGTGCATATGAAACAAATTTAAATTATCTGTTAGCTTGTTCAGAGCTTTCAAAATGATGAAGAACGGCCTTTGTTTTATTGCGATAGCACTCTTGGTTGTCGAATTATTCAAGATTTTGATTTATGCAAATTGTAGGACTTGTGACGTCACATAGTGGACACAAAATTATGTAAAATCACAAAATATGGAATATCTTTGCAAATACCACGTCTGCAGGGTTGAAATTTTGCAGGTTTGATTTGCTGCCAGAACTACACATTGGGATAGTGATTATGATGTCACCATAGCAACATACTCGTTACCAGACCTCTACCTTCTTGAAATGAAAAATGCCTTCTTTGTTGCTCTGGGGCCGGTTCCGCCGGTTCCTGAAAGGTGTAATAACCCTATTCCAGGGATAAATGTGCCTGGAATAAGGCACATTTATCCCTGGAATAGAGTTATTACACCTTTCAGGAACCCGGCCCTGGAGTCTAACAGACGTCCTTATGCTTGTGCTGTGTAATGTCCATATTCGCTCACACCCACTGAATGAACATCAACAGCAAATAGCACTTATTGAGGAAGGAAAGTCTGGTTTTACCCTTTGGATGGAGAGGCCTGGAGCCCATTGTGTTGCCATGGAAACGTCACAGTGGGCCATATCATGGAACTTTGTGATGAGTATAACAACTGCAAAAAGTTTCATTTCCATACAGAGAGATATTCCATTTTTTGTGATTAAACATCATTTTGAGTACACTATGTGACGTCACAAAGTCCTCTAATTTGCATATATCAAAATCTTGAATAACTCGGCAACCAAGATAGCTATCACAATAAAATAAACACCGTTCTTCATCATTTTGAAAGCTCTTTCGAACAAGCTAATAAAAAAATTGTGTGGACGTTGGGGAAGGCTAACAACAAACGCAGCAATCTCGCTTGAACAGAAATTGTTCTATCAGCGCCGGAACGAAATAAGTCATTTTCGAGAGGGGACAAAATATCATTTTTTTGAAGGGTGTCTGCAGATAATAGAGAGATTAAGCATGACGTTTACGGCCGACGGCAAACGGGACATTGCAGGCTCCTGCTTGTCATTAAAGCGTGAAAATTATCTCATTTTAACTTGTCTCGTTCCTTTGAGAAGTTGCTTGGTATATGGAGCTAACAGCACAGAAATGAGCCAATATCAAGCAGGGTTCTTCCATCTTTAGCAAAACCCTAATTTCACTCCGACGTTTGCCGTTTGGCGTAAACGTCATGCTTAATCTCTCTAATGAGACGTTTTCCGTTTCCTTAGCGAAGAGCCTGCTCTTGTAGTAACAATGCAACAATTCTTTTTTGACTCACTAGGGCAATGTTCTGTTTCCACACAGGGTCTTCTTTCCTGTAGCTGTCCCTGACAAAAATTTCCGCCGTACTGTGGTTTAGGGTTGGTGCATGACCTAGCTCGGATTTGGAACCCATTGCCACACGTCTTCGAGCAACTTGACCAATTGCCCCAAACCGACCAGCCTCCGTCAACTGTTGAACAAACAAGCTATTTTCAGCAAGAGCCTTTTCCTTAACCCTTTCACTGCCGAGCTAGGGCTTCCCCATTGACGAGTAAAATCGTTTGGCGTTAGACAGAGTAAAATCTATAAGTGTCAATTTGCATTTTTGGCGGTGAAAGGGTTAAATTACAGACCTTTTGTTAATCAGCTGAGTGCATGTCCTTAGGAGACAGCAATCTTTTAAATCGACTAGAGATCACAGTTCAGAAGCCAAAACTCGCAAGTGTCCAGCTCTGGGTGATAAAAAAATTATTGGCGAGGGATTTTAAGGAGGGTGTCTACTATCATTTTTGTGCATACTTTCTGCCCATCTGCCCATTTTGTGCGCTTATGCGAGTGCTCTTGGTATCCATTGGGGGTAACCATGTATTTTCCAGAGGATTCAGTTTGGAAAAGAACGCAATGCATTGCTTTGTTATTTGCATTTTAAAGCTTTCAACAAATACTGTTGATAAGTTATTTTGAAAAATCCTTGGTTACCTCCAATTTTCTTTTTAGATTTCAAAAAAACTTGTTAAGTTATGCTGTTCCCGCATATTGATAAACTACGCAAAATGAATACCTTTGAATTAGTAGGCATCGTCCTTAAGCAATTAAATATCACTGAGGTGACGTTAATCTCCACGGGAATAATTTTTGGGAAAAGATCGTAACTGAAAATTGTATTCTGGTCACTTTAAACTTTTGGATCTAAGGAACACGCCACAGTATACCCTACCCGAATAGATAGTTCACAAATGACTAATTCAAAACAGGTAAAGTATTACAGGAGAGAGTGGAAAATATGAGCTTTATATTGCTTTTTGAAGCCATTAATTAATGAGAGATTTAAAAAAAAAATTATTTACGTCATTTACACCACGATATTTACACTACTGACAATAAGATACGTGGACTACCTACGATACAGAACCTACACTACTTAGATGCTTGTAGAAAAAAAATTAGCATTGAGCTAGGGGCTTACCAGGTCCGAGCAAACTAATTTAACGGAGAAAAAGCTTCCATTTCTTCTCAAAGGCGGTCGAACGATTACTGCGGAGAGCTATCTGTTTTTCAATTTGAGTAATTGTGTTCAGTTTACTATTGAAGGCGGATATACAAGGGGATGTTCCACCTAAACAAGATCAATAGCTGTATGAGTAAAGGGATTTTTGACAGCCCTGAGAGAACAAAATCATTCCGAAGGCCCCTTTGAAAGAGGAATTGTTTAACATCTTTCCAAAAACCTTTTTTATAGAACAGCTCAGGAAAAATTGAGCTATAGTCTTTGCTTCTCATTCACAAAAGCAACATTTATCTGATTGTACAAGGTTGATTCTCTTCAGAAAATCATTTGTAGCAATCCTCCGATGTAAGAACTTACAATTAAAGGTTCTTAATTTGGTAGAAGACGTACATTTAATTAAAAGAAATTGTATATGCTACCTTCCAGTCTACATCACAGTCACTCTGAACACGAAGGTCCCTAAGCCACTTTCCGATTTCCTTTGGTACCGATGGGTCGGGGAGTTATTTTCTTGAGAAGTGTAGATAAAAATATTGAATTTGCATTTGGAGAGAAGTTCAGTTAAAGTTAATCCTTTCACAATATTCCTGTCCCGCATCGGAGTACTATGCAGCTCCCTCATAAACGATTTTACAGCTGAAAGAACTCCACAAAATTTTAACCATTTTTTAAAATGGTTAAAATTCTTGAAATTTGGTCCTCAAATCGTTATACCTAAGGAGGGTATCATTTTCGTCTCGTAAGTGAAACATTTTGCTAATACCGTGGCTCGACCAATGAGAATACGAGACGGTCATTTATTCGAATTAGGGAGTTGTACCAGATAAACTGATCACCGATGTTTGCATCCGTAATCGCAGCGACTTTAGAAAAATGTAACTCCGCCCAGGTTTCTAGGACCTCACGGACAAAGGGGTTGGTTATCCCTAGCATAGGGATGTCGTTTTTGTGAAGGTTACATGAGAAAATTGCGTCTCCTCCATGTTTTTTTTTAACTTTCATCGAAAAAAAATTTCCAGTTCCCTCTATTTGTCGGATCAAGGTATTTTTTGATCCAGGAGACCTTGGTTATAAGCATGCTTTTAATCTTGTCGCCTTTACCGTCCCAAAGAAAATCGGAAAGAAGTTTATTGACGTTTTGTAATGCCTCCATGGAGGTGGGTAGGGGTGTAGACAAGTTGGGAAACCAGAAGACTTTTAATGAGAGTGATTTTACCAACTAAAGTAAGCCTACTGAACTGCCATAATTCTATCACATTTTTTACTTCGTAATCCTCTCATCGTGATTGGAACGGAGCATTACATTTCTGTCTGCTGCAAACCAAACGGCCAATGCAAAAACGTTCCCCTTCACCCAGGAGATATCTGGCTTGTTACACTGTATTGGTCCTCTCTCTTTTGCTGAACCTACCCAAACTGAGCACTTTTGTTTTCTCGAAGTTTAACTTTAGCTCAGAGATCATTTGAAATACATGTCGAAAACCTTTACTGCGCGAAGAAAAGAGCCGTCTGAGCCATCGAATATTAATGTCGTATCGTCGGCATATTGGCCAAGTTTGTGTTTGACTCATTTCTTTTCAAATTTGTAGGCGGAATAGTTTCCCATAATTTTGAAGCCGTACATGCAAAAGTAAACCCTTGCTTTAATTTGGTCGATAAAGATTGATTTTAGACAATTGCCTTGTATTATAACTAGACAGACACCACAAAGCAATGGCTCAAAAAAGAAAAATATATATTGTACAACACATTGTGCTGTACGCTTCTTTGCCATCATCTGCATTTGGATCTACATCTACATAATCCAGCATTTGGTAAACTCCCCTTTGACTTGTGGCTGTATTTGCTTACGTGTTCTCATACATCATACCCCTTTTACAAAAAAATCTTATTTCCAAGCCGGCCATAA
Source organism: Montipora capitata (assembly GCA_949126865.1). Lineage (NCBI taxonomy): Eukaryota > Metazoa > Cnidaria > Anthozoa > Scleractinia > Acroporidae > Montipora > Montipora capitata. The sequence continues at coordinate 11,870,439 of OX421448.1, read as the reverse complement.
ACTGCTAGCATTACCTTTTTAAGTCAGTCGAGCCGCCCGCTTTAGTCGTCAAGGAAGAGGGCTGAAGAGCCGAGGGGAGAATGGGTAGACAGCAAAATGTGGGCCTTCATTTCACTCTCTCCCCATTCTCCCCTCGGCTTGCCTGTGTGGTGACTAAAGCGGGCAGCTCGGCTGACTTACAAGGGACTGCTATTAATATGAGCTGGCCACATTTTGCTGGAGAATTCAAAACAGACCACACCGGGAACTCCATGTCTTTCTCTTTTTCGAATTGTGTGTGGGAATCTTCGACGTCTCATGGAGTTCATGAACATTGAAGGGTTGTGAGACGGGGCCTACGGTTTATAGTCCTTATCCGAGAAGACTTGAACGTGTTACCATTTCCAAATAGCATCACAAAGGCAGCACTTTCTCCCCAGTTACTTAAAGACCTTGAGTATTGAACCGGCCGGAGTTGAGCTCACGACCGCCCGCACGATAGTCCCGATGCTCATACAACTGAGCCAGCCAGTCAAATCAGTCATTCCGATAAAATTCATTCACCGTATTGAAAAAATTAAAAAGGCATTTTGTTTGAAGATTTTACCGCAGGTGCACTGAATATGTGTACAGGACTACTTTCAATACTTTTAGATTGAACCCTTTCACTCACATGATCTAAATGTTAATTTTCTTAAATGGTACCATAGATTTCTTTGTTGGCTATTAATGAGAATTTAGTGTTAGATCAAGATAATACCCCATTGTGTGGTTGATAATTATTTTCATTCTCAATACTTCTCTACCTGACAGTGTATTTAATCTGTGAGGTGAATTTACTTACTGATCAATCGTTGGAGACAAAGGGCCTTAACCGTCTTAACCCCCGGGTTACCTGATTGCTTCTTGACTACCCAGTTCCCCGCCTACCAAATTGATTTGCCAGCCAACTAGAATGCCCTGTTATGAAGCACTTGAAAAGATTGCACAAACTTCTCGCAGGCAACATTAGTCGATCGTTTGATTTACGTATGTGAACTAGTTGTTAATTAAGAGAATCAGACAATAACGTTTCACATGACACTCTAACATGACGTACTTGGACAGGGTTTCGTTTGGCAAGACCTTGTCATCACAGCCCTTCCTCGGCAAGGATTTCCCCCATGGGAGATACATGTCCTATTCCTCTCTTGAAATGAAGGTCCGCATGTTGCGTTGCACTCGCTCCAGTCTCCCCATTTACTCCAGTAACTCGGTTCTGTTTAAGAGGAGCCATACACACGACTGTATTAAGATTCCGTTATTACATTACAAGAAGGAAGTGGGCTATAATGCAGGAAGCCTCGAAATGATCAAGACCGCTAAAATGACATTTGTCATTTCAGCCTTCCGACTCCGAGAGTCGCCCACTTTGACAAATAACATGGCCTCTTGTTAAACGTAGTAAAAGTGACGGTTAAAATAGTAACCTGCAAACGTGATCGTCTTTTAGACATCCGTTACTCTGGTTTGAATGTAGCTTAAAAAGTTACGATTCAAAGAACCAAAGTTTCGACACTCCTGTCTAGTGTCGTCCTCAGAGGTGATCTAAATTCTCCTGTTTTGTTCCTTTTTCTGTGATCTTTGTCAAATGTCGCTCGGTGAAAAATGAAGGTCAAAAAGTCTTACAGCAAGGCTGATACAACGGTGAAGGAATATATTCTATGAGATGATAGATAGCAACCTGGCCCCAGTTGTTCAAAAAGGTGGATAACGCTACCACCGGATAAATTACTATCCATTGGATAGCGCAATTGGTTTCGCTATGACTTATCCACTGGATAGTGATTTATCCGGCGGATAGCGCTATCCATCGTTCAAACAACTGGGCCCTGGCGTGGAGCTGTAATCATCTCCTATAATCACTTCCTATCGAATAAGTGCAAAAGGAATAATTGTTTTATAAAATACGCCTACAAATTGTGAATAAATCTTCCCTACTTTATTTTGTAAAAACAAGAACAAAAAAAACCTGATGCGTACAGTTACTGATATTTGTAGAGTATTGTATAGAGTGTTTTCACGTGACATCACGGCGGCCATGTTGGTCTCCCTAATGTATTATCATGCAAACGTTTTCTTTTCTTTCGGTGGCAAGACAAGGTTACTGATCACGTGATAATCGACGGAATGATGGATTATTTTGAAGGTTTTGGAGCAGAAGCTGCTCTACAAAGTAACTGTGTTTTCACTGAATCAAGGTCGAATTGCAGGAGACAGGAACACATACCGTGCATTTTTACCTTTCGTTCCTGTCTCCTGTATATTGTCTATACCTTTCATTTGCCTCGAAATTTCTAACTTTCATAAAGTCGAATTGGTGTTTGGAAATATTGGTGGGGTAAAAAATGGGAAAAGTAGAATATGTTTTGGTTACTGGTTGCGAGGTAGGGATTTTAGACCATGGGAAAATGTAACCGGAGGTGAAGCGTTGTCCATTTAACTTTCTTTTACGCTGTCACTACGTGTCTTTGCTGTTATCTAGATCGATCGGTCGATAGGAGATTGCAAAAAACTTTGGGCGAAACTCAGGTTTCTCCAATCTGGCTTTGCTCAAAATCAATACCTGTTATTATTGTTCTACAAGGCTCACAGTTATCTCTTCCTCTTCTTCTTGAGCTCCATCCAGCTCCTCCATTAGAACAGCAACTCACTTTTGGCTGCTTTGGTCCAAGTTTTCTTTTGCATTCTCCAGTTCTTTTGCTGATTTTCGACCAACAAAACCCCTCTCCGGCAGCTCGTCTGGCCTCTACAAAGATATATAATACTGACGTACTTGAAAAAGTTGAAAAAGGAAACATTGTACCTTTTCAAACATTGGATATAGACATCGATATGTCGTTTTTGAACAAGCAACAGAAGACAATAATCAACGCAGAATATTTTATCTCCTCTCGTCGCCACACATTTCTAACGACATGCAATTAATTCCTGTCAAAAAAAAAATTCCAGAGACTCAATCCGTAAGGGCAGGAAATCTATTTTAATTTCAAAGCCGGCAGAATAGTTGATCCCAACGGTCTAACTATTCACGACGAAACATATTAGATTTCAGTTTATTTTTTACAGTCAGTTCTCTTCTGTTATTTCTCCGTTATTTTCCGTTACTCTTCTTGTAATTTGTCAAGAGGACGTCTTCCGTGTTTCCATAGCGTCAGCAAGACACGAGGGCGAGCATATTGACCAATGATAGTTATTTTATAAATAAAATGATAAAGATAGTACGAGCACTCTCATTGGTTAATAGCTGTGTTTAGATGAAAGTATGGAAACACGGTTGTGACATCGCACGAATTTTGATTGGTTATAAATGGTCAGACGCGCGTTTTGATTGGCTCGTAGGAAATATGAGCTTGAATCAAGAAAATCTGTTTCAATCAAGAAGTGAAAAATCCAGCATTAGCCTTCATTTGTCGAATTATCTTTGAGAAGTATTTTATAAAAGCATTAGAGGACTTTTTTCCGCCGGTGTTTCCATAGCCTCGTCTAAACACTCGGGGGAGTTGGGAGAATTCTCGACAGTTATGCAAATCCTCGACTGCGTCTCGGGTTTCCATAACTGTTTCGAATTCTCCCAACTCTCCCTCGTGTTTAGATAAGGAAACGAAGAAAACGTCCTCTATTGCTTAAATGTATATATACAAGAGTCCACGATGGACTCTTGATATATATGTGTACATAGAAGCAACCCAGTGTAAACTGAAGAAGGCTGGTTTTTTCCAGCCGAAATATAATACAGTACTAAATAATAATCAAATCTACGCTGTAGATCGTTGTTTCTCAAAATTGGGAGTTTAAGGAAAGACGACGGCTACGGCTACGGCTACGGCAACGCCACAAAGCAAGAATATGATTGGTTAAAAAAGGAAAATATTATCGTGTTGCACGTGCAGCACGAATTCCCGTGCATTTCTCTGCCGTACTCCATAAAACAACAACGTGAAATCACCAACTTTTAGGTTTTGACGACAACGTGAGCATACAACCACGAAACAGTCATTTTCTGTTTTGACTTTAAAACCGTTCGTACCCATCCAGTTACAGGATTGTTCGCCTGTATTGTACAAGGTGAACAAGACGGAATAATTGCGAAATACTTGCGATAGCGCTAAGTTATATTTTGGACTGCCGTTTTGGTTGCCGTAGCCGTCGTCTTTGCTTAAACTACCTTATATCGATGTAGGGCTCGCGCTCTCCTCGGCGGAAAAGCCCTGGGAACGAGATTGTTATTTATTTGACGGATACTCAAATGGGCCACGTCCAAAATGTCAGAAATGTCATGGTTGAAATTAATAATATGATTGAGATATCTTTAATGACCTCCGTGTCAAATACAAGATGAACACCAGCAAAAAAATAGCTTTTGTTATCTTTCAGGTAATTAACACGCGAGGGCAATAAATCAGGACTTGGAAGACTGCCATTTAACACAGACTGCATGGAAAAATACATTGCTCACCTACATTGTGGGCTAACTATGTTTTTAAGACAGCTGGACTTTTTAATTCTGAGAGCCGCACTAACTGGAGTCTCGTTTGGTTCGACTGGCTCGGCAGTGGATGGCAAACTAGCCTAACGAGCCAGCTCGTCAGTAGAGTCTCTAGATGTGGCCCAGAATTCTGCAGTTTAGCCTTTTACTTGTTTCATCGTTCATTCCTTTCTAAAGGGCGCGGCGATTTTTTCCAAGATGTTGGCGGTTAGCCTAGAATCTATGTTACGCTGTCTGCATCCGTTACGGTAATAAAATTCTTCACGGGTCGAATAATTTCGTTATTTTTGCAAAATCATTTACGTTCGCTGTAAGTTTGAAACTTTGTCATCACTTACCAGCTAAATGTAGGAAGCAGAACATACAATGTGCACTGAACGCAATTGCAATCAAAACTATGTATTTTGACATGTTTCGTTTTGGGATCTTCCTCTACTGTATTTGTTCAATATTTTGGCGTGCTGGACTTCAAGCCTTATCAAGGACGCCGAATTTCCCAAGCCAAGTGTTGGGTGATCCTCAAGTTATCTGTAAGCAACACAACAGTAATATTAAAACATTATCTCAATTTTTAATAGTCATGCCAGTATATCTAAGTCCTGGCTCATCTTCCAGTTCCTTTATCAGTCTTACAGAAGTAGCTTGGTATCCAACGCTTAAAATATTAAGGTCTTCTGTTACCTCAGGCGACTTGAGGCCGTCATGGCTACAATCAACAGACATTTAGTCTGTCTTCCCTTCATGATGAAGCGTTTGTCTTGACCTCAGCGTCCTCAAAATTTTAACTGAGACAAGAACCAAATTTCTCTGAATATGTACGTCGTTAAAGATCAACTGAAATTACTATTGGAGTTTTCATCTGGCACCATTCAGACCATTTAAACGAAAGCTTATCAGTAGAACATCGTCATGCTGCCATTTTTTCTCAATATTTTAAAGTACATGGATTTTTTCTACCCTTGAGGCATGAAAATCTCAGTAATTGAACGCAGCATTAGTAACTGGATCGCTTCTTGTCAGTTCTTTTGCGTGGAAACAAGCGTTTCGTTTCAACAAAAACAGATGCTTCTCTTAAAACAAAAAAAATCGCTTTTGGCTGCCAATGCTTATCTCAAATGCAGATGTTAAAAGGCATGTTAATAGGCACAACAATCGACTAGACGGACGATTTGAGAAACGGAGTGTTGTACGACGTATTTTTCTAACCTCCTGGTAACCATAAGTGACCATTTAATAATCCGGTTCACTGAATCAGATGTCTGGAACCTCAATCTCGCTTCCATAAATGGCTTCATGATCATGTAACGAAGGACAATGCTTAAGATTTTCATTCTTGATAGTTGTCATGTTCGGCCCGGGAAATAATCACATTTAGGATCTTAATATCCTAAAGTATCGATGAAGTATCTTAGCGTAACTTGGCCTCCCTCCACCGGTCGGAGGCTGAATGATAGCTCGCATGTAGTGATGACAAAAGCGAACACAAACGTTATTAAAATCTCACTCGTCAACGCTCTATGGCGATACAAGCACACATCTCCGAACGCAAATTATCAGTAGAAGCAAACAATTTGAACTCAGTTGCTTTACCACGATCATCCTCTCCTTTGTTTTAGAATACATGTATTTGAAATCTTTGAGGTGTTGCAGATCTCGGCGCCCTCAGTTTCCCTTTGGTTTTCCACCATATCCCAATTTACGGCCTACCACATGAGTTTTCCCACAAAATAAACATTCAAATGCATTCAATACGGAAATGATCGAATTGGCGTTAGCCATGTGCGACCATGAATTCGAAGCGGGGAGAATGTTGACTGACGAAATTAAATATATACTGATAAGACACAAGACAAATCGATGACCATACAGACCTTCGTAAGAATGCCTCAGCTTTAAGTCTTGCTCATACCCTGACATTAAAATTCATTTATTCCGATCCAGTCGAGGAGAGATCTAATTGTTGATGACGTTTTCGTTTCTGTTTGTGTAACGCCCACAGCTGAAGCGCACTGGGATGCAAACTTCTAATCCAATCGCAAGGCTTGGAAGGTCATGCAACAGGTCGGAAGGAACTTCATTCCTTTACTTCCTCTCGGTTTGTGCGTTGTTTTGATCTCCGCATTCAGCTGATGAAGGCTAAATTACCAATGAATAAAAAAGGAAAAACGATTCAGCTATGGAAGTTCCCCTCTTGCGTCGCGTCTCGGCCCGCCCTCTTTCCCCGAAGTAAAACTGGATAATCATCACTGATCATTACACAGACAATCATGATAGCCTGCGAGGAGTCTCTCTCTCTTCGGTGGGAGCAGGCTAAGACAAATTAAACAAGTAAAACTCAAATTTTAATCGAGGGAGGCGGGAGGCGGGGGGCGGGGGGTGGGGGGGGGGGGGGGAGCGGTGAAGTGAGAAACCAGATCGATCAAAAATTTGTTTTCAAATCGACCCTTTTCCGCGTGCAACAAAGGAAATAGGAGACGTCTACTCGCAGGCTACTGTAGAATCAAGTTTTATTTCGACTTTCCTTAGCCTGTGTACATCCACCTCCATGCACGCAGGCTAACTTTCCTAGAAGAGAAAGCGGGAAAGAAAATAACTTCCGAGGAATCAAGGGGCTTTAATTCTCTTCCTTAAATTTCAAGTAAAGGACGCAAGAGCCATGAAAATTTAAACCATATATGCCTCATCGACGTCATCAAATGCGATCATGCCCAGTAGTGCACAAATTAACTGCCTGGTATGTCAGACAAGGGAGCTTTGTTACGTACCACTGGCAAACCGTTACGTTTCGATTACAAATGTTTCTTTTGAGCCCTTTACAGTCTGTTCGAGGTTCATTTTCCTATTTAACTTAATCATAGAAACTGCCAGGTCAGCTCTTAAAGTAACCACAAGACGTCATATTTAATGATAAACGATCAGATAAGACAACAGAAAGGACGAAAGAGGAGACGTCTGACCATCAAAACAGATAAGCTTAACTGCTGAATATCCTTCTTTCCCTAATTGAGTGGTTCTGACTCGCTTTTCAAAGAACCCCTCGATGCTGGCAAAATTAAATCTGTCATAGGGCAATTTTCCAGAAAAAAAAATTGATCACCACCAAATGATTTCCTTCGCGGTTTTTGGCAATCTGCCTTAGAAAATTAGCTGACCTTTAACCTAAACTGAGTATTCACGGGAATTTCACAACTGACCCTTTTCCCTCTGGGGCTTCCCATGACTCAATTCCAAGGAAATGGATGGGCTGATAAGTAAGGAAAAAACGATTAATTAGCAATATTTAGAAGACATTCTCAGGGGAATTAAGCCAAAAAGTTGCTTGTTGTAAGTGTTGAGCTGTTCTTTTGCATTCCTGGAACTTGTTCAAGGAAAAGAACATACAGGTTTGCACACTTAACTGCTGAATTTCCTGCCACTTGTATGCATGCCATCTAACTCGTGCAATTCTCACTTTGCGACGTGTTCAGGCAGTCACATCCCCTTTCGAAATATGTTTGGCTTTGATATGACTTTGACAGGTTATTAATAGAGTCGAACGTAGCTCAGTTTAGATTTATATTCATTTGAAGGGTAATTCAAAAGCTCCCAAGATTTCAAACTAAATGTTCACACCAGTTACCGCGCAAATAAAAATATGCCTGCAAACTCACATGTCTTCGCATGTGAATGACTGACATTTTATCCGTGTAATTTATGAAAGGGATTTTTTCCAGACATCCATCATCACCTATTAGTTTTGGTTTCAGTTGACTCGATATCACGATTGAAACTGTCTGAAAGACAAGGAGCAAAACGGGAAGTTGATCAGTTTTGCACCATGGCGCTATGGACCGCAGTTCTCATCCTTGCAGCGTCAGCATGTGCGTCAGCCAAAAGGTAAGGTTATGTTGATAAAGTGCTGCAAAAGAAATTGAATTACATAGCACGTACCGCAAAGTTCAAGAAGTAAAATAAACACTTAATAGTCAGTAAAAGGCCGATCGTCCTATATACCGACGTTTTGAAAAGCTGAGACTACAAGTCGTCTCATTTCGATGAGGTGAGGACAGGGTTTGGGAGATGGAAGATGGCCTGGTCTACGTTTCAAGAAATTAGACTCTCGAGATGAAATAATCGGAGCACTGTTGCTTTATTAAGTGAATAATCAGCTGAATAATTGCCCAATCGCCAGCCAACTAGGTAAATCAAAAGTAGTTACCTCCGGATTTCAACGGATCCCCTGAACTGTTCCCGCGTGATGACTCCTTGTGGACGAAAGTAACGGAGTAACTGACCAAAGAATAATTAAATTTTGGCCACTGAACTGGTCGTCGACGCCTTATAGCCTTATCTAACGGCGTCAAATGGAAGAATTTTCTTCCCCTTTAACGATAAAAATAAATCCAAGTAACCGGAAAGGAATCTAAGCCATGGAAAACCGATATTGTTTTTGAGTTACAAGGGCGGTAAAGTTTTGGAGAGTGTCTTGCCGTGATTGCCATTTGCTTTATTACAAATAGTCCGTTGAGTCAAAATTGAGACAAATATGACGATTTCAACACAATAACGTCATTTTCATATAATTTAATTTATATTGATTGTCTTCCCTCTGCATTTAGTGAGGTACCGAGAGTTTTGAACAGAATTGTTTCATTGTCATATTATTGAATAACAAAAGTGCCTATTGTTATGTTTCTCCTTTCCTCACAACGAGTCATGCAGAATGCTGTCACGGGAGGCAGTAGGATGATAAACCCGTAAATGGCCCGATTTATGCCAGATGAAGTTAATAACAGAGAGTTATAAATCCTACCGAATATCAAGCTTTAAATCTTGCTCTCCTTTACGTTTTAATATTGAGGAAGCATTATTCTTTAAGACGCCGCCAAACACATGCGCGCTGAGATGGAGGCTTTGCCTCTACTTCGAACGATTTTCGCTCTTATAATTAGTTGTCTCAACATATCTCCACTATATTGTCTAATATTTGACCACATCAAAATTATAACCAATTTGATCTTGCTAAAAGTGTATAAGAGCCACTTTACACCATGATAGTGACAGAAATTTGTTTCAATTTATACCTGTCGCGTAGTATAAATGTGACTAGAATTTCAGATGTGTTTTGACCTTTCAGCTTGTTGTATGATTTACTTAAAGGCAAGGATATCTGGCTCTGATTGGCTGCTGCCGGAGATAGCTCCGGTCGATGTGTATCCGTGACCGCTCGAGTGTTTTAATAAAAAGAAAGAATATACTGTGACTGTTAAATTGGTCTGGAAAGCGACAGTCTCAAAAAACGTTATGGACAACAAATAAAAATACCTTCGCTTGCCAGTCATGCCATGCAATAAATGAAAGATCATTATTAAAGCATGTTTTCTCAAAGTGCTGCTGCTTAGTTTGCAATAAAAACTTGATATGCTGAAAGACAGAAACTCTAAGAACTCTATATACACGATAACTATTTAAAACTGAAGTCAACCCGGTTCTAGACGGAGGGTCCCCAATAGCCTAGTTCTTCAATCCCGCTATCCTGACCAAAATTGTCCCTTCATCCCGAAATCCCGAACGTTTTTATCGGTCAGTCCCGATACCGGTCATGACGTCTCAGCATGATGTCCAATCCTCGTCGTCAGTTACAACTACAGTCCATTTGGAATACACCTTGTTAATCTTTTCCACCAACCTTTATGATCCACTTGACGTTCACTGTAGCATTCGCAATCACAGTTTTGAAACCGAAATGATGCGGTTCATTGAACAAGCAAACAAACACAATTATTTCGCGGCTGAAATTTCAGATATATACAGAAACGACATTTCTGGAAACAAACATTTACAAAGGTTCAAGAGCAACCCAGTCCTTGCTGTGCGCACGCACTTCAAACCTACTCAAACACTACAAAACACGCACTTCTCCTCGTGTCACTCACCAGGAGTCAAAAAAGACTTCATCAAAAGCGCGGCACAGAGACTTGTAATGATGGTTTATTAAAATACACATGGTGGCATAAAAACTATGAAATACAATGTGCTTACATAAGTTACAACTAAAGATAAAATTACATTTGTTTCAAAGGGACTGGGATTACAGGCTATTTATAAGTTATTTACAATTCAGATATAGATAAAAGACAATACTAGAGATAACTAGACTCGTAAGATTAGTTAATTTTCGCCATTGCTGGGAAAAAACTAGAACCGAAACGTTTTGTTCTATACTGGAAGCGGCTAGAACTGCTACTGTTCCTAAGATGGTAAGAGTGGCATTCGGATCTTACGGGAGGGAGAAGGCGGTGCAGCTGGCCGTCCGGGTTATTTTTGATATTGTGCCACGCTTTAAGACACAGGTGGGTGCGTCTATCCTCTAAACTGGTAATGTTGGCTTGTTCAAGAGCCTGTTGATAGTGAAGGTCAGGGTATACAATTCGCAGGGCCCTCTTCTGGATAGCTTCAAGCTGGTCAATGAGGAAGCGAGGAAGGCAAGTAGCCCAGACAACAGAAGAGTATTCTAGGACAGAGCGAACCAGGGCGCTATAGATGGTGACAAGGTCCACTGGAGGGACTCCGGCGCGCTTCAAGACCCTGAGAATGTGCAGTCGCTTAGACGCCTTGGAAACGATTTCGTTGGTGTTATCGTTCCACTTTAGGGTGTCACACAGGGTCAGACCAAGTACTTTGTAAGATGACACAGCCTCTAGAGGTAAATTATTGATGGACAGCATTGGAGAGACAGGCTTGGTTTTGAGGGGACAAATGGTCATGATCTTGCATTTTTTAGGGTTGAGGTTCATGTTGTTCTGCTGGGCCCATTGCGAAATGCAGTTGATGTCGTTCTGCAGAGATGACGCCTCGCCCAAACTGGTGACCTCAGATATTGTAACGTCGTCGACGTACTTCCAGTGGCTCGAGCGGAGGGGAGAGTGAATAGCCAGGTCATTAATCATTATCAAAAAGAGGATTGGACCCAATTTGGTGCCCTGGGGGACACTAGCATGTACGGGCATCCACCCTGAGATGGAGTCCAAGAGCTTAACAGCCTGGCGGCGACCACTGAGGAAGCTGCATATCCAACTGATCAACCAACCTCTAACACCTAGATGGATTAGCTTGGTCACCAAGATGGTATGGTCAATATGATCAAATGCTTTACTAAAGTCTAGAAAGCACACGCGGAGGAACTTGCCAGGGCAGTCAAGAGACGACAGCCAGTTGTGCAGCATATCCAGAACGCAGTAGGTTGTAGAAGTACCTTTAAGGCTGCCGAACTGTTGAGGGTCAATATGGTGTTTAACGTCGTCTATCAGCCACTCGACGAAGAAATCTTCTAGCACCTTAGAGAGCACTGGGGTCAGGGCGATAGGTCTTAGGTCCCCATCACCTGCGACCGGTTTGACCTTTGGGACGGGTGTTAGATGGGGGTCCTTCCACCGTTCTGGAAACACGCCAGATGACACTGAGCAATTAAAGATCGCAGTTACCGGTTCGGCAAGCTCGAGTGCGAATTCTTTGAGGAGGCGCGCAGGAATACCATCCGACCCTGAAGCCTTGTAGGCACTAAGACCAAGTAGCTTACGACATACAGCTGAGGTGGTAATAGTTGGAGGTTGATCCGACGATGGTAAGTATGCACAACTTCTCAGAAAAACTGCTCTAAAAAATATTTCACGAGCTTATCCAAAATATTAAATTATGCCAACGTGAAAGAGGTTATCCCGAGAATCTTGCTCAAAGGACACACTCAAATGAACAAATGAGAGCAAATGAACCTTGCTTTTCGTTACACAATACCACCTAGCAGGGACGAACTTAAAACAAATCCTCATAAAAGACTGGCATTGCGAAAGTTGAGTTTATCTTTGGCTGTCAGAAATCCCGGATCTCGGAGCTTCAAAGTGACGATTTCTCGGGATCCCGCTTCGTAATAGCGCTTAATCCCGCATCCCGTCCATAAATGCAATCCCGAATCCCGATCCCATATTTCTTTAGAATCCCGAATCCCGGGCTCTAAAAAGGCCAAATCTCGGATCCCGAAAACCCTATTGGGACCCTCTAAACAGTTTCTTGAGGAAAAGCTCTATTTCGCTGTAAACCACCCCAAAAAACAACCTGGTCAGAAAATATTTACATTTATTGTATGACCGCGCACCGCGCACCGGTGGCTCAGTTGGTTGAGCATCGGGCTGTCATGCGGGAGGTCGCGGGTTCGAACCCGCGGTTACCGGTTCGGCAAGCTTAAAATAACTGAGGAGAAAGTGCTGCCTTTGTAATTTCATCTGCAAATGGTTAGACTTTCAAGTCTTCTCGGATAAGGACTATAAACAGTAGGCCCCGTCTCACAAATGTCTTCTATGTTCATAAGTTCCCTGTGGGACGTTAATTCGAGAAGAGTAGGGGATAAAGTCTCCGGTGTTGTGGCTGTCCTGTTCTCTCCAGCAGAAGTGGCCGGCTTGGCGGTGATGTCTCTAAAAAGGCTCTTGGTGTATGAGGCCACCTAAGCAGAAACAGCCACAAGTCAAAAAGGGACTTTGCGGAGTGCTGGAACATGTAGATGTAGATGTAGATGTAGACTAGTTCCGTGAGCAGCCAAGATGAACCGAATCCCGCGCTGTGATTGGGCGGAGAAGATGGACACTATCTTGCCCTCTCGAGATTTCTCGCTTGGTCCCGCAAGACCAAATATCATTTTTTGGTGTTTTACTCCATACAATAAATACTTTATTGACCAAGCTTGTTGAGTCAAGATGGCTGGATATTGGCCTCGTTCTTTTTTTGCGTGTTTATGGACTTCGATGAAACACGCAAAAACGAACTTGGCCAATATCCAGCTATCTTGACCGAACAAGCTTGGTCAATAACCCATATATAGAAACTGAAACTAGTTGGATAGAACAATTTACAAGTGTTATGTTAAAACATGACCTACTTATTAATTATTGTGAGACTAAAGCAAAGACAACACCTAAAAAACGCGACCAAAAAAGTACAATAAACTAAAGAAAAAACGCCTCCAAAATTAACGAGGCGGAAAATTAACATGTTAATTAAAAGGCGTTCGTACGCCTCCCTCTTAGTTATGAGCTAACTTCATCCAAGGGCCTTTCGTCTTCCCACCCCATCGGGAGCGAGGGAGAGGAATGCCATGGGAAGGAAGTTGAGCCAATGGGTCTTTTCAGTAGCGGGGTCACAATTTAATATTACCTGCTGTCGAAACGGAATAAGTTCAAAGATGGTTTATTGATGGATTTTTTCCAGTTATAGAGGGTAAAATTACTAATAAATGCTGATCGGCTGAGACAACGAGCATTTTTCATTAATTTTGGTAATTTGCCATGATGTAAATGTTTTTTTTTTAAATAAAATGTCATTTAGCTGATTCGTGCGTTTTACAGTTTTTTGACTCTAAATAAACACTGAATACAGCTTCTGTACGGAACTGAGAAACAGCGTACGTTTTTGACTCTGGCAATTTCGGCCTCATGTGATTACCTATACTTATTGAATTCCGTGGAATTTTGGAATGCTGCAACTCTGTTTAAAAATCCCTGATAAGTACTAATTCATCTGCGTATATATATTGCATATGATTATGCTTACGGCTCAAGCCTCCCCTCGAGGGCGAGGCAAAATCGGAGAGATCAGAAAAAAATTCTTAATTCTTCACCATACTAAATTGCTAATACCCAATTCCTGTTTGGCGAACTGCCAGTCCAACAGCTTTGAATTGTAATTGCATGTGATTTATAATTTTTCTTCATGTTTGTCTCTATTTTTTTTCTCTGTTCATTCGCGACTTCTTAACCTGAATGTACATCTTTCTCTTTCTTTTCTTGTTGTAAACCATTGTCCAGTTGCTCTACCCCACTGCTTTTTCGTTCTTCGCAAAGTGAGTGGAAGAGAACCTATACACGGCGAATCTTAACCGCCCTTGTGGTCGCTTGTGGTTTAATTTTTATTCCTTTTTTTCAAATTCTTCAGATTTTCCATAATGGCACCAAATGTTTTTCACCTTGGAGTTGACGTGCAAGTCTCCGTTTCGGTATTTGATGCTAACCAGCCTGTGACTGTCAAGATATATTTACAGGACTACCCACAGCGACAAAAGACTTTCTCTCAAGTGCAAGGGCTCGTTGAACAAGGTAACACGGTCCTAGCAGAGTTGTTAATGCCTGTTAGAAAAGAACTTGTACTAAATGCTATAGTTCAAGTAAACTGTCCTATCATGCCAGTGTATTCTTAAAATTCTTCAAAAGCAAAAAAATGAACTATTTTGTTAAGAAAAGTAATACAATACTAACTGGTCTTGGTTTTCGCCAGAGATAAGATTATTTTTCTTGTCAAATTTTCAGTTTCAAATTGAAAGGAAAGCTGTTGTTTGAATTAAAACGAGGTTTATTAGGATTGCTTCATATGTATTGCATTATTGCCGATGCGTTTAACGATAGGTATTAAAGTTTCGCTCAACATTGTTTTGACAAACCAAGGACAAACGACTGGAGGCATTTTCCTGCCATTAGCGTCGGCTGCATGTCTTTTGCTTGGCGTTACGTTGTGATCAGTGGATCATTTGATCGTCTTCGTCTGCCGTGATTGGCCCATTTTTACTCAATGGTTTTTCTAACAGTCTTAAAACGTTACGTTGCCAGGAGCCCATGGGCTCCTGACGTTGCTTAAAACTGATTTGATCAATTTGCAACATTGCAATAACCCATTTCGTTCTTTCTTTGTGTTCATTTCTTAGGAAGAAACACATTTCTTTCAGTTAAGGTAAAAGTGTTTTATGATTTGTTATACCTACAGCAAGTTAACAGGCCAGTTTCGTATTCTAACGGTTCGACTGGATCTAGCATGAAATGGAGGCTAATGCGGGCAAATTGATTTGCATTTGAAAAGATTTGGCCGCATTAGCCTCCATTTCATGCTAGATCCAGTCCAGCCGTGAGAACTCGAAAGTGGTCTATTCAGGTGATGCAACGTAATGCATGTAGGCTTTGACACATTATTCTATTAATGCTAGTATAATGTACCAAAGCCTAAATGCATGTGCGTTTTTGGAGTTTCGTCAGCGAAACGAAAACAATCACAATCCCTAATTTCCAAATGCATTGTTCGTGACAAAAAGAATTATCCAAAAGAAGCAGCACCGAGATTTGGCCGGTATGAGTAACATGATTCCGGAAAATTAGAGGAAAGAATACAGTAAACACCCACTCTGGTAGGCTATAAGATTCATTTTAGACCCCCCTTATATAAGAACCAGTTTAGTCTAAAAAGTAAAACAGGTTCTTATTTTAGAAAATGACCTTGAAATTTCAAGCGTCTGGAACAAATTTTAAACTGCACAGATCTTGTTTGAAACTTGTTTTTTTCATGGTTATGACTGAAATATAAAGGTATCAACATCCTCATCAGAGGAAATCAATATTACCATATGTATCACAGAGTAGATAATTTTAGTGGAAATAAGAACCAATTTAAGAACCTGGATAGCTTAAAACTACTGTAAATACTATTCTTATAAGAACCTATTTAGCCTAACTTGGAAAAATATAGGTTCTTATATGTGGGTGTTTACTGTATGAAGACATACACGGCAATGTTTTGAGAAATATAACGTACAGCAGCGGTCAAAACGTTACGAGCCAACTTCTGCTTGTGATTTATCGCGAAATACTTTTTCACCGTCGTGTCGCAAAAGAATTTCAGAGGGAATTTCTGTAAAGACTCAAAAAAGCTATGCCCTTCTCAACCGCTTCTATTCTGAGTAAATGCGAGACTTAGGGGTGAAAATTTGTCGATTTCGTCTTGTTACTCGAGCTTTGCAACATTGTCAGCCTCTATTCTGCAACGAAATACCACGTGAGATGACTAAAGCCGAGACGTTTTCTTTGCGGCACTGCCTCCTAAATTAAAAGATTAAATTCCAAGATTTCATTTTTTTTTTGTCTGAAATATGTATAGGTTAACCCGGAAGACCTACCTGATCCCAGCTCAGTGGATAAGCAGTTCGTATACCTCATTGCCAAGTCAGATGATGGGCACTTTCGGTTTCACAAGGAGGCAAAGATTTTATTGAGTTACAAAAGTGGAATGGTGTTCATACAAACGGACAAACCTGTTTACACTCCCAAGCAGAGTGGTAAGAAAACCGTTTTCTAAATCCGGTAGTCTTCATCCCAGTTATAGCGAAGATATCATCAATTTTTCGTCTTCTTCTTTTCCTTCTTGCTCTTCTCTTCCTTCTTCTTCTTCTTCTTCTTCTTCTTCTTCTTCTTCTTCTTCTTCTTCTTCTTCTTCTTCTTCTTCTTCTTCAAAGACCATATCATGGCTGAGAACACAGAAAACAACGAAGGAGTTGTACTTGTTCGGGCATTCTTAGTTCCGTTTCTTTCAAGAGGAGCTTCTAATGTAATTAATGTAAATAACGCCTGCAGTAGCTCCATTGTCGGTGGCGAAGTGTATGTAAGTTTTGTGGCCTCAAGCAAAACGCACTCAGTTCAGAATGTCTGTTTAGCAATTGTACAATTGATTTCAACACTTACAAATAAGCCGAGCTCCAAATGGATAATAATAGTAAAATATTATAATATAGTTTATGTTCGTGGGCATAAATATGTTTGGTGCCCTTCTCAGAGCTCATTTCAACCCTTACCTCAGGGGCGGATCTAGGGGGAGGGTGCAGGGGGGGGGGGGGGGGGCGCACCTTGTCCCCTCCCAGATTACCTGCGGCTTTCTAATACAACGGTATTCTGCCAAAAAAAAAAACGCACCAGTCAGCTACGCCATTCCTTGGTGGTGAACCCCTCCCTCCTAAGAAAATTCCTGGTTCCGCCCCTGTGCCTAGCGGCTCGGGCTAAAATGAGTCGCTCCCAAAACATACTTATGCCCGCGAACATTATGATGAAGTTTATTGTTTTATGATTCTGCCCCAACGAGTTATTTTTTCGAGTAGTTAGCACATTCGAATAAAAGAGAATGTTTGTAACAAGATATTTTCCCGTAAAGTAAATATGCCTGGAAGAGAAATTTGCTAAAATGAAACGGCGATCTCAATCGAAGTTCTGCTGCACCGAATCTTATGTTTTTTTTCTATGCTCGCAGTCAAGTGAGCTATGCATTTATCCTGCATGACTCTATCGCATTTTTATATCAACAGAATATATATATTTATTAAATTTTCAACCTCGGTTAATGCAGTTCTCGTGCTCTGATTGGTTCCCTCAGTCTCGGTTATCATCTCAGATACCTTAGTTTGACCTTACATGGCAATTGATTGCGCTAAGCGTTGCAAGCTAAAATTGTTTTCGCCGGAAAGCGAAATTTCTCTCTGATTAAAGCAAAAAAAAAATACCTTTTTGTGGAAACTTTGGATAAATTCCGACTTTTAAAAGTACGAGAAAGGCAAGAAATGTTTTTGTGATGAGACCACAAGGTATTACACAACATCGCATCTTCATCAAGTTTTTTCGATTTCGCTCGGATTTCTCGCTTTTTTCGCTCCTATTTCGTACTTCCAAACTTTTGGAGTTTAAGGAATTTAATAAAACAATTACTCCATTCGCGCTTGTTGGATATGAGACTGGTTATTGCCAACTCGACCCTACGCCCCTCCTTGGCTATTTACCATCTCATATCCAACGCGCGCTCATGGAACAATTGTTAATTATTTTGCAGTGAAGATCCGAGTTTTCCCTCTTGAGTTTGATATGAAGCCTTCTCGTAGAAAGGTAAGATTCTTCAGTACAATGGGCCTTATTTGCGCGCCGGCTACATTGGCCATAGACAATAGATTTCGTACCATAGGCCTCGAGTTGAAATGTTTGGAAACGAGTTTCGGTTGCGCTAAAACAAAGGTTTTCAATCCCTCGGGACTCAACATGGCCGCCGTGTGATTAAGGTCTATTTTAGCAATCTCTCTCATAAGTCATACGTCCACTGCTGTCAGAATGGGTTTCGGGATTTATCTTGAAACTTGACGCACAATGAGCCTGATAATTATTACACTTATTTGTGTTCCATGATAAATACAAAACAGGAAGAGAAGACTTGGGCAGTGCGGTTTTGTAGTTTCTGCAATTCAGTAGAAGCATAGTTCTATTAACTACTTAGTTAGTAGAAATTCACCACTTAGTTAGCAATTTCAAAGTGGTTTTTAGACCTAAATACTGTAGATCAGCGCGGCTTTGCTTAGAAAACGTTATTTATTGTTGAACTAAAGCTCTAATTCTGCCTGTTTTCATTCAATTTACAGCGATAAGCTTCTCATATTAAGATGGGATATTGCGTCGTGTAATTGTAAGGAAACGTTCAATGCCAGTTTGACGGATGGCCATTAGTGTTGACCATTAGTTTGCGCCATTTTTGAATGCGTGTTGCCTTGAATCCCATGACAGTCTCCGATTTTCACTCACATACTTCTTTTCTTTTTTTCCGTCGAATTAGATAAATCTGATCGTTCTGGTAAGTCTTTAAATTTCCTATTTTCACTTTTATGTTCACTTTTACTAACATTTCCATTTTAAAGGGGCAGTGTCACGCTATTTCAGTCAACTTAAAAACATTAAAATATGTCTTTGCATCAGTCAAGACCAAAAAGTAATGGTGTAGTTTTGTTGCCAATAACAACTGAAGCACACTGAAGCTATTTAACAATTATCCTGCGAAACCGCGCGGAATATCGCCTGATACTTAGCCGACGAGGTCGTAGGCCGAGTTGGCTAAACTCAGCAGGAGATATTCCGCAAGATTGAGCAGGATAATTGTTTTATTATTCAACACATTGAGGACAAAGCACAAATTTCTACGTCTATT
>OX421448.1:11816139-11841139 GCA_949126865.1 Montipora capitata | reverse complement strand
GTCAGATGAAGGTTACGTTTTTTTGGTTGTGTACTCCGAGAGGTTTTTCTCAGGGTACTCCGGTTTCCCCTCGCCTCAAAAAACAACCTACTGTTTGTTATGACTTGATTGTATTTTATTTCTTTTCAGTGTCTCAAATTCGTGCCCCAGCGCTTAATACAGTTGACACTTGAATCCAGTTCATATCATCATCCCACTAACCGATATAACTCTTTCATTAGGCTTTACGCATTCACAAGTCGATAAGCGTCTCTAAACAGAAAACATTGTCAATTTTCACTCTTGAATTTGCGCAGTTTGCAATCCTTATGAGATATAAGGCGAGATTGCTGTCATCATTTTGTTAGCGAACGGGACTCTGGGCGTGATCCCCAACGTGTTTGCCAAGCAGAAAGGTCTTTGATGAGTCCCTTGGTCGGGATGAAACGAGTTTCGTAAGACTAACCACGAACAATCAATTTTCACAAGTAACTGTCAACTTTATTGATGAATTATTTTGTTTAATAAGCTTAACGAAAGTGGTACAACCCCAATCAGTGCAAATGTACAGTCTATCAGAAGGATTGACGGGGGAAGATATTGGTTTCCAGAAAAGAGCAGACTTCTGGTTGAGGTTGACGTCATGGACAAAGCAACGGGAAACAAGGAAATTGCTGTGGATAATTCGTGTCAGTTTACATCAACTCCATATCTGGTTGAATTTAAGAACACGGCGAAGTATTTCAAACCAGGGCTTCGTTATGTGGTGAAGGTAGGATTCCTTGTTAAATACCGGGACCAACAAATAGAGAGATTTACATGTTTACGTGAAACGACAAACAACAAGCTGCTGCTTGTTATAGAAGCATAAACGTTCTCTTATTCTAACTTGTTTCTACAAGGACGCAACCTCGGCGACATCTGTAGATAATTCAACCTCGTTCCCAGGACGTTTCTCCGCTGAAGCCTCCCGCCCTACTCTCGGCGGAAACTGAACGCCCTGGGAACTGTGTTGTTGAAAACTGGCAAGAAATGAGCTAAAATCATAACTTTCTTTACTTTTTGGTGAAACGCAAATCTCTGCCTAACGTTTGCCGTTTGTCGTTATTGCGATGCTGAATCTCTCTATGTTTTCTGAATTCACATTACAGGTTTGAACTGATTTATGATAACAAATTGAACCAAGAAGATGAGTTAATCAATAAATTTGCCGCACAATGACCCTTACCTTAAATATAACAGATCAGAGCAGAGGGGACTATACTTTCCGACTTTCGGGGTAGTTTTCTCTCAGAAAACTGTCACTGATGTAATATGTGCCGTTGCTTTCCCCTAAAGAAAAAACATAGGCTCCCATCTGTTCACTGAAGTTAAATCGCGATTGAAGGGGTTTTTTAACAATTATTCTACTACGGCGCGCTGGTTTTCAGTAATAGATAACCAACGATGCGCGTAGCGCCGAGTTGGTTATAATCATTTTATATCCAGCAAGCCCGAATAGAATAATTGTTTTATTAAAAACTCCAGGATCAACAACTCTTCTAAAAAGGTCAGTGAAGTGTCAGTGTTATTATTAACGACATGCACGAGCTAGCCAAAAACGTTGCGAAAGAGATGTTCCCGATAAAAAAATAATTAGATAGGCATTAAAAAATTAAGCTACGTGAATATTTTCATGCCAAATTTTGTGGCTTTTATGATGTTCCAGAGGGTAGTATTGTCGACTAAAGCATCGATTTCTGCCTCGGTCAATTCCGGTCCAAAACAGCTTTTGTCGGCCATTTTTTCGGCCCAGAGCTGCAGAAGTGTTTTCATCTGTTGTGGCTCTATTGCTGACGCGTTCCTTGACCATAATAAGTACAGCAGGTATATGAACTGATAGACTGTGTCCGGCGAGCCAATGAAAATGATGGAAATCTGATATTCGTAGTTCAGTTTTAAATAATTATCAATTATTCCATTTGCGCTTGTTGGATATGAGATGATAATTAGCCAACGAGGCCCCGTAGCGCTGAGTTGGCTATAACCTATCTCATATCCAACAAGCGCGAATGGAATAATTGTTTTATTAAATTCCTTACACTACAAAAGTTTGGAAGTACGAAATACGAGCGAAAAAAGGGAGAAAATCCTAGAGAAATCGACAAAACTTGACGAAGACGTGATGTTGTGCAATACCTCGTGGTCAGACACACGCAGGCTCATCGCAAAAACGTTCTTACCTCTTCGCGTACTTCTAAGATTCGAAATTGATCCAAACTTTCCACGAAAATGTTTTTTTTTACTTTATACCGAGAGATTTTGCTTTCCGACGAAAAAAGTTTAGTTTAGCAACGCAAAGCGCAATCGTTTACCATATACGGTCAAACTAAGGTATACGAGCTGATAAACGAGATTGAATTAACCAATCAGAGCACGAGAAATGCATTATCCGAGGTTGAGAATTTGAGAATACCTACTAGCATCAGGTTGGGGTGATTTAGGAGGCAGTGTGGCCCAATGGTTACGGCTCTTGCCTTGAGATCCGGGGATCCCAGGTTCAAGACAGGTTCTGACCACTGATTTAATTTGTTCCCGCTAGTAGTCCCTGGTTCAACTTGTCAGCTGCACTTGTAAATAGCCGAATGGTTTGCTTCCGGCCAGTTGGGATTCTTAAGAGTTCTTGTTGATTGTTCTGTTCTGTAGTGATCTCGTTTCATTGGCCCTGAAAATGCCTATGGGGAGTGGTTAATAATGATCATTAACCACACCGTGCATACGGCCGGAGCTACTGTAATTTGAATCGACCAATCCGAATTCAGCGAGCGGGAAAACCTGTGCTATCCAGCGTCACGTCAATTGTTTGCAATTGAAGGGCCAGAAACCCATTGCTTGTCATCAAGCTTTGATGCCAAAACTGGGTTGCCAGCGAGCCTCGACTCGAACGTCGGCTGTTATGCTTTTGCTGTTATTGTGCTTTTACTAACTATTTTAAGACGAATTCAGTCTGGTGTTTTTGAGAAGACGTCAAAATCGTGTTGATAATGCATTTATTTATGTTAACTTTGAGAAAAAAAACTTTGATGGTGTCCTTTCGACAGGATAGATCGACAACAACGTCGTTTACGCACAGAAATGTACCGTTTCCGGTGAAAGGGCAAAGGATTGACAGGACAGCACAGTTTTGACTGCCGCGCGGACAGCGGACGCGGGTTCCGTATGCAAGGCAGTATTCCAGAGTTTCTCTCTGAGTGGAATCCCCGCTAATTGCATTTGGTTGTGGTGCTGCGCTTTGGGATCACGTAGACCGCTTCCAGAGGCGCCTCATTAACTGATTGCTCCTGCGTCTAAAACTTGGTTTACACTGCAACATAAGCATGAGCGTAAACATAAGCGTAAGCATAACGAAGCTCACACTTTTTGCAAAGCATAAGAGAAGTGACATACGCAAGCGCATTTAGCTCCAGCAGAAAAAAAAACACGCTGGAGAATGGGACGAGCCACGTTTCCAAAGTGACAGACGAAGACGAAATGTTCCCCTTTCTGTTGTTGTTACGTGGTCGAAAACGACGGCGCAAGAGAGAGAACGAGAAAACAGAAACGGACGCCATTGCAGGCACTATTAACTCGAATACCCGCTCGCGTCAAAAACAGCTAACACCTCGGTCTTATGCTTATGTTAATGTTGCATCCGTTTCACACAGTTATTAACGTGACATAAGCATAAGCATAAGCATAAGCAAAAGAAAATGGAAACGATTCCTTATGCTGATGCTTTTGTCACTCCCGGTTTACACAGCTTATGCTTATGTTTATGCTTAAGCTTATGTGGCTATAACAAGGTTGATTAACAGAGCCAGCTTGGTTTGTGGTGTACTTCCAGGTTGTCGTCACCTACCCAAACAAACAACCTGCTGCAAACGTCCCAGTGGTAATTTCAGCCAAGGGAAGAAAGGATGGTAAGGAACAAGAACTTAGGAAATTTAAGGACAAAAACAGTGGGGACAAGACTGACGAGAAGGGAGAAGCTGAATTTGTTGTGGACGCTTGTTCAAAGTGCGATGCTATCCTCATTCAAGTATGTTTAGATGCACAAATAAAAATACATGTGGAGTGCCATTCTTTTGTGATTGTTTCATTTAACATGGTTTAACATGAAGAACAACTGAAAGAGCACGCATTCCAAGAACCAATTCCCAGAAGGGCCTTTAGATGGCTCTGCAGGCGTTCAGATTTTCGGCGTCTGGCCGAAACCCCGAGGGGGCAGTTATAGTGATTTAGCATCACCAAAGTAGTGCACCAATGCAAATCCTGCATTTTGATTGGCTACGCTACTAAAGTAGTCCTCGAGTGGCGAAAAGCGTGACGCTTCCTTTCGTTTTACTACCAAATAAATATTTCTTCAACTTGCATTTGCTAACTTTATTATTGCATTTTCTGTCCGACTATTTGGACGCCGGGTGGAGTTAACTGGTTTAGCCGATCCAGGCCAATTGATTTAGAAGTCATACTTCATAACAACTTAATTGTTGAATTTAATTTAGCTTATGCTAAGTACCAAGTCTGACTTTGCACGATCTGAAATGTGAGGCTGATGCCCAGACGAAGTGTGCTTCACGTGCGAGGTACACTTTCTTCGTGCCTCTTAACTTAGCGGAAAGGCCTTCGCTTAGCGCTAAGCTTAAACAGTCACAATACTAGGCCGCCTGGTAAAAATGTGCAAACCCTTGAGAGTTGGGTACAGTGTTACTATTCTCCTCTTTGTTAATGAGGAATCCCACCCCACAGAATATGATTAAAAGTAGGTAATTATAAAGTATCGTTGCTTACTCTTGTTTCCAGGTTAAAACGGACGACGGCAGATTGGATGACTCCCAAAATGCAGTTGCAAATTACATAGCAAAACCATTCAACGCTGAAAATGGTCCTTTGATAATGGTCCGTCAACTTTCACACGGACAGGTATTCTGCTGATCGCTGTCTTGTCATGGGGCGTGAATGTGTGGGGTGATCGGGTTCGTCTTTGTGGGATGTTTATTTAATAACTAAGGAGAGTAGGGCGGGTGCAGTGATGAGACCACTCGTCCTCCACCAGGGGTGCCCGGGTTCGATCGGCAGACTCATCATCAATTTGAGCTAAGTTTCTTGCTTCTCTACTCAGCGTCGAGACCAGGTTTCTCTCCTGCTACTCCGGTTTCAGTTTTCCCTCTAATAAAAACAAACAAACATTTGATTTGCTTTAATGTTATTTGACTTAATTTGATGCACAGTCTTCCCAATTACTAGAGCACTTGTGTACAGCTGAAAATGGTTGAGAATTTTAAGGAAGTGATCATTGTCATCGTCATCATCATTAGTGAGGCAGGGCTTGCGTAGTGGTGAGAGCACTCGCCTCCCACCATTGTTGCCCGGGTTTGATTCCCAGACTCGGCTCCATTTTTGGGTTGAGGTTGTTAGTTCTCTACTCTGTCTGCTCCGAGAGGTTTTTCTCCGGGTACTCCGATTTTCCCTCCCCTCAAAAACCAACATTTGATTTGATTTGCGTTAAATTGTTGATTTCAGTTTACAGTGTCCCCGATTAGTGCACCAGCGCTAGAAAACTAGACAATTAAATAAAGTTCCTTTCCTATTCCTTATTACGTGAGAATGCGCGGTGTGCAGTGGAGATCGTAACATACTTACTGGGCTGTGGCTTGATGTTTGTTTAATAGGTTGGTCGCAAGCTCCAGTGTGAAAGTTACAGAAGCCTTAACGATGGTTCCGTAAAACTGTCATTTGCGGTAAGATCTTAAAGTAAGGAAGTAAGGAATTAGTGTGTTAGACAGCTGCATGATATTAGAGATTAACGCTGACCGATTGGGTCAGTTGTTTGAGCATCGGGCTACTGTGCGGGAGGTCGCGGGATCTCCGGCCGGACTAACACTCCTGGTCTTTAAATAACTGAGCAGAAAGTGCTATCTTTGTAATGACATCTTCAAATGGTTAGACTCTCTAGTCTTTCGGGTAAGGACAATAAACCGTAGTGTCCGTCTCATAAGCCTTCAATGTTCATAATTGTGTGGGACGTAAAAGAAGCCACACACTATTCGCAAAGAACAGGTCATGGAGTTCCCGGCGTTGTGGTCTGTCCTCTGTGGTTGGGAGGGTGAATGCGCATGCTCGGACGTATTAGCTACACCAAGGTACTCTAAAAGTCTTAGGGTAAATCGAGATATGACATATACGACATGATATATTCGAGTGAATCCTCAAGCAGCGTCTTTCAAGGGAAAAGAGGCCTCTGCTAGCAAGGAATGAACAGGCTTTCAGTTGTCGATCCAGTGGAATGAAGGGCTTTGTTAAATTTTCAGCCGTTTCTAGCGTTCTCTCTCGGTTCAGTACCGGCTCCTCCACCGCATGATTGAGGCAATTTTGACAAGCTTAGTCTATTTGGCAGATTTGCGCTAATTGTCACAGCAGTCCACCATTCTTGATTTCTCCTTAAGCGTTCCTAGAGCTTGTGAAGCGATTTTTTTCTATCACGAGTTGTTAACAAGCGACGCAATGCAGCTGTAACCTTCTCCTCCCCCTCTTTTTGTCTCACCCCATTTTCCCCCGCGACCAAACATCGAAATGCTACATTTATTGCAATGGGTGCATAGAATTCATTTCCCGTAAGAACCTCGATTTGACAGACGATTTTTGTTTTGCAGGTTGTATCTCGTGGTCGCATTTTGTCTCACAGCACGACCGAATCTTTCGATGGAATATTTAAAAGCTGGTCTTTCCTTTTATCATCGCAAATGTCACCCTCAGCGCGTCTGATTGCTTACTATATTGACAGCAACGAAAGAGTTGTCGCCGACAGCATTTTACTACGCGTCGAGGACAGTCTCCCGACCAAGGTAAACGAACCAACAAACATTGCATCAAAAAGTTGTTTGAATTAAGAATGTCTTAAAAGGGTTTTGACGGCAGTACTGTTGATCTGGTACAGTTTTACATATTACATGCCCACGCTTTCTATGAAACTCAACACTAACCAAGAAATTATTTAATCAAAGCTTCATGACAGCAGAATGCCTGTCAAGCATACATAATTTAATTTACAAGCAACAGAGATAGACTTTGAAAAACTGTTCGGATGAACAGATTCCAAAATCCATAATTGCAATCCATTTTAATCTTCTTCAATGTTGCCCATCCCTGCCTCCTTTTGTAATTACTGTTTTATTCAAACCTTCCTTCGATGTTTTGAGTAGTTAATTTTACGTTTCGTTTGATTTGGTTGCCAGTTCCCAATCGCTTACCATTGGTAAGAAAATATGGTAACCCATTTGTGCGAGAAAATTTGGTTTTGGTCACCGTACAAACACACGATCGTCCACCCCTCCATGTATGCCAATGTGACCAGTATCGCGTGACCATATCACGGGCTCAAGTTTAGAGCTCATCGAGGTCATCTTTTTTTATGTTGACCGCTGATCAGGTACTGGGTTTTGATTAAATCGCAGGCTCAAGCCAGGTCAACTTATTGTAAGAATAAAAAACCTGGGGCTTGGCTAGATCTACATATTAATTTAAGCTGCATGCACGTCTATGTAGAATTGCATTTCTCCTAACCGGTCAGAATAAAATAAAATTTCAGTTTAAGAGAGAGTTATCGATTGCCATACTGGCCAAAAAAAGCATTATATTCCCCCATGATATGCCCTACCCGGAAGGCTACTATACCGTTGCCTATAATTTGCTTTATTATATACTCAACAAATAGCGCGTTTCTGATTGGTCAATGACGAATGTATAAATAGGTGACAGAGTGCAATACGGAAGCTCTATACTATGGAAATACAGAGATGGAATATGTAATAAATGAAAAATCGTATGAACCTACTCGTGCATTTCGAGATTTAGTTAAGGTCACTCGTGATGTTTTGAAAGTTCGCAAATTGCACCACCTTTCTAGGAATGAAATTAGTATCAACGATGTTGGTGTTAGGTGCAAAAACGAAACGTTTATCTTCGGGTACTGAGGTCCTACACATGACCTCAAATTGTCACGTCCCACAATCTTGGGTGAAGGAAAATAGTGGATGAAAAATGCACTTAAAAATAAATCAAATCTGTTACTTGGTAACAGTGTTACTTGTATCCCTCAAATTTGGCCCTATTGCGATGAAAATTATTTGAAATCTATTACTAATTCCGTGTCACAATGTGTGGTTATTTCAAAGACCCTTCACCCTTTTGGTCAGTTGGTGTGAAAGTGGACCGTGCGGGCATGGTAACAAGAGATAAAAGTAACCTTCGTGACAAACGGATTCTGGCTCTCTCTTAGCTCATATTCTCTTGTTTTAAGACAATCAAATGAATTTTTAAACATTTGTATGTTATAGGTTGAGTTCTCTTATGAACAAAAAGGCAAACTCAATGAAGTGGAAACAGAACCGGGACGCGTATTTTTCTTAAAAGTGAGCGCCCCTGAAGGGACACGCTTGGGACTCCTGGGTGTGGACCAGAGCGTTTATCTGCTGAGAAACGAAAATAGGTTCACTAAAGATCGGGTAAGTGGTGCAGTAAATTCATCCCAAAGTTTTCGTTTAGTAAGAGATCGAATGAAATGTTTCGTCAAGTAACAGGAAAAAAATAGGGTCCGCAGTGCGTTCACGTCAACATTTTAACAAGTAGGTATATTGGAAGCGTTCATGAATCCAACAAATGAGCCCGTCGAACCGTTCTTGAATTCCAAAAAGTGTGTTGCATGAAGAACAACCCTTTTTCATTTTCTTTTATTTCGACATGTAAGCATTGCGTGCCTGTTTTTATAATTAACACGGAGATGTTGCATAGCTTTGTTTGTTGTTGCACGGCTTTCAGAGTGAAAGGTCTACATCTCGATCCCATCCACAAAATACGTTTTTTAACGGTGTTCTACTCTGTGACGTCATCGTTTTCGCCTATTCACACTTAGACGTAAGCGATTTCAAGAAGTTGCTTTTTCAAAAATATTACTTTTCGGACGTTCAAGTGTCAACGATAGGCAAAAACGCATCAAACGCGCAGGCATTAGTGGAATGAGGTCCACAGTGCTTTTTTGTTTTCATTTTTAGGCCGTCCCCTTTTTTCTGCGTTTACCTTTGTCCGACCATCCCTTATTTTCGAGTTTTCGACATTGGTTTTGCTCGTACAGCTTTTCAGCCGTCAGCGTAGGAGGAAATTATGTTAACACCAGCTCTCTACTCTTTTTTTGGCCCCTGCAACTCGACTCTTTGCGCAGCTTGAAACTGTATTTTTGAAAGATTGCTTGTGATTTTCCTTTTTGTCTGCTATTTTTTTACGCCAACTGACCGACACAAAATTATGAAACGCATTCGAAAGGAAACGGAGAAAGACAAACAGAGCACCGGGGATTTGAAAAGGTGCTATGCTGCAATTGCAAATTTATGCAACTTTTCTTAATTTAATCACGACTTCCGATTTGAGAATCGGTTTTATTTGGGCTTTTTAGTTAATCGTAAGTTCTTACTTAGCAGCCCTTTGTGTAAGCCAGCTTCATCTTAACTTAACAAAAATCGTCTCACTTTTAAAGAGATCCCGTGAACTTTCTTTACAGATTTTCAAAACTGCCGAAGAACTCGATCTTGGCTGTGGCGTAGGAGGAGGAAAAGACAGCAAGGATGTCTTTAAGGTTGGTACAAGGAAAATCCGGCATCAATCAGTGTGGCTTTAGTGGATATAAATGCTAAACAATCGCTAACTGACATTAAGAGATAATACATTTTCAATGGTGACTCGGAAAAATACTGCTTTGCGGGAGTCGACCTACGATCCTTCGATTACTCTTTCGTATGCTTTACCACTGAAGTATAGGAGACATGTGGGATCTGCAATTTCGGACAAAACCTGTTGAAACAAAGAGACATTTTTGAAAATCCAAAAACGTATCCAAATGTTTTCTGCTTAAAAAGCCGCCCTTTTCCCTCCCCCCAAACTCAAACTCAAAACTATGTCTGATATTTGTGACCTCCAAGCTGATTCAAACCTCCTTTGTGTCTGGTCAGCCTCTAATGAACTATATTTCCAGCCTACAAAATGTCATCATCTTAGAATAAGCGGTAAGAAAACCAGGTTACCGAACTGAAACTTGTCAGGAAAGAAAAAGACCTTGGACTTCCAGTCACTAAAGACCTCTCATGGAATGAACATATCACTCAAACTGTCTCAAAGGCAAACAAACTACTGGGCTTTATTAAGAGACATTGTTAAAAAGTTCGTAATAAAAAAACTCTGACATTAATATATACATCTTTAATAAGATCTCACTTTAGATTGGCTTCTCAAGTCTGGGCTCCTCAATCTGTTATTAAGAATTTATTACTCATTGAAAGGACCCAGAGACGTGCAAAAAAGTTTATATGTAACGATCAGAATATGAATTATCAAACCCGCTTAGTCCATCTAAATTTATTACCGCTTAATAGGCCATTTCCGAGTTCATGTCTGTCTCCTCTTCAAAACAAGTCTAAGTGCGAAGCTTTTCTTATGAAAATTAGTTTTCATTCATATGTAAAGTACAACTAATTACCATCACAAAAACTTCGCACTTAGACTCGCCTTGAAGAGGAGGCAGACATGATCTCGGAAATGGCCTATTACTGGCTCGAGTACCTAGACCTTGTTTTCTTTTATAAATGTAAATCAGCGATTATTCAGTTAAACTTAGAAAATTATGTCAAGTACTGTAACAGTAAATCCCGCCGTGGTTCCTCTGGACTTTATCTAACAACAGCTTATTTTAGAACTGAACTTCACTTTTTAGGGATTCGTTTTTTATTCGACTTTCCAATATTTGGAATGCTGTTCCTGGTGATATCAAAGTAGAAACTACTTTGTCTTCTTTTAAAGCTAAGCTTAAGTCTTTCTATTTTGTGAGATTTTACCACATTAGGGTTAGGGTTAGATAATGTTCGTACTTTTAAATTAATCTGTCCTAAATGTCGCAAAATTAATGTTTTCTCTGTTTGCTCTTGTTGATATTGTAATACTTTTTTTCATATATATTTTTTCATCTTGGGCTGGGTTGGGTGTTCTAGTTTTGAGGGGTCGGGTTTTGGGGTGTAAATACCTAGTCGATGACTTAGTGTCCTATTGTATTTAACACCCACCTTAGGGTGAATCTTAAAATAAAATAATAAAATAAAATGAATGTTGATTTATCTCGGTTGGAAATATACTGTAGAGCAGATGACAATACTCCGCAACATTGACTGATGGGGGAGGGGCGGGGAGTGGGAGGGGAGTGTAAATTCGGCTTCCCTGAGTAGGAATGTGTGAAAGTAGTGAATTTGTGTCACTGTGTCAACAGTTTTGTTCAAGATTGCAGGTCATCATCCCCGAGGCACCATTTAAAAAGTGTATTATCTCTTCATCAGTCATCTACCTGTCTTAACACTGACTTCCAGCTCAGTCATTCATTTCAATAGCTAATAGGACATTTGCATGATGATGCATGCCATTTGACTGCAAGTCCCAGAATCCTTGAGGTTTTGCTTGTCTCGTGCTAACTAGAGCTACTATTATTTTTACCCCGCTGGGAATACAAAATTTAGATAAGAAAAGAAAAACAAACTGAATTCTGGTAGTTGTAGTCAAATGGTACTATCGTACTATTGATCGGAGAATCCTTTGTTCTTGAGGCCTTGTAAAATGTAATTTGAAAGGTAATATTGCCTTTTAAAAAGAATTTAAAACAATTTAAAACAAATCCAGGTTTTTGTCACCAAAAAAATCAAAGACATTCAGTGAGTAGATTCGAGATTTCTTTTCACCACCGATTCCTCTATATAATAGCTTTTTGGGAAAAGATTTAAAGAAATTCAGATAAGTATTGGAGGTTGAACTTAACTGACTTTACATTTTGTTGAATTCCCGAGCGGATTACATTTAATATTTTAAATGTATAAACAATAAGACAGAGACACTAACAATCTTTGGTTAATAGAACGCTGGCGTGGTCCTCATGACAAACAATTTCGTTAGTGATGGAAGAGAAGGTAAGACAAATATTGAAAAAAAATGTGGATTTTACCACAGTTTAACATACAATTTTACATATATTGGAGACCGTCGGTTCCACATCAAAATTATAAAATCTAAGGGATAAAACTGTGCCAGAGAAAAGTCTATCTTTATACATATATTTTTGCAAATTTCATATCCTGATAAAAAAAGGAGCTTTGTTATTTCGTCGCTCAAATTTGATGGTCGCCTTTTCCGCTAGTATGATTCCTTTTCTAGAACGTGTTGCAAATTGTGGAGGTTTCAATCACGTCACCCGTCTGTGATTGGAAAACACTTTTCTGCGCTGTTTTTTGACTGACAGGCAGCTTATTGTCTGGCGAAGTCACAGAGAAATTAATTTCGTTCCCATAGTAAAGATGGCACTTGCTCAAGAGAGAAAGGAATCGTCTGGTTTGCTTATTTTCGTCGGAATTTCCTAGACTTTGTTTCTATCAATGTAGCAGTTTGTTCTCCAAGGAGGGTGGGCGCGTATTTTCAACGGGAGGAAAGCGAGTACCGGGGGTCAACCCACCTTAAGGGGGATATGAGGGCATCCCCAATCCCCAAAAAATAAATCCGTAGGACCCAGCTCAGATGCTTCCGCGAAAACGCCATTTTCGTCCTTCAAACCGAGATAGTTCTGTAAATAAATAAAATCACATTCTTCCGTTCTTGTTTCCATTATATCTGTGATAGGCCAGTTTTTCTTTCAATTCTCAGATTATGGATGCGATGCGCAGAACTTCAGGAAGAAGAGAAGCATAGATGACGATGGTATAACTGCAATTCACTTTTCGGTTGGACCGCACCCAAGATTGAATGTACATTATTTAAATGTTATTGATCCAGTGGCCACCTTGGCTCGATTGACCAGCCGTTTTGTGCGCCTTCGTTCCTCCACGCACACTACGGCTGGATCACTGGTCCAGTCAATTGCATTTTCTATCAATCAGAAAGTAGCCTGCCTGCCAAGTACAAAATGCAATTGGCTGAATACAAATACAATTAACGACGAGTGCTACCGGTGATCCAGCCGTTCGTTGGGAGGAGGATGTTAACTCCCAACACGGCTGAAAATCGAACCTAGTGGCCACCTCTTAGGAAATATTATATCATATGGTAGTTGTTTTTGTTTACCAAATGTTAACTGAAATTCATGGCTAAATAACCGCTCTTGCGGAGTACTTCGCTAATCTCACCTCACTCCAAACAGGGGTTGTGCCCCAACATATTTTCCTCCTGTATAAAGTTGGGCGAGCAGTTGACTACATCATGCATTTTACTCATTAACATGATAACATTAACATCGAAAGTGGTTCAGATTTCAAGTAATTATCATGAGCAAAGGATTCGCCATGTTATCTCATATTCTCTGTTGTAAAACGATTCGACGCACGAACTGTAGCATGTTGAACAATTTAATCGTTAATTTAAACATCAACGGGCCTGATTTAATTAATCTATATTGCAGATGAAGTGTGCTGTGAGTTTGGTCGAAACATCGGTAACGAGACGTGTGTGAAACAGTTTCTAGACACCAATAGAGGGCTTAGCACAATATGCAGGAGAAAAGCTTGGGAATGTTGTACGGAAAAACACGGTTTAGAAGGTAAGCGGACACACAGGTTACAGCTATTATCATGTGACCTCGTACGGCCCAGCTAAGGCAGTGCTATAGGATCGCATCGCAGGGTACGTGAAAAGGCCCGGACGGATAAAATGGGTGAATGAGGGAACACAGCGAAATTGAGTTCTATTATCTGGATGAGCAATTCAGATAATGCACCGGTGAAAAAAAGGATGTAAATCACTCTCCAATGAAAGCATAAAAAGTTCATTGCCGTCAAAAACCGGAAAACCCAGTGACACGTAGGGCCCCCACAATGCCTCTCAACCTTGCCCTGTCGGCCGCCGCGACTCGCACCTTCTCCCAAAACCCCCATTTAGCATTTTCTTTCTCCTTCTCCATTGTCCTCATCCCTTTTGTTTTCGTCCTACCGTTCTTCCTCTTTCCCTCAGGTGCCCAGGTCATCGCAACATTACAATCACAATCCTACCCCTGCCTCAGTAAAAATGCTTTAGGAATGCCCCATGTCTACCCTATACTTGGTTAAGATACATCGATGACATTGTTATGATCTGGAGTGAAAGAGAACCTTACAATTTTCATCGATTATCTCAACAGCATTCACCCTACCATAAAATTCACCAGCTCACACTCTCCCATAAATGTTCCTTTCAGTTTAGTATTTACAGCCTCTTCCGCTATTTTTTCGTTACTCTTCTAGTATTTCAATTCAAATTAGTAGTAACTACAATATTTTACCACATTTTTTTCAGTAATATGTCATCTTTCATTTACTATGTAGATATAGATATGTACATAGAGGCAATCCACACTACTGAATACTTAAATTTGCGTTGTATCGGCTCATTCTCAAATGTTTGCAATCATTCTCCATCTCCTGGACTTTGCGGCTTCATTTTACTCTTTCAAGCAGCTCTTCGGTCCGTGAAACACTGTGGAAAAAAGAACCAAACGCTTGCTGGTCATATGATAGAATACTCAGTTCATGGCGCTAGGTCCGTAATCCATGACCTCGAGCCAAATACTTTCCCTTCCGGGCCACGCTGACTCCAGTCGAAAAGCACTTATTCCACCATTTCCTAAAAGGATAATTTAGTAAGTCACGATAATGGCAATTCTTACGGGCAAAGGCCACTTAAAACGTAAGACCTGGGACATCATAACAACTTAGGGATTTAATATTTTATCTTGTTTTTTTCTCAACACCTAGATACTCCAAAGAAGTTGACTGCTTACCGGTCCCGTTGTAGGGGGCCCTTTCGCTGACAATTCATTTGATTTCAATATTTTAGACGCGGCTCTCCAAGTCCTTGGGCGAAGCGCAGACGCTATTGATGATTTAGGTGATGAACAGATCATTGCTCAAACGCAGATCAGATCTTTCTTTCCAGAAACCTGGATCTACACTGAACAAGTTGTGGGGTAAGGCATTTCTTTAAAGTGATCATTTTTTTCTCACATAGAAGCTTTGTCGGTAAAATTGGTCGCGCATGGTCATAAAAGAACAATTACTTTTTAGTCAGCTTTTCAGCCCTCTCACAAGCGATTTAAATGACGGACACACAAAACAAGTGTGAATGGGCGCCAGAAAAAGCTACTGTGTGGAAGGCACTTGAGGGGGTATTTATATGAGACTTGGATGAACTCAGACCGGTATGAAATATTTGTAGTCGTCTACTTGAAACCGGGACGACATGCTTGGTGCCTGGTTTCGGGATGAAATGGTATGTTTTGTCTAATCAATATATGGCTGACCTAAAAGCATGCAAGCTTGAAATTTCTGGATCCGGTCTCAGATTTGTTATCATTTACTTGAGATCGGTGCAAACTCAGACCGGTACGAGAGTTCTGAGTTCATTGTCAGGCAAGTCTCATGTAAACGCATAAAAAGAAATGTATGGAGGCCGATACGACCTCATGCTGGTCTGAGTTCGTCCCGGTCTCATGTAACTACCCCCTTAGAAAAGGAACTACATACTTGAAATACTTGATGCATACTTGTCAGTCAACCGAAGATAGAAACGTTACGGCGCAAGCGCATTGGTCACCCAACTAGTTGATCTTTAGTCTTGAAATTATCTTGGGTCCTCCTTTTGATTTCTTGTTGTTAAACTTCGTATTTGTAAAATTTATAGCGAAGCACTTCAAATATACATCATATTTATTCATCAGCTCTTACACGGGAACACATGAGCCCAACAATTTAACCTGCTCCCAACTGCATGGATTCGTAGCTCAGTTGGTAGACTGAATTGTATCGGCATCGCAGAGGTCAGGTGTCTATAAAGAGACAATTGCTTAAATTGTCCACTTAAGTGCGAGGATCTCTTCTATCTTTCGTAAAATTCATTGTGCAAGTATATGATTTTTTTTTGAAGGAGAAAAGCTGTAAAGACTTGTTAGTGAGGTACTTCGTACTTCGTACTTCGTAATACTTCGCCCTAGAGGCACTTTGTTTGCAATCTTACTTCAAAGTCGTCTTACAGCGACTTTCGTATGACCTTGAAAAAGTGGTTGCAGTTTGTTTCACGGACCAATGTTTGGCAAGATTAAAAAAAAAATTCTCCTTATTCCCGCCAATATTCCCGCCAAGTAAACCCCCAGTAAATTCCCCTAGTATGGGCAGTAAACGGTTCGATTGCCCAATCACATTACTGCATTTGAAATGACGTCAAAGCGAAATTTTCCAGAAAGGTCCATGGAGAGATGACGTTGTTTGCATCCACGTTCGCTAAGGCAATGAAGATTCGCGCTCGTTTGTTTTTGTTCGATGAGCCAATTAAATGTTTTGCATTTTTGATTACATTCTGTTTTTACGTTTATTTTTCAAGGTCATATGAAAATCGTTCTATCGCACGCGTTTGTCACATGTGTAAGCCACTTCAGGTTCTTTGACGTTAATAGCAGGGGTGGGGTGGGGAGGTATAAAACTAGAATGCATAAGTTCCAGTTTTTACTGAAACATCTGCAAATAAAAACAGAAGCAGCAAAGAATAGAATGAACCGTTGGACAGAGATGTTGTGGCTAACCTTCTCTCAACTATTACTATTTGGATCACTGAATTTGTTCCAAGCGTACTCCGTTGTCCAATCAAGCCACGTAGCTGTTACGACGGCTCGCTTGCTTGGCCTTGAGATTGACAATGGGGTCAAAAAAATATACAACGGAGACAGAAGAAGCACAGTTTCGTCACTTAATTAACCCTTTCACTCCTGTAAGGGCCACTGAGACTTATAGATTTTACTCTGTCTAACGCCAGACGATTTTACTCGTCAATGGAGAACCCCAAAGGAGTGTTGTTTTCTTGGGCAAGACACTTTACTCCCACGGTGTCTCTCTCCGCCCAGGTGTATAAATAGGTACCGACGAAATGCTGGGGGTAGCCCTGTGATGGACTGGCATCCCATCCAGGGGGAAGTAAAAATAAGCTCCGGCTCTGATGGGCCACTTGGCTCGTAAACAGACTTTTATGAACTTTCCTGAAGTGTCAATTGTATTTAGCGATGGGGCATATCAAGTCTTAGGTTGATTTTTGAGGGGAAAAGCGGAGTAATATACCGGAGAAGAAGAGTAGAGAACTAACAAACTTAACCCACTTATGACGCCGAGTCTGTGAATCGAACTCCTGTAAGGGCCACTGAGACTTATAGATTTTACTCTGTCTAACGCCAGACGATTTTACTCGTCAATGGAGAACCCCAAAGGAGTGTTGTTTTCTTGGGCAAGACACTTTACTCCCACGGTGTCTCTCTCCGCCCAGGTGTATAAATAGGTACCGACGAAATGCTGGGGGTAGCCCTGTGATGGACTGGCATCCCATCCAGGGGGAAGTAAAAATAAGCTCCGGCTCTGATGGGCCACTTGGCTCGTAAACAGACTTTTATGAACTTTCCTGAAGTGTCAATTGTATTTAGCGATGGGGCATATCAAGTCTTAGGTTGATTTTTGAGGGGAAAAGCGGAGTAATATACCGGAGAAGAAGAGTAGAGAACTAACAAACTTAACCCACTTATGACGCCGAGTCTGTGAATCGAACTCGCGCCACATTGGTGGGAGGCGAGTGCTCTCACCACTACACCATCCCTGATCCCTCGGAAAAGCAGTAAAGCCAGAAACCAAAATGAAATAATACAATAGTGCTCAGAACGGAAATATTTCGCTTTATTATGCCTGCAACTAATCTGTAGGCATTCTTTGTTGCACTATATTTTCATTAATGCTTATTAATTCGGCAATTGGTCAACATTATTTGCAAGCTCACGGTTGTAAAGATCAGTTTTGAAAGAATTCCAATTTAAGCCTTAAGAAATTGCCAGAACAAATTGCATTGCTTAGTCTACGAAATACTCCTCATTGAGAGTCTCAAGCCTAATTCGAATATCCAGACGGACTCCATACGTGCCAAACTCGCTATTTCATTTTCATTGATCCTTTCTTTCACTATACAGGCTTTTTATCTACTATTGTTGTTTTAGTATTTATAGATTGCAATTTTTAAATTACTTTGACATGACAATGACGTTTAGCTAACGTCGAAACGTCGTCGTTTCTAAACAAAGTTTTAAACAAAGTTCTCGGTATTTTTTAATATGTTCAGATATGTTTCATCGCAGTTTTTCATAGTTAAACCTTATTAATTCACCTAACTTTTTTTGCAGTTCGCAAGGATTTATGCAAATGCCTGTAACAGTACCCGACACCATAACCACTTGGATAATGCAGGCGGTAGCCATCAATAACAATACAGGTCTGGGATTAGCCACGCCCCTTCGAATTGTTGGATCTCGCAAGTTTTTCGTCTCGCTCCGAATTCCGTATTCTGTCAAAAGAGGAGAACAAGTTGCTGTGCTTGCAACAGTCTTTAATTATCATGATGTTGAGGCGCGGGTAAGCAGTAATTCTCGTCCGGAATTTTGATCCATTTCTTGTAAAGTAATAGTTTTCTTTTTAGTTTTTTTTTTGGCGTTGTTGTTTGGCATTTAAAGAACATCAAACATTGTTTGGTGAACAAACATGCTGACGTTGAAGTGAGTGGCCAAACGGTTAAAACATGTTTGATGTAACTCAGATCAAACTCCACAAGCAAAGAACTATGGATCACAAATAGTAAAACGAACAAAACTTCGCCCATCAAGCACGAGAACAAAAAAAATGTTTTACGTTGTTCGATCGAATGTTTGATGGCCTTCAAATTCTATCAAACACGATTAAACAGCACCAACAAGATGGCCAAACGGTAAAATGGTTAGTCACCGAATAATGTTTGATGTTGTTTAAACGCCAAACATTTCCTCTTTGGCCAGGCCCAACAAAGGCCATTAATTAACTGGTAGGAAAATAATTCTTGAATATCGCAGATCGTTGGAGATTTTGGTTCATTTTGTATTAATGAAATGATTTCCAAGTGGTGGATTGTGAAGATGAAGAATTAACAAAAACAAACATGCCTACTCGTTTATGTTTATAAACAATAGATTTAGTTTTATTAATTAGTTAAGTGCTGACTTCCTGGAATACTCACAAAGGCTTGAAGTAAAGGCGTTTTATCCTTGTATTATTATTATCATCATCATCATCATCATCATCATCAGAAATGCAGAATTAAAACAATCGCCAAATTGCTTTCGACTCTCAACTGAAGACCGTTTTAATGACATCATACTTAGATTGTGCTAGGGTAGAATATTTTCACGTGCAAGCTTATTCTCAGATGATTGAATCCTTCTTGTTGCATTTATTCATTTAGGCAAAGCTGTTTATTGAGGGTGACAAAGATTACTGTTCAATCGCTACTAAAGGCCAACGTGCGACTTTCGGCGTAGTTGCTATACCTCCCCAAAACGCCAGATCTGTATCAATTCCTATCGTCCCAAAGAGGCTTGGAGAAATCGAATTAAAAATCTTCGTTATTTTCCGAGTGAAAATTGGAAATCAGTGGTACCCTAATTCGGACGCTGTCAGAAGAAAAATCCTCGTTGTGGTAAGTATTATCAGTGATTTCTATTGCGACCAGCGAAATCACCAAATGTCTAGAGTTCCCCCGTCAACCTGGCAAAAGCGGCTTTAGACTCGAGTATAAGGGGATGTTTACATGATACAGGGGGGGACTTTCGTCCCGGAGCGAGCCTCTTGTGACTCTGCATTCGTTTACATTATACCAACAGAAAATGTGATACCGGAACGAGTCATGCCGGCGCCAGTTCACCCCGGTTTCTGTACCGGAGCAAGAATTTCATTCCGACATGAAATCTTGCAACGGTATCATGTAAACGAAGAAAAACCACCCTTTTCGCTATGAAATGTGCCTGTTGGTGGACTGGAACGGGTTGCGCGTGCGTACGTTTCGTCAATCCATTCATACGTGTATTGAATCAGCGTCAGATACGAAAATCGAGTACTCATCCCCATCATCATGTAAATAGCCCCTAAGTTTGACTATGAATACGTGTACAATTATTTCGTTATGGGAACGTGCAAATGAAATAAACAAAACTCGAACTAATTGCTATCATTACAACTTGAAAGGAAATCTATTTACAACGGTTAGGGCAACCGCTCAGCGTCCATTATGGTTTTAGACCTAATAATAATTTTTTTTAAAAAACCAAATTTTATGTACACTTCAATTTTGAAGGATTCATTGTCTTGTTCTGCCGCTATTTTCGCTGGGCACGTTTTGAGTACTCTTTCGATTTCGACGCACTATTTCACATTTCGAGCCCTCTTGAGTATTATTTGTTTTTTCTAGTAAAATGTGAGCTTTTTTTTGCATTTTGGGCGAGTGTAGAGCAACATTTTGTTTTGAGAACAGTTTTCAACAAACAATCGGCAAAAAACAACACTACTGTGAAATGAGCCGGGAGTCAGTGTTGTAAAGCAATCAGTCATGATTTGAATTGAAACCATGTTATTCTTCAAAATCTAGATTATTATTAAGTACTTTGTTGTTCGAAAAACACTTGTTTTTTTACTTCGACGATCATTTCTAAACAAAAGAAGACCAATTCTTGAGTGAAGAATAGACATACTCGTGAAAATCTCCAAGGAAATATTTAAACGCTTTTAGCATCGTTTCAGCTTTATTTCGCAACCTTTTTTGAAAAGTCGATCACATTGAGCACCATTTCGATTTTTTTGAGGGCAATCGACAGGCCTAACCTTAACTGCGCACCGGTGGCTGCCATGCGGGTGATCGTGAGTTCGACTCTGGCCGACTGAACCACCACTGAGGAGAAAGTGCTGCCTTTCAGTGTAATTACATCCGCCAGTAACTTTCAAGTCTTCTCGGATACCGTAGGCCCCCTCTCACAACCCTTCAATGCTTATAAACTCTGTGGGACGTTAAAGATCCCACGCTCTATTCGAAAACAGTAGGGCACGGAGTTCCTGGTGTTGTGGTCTGGCCTTTCCTTCAGCAATGTGGTCGGCTTGGCGTAATCTTCTGAATGGACTGCTGATCGAAAGAACCATATAACAACAAAACAGACAGTAGTCGTATTTCCACCAAAGGCAAAGCTCCTCCACGCCCGCATAATAACCTACAACACCCGAAATTCCTCTATTCGCTCTGGCGAAGGGCCAACGCTCGAAACGTCAGCTTTCCAAATCTTTCACGGTGGTAATTCGACCTTTACCAACACGTTTGATAAAACCAAGTTTTCCTGTCTTGAACTAGGGGCAGCAATGTGAACAAAGAATAGGGAGCTTAAACAAGCAACCTTTTTAAAGCCACGGACTGAAACCGGAAGTGACTATTTCGCATATCCGGATAGCAACCTCGTACCCAGGGCTTTTCGCCGCCGAGGAGAGGGCGCCCGCCCCATCCTTGGAGGAGAAAAGCCATGGGAACGCGGTTGACCCGGGTAGTAGTCCCTCCAAGACTATTTAAACTAATCGTCTCTAATAGAAAAATATGCTTGGTAATATAAATGCAAACGTTAAGTTATCTAATGTGTAAAGATCGAGATCCCTACGAGGATGATCAGTCGTGAAGAGAGCAGTGTTTACCTTAACTTCACATATTCATAACCTAAAGAGTTGTGCTTGTTCACTCAAAGCTGTAAATCTATAGTAATTCTTTTTTTTTTTTTTTTTTTGCGCATATCGTTCGTAGCCAGAGGGAAAGGAACACCGCAAGTCACAATCTTTTGTTCTGGATCCTAACGGTAAGGTTTAATATTAAAATACTTTCAAACTACTGAACAACTACTTAACTTTTTAATGTTTGCTTGTCATTGCAGGAAATCTGAGGGATGGTCCAAAGAATGGCGAAAATGAAGCGAGTGAAGCAACTGAACCAGCATTTCAAAGTCAAAGTATGCATTATCTATTGATTGGCTCCTTAGCTTCTCGCGCGGTCCTGGGTTCCAACCCAGCTTATATCACACTATGCAAATTTTTCGAACGTTGCGTTTTTGCGTCGCAATTTGGTTGCTACAAAGTTTCTAAGATAATTCAGTGTTTAGTCTAACATATCCTGATATAGACATTTTTGTCGACACAGTCTCTGCGAGAAGTATAATTGGTTTTGTTCTTTCCGCAACGCTTCTAGCAACGCTGTAACGAATATTTAGAGCATTGCAAATGTCTCCCAAGCGACTTTAGCCTGCTCGCACGCGGTAGATATTGCTGTTGTTACCGCGAAACATGTATCAGACGCCATACTGGATAAGCGTGCATGGGATAGGTCCAGGCCGGGTGACAAAACGAGGGGGACCTATCCCCGCATGCTCTTTCAAAATGGCGTCTGATATATGTTTCGCCCGATGTGAAGGAATCCGGAATCCGAAATCCAGCAAATGTGAGGCTTTGGAATCCGGAATCAAGAGGGATTCATAAGCCGATGAAAATGGTCCTGTGACCAGGTGTTCATCGAAAGCGAGACAAGTTGCAAAAAACGTTGCCCAGCGTAACCCCTGTTGAACGACTTAACTCGCAACGTAACAATTTGTAACAAAATTGAAAGACTAATGGCGACAAAAATTCAAAGAGTGATTTTGCTTAGAGTTGCGCACGTAACTGCTACGATGATCCTTCAACCATGAAGTCATAATTTTCTATTCCATTTAGTTTGTGATGTACTCTAAAAGCCAGATATACCACAACTGACTTGGCGGTCTTTATTTTAAAGTTAAGAGACAGACTGTGCTCAGTTATGGTAACTTCATAGTGAACTGGGGTAGTCCCAATCCATTGTTCAGAAAAACGGACAAAAGTGACAAAAAATCATATTTTTTTCAATTTTTTATGGGGTTGGCTTTGCCTTTTTAGTTGCTTAAAAGCTGAACAAGAAAATGTTCTTTATTTTTGTAGGTTAGCGTTTAGCACATAAAAAGAGGTTTAGATGTAAGGAATTTTTGTTGGGGAGGAAATGAAAACACGATGCTGAAACGAACAGAAGTTTGCACAGTGTTTTCAAAGTCAAAAAGTTACAGAAAAATCGTATGGGCTCGTTCTCTTTTAGCTCAAGTTGGAAATAACGGTCAGCTGGATATTATAAATATCACGTACCCAAAAGAAGCAGTTCCTGGATCAGTTGAAGCTATGATTTACTTGACAGGTATAATTTTTGTATAGAAAACATTCCTACGGTTTTGTGGCTATCTCTAACAAAGGGAACGGGAAAATCAGGAATGCGTAATGGTATTCGAGGAATTGGGAATGGAGAACGGGGAATGTCCAAAACTGTTTGAGAATCTCCGTAGAACGGGATATCTATAAAACGAGAAATATCTAAAATGGGGCATCTTTAAAACGGTTTGTTAGAAGTAAATCTCGACACGATACTCAAACCATTTTTCGTCTTAGAGTTCATTTTCCGTAAAGCCTTCATTGCAAGAGATAAAACCGAATAGAACAGTAAATTCGCACGTGGATGACCGCTCTACGCGATGGGATCCCGGATTTGAACTTTACCTCGCTTAAGCCAACTAGTTATGTCCATACAGCTAATTTATGACGGTGATATGTTTATTTGACTGTTGTCCTTTAAATACAAGGACCCTACTAGCGCCTTCATCGGCTTAAGTATGGGCTGTTGATTTTTTTCTTTTAGTGCTGGGTTGTCTCAATGGATCAGATGCTAGAGAAGGCGGTTTGGTGTGTTTTCGGTAAAGATAGACCGAGGTCAAAAGAAACCACTTACCCCTGTCCCTTCACATTTTCTTTTCACCTCGTTCCAGCTTTCGCGCGGCCACGTTATCGAAATCATACCAATCCGCATGCTTTTCTGATTTATTTTAATAAATGACCGGGAAATTCCTCGAAATCGGCGTCGACTGTTTGCAAGATTCTCTCAAATTTACTTGAAGAGACCTTGGAAAGTAGATAAACTTGGGAAAAGACTTTCCTTTTGGTAATTACGGTTGGAAATTTCTAGCAAACTTTTCAGACTTTTCGAAAGTTATGAAATTTTCCGGTAGGGCTCACTAAAATTGACTTACCTTTCATATTCCATTCGAAATTTTTGGGAATTTTTGGCAAATGGTAAGCAATTTATTGTCTGTTTTCTCTCTTTAGGAAATCTTCTTGGTCCTGTTGTCAATACAACTATCGAGGGTGGTCTGGAGAAGTTCTTCCGCATGCCTTCGGGGTGTGGAGAACAAACTATGATATACCTTGCTCCGAATGTCTACGTCTTAGATTATCTAATAAACACTGATCAACTTACTGGAGCTCATGAGGAAAATGCTTATCGCTTTATTCAGTCGGGTAAGCATGATTGAAAGGGAACTTAAGCACGAGCGTTTTTGAGACGCGGACGGCAACCGGAAGAGAACAATTTGCGTGGCAGGCCGGTGGTGTCTCCCAGAGTCTTATACTTATCATCCCTAATGGAGAAAAGATACTTAGCAAGGTAAATGTGGTTGTATGAAGACAACTTAAATGAGAAAACAGCTCACTTTCGGTTGCCGTCCGCGTCTGTAAAACGCGCGTGCTTAAGCTCCATATTATATAGCAAGCAATTCTCAGGCTAAATAAAGTACTCTGATTGGTTGCTTTTCGGTCGGGATTTTACAGTACGGACCATTACCTTGGAAACGGTCCGTTTCCTTTTCTTTTCTCTCTCTCTCCCGGGCAATTCAAGTTGAGCGAAACTCAAAAAGTTTTCAAAAAGCGGAATTTAAATTTTCCATCACGACAGTACAATTATAGCAAGCGGAATTTAGTTTTTCATGTAAAAGGTTACCGTTCAAAGTGCGCTGATGGAAGACAAAGATTACGAACATTCACCAAGCGGAGGTGTCGGATCGCTCAAAAATAAGATGCCATATAATAAACAACTTACTAACCTCACTTTCTCGGGATCGTACTGGGGAAGATTGGCCCTTCGGTCCGTACTACCACGACCTTGGGCCCTCGGTTATTAAGAGGTTAATGTTTTTTGGAGGTAAGAGTTGTAGAGTTCGAATCTT
>OX421448.1:11803639-11813639 GCA_949126865.1 Montipora capitata | reverse complement strand
TATTCGGTCGTTTTGGATCGAGGGATTTGAAAGCGCGCGGAATTCCTGGCTGGGAAATAAATTTGATCAGCTGGCTGGGAAACCAACCAATTTTATCTAGCTGGCTGGGAAATTTCTTGTGTGTCTTGCTGGGAAAAAGGAACAGATAATGTTTTCCCAGCAACACTGAAAAACACCTGAAAATGCCTTAATAACATTTCTTTTCATTAACTGGGGTATAATAACACATTTTACAACAAATTGGTCGTTGGGTGCCCCTGCATTTTGACTTTGTTTTGTATTAATGAAAAGTTCACGTCAGGTAAACAGTATCTGTTCCAGCAGAAATATAAATACAGTAAAAAAGCAGATAAATGGAAATGCTCAGTCACAAAAGTAGAAAATAAATAGATTGCTTCGTTACTCTTATGACTAGAGGAAATCAGATACTTGGGTAGTACCTCAATACATCCTATGGGAAGAGAGAAGCCGTCCGGATTTGAAAGAATAAAACTCGCATATTGT
This sequence comes from Montipora capitata, assembly GCA_949126865.1. Classification (NCBI taxonomy): domain Eukaryota; kingdom Metazoa; phylum Cnidaria; class Anthozoa; order Scleractinia; family Acroporidae; genus Montipora; species Montipora capitata. Next base: position 11,813,135 of record OX421448.1, on the reverse strand, counting down.
CAAATTGTAAATAACTTGTAAATGCAATTTATTTATCAACCAAAAAAATGTAATCGACTTTAAAATACCAGGAGCTAAAATGGGAAGGGGGGGGGGGGGGTGGATAGCCACCCTATTCACCCAACCCCCTCCCCTCCCCCCCCCCCCTCCCCCCCCTCCCCCCCCTCCCCCCTTCCTGGATCCGCCCCTGACATGTTGTTGAGATCACTTCGTGTGTATAAAATAAAACAATTATTCTTTCAAATCGAGGTGAATAGTGACGCCACTAGTCACCTCGATTTCAAAGAAAGCGGTAAGTGGTTTACTGAAAGGGTTTCTTTTCCATTAAAAATTGTACAGCTTCACGTTTTAAAGCAAGCAATAAGTTTTTATACCCTCCGTGGAACGAAGCACCGAACGCATTGCTAAAATTGAAACTCTTGCAACCTGATACTGCAAATTTGTAACTGCAAACTGCAGTTTGTGGTTACAAACCTGATGTTTAAGGTCTCTGTTCTCTCCTTTTAACCCGCAAGGAAAAGATACAGGCCTTTAATTCTTTTTCTGGGTTTACTAGCTTTCTTCAAATTATGCCCGAAGAGAGCTTGTAAGCCGTTAGTCAGTTGTTTCTTTATGTGCAGAAACCAATAGAGGCTAGTAGGAGCAGGGTGACTGACGCACTCATAACAGCTCCCGCGTTTGTGTTTCGGGCTCGTTTCCCGAACTAGGCGCCGCAAGGGTCATTTCTTTGGGTACTCCGTTTCCTTCGACCAATATTTGATTTCAGCTGGTTTAATTTGATTAGATTATATGGTAGTCTGCTTAATTTGCAGAAGCACCCTGTTGTTGACCCGCGTTAACTATTTTCTTTGCATTTAGGTTGACTGCTTTTGTGATGAGAGTATTTTGCAAAGCTCAAAAGTTCGCTGGAGTGAATGTTGATGAAAAAACCGTTTGTCGGTCTGTGGCCTGGCTAATCAACAATCAACGAGCAGATGGTGCCCTGCATGAGGTTAACCATGTCATTCATAGGGAGATGGTGGTAAGAGCTTTTTTCCCCATATATTTGAAAATATATGAAAATCTCATATGTTCTTTCTATTACTGATACATTCACTTAATAGAGGATACAGTACGAACTCTCCGATGGCTTGACAACTCAGATGGTTGAGCAAATACAAAAGCGAATCTTAAGTTAATTTCCTACCGTTCAGAATATAAATGTTTTTTTTTAAAGACTGAAAATCCGAAAAAATAATGCAACAAAGTGCGCTCAATTAAACTGCGAACAAAAACAAAAGTGTGAACAAGTGAACATTACTTCCTGAGATAAAGTTGTTGCTGTTGGAGTGAAAGTTCTTTAAAACCCTTGTTTGTTTGTTTTTTTTTTCTGTATTTTGTTAGAGTTATTTTGCTGACTTCACTCTCAATTTTCAGCCTTCAATTTTCATGTTTTGAGCTTTCAACATAGATTGAACTTGTATTGTTGTCTCCTTCATTTTAAGGGCGGAGCATACACTGAAGGGGATGTTGCCATGACAGCCTTTGTGTTATCGGCCTTGGCAGAATGCAAATGCGGTGGAGAGGTAAGTGACAAAGCATTAACCTACTACCAAGTCCAACGATCTGTTGGATGGGCCGGACCCGAATTATCGCATCATTACTCCACTCAAATTGACGTAGCGATTTCAACTACTTTAATTGCTAAGTTCATCTCCTCTCTGTGTTAAGAATTTGCAGGAGGCAGGGTGGCCGAGTGGTTAAATCGCTCGTCTTGAGATCCGGGGATCCCTAGTTAAACACACGTATTGATTACTGGTCGATTTTTATTCTGGTAGTTCCTGGCCTAACGTCTCGGGTGCACTTACTTTTAAACTCAGATTCTTTAAGTTGTTCTTCTATTGTATGACTGATATGTTTCTTTGCTTTGAAAAGCCCCCTGTGGGGAGTGGTCAATCATGTATGAAAGTTTGGTTTTAATTGTATACCTGGGCCCGGTTGTTCAAAAGCCGATTAACACTAATCCGAGATTAAAAATTAACCAAGGAGTATACTTCTCGACTTCCAAATGTTGTTCAACACTGATATTCGGGAAAACGTTGTAGTAGAAGAAGTCAATCTTAAAAAACAAAAACAAGCAAAAGAAACTTTCACCAAAAAGTTGAAAACATGAAACGAATTTTTACGCTAATCCTGGATTAACTTAATCACCTTTCGAACAACCGGGCCCAGATTATTTACGTGGAGTGCCTGTCATGGGAACTAGCTTGTTAGCAGAGTGCACTTCCACTACAATTAATGTATTAACATTAACACAGGATTCGTGGGGTTTAATTTCTTTTATTATTCAAAGTGAAGTCCTCCCTCTCATGGCATGAAACTTTATTAAAACGCCAGCTTTTTAGAATAGGGGATCGCGCCGGGATCTTGTGTAACCAAAGCAAACGCCAAAGTTCATAGTTCAGCTCATAATCGCTCTATTATACTTCCTTTAACTGCTTTTCTGTTTCCAGAATTCCGAGGCAGCTATACTTCGTGGCAAAAGTTACCTTGAGAAACAGTACATGTCACTAAACAAGCCCTACAGTATGGCGCTGACAGCCTACGCTCTGAGCTTGTTGGAGAGCCCAAAACGATTCAGTGCCAATGACAGACTCGTACAAAAGGCTATTTATGATAAAGGTTAGTAGGAGATGCTCTGGATGTAAGAATTGCTCTAGATGCTCTAGATTTAAGAAAACAAGACCCGGACGCGGAGAACAAGACCTGGAGACTACAACTCCGTCTCCACGACCGTCTCCACTATTTCCAGAAGTGCAAGTAATTGAGAAGGACGCCCAATTTCGATATCCAACACGAAGTGTGCCTTAAATTCTTATCATTTGTCACCTGTTTCCAACAATTAGATAAGTGTTCGAGTGAAGTTGAAGTAATTGGAGAGAGGAGCTAGGGACACTTCGTGACGCTTCTTAAAATCAGCTTGCATCCCATCTTTTCCACTTATCCCATATCTCTCCTTGGAGTCATTAGGGAGTTTAAGAAACCACGACGGCTACAGCGACGACAAGGCACTTTGCATAACAGCGACATGAAATCACCAAATTTGTAGTTTTAACGACTTCGTGAGTACACAAATGTAACCTTTTCATTCTACATTTGTACTCTGAAATCGCTCGTGCGCAGTGAGTTTCATTTAAACCTGAAGCGATCACAGACAGTGAGGATTTCCAGCAAAATAGCCCCAAGCACTTGATTGGACACAACCTGATACGTGTTTCAAAGCGAACAATAGCGTGTCGCCGATAGGACACATCATTTCAAACACACTTAAAAATTGTCTTAGTCGGAAGCGTCGTAATGGTCGGGAAAGAAGAACAAGATTCAACTTTCCTGATCACCCAGACCGTGCAGACGCTGCAAACGCCGGGGACAAATGTTTCCATATGTCTCCGATGTGGCGCAGACCTATGGGCGATTGTGTCGCAGACCGTTGTAGATCATATGGAAACCAAACTTAAGAGAGTTTGTATTTTAAACAACTTTCCCACCGAATAGTATTGTATCTCATGGCCAACCAACGCTCAAGACCTTCGTTTACGTTACACTATGCGTAAATTGAAATGAGAAAAAAAAAAACATGTATAACGTGAACCTTCAAACAGCCAGGTTTGAGAAAACAATCTCTCAAAGTAGAGATACCAGCAGTCAGTCATTTCTATTGATGAGCTCCTGTTTGCCAATTGTTTGAAAGACCACCTGGAGTATTCGTAAGAAGATGGAGAGCAAAAAGAACTTGATTCCGTGGGTATGCTTTGGGATGTCATAATTTTGTTCTTTTTTTACAGCCAAAAAGTCTCGCCGCTGGAACGCTGGTAACAATGCGCTCAATGTGGAGACCGCTGGCTATGCACTGTTGACTCAGATCATCCTGGATCGTACTGGTTACGCTGGTTCAATTGTGACGTACTTGACCAATCAGCGAAAGGGTGGCGTGGGATTTGTTTCAACTCAGGTGAGGAACCAGCCAACGTCCGGTTTAGCCAATATTTTTACCAGAAAAATAAACTATCAACAACTTGGCGACTCCAGGGTTCGACTTCAGTTGTTCAGAGGCCGATTCACTCTAATCTGCGATTAAAGCACATCCGATGTTTGACTTTTACCCGTCGAATAGGGTGGCCCACAACTGTCACACCAAAACCGAATGCTCACAGCAAATTCAAATCACTCGCAACAAATTCAAATCACTCACAACATTTTCAAATTACTCACAGCAAATTCAAATTATCCACAGCAAATTACAAATCACTCACATCAAATTCAAATCATCACAGCAAATTCCAACCTCGTTCCTAGGGTCTCTCTCCTCTGCCTTCATTGTCGTTGAGAAAAGAATACAAAAATAACACCGTATTCGGAAAAATCCTTAACAATTCAATTTTTGTGGCGAAGGGGAGCAATAACGTCTAACTCAAAATTGAATGCTAAAGATCTTGTGGAAACGTTTTTGATTGGTAAATAAAATGAAAAGAGAAGATTCCAGTAATCAAGGATTCGGGCTATGAACAGGTTAAGGGTTTACCTCTTTTAAATTACGCACATTGTCAGGGGCAAAAGTTTTACAGAACCGTTTAATTTAAAATGCTTTGGACATCGCCTTGCCTCGAAAAAAATCGTCGTATTTTCCAATTATACTGAAAAATGGTCTTAAACTTGCAGATTCTATACGCTTTCCAGCCGGACCTACGTTTTTCGTAGAACGACGTTTTACAAAAAGGAAAATCGTTTAACAAACATACGTTACGCATGACTGTTACAAGGAGGGGGGGGGGAGGACCCCAGGACCCCCCTGCTATGCCCCTGTACAATTACACAAGTTCTAAGTAATACAGTAAAATACCCAAATTACTATGGAAAAAACGAAGCCACACAACTTCGAGGATCATTAGGTGGCGATCTCTATAATTCACCACTGCATCACAAACTGGTTTTAAGAATTTCTCCTCATCGACCGAAAGACATTCTTCTGCCTTGTTTCTTCCCATAGGATACGGTGGTAGCGCTACAGGCTCTAGCATTGTACAGCGAGAAGACGAAGGGTAATGACCTCGATCTGAGAGTGAAAGTGATTCCTGAAGACGACACGAAGGGACAACCACCCGAGATACACATCACTCCAGAAAACGCGCTGTTGCAAAGACAGATTAATGTAAGCGCTATTGTATAAGTCTAGTATATGACATGGCTTATGTAATTTAAACGAGTAGTTAGTGCTTCACACGTTGAACGCAAAGGCAAACTCAAGCGCCGCTCATAGGTAGAAGGTAATTGCAAGAAAGGTAAGTTCGCAGGCGAAGTTTGGGGCTTTTTTTCAAAATGGCGGGCGTTGCTGACGCCATCTTGGTTGGAACTTCAACCGAGGCGGCATGGAACTAGCATTGTTCTTGCGCTTTACAAACCAACACACGCGAGTGTAAAAATGCAAGAGAATGGAATGTTTTCCTATTTCTTGCGTTGACGCTAGCGCTGGCGTTTGTGTTGTGATGGTTCATGCATGTATTTACTTGCATCTACAGTTCCTTTGCATCTTCATTTCCGTTCCATTGAGTTGCTCGTGTAAACGAGGCATTTCACGTGCAGATGATGCTCGAGCTATCTACGTTATCCTTTTCTCTTTGTCTCTATAACCCGAGGGAAAACAAAGAGAGGCTTGCAGTTTCGTTTAATCTGATATCAGCATAAGCAGTCTTGTTTTAGGGTGATCAGGTGATCACGTGGTAAACTCATTAACAGCGAGACTCGGTTACCTAGTTTTCGATGTCCCGAGTTTCTCCAGGGAGGAGAGACTCGAGTCTCTATTAGGGATCTTAAAAGCAAGCGACGTTTTAAAGCCACAAATGGCAACCGGCAACTGGAAGTGATCTGCTTTCCTCTTTAACTTGTCTTGATACCACCACATTTATATTTAGACGATAGTTAAAACATTTGGGAGAGACTCTGGTCCTGGCATGCCGCGAAATGTTCACTTCGGGCTTTCTTCGTCGCGTGCTTCAGCTCCCCATTAATTTTAAATCAATCTCGTTTTCCGTCAGTGTTAGGAAAAACGCATTGCATTCAAATCAAAATAATCCGTTTATTGTTGTGAAAATAGGTCAAGAGATACCTTGGTGGTGCTCTGTACGTGGAAACCAAAGGAACAGGGGTCGGCCTGCTTGAGGTCAGTTTCGTTTGTTTTTTTTGTCATACTCGGACAAAAACGTAAAGGGTTATCAGGTATTTTAAACTTTATCTTAATGAACCAACAAATTGAACAAATACGATGGTGTTGTAGTAACCCCTGAGGATTCATAACGCTTTCAGACACGATTTACATGCTTTTAATGAGTTAAATCTTGATATTTATAATAGTCAAAATGATCAGAAGTAGATATATATTTTTTTTTTTCCCCGCAAGCCGGCCTTTCAACGCAGGTAGACAACAACAAAAGTCCACGTCGAGATGCCAGGAAGCTGGCTACAGTGGCGTAATTAATTGAGATGATTTCCTGTTCAGTGTTAAAGGAAGAAACTATTTTGAGACTCTGACGACTGTGTGGTTATTAACCTCTTACTAACCGAGGGCGAGGGCCGTACTGGGTAATATTGGCCCGAGGTCACGTGGCAGTAAGGACCGAGCTTAACACCACTATCAGTACAAAAACGACCGAGAGCCAATATTCCCCCGTGGGGTCCCGAGCAATTGAGTTTAGTAAGTTGTTTATTATATTGCATCGTTTCTTTGAGTGATCCGACACTTCTCCGCTTGGTGAATGTTCGTAATCTTCGTCTTCCATAAGGGAACTTTCAACTATAACCTTTTATATTAAACTAAATTCCACTTGCAATAATTGAAATGTTGTGATGAAAAAGTTAAATTCCGCTTTTTAAAAACTTTTTGTGTTTCACTCAACGCGAATTTCCTGGGAGAGAGAAAAAAACGGAAACGGACCGTTTCCATGGTAATGGTCCTTACTGTAAAATTCCGACCGAAAAGCAGCTAATCAGAGTGCTCCATTTAGCCTGAGAATTGCTTGCAATATAATAGCGATGTTTCTCGTGACGTCACCCATTTTTATTCATATGCCAACCAGAACCTAATTGGCTGTTCAAACAATGACTTCTCTTGTTCCAAATTTTAATATCAAAAGAAATGTGATTTCAATGTTTTTAAACAAGAAATACCGCTATAATGGTGATTTATCCTCTCGTCATTGTTACTTAATTATGTTAATGAAGGTGGAAGTACGCTATAATCTTCCGTCCACCAGCGGTGAAGAGTGCAAGTTTAGCATCACAACAAGCGTCAGGGAAATCAGAGATAAAAATGTACAGGACCTATTTGGGCCCCTGCAAAAGGATGTGGTTGATATGGAGGAGGAAAAAAGGAAGAAGGAGGAAGAAGACAAAAAAGGAAAGGGAAAGAAAAAATGCAAAGGAACAAAAAATAATAAAAAATGCAAACGCAAGAAGAAAAAGAAGACGAAGCCCCCCAAGAAACCACAGAAAGTACAACCTGTTAAGAGTATTCACTTGAAAGTCTGTACTCGGTAAGTGTAGTCACAGGTTACCTACTGCAATCTGATCTGAGCATGCGTGGCACGATTAAGATAATGTCTGAAGGAAGTGAGATTGAATGTACCGTGGTTGAGCACATTCTCCCGCACTCATTACCGGTCTGTTTCTGGCTCATGGTTTTTGCTTCAAGTTTTGATTGACCGATATATCATGATGTAGCGCAATGGTGACTTTCTTGCTCACGTATAGCCCTTTTCACGGTTAGTTTTTCTCATTTGCATTACAATGTAGTCTAACGTGGGTGCGAGGCAATTTCAGGTTAAAACTACAAAATAGCCCGAAATTGCCTCACATACATGCTAGATTACATTGTAATGCAAATGAGAAAAACAAACCGTGAAAAGGGCTATTCATTGGACTGTCTGCGAACCGCAAAGCCATGGACAGCTTGTTTTATTGTTTTGGCCCTGCAACTAAACGGTTTTCGTCATTTCTTCCTTAGGTACCTGGGACAAAATTACACTGGAATGTCTATTATGGACATTGGACTCTTGACCGGATTTAGACCACACCAGAAATCTCTGAAAAAGGTAACTTAACATGTCATCAGTCCATAATGGAACATGCATTGTCCGACGCGAATACCGGTACCCAAATTGTCGAGCTAATTTGGCTCCAGATTACGTGACTGTAGTCGTAATCGGTTAAAATTTAATGCTTAAAGTGCCACTACGACAAAAAATAACTTCTCGTTTTTCTCCACAGTTGGAAGGTTCTGGTGCTGAACACACTAAATGCGCGATTTTATGCAATCATTTCAAGAGAAAAACTATTCATTGTGACGGCATTTTTTTTTTTCATTTAACGGTTCGCCATCATTTGTTGTGGTTCTGGCAGATAAGCCATCAGTGAGCTCATAGTTAATAGACGGGAATGGTTATGAAACCCGACAAATTCTTTGTTGTGGGTTTTTGTTCTCTTTTTTGGCCTTGACCATGCACAAAACACAATAGTTGTTTACTCCGTACTGAGAAACTAACCAATAGAAACGTGTTCGTTACATAATTCATGCATAGTGTATGCGCGCAAAATAAACATTGTACACGGTCGTGGACTTCCCAACCTAAATCTTGGCATTTTTGTTTGCTCCTTTGATGTTTGCCGAGCTTCTAAACCAGTCCCCTCTATTAACTATGGTGAGCTGGATCGAGGAGAAAGTGACGTCATTTACCTACCAGCATAAAAAATGTAGTGTGTGAATGCGCCTTTATCAGTATGCAGAACACGAATGTGACAATCTGAAACCCAACAACTCTCGTGATGCAGACTACTAGGCCATTTCCGAGTTTGTCTGCCGTCTCTTCAAAGCGACTCTAAGTGCCAAATTTTTTTTAATGGTAATCAGTTCTACTTTACATGAGAATGAAAACTAATTTTCATAAGAAAGACTTCGCACTTAGACTTTCTTTCAAGAAGAGGCAGACATGAAATGGCCAATTAATTAAGCCGAATTCACACCTAGTGAGTAAATGACGTCATTCTCCTCGGTCCAGATCGCTGAAAGCCTATCGGTCGCAACCGCAACAAGTAAATGGCCGACCGGCCGTTAAATGAAAAGAGTGGAGTTAAAATAAACCGCCTTACTCTTGAAATTACTACAAAAAATCTCGCCTGTTGAGCATTGAACGCAAGCACTTTCTAAAGGTGAAGAAAAACGAGAGCTGATATTTTTCATCGTAGTAGCACCTTAAGTTCCTAGGATAATTAATTGAGGACTGTATTCTCGAGCATAAAGGTCTGAATCAAGTCTGAAAGTTGCTTTGACCTGGGTTGTAAAGATTTCTTACTGTTTCCTACCTTTCTTACTCTGCTATGCTCTCTTCTTTTCATGGAGTATTACGTTCTGGAATAACCAAGAGATGTCCGAGAACAAGGCATTAAAAAAAAGAACTCCCGAGTACGA
>OX421448.1:11783639-11793639 GCA_949126865.1 Montipora capitata | reverse complement strand
AAATTACTGCTAAAAATACTCTCAGATCTGTTGTGTCCTTTTTAAAATGCAATTTTAATAAAATGTACGATTTTTGTTTGTACATTTCATTGCTGTTTAAAATTCTGATGCCTTAGTGTGGTCTCCTATGTTGTAACTTGTTACATATATTCTTGAAACAAAGCAAACAAAGAAACACGAGGTCCTATTTCTTTTCATAACAATAGGTATCAATATTATGACGTTTGTAAAATGGAAAAAACAAACGAACTAACAAAACAGTCTGAATAGATACATGTAACACTGCCATGTAAAAGTTTCTGGTATTTTGAATACGTTTGTTAGGATTGTCTTGATATTTCTGCTTATTTTATAAATCACCGTTAACATATTGTTCCATGTGCTCGACCTGTTCAACCGTCATCATCTCTTGCTCTTCAAAATCTTCGTCACTGCTCTCGTCACTTCTCCCTTCACCACTGCCCTCCTGATCACCGCTCTCGTTGTCACTGTTGTCAGTTATCAGCAGCCATACAAAGTGTCTCCACTAGAAAAGATGCAAGTGGCTCTGAAGCAAACAGCAGCTCAGAAGCAAGTGAAGAGAGTAGTGAGGACTATGTTGTGCAGGAATTTGGGAGTGATTCCTCCGAGGATGATGAAGATGACAATATACCTCTTGCAAAACTAGCATCCAACAATTGCGATGACAGTGACAGTGACAGTGACAATGTCCCATTAAGTGCGCTCACCAAACACAGTATTTAATGTATTAATTTCCTTATCAAGCGAGGCAAGAGGCTAGACATTTATGATTTTGTCATGCACAGAACAGGTTTTATTGGGTTTTTAAGAGGAAACCAATAATGCATGTTTTAATATTAGGGGGTGGGTCATGTAATTTCCAACCTTGCTTTAGGGGTGGGTCAGTCATTTTTGTGCCGAAGGGAGGGGGTGGGCCATGTGTTTTTTATCAACCACATTTCCAAATGCTCCGGCCCACCCCCCCCCCCCCCCCCTATACTTTTTGACCAGTCCCTAAAATGGCAGGATTTGTTAGAAAAATGAAAAAATGGCCGCAATGCGTTTCGAACGGTTGTAAAGATTCATTTTAGCGAAAGACATATTTTGGGGTTAGGTGCACTTTAAGTCGCAAGGAAAGTGAGCCCATGGGAAAACTGTTGCAAAGACCGATTTTAACAAGTAACAGCGCTTCTGAGATTGTTGCAGACCCTCTAGAACAAAAGAGAATAACTCTCCCTGGGTAGACGGCTCCATAAGCAGTTAACCTTGATTATTTATGCAACGTAGCCAATCAGAAAGCCGGACTCTGTATGACGCGACACGAATAGACCAATCGGAGCTTGTTGCATCTTAATGAGCGTCCTTGCGTTCCACCAGTTTCTTCAGGCGGGTAAAGCGAGCCCATATATGGGCATAAGACCGGAAGTGAAATTTTAAGGGAATAAGACCGCTGCAGGAGCTTATTAAGGGGAGCCTCTGTCTCCACTTATTCCTTGAGTCAACCCTTTCCAAAGTAAATTAATTTTTATGAACAATTTTTCCCGCCAAAATTATTTTCCCTGACGCTGAGATAGCTCTGTTTTGATTGGTTTTCACAACAGCGGGCGTGCTGAATCCCCCAAGGGAGGCGATCTATAAATAAATCTACCTGAGAAACCGCACATTACAACCCCTCCATTCGTAAATAATTATATTTGTTTTTTTCCCTTGCTTGTGAGGTGGCCAGGAGCGTACCAACCGAAACAGCACCAACTCCAGTGGGATTTGCAGAAATAGCTTCAATTGTATGGATGAACTCTGACTTCTCTGACATTTTAGCCAGGGTTTTATTTTGTTTTTGGCGTCTTGCCTTGAATCGCAACGTGCCGACGGTAATTTCCGGTAAAATCTGATTGGCTCACATTTGATAGCATGACACAAGATAGGTTTACAGCAGACGACTCGATAAATAAGGTGAGACACTTCGTGACACATATACAAGCGTAACATTTTGTGAAGTTCAGTGTTAACCCGGTGTCACAGCGTTTTGTGTTTCCCCGTAATATCTGTTCCCCCGAACACTGGGCACTGGCGCTGTGTGTTTCCCCTTCCCTCCCCATAGAACATTTCAGTGCTTCGTGTTCCCTTCAAGATGGTCGACTTCAGAATACAACAAAACAAAAAGAAATATGAAAATAAAGGAAAGTAATCATGAATAAAAAAATGAATATGATAGTTGAATATGAATACAGAGAGTATCTCAAACATTCATAAAAGCTAAACTTTTGTTTAGGCCTAATCAGGCCCAAGATTAGCTTTTATAAGATGTTTAGGATACTTTCTGTATTGGTAAAACGATGACCTGTGACCTGTAAAAAAATATTAGCACTGAAATGTTCCACGGGAAGGGAAGGGGGAACACACAGCACTAATGCCTAGTGTTCTTCGGGGGAACAGATAACAAGGGAAAACACAAAACGCTGTGACACCGCTTTGGCAGATAAACAACACTCTGTTTAGGCAGAGAATAACTTCTGTGTTAGACACTGATCTCTAGTGATTAGGTCTAAGCGCCGATTCGAAATGGTTAGCTTTCATAAATTGTTCTGGTGACACCATATTTAAACTTTAGCAAGATCGTTTGGTACTTCATATACACAAAACCAAGTGTCTCACCTTATTTTGGAGTAATCCATTCTGTAACCTTGGACTTATTGTGTTGGAAAATTCCCTCGCCCTCCCGCTCAATCCATGCACCCGTTGAGGGTGCGGGGGGGTGGGGGAGGGGGGATTTTCCAACTCAAATGACCAATGTTGGAGACGTAGGCCTATACACAAATATATCCGGATACGTTTTGAGATATTTAGAAAAATGGAGAAAGAGAGAAAATGTTTAAGTTAAATGCTACTGACGGATACAGAAATTCAAGCAAAATTAAAAAATCCTCCCACATGGGCCAGCAGTAATCACATGCAGCAGTATTCTCCATTTATAATAATATATGTCAATGCTCGGAGTTAACAATCGGTAACATTCCTTGCAACTTTCTTGGAGACAGCGGGGTTATGAAATCCCCGGACGAATAGAGCTCTTTCATAATGGCGGCCAAATAAAATATTCTTTTGTTTTAATGCTAATAAGCCCTACTAGCCTCGCTACGACGAGCAAATTTCAAAAGAATATTTGTTTCAAAACGAGGGCAGTAGGTCTAATTAACATAAATACAAAAGAATATAAAGTAGGTCGCCATTTATGAAAGTGGTCTATAGAATTAAAATTGTTTAGTTTTGTTGTATGCCTTACAAGACTTACAAGAACACTGTTGAATATCCTGTATTGCCTTATACCTTGTTAGGTTATTGCTGAATTATTTATGGCATTTAGAAAAAATCGAGATATTTCGAGGAGAAAATCTGGAATTTTCTGAAACATATTTTGGCGATTTCACGTGATATCTGTGTCTTGGCCTAATAGCCCTTTTCACGGTTAGCTTTTCTCATCTGCATTACAATGTAATCTAGCATGTATGCGAGGCAATTTCGGTCTATTTTGTAGTTTTAACCCGAAATTGCCTCGCATCCACATTAGATTACATTGTAATGCAAATGAGAAAAACTAACCGTGAAAGAGGGCTATTCTAGTGCCACTTCGACTGCCATCTTGGAACGCAAGGTATTGCGGGGCGTCCAGGAAGCAAAGCCAAACATGACTGCTTAGTGAGGAGTTGAACTATGTCCTACGTCTTGGTTTAATTTGTCTCTTACCATGGGTAAATGTGACCATAGTTGATAGAGGGGAATGGTTATGAAACCCGACAAATTTCTTTGTTGTAGGTTTTTGTTCTCTTTTTTGGCCTTGACCGTGCACAAAACACAATAGTTGTTTACTCCGTACTGAGGAACTAGCCAATAGAAACGTGTTGGTTACGTAATTCATGCATAGTGTATGAGCGCAAAACAAAAGATTGTGCACGGTCGTGGACTTTCCAACCTAAATCTTGGCATCTTTGTTTGCTCCTTTGATGTTTGCCGAGCTTCCAAACCATTCCCCTCTATTAACTATGATGTGACCGATGTGCCATCTTTGGTAAAATATATCATTAAGCCTCATTTTAGCGCCTTTGATGGAAGCAAGGCACTTCGATTGTGGAAATGTCGTGAGAAAAATCAATACAAGATCTGAACAAAGCTTTTATAAACAGACCTGTAGATTATTGCCGGTAAACGGAAACAGTGCAAGGATTTGCTCGAATCATTTTAAATTCTACGAATGTTGACCCTCACCCAGTATTATTTCTAAAAGGAAACGATGAACAAAGAATAAGCAGAAACAGTACAAATAAAGCAAGCGGAATTTAGTTTTACATGAAAAAGGTTACTGTTCAAGTTCACTGATGGGAGACGAAGATTACGGAACATTCACCAAGCGGAGAAGAGTCCGATCGCTTAAAAGGAACGATGCCATATAATAAACAACTTACTAACCTCACTTGCTCGGGACCGTAATAGGGAATATTGGCCCTCGGTCCGTGCTGCCACGACCTCGGGCCAATATTACCCAGTACGGCCCTCGTGCTGGGTGCATAGGAGATTAATCTAAAAAAAGCCTTTTCAAGCTGCAGAAAGAGTCGAGTGACAAAGGTAAAAACGACGAGAGACTTCACGTTAAGATATTGTCCGCCTCCCACGCGGACAGAAAGTCATTCCCTTCCTCGTTATCTTTATTTCTTTTCTCAGTAAAAGCTAAAAAATATGGGTCGATCGGACGACGGTATACAGAGAGAAAAAAAGCGGACCTTATAAAACTATGAAAAACTTCAATTTGTGGTGCGAAAATTCATTTGAACTGAAATTAGGAATCATAGACCCAATGCAGATTCGTATTCTAACTCGCATCCATCACCGTACTATCCAAAGGTCTCGTTCCTTTATGATTTTAGGCGCACCGTCCATTCTTTCAGAATTTTTTCCCGTAATGCAATGCGTTACATCTTTCAAAGCGCTTATTAAAGGGGCTAGGTCAAGCAATTTTAGGCAATTTCAGCACTGATCGAATGGCCATAGAATTAACTAAAATATCAAAATAACTGTTCAAAACTATAGAAGAACTCTAACAAAACACAGGGAAGCCAAGAATGGACATGGATGAAAAAAACTGGAGAGGATTGAAATGGATTGAATTTGGGTAAATTTGAAAAACGTCGGCCCACTTTTTTTCAAATTTATATCAGTCTATATCAAAATGTCATTTATACAGCTGGAAAATCATTCTCAGTTGTTATGTGGCCGTGATTTTGCAAATGAAAGACTCTTTCTCTGCCAATTTGACGTTTAGAGCTCATAATTAACAAAATTAGACAAAATTACCTAAATTAGCGTGACCTAGCCCCTTTAAACAATGCAGTTTTGAAAAGATGATTTGGTGTATTTCCGCGGTTTGGACAAAATTATTCACATCATCCGGACATGCAATACTGTTCGCACGTCGTGGGTTTTCTTTACAACTTTACCCTTTGGGCTTTAGCTCATGGAAAATTTACAAGTTCCAAGGAATTGAAGGCTTGGTGGTGAAATGGGCCATTTCCGAGTTCATGTCTGCCTTCTCTTCAAATAAAACGAGTCTAACTGAGAAGTTGTTGTGATGGTAATTAGGTCTACTTTACATATGAATGAAAGCTAATTTTCATGAGAAAGAAAAACCGCACTTAGAGTCGCTTTGAAGAGGTCGCAAACATGAACTCGGGAGTGGCCTATTATATCAGTAGTCAGACGTCATCACGCATAAGGGCTAGATGTAGATAGCGGTGCAGAACTCCGAACGGTGTTTACGAAACACACCTTTCTTTTAAAGACATATCATTGACAAATTATTATATATAGAAGCCATCATCGGTCCATCAGTTAAAATGAAAACGATTTGTACTTGTTGCGAATGGAAACAATTTTTATATGAAATCCTTTGAACTTTGCTGTCTTTGATTCTGGGGATCAAGGCAATTCGCAAATATACAGGACCAAATTTGATTATTGGAGTAATGTAAGACACCTCAGCCATCCACGTGCAAAGCAAGAACCGTCGTTAGAGGGTTCAACAGGTTTGGCGGGATGCGGCTTAAAATCGAGGCGGAATATGGGATATGAAAATTTTTAAATGTGGGATGTGGGGTGAAAATACGACCCGTTTTCGTAGGCGGAATACGGGATAGGACAGTTATTTGCAGGATAATAAGTGACCTCAAGTGAGGTGAAAAGCTCTTATTTGCTTGGAGAATAAAAATTTTGGCTAAAAGACCTTAAAACGTTCCCCAGAAACCGCGCAAAAAAAGTAGAATAGACCTATTCCGGTCACGCGATTTTCTGTTGTTTGTCCTCTCGGAGTAACACGTGACGCGGGTTAAAAGTAACCTTGTGGTCAAAGGTCGATCTCTTTCAAACGCGTTGCGTTCGTTGACATGAGCTCGTTGGCGACAAAGTCGACTTCGCCTACCTCGTCTGAAACCTCTGACATAATAACCTGCGTTGTAATTTATTAGGGATCTTTAGATCGGAGGACGAGGAGGACTACGAGTACGAGTTTTCCGTTCTGAGCAGGCCCACTTCGAATAATGTCGGCATCGTCGGCATCCAAACCTTATGCGCATGCTCAGTACGGAAAATTTGTACTCGTAGTCGTTCTCGTTAGGGACCTTCAGATCGGAGGACGAGGAGGACTACGAGTACGAGTTTTTCGTTCTGAGCAGGCGCACTTCAAAAAATGTCGGCCTCCAAACCTTATGCGCATGCTCAGTACGAAAAACTGGTACTCGTAGTCGTCCTCGTCCTCCTATCTAAAGGTCCCTATTATTTAAAGAAAAGAGGAGCAGTTTTCGCCACAAAGAAAAATTTGCTGGGGATGGTACTCCAGGGAATAATAATGAACTTGCAGCAAAATGCAGGCATTTTTAGCCCTTTGGTATCTCCTCAGAATTCAACAACGTGGTATATGTTTGCGACACCCAAACTAGCTGTATCAATTTATTCACAACCCTTAAGAAAATTGCCGAAATTCCTTAAGAGTACTGGAGACCATTTTTTTTTTGCATTTTCCATTCATGAAAAGCACCAGGCGTACGACTCCAGCGACCTTTCAGGTGCGATATTTAGAGTGAGCAGGTGCTTACAGGTTTTAGAGCAGAATGTAACATCTACCTGGGAACTGAACTGCCGCTTGCCACTTTCTTTAAATGGCTCTGAAGGAAGCGTGGCAGCAAAGACGGTAGAGTCAGTCAGGAAGCTACTCAAATGGAGATCGGATTGACATATGAAGCAAAATCTGGATTCAATGGGATATGAATACATCAATCTACTGAGCTACGTGACCTTTGATGTAGAATATCTGCATTCAGTGACTCATCACAAAAACCAAGTCTCCACAGCTTTCCGATATGCACGCGACTTTGGAAGCACAGCGAAAGAAGCATTAAAATGCACATTTTCATGGTCTGCTTAATATCACACAAGCCGTGGTCCCGAGAGATCATTGGGCCTTTTTGAAATACCCCTCCAGCGATCAAAGCCACAAGTAACGAAATTTCAAAGCTGCGGGACTGGGCAAGTGCGCATGGGTCTATGCGACGGAGAAGTGTGCGCCAGGAAACCACCATAGCAAGGGCTAGAACGCTTCCACATTACCTGTATCAAGAGGAAGTTTAGGTTGGAGAAAAAGTCATCTTTCATTCGACTTCAAATGCCACAAACAGAGACATGCCACACTTGGACGAACCTGAGAAGAATACTGTTGAAGACGAAGTGTCCGAATTCGACTCCAAAGTTGTGTGGGTGAAGATCTTACAGAAGAAGAAAGCAATTTAGCAAATCTGCAAAATACTCGAGATACAGATTTTCTCATGGGCGCAAATCCCGGTTTGTCCGATCTGCTCGTTTCAACAGTCGATACATTTTCTAAAGTAGAGCCAGAGAGCCAGGAGGAGGAGATCAGCTCTCTCTTTTAATGGCCAGCACCTGTGGTTGCTGACAGTTACGTTCCGTTGCGATGGGTAATTGTCTGGCAGCATCTGTTTTTCCGTGGGCATTTTTTGCTGAGGAACAGGAAAATACATGTTGCCAGTTTTGCAACCTGCTCTGGGGCTTTTTAGGGGATGTTTTAGAAACCCCCCTTTAGACCACGCATGAAAACGAGGCTACGGAATAAAACACACTCTAACTTCGCTTATTATGGACAAATTGTCACCAAAATAGCAGGAGAGACGTAAATCGATGTTACCATTGATATCATGAACACAGACGTTAACACAGTTTCATGTGATACAGGGTTTTCAACCAGACGTTCTTCACTTTCCGTTTGACAAATGATGCAGAGACTGTAGTCAAGTGTCTTTATCTCTCCCCCTTCTTCCATAAGAAATTTCTCGGGCGACGATACTCTCTCAGTACTTTCAGATCAAACATGGCGGATTGCTATTTTGATTATAAATACTGCTGACCACTACTGTGGTAAGCCCCAGTCCTTTGTCGGTTTTTTTCTTAAATGCAGGCCAATCATGGTAATGATAAGTATGGAATGATGTAAGATTTTTCTGTTGTTTACAAATTCTGAGCAGCTACTAGCCAGTACTGCAGATTTAAATTCTCTTAAATATTATTTTGGATTGTTTTTGTTCCATTCAGTTACGCAGATCTTTGTCAGGAAATGTCTTCTGATTAAAAAGGAAAGAGAATTAGAAGGTCCAAGCGCTTACTCTTCAGTGTCTCTCAGTACTCTACAGTGTGGACTGTAAGATCCTAAGGATAGCCTTGTTGAGTATATTGCATACTTCATTCCCCTGTATTGATGTCCAAAACAACACTCTGGCCTCATTTTCATGCTTAAGTTTCCGTGACCATCTCATAAGTAGTTTGAACTAAAAATTAACATTTTTCACGTTGTGTAAGTTTTATGAAGCAGTAAAAGTAATGTGGAAAGACCTTGAAAGGTCAAAAGCTATTATTGTAAACTAACCTCACTTCCGTGCTCATTCAGTCACGTGACCAATCATGTAACAAATAGTGGTTACGCATGTTTTCATGATATCAACGGTAACATTGACTTACGTCTCTCCTGCTATTTTGTTGACAATTTGTCCGTAATAAACGAAGTTAGAGCGTGTATTGGTCCGTAGCCTCGTTTTCATGCACGGTCTAAGGGGGGTTTCTAAAACATCCCCTATAAAGCCCCAGAGGATGTTGCAAAGCTGGAAACATGTATTTTCCTGTCTCCTAGGGTCCCCTCATCGTATCTAAAGCGATGCTTTGCTTTCTGCAAAAAATGCCCACGGGACTTTCATTTCTTACATATGCGCCAAGACTATCCATGGATAAGGTACAGCAAAGAAATGGCGTCATTATGTCGCATTTTGTCCCTCAAGTGACCCGACTTAAGTGTACCTTTCAACACTGACAGTAAATAGAAATGCAAGCACATAATGTTCACTCATTTCAATCCTCTGTAAGTGGAGTTTTTCAGTCTAACTGAACTTTTGCGCAAGTTAAGTCATTACATTACTTTCTAATGAAAGTACATTATTGGTACATGTAATGTGCAAGCTATATTAACTGTCGATCAGTTGAAATATGGCGTTGAAGTGGGTTTCAACCAGGCGGGATCGGGATGAAAATGCTCATTTCAACGGGGTGGCGGGATGCGGGATTGAAAAAGACTATTTTGGACCCTCTTGTTACATTTTAACCCTAAAAAACCTCAATTAAAAACTCGCACCGCCCTTCAGTTTTGTCAACTATCATATGCATGAGGATAACAATTATGTGTGGCCAATCAAATGAAGAAACTTCTCATTGTAATTAAGAATTTTTTTACCGACCAAGGAAATTTAAAGTCGATAACCACGTCGATGACAAGAATCAGGAAAAATTGTACATCTATGCAAAAATCTGGACACGATGAAGATCATTTTATCATCGCTAAGGACTGCTGTTGAAACAGGGGACTTGAACTCTCCTGCCCCTGTACATTATGCTCCAAACT
>OX421448.1:11773639-11778639 GCA_949126865.1 Montipora capitata | reverse complement strand
AAAACCGTGAAAAGGTCAATTTCACGCATTGTTATTTTAACCCTTTCACTGCCATAAATGCCACTGACACATCGATTTTACTGTCTAACGCCAGACGATTTTACTCGTCAATGGGGAAGCCATCGGCGGTGAAAGGGTTAACACGACTGATTTTGAAGGGCAAAGCTCCATTGGTCTACAAGGGACAACAAATGAAACATCCCGTCTGATTTCCCTTAAAATTGATAATTCATCGAATCGAAGTAGACGAGTTGCGTTCTTTCCTCATACTGAACTCGGCTTTTTTGGACGAGCGAATACGGTTAAAAAGTTTTGAGGATTGGCGGTTGTGTCCAATTTCACAAGGAAAGGAAAGGAAAGGAAAGGAAACGAAAGCAACTTTATTCAAGTGTCTAGTGGTTCTTGTGCTGAAATTAGCAATTAACGCAAATCAAGTCAAATGTTGGTTTTTGAGGAGAAGGGAAAGTGCAGAGTAGAGAACCAACAAACTCAACCCACATATGACGCCGAGTCTGGGAATCGAGCCCGGGCCACATTGGTGGGAGGCGAGTGCTCTCACCACTGCGCCATTCCTGCACCCCCAAAACGACCTAATTGATAGACAGGAAACTGTTTTCAATACTTCGCTTGTTAAGTTACTTTATCTCGCTGTCTCCCACTGCCATAAACTACATTTCAGAAGAATTCCAGATTGGTGCACATTTTCCCTACATCAGAACCAATTATGTTCACAAAAGAAGACCATTTTTTTTCTTCACTTGCTTCCTTAATAACCTCACCTGACCAATTCCTCGTTGTAAAGGGATGCCCTGGACTCCCGACTTTTGATGTAAACCTACGAAGACAAGAAAACGGGTGACAGTCACATTGTCTTACCTATTTCTCTTAAGGTCTCGTCATAGGTTCGATAATAATAAATTTCTGAAAATCTTTTGTTTGCAGAAATATAAACATTAACTTGATAGTATCGATTTGTAAAAGATTTAAGTCCATCCAAGCTTCGAAAAGCCCCGAAAAATCACATTTACAGTGTAGCGGAAAAATGGTGACTTGTCTGTGATTGGAGTTTCCTCGGCTTTAGGATATTGCCCAAGAGTCGCCCATTTACAGAGCTACAACTCAAGATTTTTTTTTTATCCGATACAGTTCAATTTTTCAGGACTACTTTAATACAGTTTGATGTAAAAACGGTGTCACCGTTTTTCAATTTTTTGATGTGTTTTGATTTTATACCACACTTTGTCTAAATTCCCTGTCAAAAACACTATTTTCAAGTTTGATGGAACATAACAAATGCAAAACGCAATGTATCAAAAATCGCTGACACCGTTTTAAGCCGCTGAAAATTTATCTCAAAATAGATTGCTTCACAAAATCAGTTTCGGAAAAAAATTGAAATTCCTTGTAGCTGTAACCTCTCGAATAGGACGACCTATCTTTACTTTAAGAACCTAATATAGAAAAAAATGACCAAACAAAAGAATACTCTTTTGGATTAAAAACTACATTCAAGGAGCATTAAAATATTGTTTATTTCATGATCACTGTGGTGTAGTCATAAGTGAAGAGACGCACACTCTTCCATTGCTTTTTATGTAATGTCCTTTATTCACTGAACGATTATTCTACTTTTACTTGGTAACAGTACTTCCACATCATGGACTCAGCTGTCAAAGTGGAGTTATGCCCTGTTGGATATAAAATAGTAGATCATCCACGAACTGGACGTACTGGTGGTGGGACTGCTGTTATATTTCGTGATACACTGAATGTAAAAAAAGTGGATGGTGGTCAAAAAGACTCGTTTGAATTCTCAGAGTGGATTGTGACATCATCATCCCATAATGTGCGCATTGTTATAGTTTACCGACCACCGTATTCCGAAGATCATAAAGTCTCTACATCTGTATTCTTTGACGAGTTCTCTGATTATCTGGAATCTCTTTTACTTTGCAAAGAACTGCTAATCACAGGAGATTTTAATATTCATACAGACAAAGGTCATCAGGATCCGATTTCTTCGATTTTTCTAAACTTACTTGAATCATTCAATCTACAGCAACATGTTACTATGCCTACGCACCTCCATGGTCATATTTTAGATCTTATCATCACTCGTATGTCTGAAAAACTGTACATGGATCACCTCAAATTGATCGCTACATCTCTGATCATGCTGCCATTTTATGCTGGTTATCATCATACAAACCTGACCTTTCTGTTAAGTCCATCACCTACAGAAAGCTAAAATCGATTGATATGAATCAAATGAAAAGTGATTTGAAAGATTCCGACATGTGTGCGGTTAATCATTTGTATGTAGAAGACTTGAGTGGAACAGATTTGAATGCTATGGCCTTAAAATATAATGCTACACTATCATCAGTGCTGGAGCATCATGCCCCCTTAAAAGTTGTTACTAAGACTTTAAGACCTACTGTCCCATGGTATAATGAGCTCATTGTTTGTGCGAGAAAGTTGCGAAGGAAAGCTGAGAGAAAATGGAGAAGAACTAGAACAATGGAAGACCTACAACAGTGCTGGAAATAACAGTCGGTCATCGGACATTGCCCGACCAAATTTTGAAAATGTCCGGCCAACTTCACATTATGATCGGACACGATGACCGAACATGTCACCAGCACATCTTGAGTTCTCTTCTTCAAGGTGCTGTCAGTCAATAAATTATGTCTGGTCCAATTTGTCAAATGTCCGACCAACAGGAAGATTTGAAAGGACATATGTCCTCTGAATAAAGAAAAAATATTTCCAGCACTGTACAAGTATTTAAAACTTGAAGAAACTATGTGACTTTCCTGTTGAATAAGGCAAGACGTCAATTTTACTCTAAGTTTATGGAAGAGAACAGTGTTGACCAACGCAAACTTTTCAGAGCTGCAAATGAGATCCTTGGCATTAAAGAGAACTTAGTTCCTACATTCCCGGATCAACTGAATAAAACTTTACTGGCAAATGACATTGCAAGGTTCTTTGTGAAGAAGATTGATGACATTCGAAACGAAATAGAATTCACATGTGCTATTTCATCAGACTTGCACGAAGTACCGCCAGACCCTAAAATGGAATGTGCGAAAGTTTTACGATCATTTAAGCAGTTGTCGGAAGGCGATATTAGCGCAATCATAAAGAAAGCCGCCAAAAAATCATGTAATTTAGACCCAATGCCAACCCAATTGGTGGTCGACTGTCTTGACCAATTGCTACCTGTTATTACCACCATCGTTAATTGTTCACTATCACAAGGTGTTTTCCCTAAAGCGTGGAAGGATGCGCTCGTCAAGCCTCTCCTCAAAAAACCCGGTCTTGGTACGGCTTATAAGAATCTAAGGCCCGTAAGCAATCTGCAGTTTCTGTCAAAAGTAACAGAGAAAGCAGTTTTTGACCAATTACATAGTCACCTGGCTGAGAATGATTTGTACCCCCTACTGCAGTCCGCATACAGAAAGCAACACAGCACGGAAACGGCACTTTTAAAAGTTGTAAATGACATCTTCCATAACATGAATCGTAGACATATTGTCATTATTAGTCCTGCTTGACTTAAGCGCAGCATTCGACACAGTAGACCACAAGATCTTACTACAGAGACTTGAAACATCATTTGGAATTACAGATTCTGCGGTAATGTGGTTTAAGTCATATCTGTCGGATCGTTCGCAACATGTTATCGTAGACGGTGCATACTCTGATAGCACTGAATTATCTCATGGAGTACCGCAGGGGTCCTGTTTAGGGCCGCTGCTGTTTACCATCTATGCTAGCAAGCTCTTTGAGGTGGTCAAAACCAGCTTACCAATTGCACATGCTTATGCAGATGACTGTCAGCTGTACTTGTCTTTTAAGCCAGACAGTGGGTTAAGTGAGATAGAAGCTATAACATCGATGGAGCGTTGTATCAAAGCAGTCAAGCATGGGTGTTAAAAGATAAACTTAAACTGAATGAACAAAAAACGGAATTCTTGGTAATAGGGACGCGACAACAACTAGACAAAGTATCCCTTGATGAAATGACAATTGGAAATTCTAAAGTTAAAACAACTACTACAGCGAGGAGCCTTGGAGTATGGTTCGATCGTAACATAAAATTTGATACCAATATAACGAAAATGTGCGCTATGGGACATTTCTATCTATACAATATAAGGAGAATAAGGAAGCATCTCACATATGAGTCAGCTCGTACACTAACACAGGCGACGATAATAGCCCGATTGGATTATTGTAACAGTCTTCTTTATGGATGCTCTGATGGTCAAATTAAAATGCTTCAGCGCTTGCAAAATATGGCTGCTAGACTTATATGTAATTCTACACGTTTTTGTCGTATTACGCCGTTGATGTTCAAACTACACTGGCTACCAGTCAAACTAAGAATTAAATACAAAATTTTATTGATGACTTTCAAGGCAATACATGGACTATCACCTGATTACATAAAAAGTCTAGTTCAAGTCAAGAAGAAATCACTATACAATCTCCGATCTAATGATGAAGTTTTATTGGCTCCACCAACTTTTAAATCAAGCAAGACAACAGGAGACAGAGCTTTTCAAGTGGCAGCACCCTTTGAATGGAACAAACTTCCAAAATCACTTAGATTAGAGAACGATTTAAAATCTTTCAAAACAAAACTTAAGACATTTTTATTTCAAAAAGCTTATTATTAATTTTTTAACTGTAAATATAATCATACAACTGTAAATATAACTGTAACTGTAACTGTAAAATACAACTGTAAATATAATCATAATTAGTCATAATTTTTAAACATTGTAAATAACCTTATTGTTAATTTTAAGCGCCTGAGATCATTTACCTATGGATCATGCGCTATATAAAAACTTAATTTGATTGATTGATTGATTGATTGATTGAATAGCATGTAGTAGTTTTAGATAAGGTGATCATGATACATGTCCTTGTTACGGTAGTACTACTGGCAATCAATACACGTCAAGCACAAATACTGATAAAATAAG
>OX421448.1:11758639-11763639 GCA_949126865.1 Montipora capitata | reverse complement strand
CACATAAATGAGGTATTATTATAAGCGAAACATAAAATTGACCTCAACTCCAGTATACCAGAAATATTATTAAAATATCAATATATAGTGCTACTTAACAATTAGACCCATAGCCCTTGCGTGCTACGGGTCAATAGCCTTGAGGGCGAAGGGTCTACATGTAATTGTTTTAGTATCACCCAACTAGTCGGACAAAAAGGCAATAACAAAGTCAGCAAATACAAGTTGAAGAAATATTTATTTGGGAATAAAACGAAAGAAAGCGTCATGCTTTTCGCTACTCGATGACTATTACCAATAGTCCTCTAGTAGTGTAGCCAATCAAAATGCAGCATTTGCATTAGTCCACTAGTTGGGCGATACTAATAATAATTTAGTCATGCCCCAAATACTAGTAATCACAAATTAATATTTTATTGCTAAAAAGAGCTTTTTTTACCTCTGCATACTCAAACAAGTCGACTCGTCCCTTGAATCTGTTGTAAAATTCTGGCAATCTCCATGGTGTGATAACCTGGTAATAACCAAAAACAAAGGATTAAGTGATAACTTCAGTGAATCTTTAAGGTAATCAGAAATCAAGCAAATCTGATTATAATAAAGGTACTGATGGAATACAAGGATTTTCCCCTGTCTAAAAGGATCATATCTTTGCCGCGTGAAGTGAAGATATGATTTTTATCTTTCACACGTGAGGATATAGCTCGGTGTTGTATGGTATACTACCCGATAGGCCAAAAAAAAAAAAAAAAAACCACGAGCTTCCCCTTCCTTGTGAGATACTTTTGAGTAGTATACTTTTTCTCTACTACATGTACTTTAACATAATTTTTAAAGATTCTTTTATGACTCAATTTGACATTACCGTGATTAGTTTTTCATAACTTTAACAAATAGTTTCATGTTACACAACATGCATGTTTTAGCAGTTGGTGACCTTTTTATCACCATTTGGAAATGAATAAAATAAGTTGTTTTTAATCTGGACATTTTCGTCAGTATCTATGTAATGAAAAGCCCCTTGGCCCCTTGGGGATATGAATTTTATCTTCTCGCACTGATGGTATCTCGCACTCATTCACTGCGCTCACTCATGAGAGATACTATCAGCACTTGAAGATGAAATTCGTATCCCTGTGTGGCCATGTAATATCCTCTATTTCTCTTTCAGAGATCAACCCACTTTCACTTCTGGATACAGAGCATAGTACGTCATCTCAAAGCGAACTTGGTCATTCCCCTGTAAAATAAAACAGAAACAACCAATGCTACTGAACTACATTACCACTGTTTTTTATTAAGTGAAATGGGAAATTAATAATTAATCATCAAATTAATCATGTAGAGATACTGATAATTTCATTGTTACATGTATATATACTCTTCAGATTAAATCTATAATTTTTTTCCCAATAAAAACACATCTTTTTTCACTCATTTGTAATTGAAATGCCAAATCTACATAACTGCCATTGAACATTTCCAGGTCCAGTACCAGCTACTGTACAGGTTGGATGTGTGTCACCAGCCTCTAGTTTAATTTGTTGAACAATGTGCAATAAGATCCCTATCCCATCATCCAGGACAAGTGTATTTCTGGCTTGGGCAAGTGAATATATTTGACCACTTACCCACCAGAAAATCAAGTCAAAAGCCAGCAAGAGACAAAAAAAAGTGGACCATTCCTAAATGAATAATTAATGAACCCAGGCAACTCGGTAAACCACTCTGGCAATTTAAGGCAAGTGGGTCGTGAAGTTTGCCTGCTCAATGGAGAGGTTGGAAAGCTCAGTGGTAGAGGACATGTCTGAACTACTAATCAGAAGGTCACACATGTACAGTAGTGGTGGCGAATGGTACCTCCAAAATCTTGGCACTCACAAACTTTTCATCCGATCTTGAAATTTCGACAGTCTTTGCAAGGAGTCTCAAAGTCTAGTTTATATGGCATTTATTTCAGTGTGAATTAAGTCTAATGCATGTTTTGGCCTCGGATTCGCAAACAAGGGTCTCGGCATCTCATAGAGTCTCGGATTTTACAATTTGTCACCCCTGCCTTACCGTAGGTTTGAGTCCTGGAAGGAGCACAAACATATATTTCTCAATATCTCAGAGTTACCAATGACATTGACATCAAACTGGTTTCTATGACAACCATATTAAGATATCTTTTTATGCAGTGAAGACAATGTGAGGTGCATTGAAACATGTTAAATGCAATTTTTTTAAAAATGCTGAGATGTGTATTGTTTAAACTTATGTACATGATACTTTTGATAATAACTAATAACATCACAGAGAAAGACGTTTATGAATAACCTTTCCTGTGGCGCCATGGGACAAGTATTCTGCACCTTCCTGGAGGGCAATCTGGACTTGACGACGAGCAATACAAGGTCTGGCAACCGCTGTTAAAACAAAAATGAATGTACACAGTAGCTGTTAATGTTCATTCAAATAATCTTCCAGTTCTAAGTAGAAGTTAATCCTGTGAAAGGAACAGCAAAAACAAAAAAAACCATGATTTTTGATTATTTAGTGGACATTTCCTCTCAATCCATGGCACTGATGTACATGTACTGTAAAGTAACTGTTTCATGCTCTATAAAAAAAAAATGAGTGCCTATTTTTGCATACAGCGTATAATTTGACATCTGAAAATAGAAAGCAAAGTAATTGGGACCAGGCCAGCATTATTTAGAGGGCTACTGTAATAACTTTTAGACTTGTACTGAGTGAGTTACCCTTTAGGCTGCCCGGTCCCTTCCATGAACTGTGCCAGAGCATCGCCTAAATGGGCAACCACATGTACAGGTGTTGCACTCAAGACTGCCCAGTGAAAGTTTGAACTAGTACTTTTGAGTAAAAATTGTTTCTATTTTCACATGCTCTGAGGAATTAATATTACAACAGAGGTGAAAGAACGGCAACCGATCGAGCCACCTATTCAGCACTGCTTGCCCTCTTACTTATAAGCTGTCTCTTCAACTTAGGTCCTTTCAGCCTTAGACCTTCAATTCAGGGAAATTACAAAAATGAAAAGAAAAATTATGATAAAAAAAATAAAATAATAATAATAATAATAATAATAATAATAATAATAATAATAATAATAATAATAATAATAATAATAATAATAATAATAATGACAATAACAATGAAAATTTCTCTACTTTATAATTAAAAACAAGGGCTGGTGTTAAAAACTATTGGGTTCATATGATGTATGGATAACTTCAGGAAACCCTCATGGTAAAAACACCATCCAATATCAGACAAGGCAGCAATTTTTTTGGTGTCCATTTTGATAAGAGATGTACCTTGTTGATCTATATGTATGGGAATCCAACCAGTTGGTACCTTAAGAACTAAAACACAAACAGGAACTCAGCTACTCTATACCTGTTCCCATCAAGTAACGATCTTCATAAATCGCATTTGCTTTGACAGCAGGAAAGATAAACTCTTTTACAAATTCCTCTTTTAGATCCTCAATAAAAACCTGTGGCAAATTGGAAATAGAAAAGTACTCATTTTCTCAATTATGCCAAAATACAACACAAAGGCAAATATAATAAATCCAAAAAAAACAATCTGCAATAGATGACATGGCAAACATTTTGCTACAAAAAGCTTCCATGAATGGCTGGATGTTGGCACCTGGGTCCCTGATCCAATATATACCTCTAATTAGTCACTTCGACTGAGACTTAGGCAGGGGTCGCGTTTAAAGACATTTGATCATATATGAAAGCCATAGCAGGACGTGGCCAACACTGGAAACAAAATTAATCCAATAAGGCCTAGGTATGACCCACGTCAGTCGCGCACAGTCAACATATCGCTGACATATCAAACGGAGCTGCAATTTCTTGTCACCAGGGTCCCATCGCTCACAAGTGGTTTTTTTTAGCCGGTGCCTTCGAAAGACTCCCAGACTCTATGCAGAACTAATGAAAGTCATTCTGCGACAGATGAAATACCTGATTGCTGAACTGCTGCGAATCATTCTGTGATGGATAAAATAACAGCTGATTCTGACCATAGGATGGCCCTGCACACGAGGAAGTTCAAGGCCAGGGAATATGTAAAAGGATGGAATTGATCAGAATTATGTTGAAGGTTTCTGTTTGCCATGCTTCTCTAGTGTGCGACAGATTGCAAGATAGAACAAATCTGTAAAATGCACGAGTTTTGTCAAAAAAGAGGTGTCGAATGATGGTTTTGACAGAAGATTTTGTTTTATGGCCTTATGACCAGATATGACCAGTTCTGAGGCAGGACATCAGCCCTTTTGATCTAACGTCCTCCGCACCTGTCTTAGAGTGGTGATGACACATTTTATTCCTATCCAAACACCTATGTCTTTGAATGCGACCCCTGCCTTTGAGTCTTCCTATTCAATTCAGTTTCCCACAATATGGGCTGGGAAGATGAGGTTAATAAGCCATTTACAATACCACTGGGTCTTAAATAAAGTCACAAAATTAGTGGGACTTCCTGTACATTACATGGCCTGTGTAAACTGACCAATCACAGCATATGTTCTATCTGGGAGAAAGCCCAAAGCCTGTATATGGGTAGTTTTCACATTAAGTCATCACCACCATGTTGGTGGATGAAAACACAGATCTCTCATTAGCTCCTTTCGTTAGTGCACCAGCAATTCCACATTACTACATCATCGTTATCAGTCCCCCTAGAGAGTGGTTGCAAATCATTTTTGTTAACAGTTTCCCAGTCACCAGGTTAATTAGCTAATGAACTAGACTCAATCAACACAGCCCACTGAGTTTTAACTCAGATATTTTATTCAACCTGAGTATTCCCTAGTTACCACATGTGTGTAATGAGCTACTCTGACAACTTAAAACAAATTTCTTACTTATACGCACATTTTCTTGAATAATAATTTATGATTGGCTGAGTAATCAAAACAAGAAGGCCATTCAAGGTTGATACAATCACAGCTTGGAAAAAATCTGGAAACCACAAGGGTG
>OX421448.1:11733639-11756139 GCA_949126865.1 Montipora capitata | reverse complement strand
AGAATGGTACTGGAATATACCGAAACGAGCCGGAATAACACCGGAATGACACCGGAATGAGGCGGAATGACACACAAATAAAGTGGCATATACCAGAATAAACCGGAATATGCTGGAACAAGGCGGAATGAAGACAGAATAAGGCAGAATAAACCAGAAGGACACCAGAATCAAGCTGATTAGCGTGGACCGGAATGACAAGGAACAAAAAATGATTCACTCTGTGAATGAATAAATGTTGCAGAATAGAGAGACTGACAAAAAAACAAACAAACAATTTACATTAATTAAGGGGAAGTAACAAGGCTTGGAACGAGTCACGATATGTTCTCACAATTCTTCATGTAAATATATTATCAACGATCGATCTTTTTTTCTGTGCTTCTGGTTTCTTTCTTCAAACAAGAAAACACTGCGTTCAGGCTCGATGGCATTATTGCCATTGAACAATCAGGAAAAGAAAAAGAGTCTTCCGGTCTTTCCGTATATCTCCATCACGTGTGGGTCGTGGGAAGCAGGCAAGCAGCAACGGTAATTAGTTTGTTTCTTCTTCCACAAGAAATAATTATTCATTTATCGACGGATATACCTGTCAAATTGTTTTCGTGATCAAAGTGTTCCAAATGTTACAAAAGGCAAAAACACATGCAATGCCCTTAGGGAATCACGTGACACAACAAAAGCATTTTCAGGTTCACCATTCTTGTTCATTCATTTTATTCTGGTCTTATTCCTCCTCATTCCGGCATATTCCGGTTTATTCCGGTATATTCCGCTTTATTTGTGTGTCATTCCGCCTCATTCCTGCGCCGCGCGGTGTCATTCCGGCTCGTTCCAGTATGATCCGGTACCATTCTTGTTCATTCCGCCTCATTCTGGTGTCATTCCGCCTCATTCCGGCATATTCCGGTTTATTCCGTTCCGTTCCTGTGTTTAGTAACGCCCGGTACCTACAGTATAATCTTATTTCCAAATCAAATGTTCATATATATTATCCTTCAGTTTCACATTTATCGCAAAGGTAACAAAAATTACTCTCTATTACACGTACATGTACATGATCTTTCATATACCACATCTGAAATAATGTCCACAAAACAAAAGAACAAAACCACTATAACATTATACATGTATCTAATCAGAAATTCCTAATCGGAATAACAATATTGGCTCTTTTGTCATGCGCCATTTTAGTCCGGTATATGAAAGTCTACCCCATCCATTTGTCAAAATATATCATCAGTGATGGCCTGTCTGCACATTAACCCACTTAATAAACTCTTTCAATTGGTAGTGGTTTCGCATACAGGTTCTATGCCAGGTACCACATAGAAAACACACGAAAAGTAAGGGCAAAATTCTGGTGGCAGGGAAGCACTTAAATCAAAACAAAGCGCTGTTGTGAATGAACCAAAGTCCTAAGAGAACTGAGAGGGAAAGGATTAGTGTACAGCATAAAAAGGAGCACATGTGCATGATGAGCACATTGTCTATTAAACATGGAACCTTTGTGGAGACTACAAAATATATAGAGGATATTACATGGCCGCACAGGGATATGAATTTTATCTTCGAGTGCTGAAAGTATCTCTCACGAGTGAGGGCGAAGCGAACGAGTGAGAGATACTTTCAGCACAAGAGATACTTTCAGCACAAGAGATAGACTATTGATCGAGTTACGAGTTGAGTTGAGTTTGAGTTGAGTTTGAGTTTGAGTTTGAGTTAAGATTGAGTTAATATTGAGTTACGGTTTTTGGCATTTTTGGCACTTAAATCTAATAAATATTAAGTAGAAGTCACTGAGAAGAGCACGAAACACCGTTTTCGTGAAGTTCACAGGTGTATATTTGCAAAATGGTTTTAACCTGATCAAAACAACCTTGAAATTTCATGCACGGTAGTATTCTTGTTTACCAGTTTTAGCACTTGGACTCCTTCAATTTGACTACTGCCTCTTTTCCTGTTATGTGGTGTCACCGATCAGTAATCCCTTCAGAAGATTATGCCAAACCGACTACAAGGCTGATGAAAAGACCAGACCACACCACCGTACTCTTTTCGACTAGTGTGTGCGATCTTAATATCCCACAGAGTTTATGAACATTGAAGGTTGTGAGAAGGGACCTGTGATTTGTAGTCCTTATTCGCGAAGACTTGAAAGTCTAACCATTTGCGGATGTTATTACAAAGGCAGCACTTTCTCTTCAATTATTTTAAGACCATGAGTGTTGCGGGTCTGGCCGGAGTCGAACTCACGATCTCCTGCATAACAAACTGAGCCACGGGCGCGCGGTTGTTCCTTCTAGCAATCAAGTCTATCAATGCAGAAAAGATGTCTTCTTGTAAGGCTAAGGATGGGGTTTACTGTTAAGCCAGCTTATAGCCCCCGCGGCTAAACGATGAAACGTACCGTTTGTCGTCCAGCAGCGTTGGTTTTAATGATCAGTGAGCTGCATGAGGGTTTATGTAAAATCAGGAATCCGGAACCTGGAACGCCTTTTTTTTCCTTACTGACCCTTTGTCAGTTCTCATTTATGTACTTGCAAAAACAAGAAGGTGAGCGAAACAAACATCATTTCATAGTGTTCTCACTGATTAGTAACAAGTCATATTTTAGAAAGGGGCCAGTATAGATTCCGAAAAACAATGCGAATCGCATCCGTGACCTTTCTAGTCGCAAAGTAAACGCGCGTGACACTCACCCATAACCGAATCCTGGCTTTTTCCCTACAACTTCGAAAAGGGGGGAAGGGGTGAACTTATGTGTGGCATCAAGTGTCCCCGAAATGTATGACCGAGATTGGGTGGGGTCTAAAACAAAGGTCACTTTCAGTTTGACGGGTCACTCATACTTGCAGGTCATTGTTTTACTTTTTCGAAAGTAACCCAATACCTCGATTTGTCTAAGCCTAGGCCTAAAAGCCAAGTTTAGGTCTAGGGTTACCAAATCAATTGGTGTCACCATCTTTTTGGCTGGGATTGTAGCTAGGCAACTAGACGTCATAGCGGACCGAAGTAGGGATTAGCATGCATTTAATTTCATAACTTACAGTTTAAGTTACCCCTTAATAGCACTTTAAATAAAAATGTAATACCATCAAGGCCAGGCGAAACAATCAAGCATTACTTTCAACATCTTGTCTCTTTCAAATTTGCAGTGAAATATATGGTTTTCCGACATGTGTGACTAGGTCAAACATGTTCACTTACTTAAATGCTCGGCTCGTTTAACTGCCAACATCACAAAACTTTAGAATTTCAGCGGTTATGAGCAAGAAGCGTAATGCGGGCTTATTTCGACATATGTTTTCCTCTTTCGTTTACGGCGTTCTTGTGATGCCGGACGACAAATACGGTTCATGATAGCCGCCGGGCCGGCTTAAACTGGCTTAACAATAAAGTTCATGTATCCCTCTAAGAAGACATCGTTTTTGACGTCGATAGACTTAACAGCAGCAACGAGATTGATGCCGTGAAAGGTGTAATAATTATAAGATTGTTTTGATCATTGGAAAGCCATGCCATTTTGCAAAATTTTATGCAAATATATCTTTCAACGCGGAGAAAACACTTTTCGAAGTGACTTGTACTGAATATTCACTACTTTTAATCAGGAGCACCCAACGTCAATTTTCGGAAAATATCTATTCGGAAGACGATTTGAGATCTGGAATTTTCGGAACATTTGTTTTAAAATTCCTTGCTTGCCTACCTGTCCTAGGATTTTCGAACATCTAAAACATGGTATGATTGCCCACTTTTAACGGATTTTTACTCTTAACAGCTCACCTAGAATTTCGGGGCCTTTTTTTTTGACTGAAATTTTCGAAAAGGTAAGTTTTGATCCTTATAATTTTCGAATCACTAGACTTTCAGCTAGGGAATCCGAACAGATGAAAAATTTTTAGGGGATAAAAATATGCCTATATCTACCGTTTAAATACTAAAATACGATTAACAATGCTACGTTTAAGTGCTTTTGAACTATATTCTCGTTGAGTGCCCCTGTTTTAATTCCGAAAAACACCTAAAACTGTAACTCAATCTTAACTCAAACTTAACTCAAACTTAACTCAAACTCAACTCAAACTCAACTCAAACTCAACTCAACTCGTAACTCGATGAATAGCCGATCCCTCAGCACAAGAAGGTAAAATTTGTATCCCCAAGCGGTCATGTAATATTCTGTTTATTTATACATATATTGATGAAATGTCCAGATTTAAAACAACTTGTTTTACTCATTTTCGAAATGATGAAAAACTGGTCACCAACTGCTAAAACACACATGTTGTGTAAAATGAAACAAGATATGAAAGTTATGATAATGTAAAATTTTGCAATAAAAATGTTAATGTAGTAGAGAAGAATTATACTAAAGCACAAAAGTATCGTACAATGAAGAGGAAGCTCGCGTTTTATTTGCTAATCATGTTCGTTACCATGATGACACCTATATCCTCACATGTGAAAGATTAAAATGATATGTTCAATGAGCGCGGTGAAGATATGATTTTTTCGTAAAAGGAGAAATCCTGGTATTTCATCAGTATCTAATTATATAATAAATCCTGTTAAGTTACGATGGACTTTGCCAGAGGAAAAGGATACATTGTAGGCAACTAGTTTATGTTCATTGTTCTTTCTTGTACTTTGAACTAGTCTGTACCGTTACTTAGTACAAAAGCTTATTCAAATGTTGAACATTGTGTGACAAAGAAACAGAGATACAATAATTGCTAATAAGTCAATACGTGTGCTTTCATAGGGCATATATGTAATTTTCGAACTAAATATGGAACACCTGCAATTTTAAAATAACTGGTATTTACCTTCTACACAATGGAAACCCGGTTCAAAAGATAAATAAATCCTCTCTTTATGTTTTTAATTTGTTGGGAAAGGAAGATCCAGTTCCAACTAAATTTAAGCTCATTAATTGTTTCATGCGTTGACCACGCACGAACCACTGACATCTCTCACAGAAACCCTTCAGAATGAATATTTACTATTAATTACGTACCCTGTAGATAAAAAACATCGATAGATCTGCGGTACCATTAAGCATATGTGGCATTATTATCTCAAAAGAATCTCAAATTTAAAATCTCCACTACCTTTTTCGCCCCCAACTTTGTGGCTTTTTGTCTCGCTTCTTCAAAATCTTCATCTTGCCCGACATCTGCCTGTTAAAAACAAACAGAATTTTCCATCGGAAAGTTTCCAACGGGAAAACAGGACTACCTTTTCAGAAGTTCCGTTTATTCCGGAAGTTTTCCAGTGGAACGAACCAAACACGTGCGTTCCATTTACATCCCAACCGGAATTTCCGTAATTTCTTGGTAAATGGGAAACACCCCCTATCTTAATGTAAACAGGCCCTAAGAGAGGAATCGCTTCCTTGTTGGTTGACACGTACAACATAAGTACAAATTCCACCTACCAAGTACGCAATAACATCGTATCCCTGTTCTTGAAGCCACACCAGAATACACGAGGTATCAAGACCTCCACTGTAAGCCAGCACCACTAATTTCTTCTCATCAGCCATGATGTTCGATTACAAATAGATCAAATACACATGGATGACCGATGCAATGTCTGGAAGCGATTTTATCGATTTCCGCCTCATTTGCTTTCTTAGCATTAACATTGAAATTAAAACATCTTGACATGACGGGTCTTTGATTTTTTTGCAACAAACAATCTTAAGTTACTTTCGTGCGATCACAGCTCAACTTTACCTTCAAAATTTAAATTATGATTGATCAATCTATTCATGGTATCAACAACAATCTTCGATCGTACGTAAAAAAACAGCACATAGAGTAAGCTATATATATTAAACTCCACGTCACGGAGAAAAAGTTGAAAAAGAAACCGT
Organism: Montipora capitata; assembly: GCA_949126865.1. Classification (NCBI taxonomy): domain Eukaryota; kingdom Metazoa; phylum Cnidaria; class Anthozoa; order Scleractinia; family Acroporidae; genus Montipora; species Montipora capitata. Next base: position 11,750,255 of record OX421448.1, on the reverse strand, counting down.
TATTTAGCTTAATAGAAGTCTACCTTTTGTCTACAGCCACGATACGAATGTTGATTTTTTAGGTCTAAGAGATAAATGACTTCCTTGCTGGTTGCCACGCGTACGTACAAGATAAGAACAAAAATTCCACCTACCAAGTACGCAATAACGTCGTATCCCTGTTCTTGAAGCCACACCAGAATACACGAGGTATCAAGACCTCCACTGTAAGCCAGCACCACTAATTTCTTCTCATCAGCCATGTTCGATTACAAATAGATCAAATGCACATGGATGTGTTGTATGTGTCTGATATACTTTTATCGATTTCAGCATTTGCTTTCTCTTGTGTGATTGGTCTAATAAACCTCGACTCGTCCCGATTGGTTATTGAGCGACAACAGCTGTATTTTCGCGCGAAAATTCCAGTGAAGAAGGTACTGGGGAGAAGGGGGAGGGGTCTGGAGGAACCAATGATTTCACATTTCACAGGCCGTTACGAGAAAAAGAGTCTTCATCAATCTCGTACCCAGAGTCCTCGGGCTTCTTGGTCAGCGGGTGAGCGCCAGGAGAGACTCTGGGATAATCGACCCCATTTTCCCAGAAAACGTGGGTTCCGGTCTTATTACATATGCTTGAGTTTAAACGGAAACAGAAAAGAGAAAACCGTAAACAGAAGAAATGGCGGGTTGAAAGTGTTCGAGAAACAAGAATTTTAGCCTTACACACAAAGAAACTGGAGAAATGATCATTGGCTTGCAGCCCCATGCACCAGCGCAGCCCGAGTATATGTAGAATTAGGACTACGTATCTCCTCAAAGGCACTTGCGATGACCAAAAAAAGCCTGATTACATGATGAGTTTCAGCCCGGGCTGAAATTTCGACCACCGGCTTGAAGTCTTTAAGCTTGTTGCGATTACATGCTCCATTTCAGCCAGGCCGCAAAACGCAAATTTCCATGGGAAAATTTACTGAGATGCGAAAACACAATTGATGCGAATGCTTACGTTCCTTTTTCAGCCTGGGCTGAAATGGCGATTTCATGGATTTTTCAGCCCGTTTTCCAGTTTCAGAAACCGGGCCAGGATTTTCAGCCCGGTACGAAAATCTTATACACCTTATTCCAAAGTAGCGGCCATTTTAGTTTTCTTTTTTTTCCTTACAAATTGGCCCTCTTGACCTCGCTTTCAAAATTAACATTCAAAGAATATTTAAACTTAAACGAGGCCAAAAGGGCCAATTTGCAATCAAACAAAAGAATACTAAAATGGCAGCCATTTTGGAATAAGGTGTATCGCCACTTTCATTTCAAGTCAGCGGAAACGAATTTTCCGTGGGATGCCTGTGGCAGCCACATAGTAGTCACAAAATGTGCATTTTACCTCGACATTTACCTCACCTTCACCTGTCCCCTGGCGCTAAGATGGCGCATAGGGCCTCCACATGAGCTTTCCATCGATTCCTGTCTTGCGCTGCAGTGCGCACCTCTCTCCAGGACTGCCGCCCTGCTTTGTACCTCTCCTTTTCTGCTGTGCGCCGCCAGGTTGTTTTTGGCCAGCCTCTCTTTCTCTTTCCCTCTGGGGTCCATGTCAGGGCTGTAACACAGTCATTGTCAGGTTGTTGTCTGAGGATATGTCCAATGAATCGCCATCTTCTTCTCTTACCTCTTCACTCAACCTCTCCACGTTAGTCCTTTCCAGTAGCTCTCTATTATTAATCTTATCTTGCCATTTAATCTTCTTTATCCTTCTCAGGCATCGGTTCTGAAACACATCGATTTTCTTAGCATCACCTTCGTTCATTTTCCATGTTTCGGAACCATACATGAGAACTGGTTTGACCAATGTTTTGTATAGCCTGATCTTCGTTTTCCTCGATAAACTGCTGGAATTCCATACTCGATTTAGCTTCACAAACGCTCTTCTCGCTTTCCCTAGCCTAGTCTTGGTGTCTTCTTCACCGCCCCATTGTTTACCTACTGTGGCTCCTAGATAGTTAAACTTCTCTACATCTTCCAACGCCAGACCATTCACTGTGATGGCTTCATTATTCTTTGCATTTGCTCTCATGACTTTGCATTTCCCGACATTTACCCGAAGGCCTCTCTTTCTGCATTCTCTCACAAATGTGCATACCCCAAGAAACTTGAATTAGCCTCCGGATAGCGGGGATCCGGGGGACTAATCACGGTAATTCCGTGGGATGCCTGAACTCCCGTCTGGCGATTAGAAGTCCCATTCCAGCATTCTCAGCGGACGCTAGAAGAAAATTTTTAAATGGGATTCCTTTCCGCCCGCGATGATTGACACAGTAACCTCACATCTGAAAGTATTTGATAAAGTGGGCAGATTATTGTTCTCTGAGATCGACATACTTCCACTGTGAACATTATTGCATATATGACATATATAGAAGGAATATCAAGTGAAGCTGTGATCCTCGAAGCTAAGGACTTCAACGGGGTTTGAACCCGTGACCTCGCGATACCGGTGCGACGCACTAACCAACTGAGCTATGAAGCCACTGACGTTGGTAGTTGGTCATTTCTGGATTCTTATATTCCCGTGATGAATGAATCAAAGATGAAGATATCTATGAATTGAATGATCCTCGCAGTTATGAACGCAATTTTAGCAATTGCATAGAGAAGCCTGGAAAATTCAGGTATCGCGAGGTCACGGGGTCAAACTTCGTTGAAGTCCTCTCCGCACCCCCCCCCCCCCCCCCCCAATCTTCCACCGGCTCTGTGGCTTTCAAAATGGCAGCTCTTTAGGAACGTTGGACCTCGAACAAACGTCCACCTGCCAAAAGACGTCTGCTCTGCAGGCTACAACACTGACTTTAAAGGCCATGGCTTCTAGTGAAACACAGTATTTCAAAAAGACGTTTTAACATTGTTTCTTACAGCACACACACTACTACAGAATTAGGCATTTCAAATGGATTTGAGAAAGTCTGCAACCTTCGATTGTCTTCGCCTTTGTTTAAGCCAATCACTTTGCGAGGTCATTAGCAGTGTTCATATTGTCCTGGAGGTGTGAAGCCTGGGAGTTGTCAATAACAGATATCATGGTTTATCAATTAAACATGCTAGCCACAAATACCTTTACAAAAAAGACAATTGATAAAATTATAATGAAAAATGGCTTTGAGGAAGTCTGTAACCTTCGATTGTCTTCGCCTTTGTTTAAGCCAATCGCTTTGCGAGGTCATCAGCAGTGTTCATATTGTCCTGGCGGTCTAAAGCCTGGGAGTTGTCAATAACAGATATTATACAGTTATCTTGTCAAGGTCACGGGTTATCATGTCATGTATGACCGCAGTGCATGATTTCTAAGGGTAATTATGTCAAGTTCACGCGCTTTGTGTTGCTTGCCGTCAGTGAAGAAGCAAAAAAATGACTTCCAGGCTTGTTTTCTTCAGTTACTTATTTATTGCTATTTACTTTCTCATCAAGCTTTTTTTCAATTTTTCACATATTGTCTAATGCTTAAATTTTTTTTTTAATCGAACTATGTGCCGCTGATTTGTATATGTTTACTCGTTGACAAATAAATTACCAGTTCCACTCATTGTCGTGACCATTTTTTTTTCATACAATGCATAATAAAACAATGATTAGATTCGGTTTTTGTGATATCCAGAATAATCAATGTCTCGGTAAGGGTTATCAGCCTAAGCAGAACCCTTACCTCGACCTTAATTATTCTGGATATCACAAAAACCTCAACCAATAATTGTTTATGGTTTATCATTTCAACATGCTAACCACAAACACCTTTGCAAAAAAAAAAATTAATAAAACTATAATGAGCTATAGGCCACTTCGGAAAATACCATAATTCTCTTTGTTTGTCCCCTCAAATTTTGCATAAGCACTGTTTTTGTTTTCTCTTGGGACCATTGTAAGTCCCAAGAGAAACTGGAAACAATGCTTATGTAAAATTTGGGGGGACAAACAAAGAGTATTATGGTATTTTCATTATGTATTTTCAGTCAGGCAAATAATTATCCGAAAGCAAAATCTGTACACATGCAACCACAACTAAGAGCAGTGGTAACATTTATAACATGATTGAAACAAATTAAAAGGAATTGTTCTTTTTTTTCTCAGTTAAGAGAAACAATGTGTAGCTACTGGAAGTACTTTTGTATTTCGTATATCTGCGTACTTAAGTATTTTTCGTGCATTAACTTTAATATTCGTTGTAAACACTCTTTAATCGGGATCGAAGGGCATATTATTTGCATCGATTTCTGTAGCCATTCATTTTAAATTTAATTGATAGAAGGCAAGGTGTTAATCCTAAAAGATGAGCGGTCTACCGAATATTGGAAATAACGCCTCCACTTTCGACCTCAAAAACTAACAAGGCAAGTTGTTTCACCAAAGATTATACATAAAGTTGAATCTTATTTCCTTTGAATCCGCACCGAGGCCCATCTCAGTTGGTCATTTCTTGTAGCAGATCTTGGATTGTTCCACGGGAAATAAGCCTCAAAATAACACTTTTCCACAATTTGTTTTCAGGAAAATTATGCTGGACACTGCAACGTAATTTGAGTTCCACTGCGTAAATCATTTGAAATCAAAACATTTTAACATTTCCATTAGCACAACAAAATGTATCCTGCGGCCAAGAGAGCAACAAAACTCTTAAATTATCGGGTGGGCGATCTTGCGTATATCAGGAATATTTTTAAACGGAGATACCCTCCGAAAGTGACTCGGAGATGATTGCAAAAAATCCGATTGCTCCTTTGCGGGAGTCGAACCTCCGACCTTCCTTGCAATGGCTCTACCACTGAGCTACAGTCGAACCTCGTTAATACGGACACCGACACCATGGATAGTGTCCGTATTATCGGGGTGTTGGTATTAAGCGGGTTGTGTAAATTTGGTCAAAACTACAGTACGGTACTCATCTTATTGGAGCAAAATGTCAAACTATATCAAAATAAACTTTAACATAAACAAACTAAACGTTTGAAGTGCGTACAAAGTAGCCACTTTCTGTAGCTAAGTCTATAAGAACGCAAAAATTAAGTCGCTCATTTATACCTGTGTGCATTACCCATTATTGCACAGGCTAATTTTGTAAGAATGGTACGAAACATTAAAGTTACGTCATCTTTTTATGCACATTTACACATGAACATATATACTGTGTTCGAAATCATTTATTGGCAAAATAGTCAGTCATTGACGTTTGAACAGCAGTATTCAACCTTCGCTATATTTCCCTTTACAAAAGCCGGAACAAAAGATAAAGCTCATTAAAGACAAAAGTCGACGGAGAGTGTCCGTATTAGCGAGGTTAACTTCCCATGAGCAAGTTAGTTGAGGGGAAGAAAAAAGAGGTGTCCGTATTAAACGGTTACAAAGAGAACTATCCGTAATACTGGGGTGCCCGTATAGATGGTTTTCAATCACGTGATGAGAGGGCCATGTTGGTGCTCAAAACAATAGCAAAGTATGTCCCATGTTTTGCATTGTAATAGACTCAAATTCCCGAAGACTTTTCTCTCTATTGTTCTGTGCACCGACATGGCCGCTGTGACGTCAGGTGAAAACCATCTATTAAAGTGCCCCTGTGATAAAAAAAAACCACTTCCTTTTTCCTTCAGATTTTGAAAGTGTGTTTGCTTAACACCTGACTGGCAAAATTTTGAGCTTTGATTTTTATCCAAAGGCCGTTACTTTGAGTGTAAGTTTTGGATTTCACGGTCCGCCATTACTCACGTTCAAAACTGACCGATTGGACCTCAGACGGTTGGATCCAGGGAAAAGTGACGTCAGAGGCTCACTAGCTTAAAATTTCAGCGTGTGAACGCCGCTTATTATATATGCAAAGCGTGAGTTTAAAAGTCTGAAAGCCCAAAACCCCCGTGCTGCACATTAATTCTGCGGCGTACACACGTATTGCATTCTTAAACTAGTGAGCCTTTGACGTCATTTTCTCCTCGATCCAGCTCTCTCAAGAACATAATGTTAGTAATGGCGGACCATTAAATTGGAAAATTACAGTTAAAATAAAGGTGTCTTTTTGAAATCAAGGCTTAAAACGTGGGTCACTTAGTGTTTTGTTAACATAGTTTTGAAATCCAAAGAAAAATATGAATTGATTTTTTGGTCACAGGGGCACTTTAAGCGGTTGTCCGTAAAGCCTGGTTCGGCTGTAGTTGATACTCGTGGAACTGGACTATTTAATTAAAAGAACATTCCAGTGACAATTGCAGTTAAAACGTGATAAGACGTTATCTAGTTTCCTTTTTTTCAAGTCCCCAGTAACTTTTTTCACCTTTAAGGCTTGTGTCTCTGTGTTGCCGTCATCTTGGATTATCAGTCGTACTTGAATGATTTCAAACAAAAACAACTAATTGAAGGAACCCATATAGTGTGTTTCCGTGTTTAAATGAAAACCAACAACAGCAAATCATGAAATCCGACTTTTAACAAGCTGATCGAAATAGTTATTTGCCACTAAGTGAAACTAAATAAACTTGTTAGCCTTCCCCAGCAAACCAACCAAGAACCGATTCAAGGAGGCGATTCTGAAGAAGGTATGCTTTTTTTACGGATACATAAACAGACTACATGGCTTTCTCACAAAGCCCTATCTACTCTACATCATCATTCGCATATAATCAGAGTTAACTCGGTAAAAGTCATCTCCTTTAGCAGTACGTTCTTTTCCGAAAGCACAAGAGGCGATCCGCAAAAGCTTGACTCCTCGACGGCTTTCAAGAAAAAAAAAACGACTTCAGTTCTTCGTGAGCTGAATAACGTTCATGGCTTCATCAGGATTTTGCCAGTGGATTTCCCACTTTCTAGCAACTCGTAGGCCGACTTTCCATCCGAGAGAGGCAAAACTGTAAAATCACCAAACTTGACTTTGTCCTTCAGGATCCAATCAAATACCGTAGAGCTCCGCCATTTCAAATCTTCATCCGTTTCGATGTGATCATACACAGACGGCCGACTTACAGAAAAGGAACCTTTCGCAAGGGTGCTAAGCGCAATTGGATCAGGTGGTCCAGATATCACACCAAAGGATACCATAATCCCTTGTTTTGCTAGGCAATCAAAGCCTGAAAGAATAAGTAACACATAAAATAAAGCGTTAGAACAACTAAGACCGCAATGGTGGCCGTGTCGACGAATAGGAAATCAGTATTAGGCCACTGCATCGGCACTGAATACCGTGAAACTTTTTCTTTGGTTTTTTTACAAGAAAAAGCTTCGCAGGCAAATTAATGCCGGGTTGCATGTATGATCATGAGACTGGAAGGCCAGGTTGCTTAGTAGTTTGTGCAACGACAAGAACGAGAACGTCACAAATTTGCATATTGAGTGGGCAAACACAATAGATTTGCACGCCTTGCATGTGCGTTTTTCACTTTTGTCCATTTTTTTGCCGTCGTCTCCAAAACAACGTGAAATAGCCAAATTTGAAGTTACATGAAGAACGTCAGCACTTTGAGGATAAATATTCATTTTCTCCCCTAAATTAAGTGCCGTTCCGACCAGTCTCATTCTTGAGGAACTACCACACCCTCGTCATATTGAAAAGGTTGAAATAGTTACGAAGTGATTACAACAACGCGAATTTATATTTGGAGATGACGTTCTCGTTGCCGCCACCGTCTTCGTTGCTTGAGGTTTTCTTTATTTTCTCTAGTTTAAAAATCTACAACGGCGACGTAAAACGAAAACGTCACCTCACATAAAACTTTGCACTACCGTAAGTCTTTCGTGATTATCCCATCTCGTTCACGTCGTGCAGGTGGGTGAAGTATTTAGAAACAACTTTGTACCAGCGGTTTCGGAGCAAAAAAAGGGAAATAAAAGGTTCACGTTTGCTGCTTACGTCGTCGTCAAAACCTCAAATTCTGAGATTTCGAGTAGTTGTTATGCACATTCTCGTCACCAGAGCCTTGGATCGACCCAAGGCTCTGGGAAACTCTGTGTGGGAGAACATGTAGGGTTCTTATAGCCAAAAATTTGCTATTTGAACCTTACGGCGCCTGCTCACTCCTCGTGTTAACATAAATGCACCGATTACAGACGCTTTTGATTGTTCTTCACGAATACCAATGAAAAGACACTTTGTTTCAGGGTTCCCCAGAGCTCTTCTCTCCCTTAGTCAAGAGAAGAGCTCAGGGCCCGGTTCCTCGAAAGCCGATTAACTTAATCCAGGATTAGCGTAAACGTTTGTTTCACGTTTTCAACTTTTTGGTGAAAGTTTCTTTTGCTTATTTTTGTTTTTCAAGATTGACGTCTTCTCGTGTAAAGTTCTGCCGAAAATCTGCGTTGAACAGCATTTGGGAGTAGAGAAATGAACTGCTTGGTTAATTTATAATCTGGGATTAGCGTTAATCGGCTTTTGAGCAACTGGGCCCTGGGGTCGAGATTGTTGTTATACAGCGTAGCAGCAGCGTAGCGCAAAACTGTGCTGAAATGCGGGCCGTAAGATCTGTTTTTCTCTTTTAACCAATGATATTGTTTTGTGGCGGTGTCGTTGCTCATTAAGCCTGGTGTTTTCACTAAGCGACGCAAGCATAAGGGAGCTCTTTCACTGTGAAAACGAACGGGAATGACGCAAGCATAATCAAAAGCGCAAGAACAAGGATCAAAATGTTTCCTTTTCCTTGTGCTCGCGTTTATGTTTGCGTTCGCTTGCGTCGTGAAAACGAAACAGCATAAGAACAAGGAACTTAAATGCCACATCTGGCCGATTAAAGCACTCGTTCTACATTCCCCGCGTCTGAGAAATGGCGGAGCCGTGGTTGATACTTACGCCTACGTTCGTTTTCACTAGCATCAAGCAACTTATGATTGTGCTTGCGTCGCTAGTGAAAACCAGGCTTTCAATTCCCTAATGGTTCACAAGGCCTAAAACTCTTTACCCTTTTTATCATGCTCAGGTAACCTTCATTGGTTACCTTTGGAAAAGGTGCTCTTGCCAATACCATCATATATCACATTGACCCCTTTTCCTTCTGTTATCCTCTTGACTTCGTCCACGAAATCTTTCTCCCTGTACAGTATGACCTCATCCGCCCCAGCTTCCTTGGCTTTTTTTGCTTTGTCTTTGGTGCTGCATGTGCCAATCACATAAGCTCCTGTGTTGAAAATCGATTTAAAAGCAAAGACATATGAGAAATACTTTTTACAAGCCTGTACGAAACACTGATGAAATATTGCACAAGAATCTTCCTGCCAGGTGTAACTACACTCCCAAATTTCCATTTATGGATAAAAGTGATGTTTCGAAAACTATATCAAACTGACCTTGCACCTCCTACCACTTTCCCCAGTGAATAGAGAGATGGATATTGCCATCCACCAGTTAATTCACTATACAGTGGATACACCAATTCGGCTAACCCAATTCCGGCCCCGGTTGTTCAAACGATGGATAGCACTATCCACTGGATAAATCACTATCCACTGGATAACTCAATTGCTTTTGCTAGTGTTTATCCAATGGATAGTGATTTATCCGGTGGATAGTGCTATCCATTGTTTGAACAACTGGGGCAAGATCCTTTGGGAATACAACGTTTTGTTCCAAATATTTCCATATGAATGCTACATTATCACACAAATGCGATATACAAAGAATCTTACCCCCGAGAGATTAGAATTGGGTACAACATTGCGCTAGCTGAATTGGTCTATTACTGGAGTAATTTTGATACTGCTTATTTGATGAAATAAGCACTATCAACTTTTTAAACAACTTACCAGCATTTTTAGCTGCTTGGCATAACAAAGTACCAGTCCCTCCAGCAGCAGCATGCACCAACACCTTGGTCCCAGGCTGAACTCTACCAGTTGTGTGCACAAGATAATGAGCTGTCATTCCTTGAATCATTGCCGTGGCTGCTTGTTCAAAACTAATTTTGTCTGGAATTTTCACAAGTCTTGAAGCAGGAAGCGTGGAGAACTCGGCATGTGCTTCTGATGCAAAAATAAACACCCCAAAAATGAATACATAGTACATTGAAGAAAACACTTTTTGACAGTCATTGGCACAGTGCTCTAAGTAATTTTAAAAAATCAGGTTGTCGTATTTAACAGAAAATTAGATCTAAAAAAGATGAGACCAAATTATTGAGTGACTGCCCCGCCCACTTCAGTTAAACATTTCGAGAAAAGACGTTTACCACAGTGTGAGCAGTAGCCAGCTTTCGCCGTCAAGGTGAACCGGAACAACCACAACAATGGCAAGATACAATTAAAAAATCATGAGTCCTGGAGGGAAGTTGATAAAAATAATATTGTTCTTGTCCAGCAAAAAGGTTGCAAGTGCAACCATGGACTTGCTGTTATTTCGAGTGCAAGAAACGTTTCCTGGCCTGAATAGCAGTGCCAAACACAACACCTCTCAAGAATTTGAACTATTTACAAGCGAAATTGGCAGGGCAGTGACTCAGTAGTATAAAACTGGGTGCAGGGATCGCCCGGAGGTAAGAGCACTCGCCTCCCACCAATGTGGCATGGGTTTTATTCCCAGACTCTGCATCATATGTCACTTGAGTTTGTTGGTTCTCTACTCTGCTCCAAAAAGTTTTTCTGCGGGTACTGCAGTTTTCCTCTCTCTTCAAACACGGACATTTGATTTGATTTGCCTTTATTTGTTAATTTCAGTCCACAGTGTCCCCAATTCGTACTCCAGCTTTCCTTTCCTTCATAGTTTCAACAAGTTCTTCGACCATAAGTTGATGCCACAACCATGATTTGCAAAACATTAACTGTAACTTGCAATGGTCATGTTTGCAGTAATTTTTATTTTTCAGATGAAAAAAAAATGTACTCCCAACTCACTGGATCCAATAACTGTATAGGCCACTCTATCTCCGACAGCCAAAGTCTTAACCTTATCACCAAGCTTTTCCACTGTGCCTGCAGCTTCAACACCCACTGTGACAGGAAGCTTTCCTCCAAGGATAGCTAGGGGCAGAAGACCCTGCCTTATCATGACATCAAGATAGTTTAAGCCACATATTTGGTTTTTGACCAGAACCTAAGGTAAACAGTGAAAAAAAAAAAAATTTACAGCTGTAACTCTTAAGAATAAGGTACCAAGAGAGGCTCCACCCCAAAACAATATGATAAGGAATTTGAAGAAAAGGCCCCACCAAAACTAGATCTCATATATGGAACATCCTATCTTCAGAAATCACGAGTCTAAAAAAACACATGGGGAGACGGGTGGGGTGAAGTATATTTCATAACCTTTTCGAACAGGAAAGTCAACCCAAATGTTTAAAGTACCCCAATCTCAAATTTGTTCATTTTTCCAAAGTAAAAATTTTATCCTTATGGAACAGATCGTTTCCGTTATATCACTGAAAGCTTCTGAACCCTACCAATAAGTTACCAGTAAGAGATTTCTCAAGCATCACAGCAATCATTAAATCAAATAACTTAGGAAAGTTGAGGACGGTGAGTTTCACAGAAGGAACAAAGGAAAAATGATGATAGTGTTTTCTGCTTTGTTTGTTGGGACTAAAGAAAGTGAAGTTTAGTTGTCATCACAATGGAAAGTCTGGAACGTTTAATTTGCAAACTGTTTAAACTTGTGAAGTGCAGCTGCATTAGCCCTGTTGAGTGTCTGGTTTTCCCAAATTAGATACTGGGGAGTTTGCTTGAAAAATAATTGGCCAGGAGTGGGGAAATTAAAGACAGGAACTTAGCCAAGTCCCCACATCAGCCCGCACCCCTCGCCCCATCCCTTGGGGAGGCCAATGACGATGTTCTGCAGCGTTGCGGTCACCGATATAAATGTAGCTTCAAATTGACGAATCACGATTTTGTATGCGAGGATCAAAAGAAAATTGACATTGATGAGAAATCCTTATAAGACCAGTCAAGCATGCAAAGACTCAGCATGACACAGCATGTTTCCAAAGTGTCCAGGGTCACAAGGGAGGGGCGCGTCTCATAAACTCCCGGAAAGAAAAAGTAATTTCTCTTGGCATTTTCCCTCTCCGACTACTCTAACGAGCTGGTTGCGCTTGCAATTAAGTCTTAAGCTTATATTGTTTGTGCAACACGACGTGTAGTAATTTATGTACCTCGCCTTCCGCAGGAACTGGTTTAGCCACATCGGCGTACTGCAGCTTCGAAGAGTCGCCGAACTCCTCCACTATAAGAGCTTTCATAGACATGTTCCTGTCGAAAAATACTCGACGAGCTTTTAACGGCACTCCTCCGATTAATCGCACACCCTCGAGGACAGCACGAAACAACATATGTATATTGAAATAAGAATTATAAATAAGTGGGTTTATTTGCAAAGACTAACCAATCAAAACGCGAAGGTCCTCAAGCCTCCTCTGCTACTAAAAGAAAGAGAGACTGAGTTCTAGAGAAGAAAAATATCTGAGCCAGCACGTCAGTACTTACTCAGCGGCTTTATAGCAAACAAACAAACTCGACACTGATCGACGGCACTGATCGCCGGTTCCCACCATTTTTTACATAGTTGTACGTATAGACTGGTTGTTTGGGAAACCAAAATTAATTAAAATATAACAATTTTCCACGTCAAGGGTAAGTAGAATAATATGATCACGTCTCAGGGGGCATTTAATTATTCGTTAACGCGGTCTTCTGCAGTTTCACTTTGGGTTAATTGTACAGCCCAGAACTACCCGATTCACAGAGATGCCTCGAAGTATAATACAAACTTTGACTCTTGCAGCCTTAGGAGCGGCGATAGTTTTTGTTTCTCATAACTTTGTTACGTATGTGTTGCGAGGTAAGTTAAGGAGTCATGTAGGTGCGAGGTAAGTTGAAGTGATTGATAGTTGATATATCTTGTTTTGTTGTGATAATATGAAATTGAGGACGCCGACAATGAGGACTTATATCACAAAAACGTTGAGTTTTTTGTTGTTAAAGAACTCTTAACGAAGTCGATAGTTTGAGGTTGTTCTTTCGAGCTTTTTGGGAAGAAATAGAAGGCAATATTATTTTACAAATTTCATACTTTGAGAAACTAATTATTGGTAACTACAGACTTTATATTGTTTGTTGTCGTATGCGGCGTGCCTTTCAAAACTTTTAAGTTATTAAAGAAATTTTGTTTATTAAAATAAAAGAGAGAGGCCGGTAAATCTGGGCATTATGCCATCCAAGATTTGGCATGATAACCAATCAAACATGGTTTTTCCCATGTTTGTTCTTCATTGAGGCCCTGACAGGTGGGGGTTGCCGTGTCGCTTGTCTGAATTTTAAAATCACTCGTGTTGGGGTTTAATAATATTTAATCGGCTCATTCTCGGCCTTGACGTCACTGTCGGAATTTTGCTGGGAAAGGATGTCTTTTGTCGGAATTTCATTTGATGTGCTGTCGCTATTTTTTGGGCCATGTCGCTTGTCGGAATTTACCCTGTCAGGGCCTCTTCATTGTTTTGCTGCAAGCCCTCAGGAGCAGGGAATTGGCATAGGGGTGATTGCACTCGCCGCCCACTAATGTAGCCAAGGTTTGTTTCCCGGACTCCAAGTCATATGTGGGGTACAAGGAAGGGTTACGTTTTTGCAAATGTTGGCCGTGTAGCACTTATATTTGAACAGACTTAAATGATTAGAGTATAATGTGAAGTGCTAGTTTTCTACCCCGTATGAACCATGTGAGCATTAGCCCTATTAATGGAAATGGGTCCACACAAGGACAAAAAAACTCTGATGATGGTAGCAATTGAACCCACAACCTTTGGGTTAGATCACCGCTGCATATGTGGGGAAATTTGGTTCTTTTCTCTGCTCTTAGAGGTTTTTATCTGCCTCTCCTTGAAAACCAACATCTCCAAATTCCAATTTAATCTGGATGCAGAACCTCCGTGAAAACCACTTCCAGGTGACTGGAGCTTCCTGCAAAAATATCTTAAATTAGTATATACTAAAACAGAGGACAGCATTGATGGCACCCTCTGATTGGCGAGAGCCTTTGGAATTGACATAGCACCATAGTTTCTTTAAAAGAAACTGAGCCCTTCATGTGCCAGATCATCATTGCCCAGCATGCAAAAAGTCTCTTAGAGTGCTGCCGGTTTTTGCGCATGTGCCTTTATACACCATATTAGACTTTTATTTTTTCATGACATGACTGCCAAGCAGAATGCAATTTGCAGGAAAAAATAGCCTAGACTACATCGCTAGGAACTCCTTGCCGTACTCTTCACGAATAGTATGTGGGATCTTTAGCAGACCATAGATTTCGTGAACAACTGGGTCCTAAGACAGGACCCTTGGTTTATAATCGTTATCCAAGAGGAATGAAAGTCTTTTCATTTACAGATGAAAGTGTGAAGGCAACACTTACTCTTTTACTTATTTGGCATTAGCCAGCTATTCTCACAGGCAGCCCAATCCTAGTCTGTGAGTTTCGAGTTATGAAAATATTTGGTGAATGATGCATGTCGATCTAAACAGTTGAAACCGAAAGAATGACCATATTCTTGAAAACTTATGCCTTAAGACTTTTTTTTAGAAGGAAGAGAACCTTTTATGTTGCACGATAACTTACCAGAATGTGACATGTGGACGATGGAGTGAAGGTAGGAAGGCTTAAGTTATCAAGAATATGGGTATTCCTTGGGTTTCAACCGTTTATTTCAACATGCATCATTGGGCTGCCTGTGCAAATTTCTGACCTGCAATGTATAAGGTGTATTGAATATTCCTTGAGACATATATATTTCTCACTTTCCAGTGAATGGAGGCTATTCTGAATGGAGCGACTTCTCATTCTGTACGAAGTCTTGTGGTAAAGGAACAAGGTTTCGAATTCGCGTATGCAATAATCCTGTACCAAAGTTTGGTGGTCTCAATTGCAGTGTTCTGGGGGACGAAAAACAAACAGTTCAATGCAGCAGCTTTCCTTGCCCAGGTACGTTGTTTTTGCTGAAAAATTTCTTCAAAATTTATTAAATAAAATAAATAATTGGATTGAGCTCAAACAAGCAGAATGAATTATTTAGAACTGCTGTTTCTGAAGACAAATATAAATGTTAAAATTAAGTTTCTTTTAATTCAATTTAAAAATTAATGGTGTGCAAATGTCCATATAATAATAATAATAATAATAATAATAATAATAATAACAATAACAATAACAATAACAATAACAATATCAATAACAATAACAATAATAATAATAATAATAATAATAATAATAGTAATAATAATAATAATAACAACAATACAATACATTTATTTTGCGTCTTTTCCCTGTGGTCCAAAAACGCTTTACTGGTGACAAATTAAAATTATCATATACAATATAATCGTTAAAAATATTAAATTACTATCATTATTACCATTACCTAACTGTTATAACTATATAAAATAGAGTATCATAAATAAAAAGTAAAATTACCACCATGGTACTATATTGTCTTGAAAAAAAAATATATATTCAACTTAAAATCAGACTCAGTAAAAATCATTGTCCGCTGTACATGTATGCCTGTAAAAATAAATGTCTCTTTAGTTTCTGTTTAAAAGTTTCCACCGATTGCGAATCTTTTATTGACTGTGGAAGGTTGTTCCAAAGTACTGCTGCAGCCAACACAAAAGACCGACCACCATATGACTTAAGATTGAACACAGGTTTCGTTAAAAGACTTTTGGTAGAAGAGCGCAGTGATCTTGAAGGTTTATATGAATGCAATCAAATGCGCAATAAAAGTAATTAACTTTAAAAATGGTGTAAATATACATTGATTACGAAAGTGCGTAAAAAGGTAGAAGAAGCATATGTACATGTATGTATTAATAACATTAAGAGTAAAGTATGTATCAATTTTAATAAGATCCTAATTATAAGTAATAATTATTGTTACATTGTAAAAATAAGTCTTGAGCGAAGATTTAAATTTGCTATAATTAGTTTTGCTACAGATAAAGGACCAAACCTGATAATAACATTGATGATAATGGTAAAAACAATCATATGATAACAATAAAAAAATTAACAATAGCAATATAACAACAATGACCATGACGATAATGATATGATAACAATAACAAATTAACAATAGCAATATAACAACAATGACCATGGTGATAATGATAATTTTAATCTTGATTTTAATATTAATAATGTCATGGTTTGAACCTGGGAATGAAATACCGTGGTGGAATTTTATCGTCTTGAACAGTGTGGTCCTAGGAAGCACAGTTGTTGGTGATTAATTTTTTGTCAATATTTGGAGACCCTGAAGATGACTTCTGCTACGGTCGTTTGAACAATATTCACCAATGGCATTCTTCACGACAACACTCAACAGAGGACCAAATTCCATCATAATTATTATTATTATTATTATTATTATTATTATTATTATTATTATTATTATTATTGTCATTTCTTGTGGTTTCAATAAGAATGGTGACCGCTGTTGGATGAAAAGCGTTGCCTACCTTTATCCCTAAAATTATAGAGAGAAAGTTCAGACAGATTCTTTCAAGCCTGAGATTAAAAATCATTTTGGCAATGAATGACAACAGGAAGTCATCTAAACATGATCATCAATTTTGCTTTTGAAATGTGGGGTTTGGGAGTGTTCTTTTAAAACTGGTGTGCCCAAAGACACCCCTGGCTAGTAGTAGAGAAAA
>OX421448.1:11683639-11728639 GCA_949126865.1 Montipora capitata | reverse complement strand
TTGCCCTCCAACCAAGATGACGTCAGAAACCGGGAAAAGGTCTGTTGTGGTTTAAGAATTTGCGGCTTTAAGATACAAGGTTGCATGGTTGGCTAGAGTACAAGACGAGACGCGTGCGTCTTGGAAAGTCATTCCAGACCACATCCTAAGCCAATACGGTGGTCTTGTTTTCTTAGCACTCAAGCTTGCATGTGTGCCCAGAATACAAGATGAAACGTCTGCGTCTTGGAAAGTCGATAGATAGATAGATAGATAGATAGATAGATAGATAGATAGATAGATAGATAGATAGATAGATAGATAGATAGATAGATAGATAGATAGATAGATAGATAGATAGATAGATAGATAGATAGATAGATAGATAGATAGATAGATAGATAGATAGATAGATAGATAGATAGATAGATAGATAGATAGATAGATAGATAGATAGATAGATAGATAGATAGATAGATAGATAGATAGATAGATAGATAGATAGATAGATAGATAGATAGATAGATAGATAGATAGATAGATAGATAGATAGATAGATAGATAGATAGATAGATAGATAGATAGATAGATAGATAGATAGATAGATAGATAGATAGATAGATAGATCAACTCTATTTAATAACGCTAGCCTATTCAACAACGACAAGAAAAACAATAGCTGGTTTCCAATAGGGGCGTGAGCTAAATGTAAAAATTAAAAATTAAAAATGTACTTAATTTAGTAACAATCACGACTAAAACTATTCGTGCATTAAATGTAACCCTAAGAAATAGAAATAGATTACCATGACTAAAATTAATTCATGCATTCATTCATTCATTCATTCATTCATTCATTCCAGACCATATCCTAAGCCAACATGGTGGTCTTGCTTTCTTAGCTAAATGCAATTATAGAACAAAACTGCTAAATCTCCCAAACTTACCACTTTTTTATAAAACTGTTTTAGATTGGGCCGATTTCAAAATCTCATCACATGTTAAAAATACTCAGGAGGTTGAAATTCTCTGGAACAACCGAAGCTTTTTAATCAGTAGACGGCTAACCATTGTTCTATTCAAAATGGTTCGATGCCCACATCATTTTCTGTGCATTATGCAACTTTTTGAAAGAATCCTGCATAATTAAACTCATGGCGTGGTATGCTCCTGTAACCTTCACTTCATTGACCTCTACAAAGAGCCTTCTTGATTTATGTGTAAAACTAGACGCTCCATAAAGCGAACACTGAATTGCCTGAGGTACGCATTACAGAAAAAAAGAAAGGCACTGAATTGGGTGGTATTGAACTGCAGCGTTCCAGTTAATTTTCTCGAGTGGGAGGTCATTAAGACTTTTTGAGGGGTCACCCACATGTCGCGCAGGTAGAGTCCCTTTGGCTCACACGTTCACACGTTTAATTATTTTGTAATGTCCTGTCCCATTTTGAGGTATTTTAGTTTTTTAAGCTTTGGTAATAAATTCAGTTTAAAGATAACAAAACACAGTGTGAGTAAAATTCACTCGTTTCTTCTTTAAATAAATAGTCTGCAAAAAATTAACTGCAAATTGCTCTGACGGACGTTTTCCAGCATGTCTTGCAATTGCACTAAGCAAACGTTTATTGCACACACTAAGGTGTTGTTTCCGCTTCATAATTCCTCTTCCTTTTAGTCTAATCTGATGCCACCAGAAAAAGGCAGATGAAGCTCGGTGTACGATTTATCAGTAGACTTTGTATGGGAAAATATACTTTGAGCTTATAAATGCTAAAGTAAGCTGTAAATGTAGAAATAACCTTCACTTACCTCTACGTACAGTTGTCCTCGTCTTTTCTGTGCAATCGGAGGGCAAACTGCGTCCGTTTTAGACAGGTTTGTGGCTTACGAATTTTCGTTAGTTGTTATGAGGGGAAATGGAGCAGTCTTCGATCTTCCCGATACATGCGCCTGATAAAAACTACTGACTTACTACTGAACATCTGTGGGAAGATTCACTGACAAAGTGCTACTCTCGTAGAGACTACTTACTGTTGATGATTGAGTGCTCTGTTCACCGGAGCCGCCTAAAATTAATGACCTCTTTCGTCGATGCTCAACCAATGCTGCTTTGTAAGAATCGAGACTCTTCAGATTTCTTAGTTGAGCGACACTTCTGCATCCACGAGGCGAGAAATACATGTTTTTCGAACGGAGTGGTAGCAATATTCCCCTGCAAACCTGCTATTTTTGCTACTGTCTTCACTCAGTTTACCAATCTCGTTCTTGCCGAGTGGTGCTACCTTGTACCAAATGTTGTTGCCTGGTATTCTTCGATGATTGATGGCCAAGCAAACCGGACTGTCAGCGTTCGTCATTTCTTCTGGACGGTGACTTATGTATTTCTCGTGCACGGAATCCAAAGTGAAGTGCCAATAACCACCACGTTGGAGAGCTTGACGATTTTCATCGCCAAATTCGCGGAAGCTTATTTCCTTTTCCTAAACGGTCGTTGCCATTTGAAACGGTCGATGCCATTTTTTCGCTCTGAATTACACTCATTAGGTCTAAGAACTCAAAAGGTTGCGGTTACTGGGAGTTGTGTCTCGCTGGTCATATGAGTTAGGGTTCGGGTTAGGGTCCTGTTTAAAGTGAGGGCTAAGAACCCGAATTCGAGTCTTGAAATTTTCGGACTCTTTTTTTCCTCCAATTTTTCTTGTATAAATGTTTTGTTTTCCTTTTTTGTCTTAATTTTTGTCAATATTTTTTCTTAGTTTGTTTCTTTTAATTTTCTTTGAAGTGAAGTGTGTAGTCGACCGTTATAAATGGCATCGACCGTTTCAAATGGCAACGACCGTTCTGGGAAATGGCAACGTCCGTTTCAAATGGCAACGACCGTTTACGAAAGGGAAATTTGCTTCGCCAAAGCAAACAACAAATCTAAGTCTGCAGCATTTGATAGTTCTTTTGCGGCATGAGGACGATTTCCTTTCGCTTCTTCAAAAACCAACTGTTTCTTTTTAGAAAGAAGTACTTCCGTGGACTTAACGAACTCTCGGTCTTGGAGAATGTTTAGTTTGGAGTTCTTGCCGTTTAGATATCGCTGCAGGCTTGTTTGAAACGATTGTAGCGTTGCTGGCTCATACGCTCCGCTATCTTTTTTCTTTATCCAACTAATTTAATGAAAACTGGAATGCGTAAAGATTACAGCGAAATAAGGTTACTGCCCTAAAAAGGAACTTTGTCAAAGAATTCTGTTGTGAAGAAGCGTCTAATTCATGCGGTGGATCGTCACGTTTGTTTTGGAAACGAATGAGGCCATTATTGCCTAATGCTAAATCAGGAAACAATTTGAGTACACTTCTTCGCATTGAAAATGGCGCTCTTCTTCCTAATCCCAGTGCTCTGCTCTGCACAATCATCCGTTCACGACACCAAAAATAGACAAATCTGTTCTAAATCTTTCTGTGGATGACTTTGCAACCACCCAAGTGTTAAATCTATCAAGAAAAGTGCACTTAAGCTTGACTTTTCGTTCGATCTAATCAGCGTATCTCGTGTCGCTGATAGAGTGAAGTGAAGTGCTAGTTTTCTACCCCATATGAACCATGTGAGCGTTAGCCCTAAATGAATGGAAATGGGCCCACACAAGGACAGAGAAAAACTTTGACCGGGGTGGGAACCCACGACCTTCGGGTTAGATCACTTCACATTACTCTCTAATCATTTAAGTTTGTTAAAATATAAGTGGTACCCGGCCAACGTTTGTAAAAACGTAACCCTTCCTTGTATTTTTTAGGATATTTCGTCCACATTGTACGACGAGAACGAGATTGATTATAATCGCGAAAAACTTACGACAGATCAAAGTTATATTTTGAGGTGACGTTTTCATTGACGTCGCCGTCGTAGATCTTATAATTCCCAAATAAATTAACAGATCTGCACAACAAAGTGCTTAAATAGGACAAATAATTCATTCTGTTTATGCTTAGGCTAATTATTGGAATCGTCAGCTATGGAGTTATTCGAAACCAGACCATTTTCGAACACATCTTCTATAATTTATTCTGCATTCAGTTTTTATATGCGCGTAATCCACTGGTCGCACAAAGGGATTCAATTTACCAAACCAACTGCTAGCAGGGTAGATTCAATTTCACTTCGAGATTTATTTCCACCGCAGGGATTTTACTTATAGGTCCGCGCGTAGATAAAGAAAAGCGATTTAGTACATTAATATTACATATTTTGAATTACCGACACATTTTCGATTTAAACCCCTTAATATTTGGTAATAAATTCAGTTTAAAGATAACTAGACCCTCCGTGAGGGTACACTGGGTTGCCTGTGGTACGTGCAGCGTTCCAGGCAATTTTTTTCAAGTTGGGGTTTGTAGGCGATATAACGCGCGCTCTGATTGGCTAATTGTGACTAGCCCACGGGCCGATTACGGGCTTGCAAAAACAAAGCAAAAGGTAATTGAAAAACCATATAATAAACTACTTACTAACCGAGCTAGGTCGAGCTGTACTGGGGAATATTGGCCCTGGGTCGTTTTTGGACGGACCTCGCTGCGCTCGGTCCGTACTGCCACGACCTCGGGCCAATATTTCCCTGGCAGTACGGCCCTCGCGCTCGGTTAGTAAGAAGTTATTAAGGGGTCACCCAGAAGTCATACCAGCAGAGGCCCTTATTATTATTATTATTATTATTATTATTATTATTATTATTATTATTATTATTATTATTATTATTATTATTATTATTATTATTATTATTATTATTATTATTATTATTATTATTATTATTATCCTTTTCTGAGGTTAAAAAGCTGGCTACCGGCCTCACTCTTTTTCCTACTTTCCCAACCGCGAGAAAACCGCGGTAAATCAGCCATCGCCAAAAAATTTTTTTTTTTTCTCAAAAAATATTTAAAGTTAGGGGGAAAAAAATACATCATTTTAAAGCTAAGAAAATAAGCTTTCCAACAGCATATAACTTATTTACAGACAACTGAAACATTTTATAAAAGCGAAAGTTGAACGAAAAAATTTAAGAAAAATAACAGTAAAATATGTTTTCCAGGCAAAAATTGGTCATTTTAGGGTTGATTACGAATTTTTGGATGCAAAACTAAAATTTTCTGCAATTTATCTGCTTTCTTGGACATAAATTCGACCGAAAACTGATGAGGCACGAATATTTTTAGATTTTTAGGAATAATAGATAACGTGGATTCAATGCGTAATGTGATAAGGCAAGAGAAAATGAGGGGACAGAGAGGGAGGCTCAGGGCATTGGCCGGGATATGTCATGTCCACGAAAGTTATTTTTAGACGAGCGGAAGTCTTTGTTCTAGCGGAAGTCTGTCTTCTGAGACGTCCGAATGCCGTCTTGCCTCGCTCTCAGGTTCTTAGTGAAAAGAGAAAATGGCGGCGCACGTGCAAGGCTGATGAAAAAAGATGTCGAGGCTTCCTTGACATCCGTCATCAGACTGTTGATCGCTAACATCGCTGTCATCGTGCCATGAACTGTCGCCCTCGCTATTCGTTTCTGACTCGCGTTCTCCGTTTAATTCACTGATGTCAGCCAGCGAGTCATTCGTGTCCACAGAAATAGTGGAGCTTATTTCCCAGCTGGAATTATCAGACCAGAAAAACCATTTTCCGCGTTTCTGAAAGTCGTTTTCATCGACAAACGTTAAGTCCACTTCGTCCGCCATTACATGAAATCTTTGCTTTTCTTTCAAACATCAGAACAAGGTTGGCCTGTATGCGGACGTCTCGGAAGACGGACTTCCGCTCGTCTAAAAATAACTTTCGTGGACACGACATATCCCAAGGGCTGGTCCCGGAGCTTCCCTCTCTGTCCCCTCATTTTCTCTTGGATAAGGCGATAAAAGTGTCAAATTTGCGACCCATTGTTAACGGCAACGGAAGCGATCGCATTACGAATAATTAACCTCTGTTGCCAAAAACCACCCAAATAACCGGTCAGTGTAAAACGCAGACTGCAGACCAGGGATAAAATGCAGACAGAGGGTAAAATGCAGACTGCAGACGTTTGTACTTTCACACTGAAACCCCAACACAGCTCCCATCGCTTTGGTTGCCCCACCGCATGTTTTAAATCGGGATTTTCATCGAACTCTGTAAGAATTGAAGCTGTTTGAATCCTTGTTGTTGTTGGAAAAAGGATAGTTTCGTTAAGTGAGTTGCTTTTAGGCAAAGAAGTCACCATCCCGTAATTCAACTGTCCATTTTGCTGCACTGAACAAAGTAATGGAGTAATTACCCAATAACTCAATTTATTTTGACACGCATGGCTACAATACCAATTAACAAAGACAAAGATAACGTGGATTTTGCAACCATTTAACGTTTCAATTCAGTCGGCTTAAGCCAGTATGACTGAGGTGTAAAAATTTCTTATTAGGATCCTTTCATTCGCTTTCGTGTACGTTATGTTTATCCTTTAGTTCACAAGTTCGTTTGTTTTGCATCTGGAAGATGCGATTTTCAATTATAACCTCTCCCTAGGGGTTATCACGCATAGCTTAACCAATGAAATCCCCGCGTCCTAATTGCTCGGAATACATGAAATTCTTTGTGCATTTCGTTGCACCGAAAAAGGACAACCGAGATTATTCAGGTATTCGAAGTAATAATTGTTGGTTTTTCGATCGATTTCCCTCGATGTACCGGTGTAACAAATAATTTGGAACATTGCAATGCATCTGGAAGCGCAAAAACAAAGCAAAGATGATTTCAATGCGTACGATCGCATCCCCAAAAGGTGCAGCGACCTGCAGTCATGATAATGTGAGTTGTTGACAGATGTAAAACGGGATTGTCTTTCAAACAATCTTTATTTTATCCTTATGACTCGTTTTTTATTATTAATATTTATTTTACCCTCAGTCTGCAGTCTGCAGTCTGCGTTTTACACTGACCGCCCAAATAACCGATTTTTCGACGGAAAATTCATCCCAGAGGATAAAACTATTCACTGGACATGTAATAAAGGTAAATAAATATGTTCGAGCGAAAGCGAAAACAAGCGAATATTTTGACGGAAAACACAATAATGTGAGATCAAAGGAACATGTGGTGAAGACACGCAATTGCGGCATCGCTTCGACAATAATCTTACCTTTTCAGCGATTTCAACGCTTGAAATTCCATTCAATCCACCTGGTCTAGTCTTTGAATTCACTATTATCGCTACCCTGCGAATCTTCAGTGTTCTACATAACAGCACACTTGGTAAAAGACGGCTCGACGGGCGACAGATTGTTGTCGATGTTGTCGCCTGTCTTGTTCAGTATCCAATTGATTTGCCATTATTGAGCTTCATAACGGTACATTTTGTTCAAAGATCTACTAAAACGCCATTCGCGCTACATGACTTTCTACGTCATTGCCGGTTAAGTTAATCGTGATAATGTGTCCACCAGAGAAATCTACGCATTTCCCACTACCCTCTCGATCCTAAGAAAATACGCGCAGCAGGGCTCTATGCACAAAGACACCACTTAGCAGGGGAGTGACAGGCAAGACTTTTACCGACATGGAAAAAAATTAAAAAAATAAAACGGAGAAATCTACCCATTTTCCGACTGGGATTGCCATAGGGCAACCCAGTAACAAACACGCTCTTGAGTAAAGGTGCACGTGATAACCGTGGGTCAACTGAATGAACTACGGGAAAGAATGTTAATCGTTCGTCGTTTTCAGAGTAAAAAAACGTACGTTTTAGCCAAGAAACGTCCGTCTTTGGTTTTTTAATTTTGTAGTAATATTTAAATGAATATTTACATTTCATCTTCCCGATCAGGAAGCCTTCTCTGTCGGGTACCTGAGAAACGTATCTATTTTGACTTCAGGGTGAACTATTTACACAATCGCGAGGTTGAGCACCATTTAATTGAAAATCTAAACATCTATGAGATACAAAAAACAGACTTGCAAATTATTGCCAATCACAATGCTGACAAGCACAAAAGCAGAAGAAATTGTTAAATAATTATGAAGTTTGTTACTATCTGAATGTTTTTGGGTTAGAGTAAAGGGATATATTGTCACGCAAATGATGTAATTTCATGACACTCAGAATTCGCAAAAAGTGTGACATTCATGTAAACAATCTTCGCACTAGCAAGTCGTAGCAATAAATTGGATTAACTAGGTAGTTAAAGAAATATTGTTGGCTTCCCAAATAAACTTCATTTACACTACATTGACAAAATAATTTGTCAGAGAGAAAATTCCTGTCTCGTCGCGTATCACATTTCAAAACACGTATGCAAATTTGTTAACTCATTTTCACCGCGTCCCGATTCCCGCGAAATTTTTCTTCTTTCAAATATTAACAAAAATATTATTTCTCGTCAAGCGTTGCATCTTTTTTTGTTCAAATAACCGCTAAAATAAAGATTTGTTAACGAACCATCCGTAGATATTTTTTCATAATTTAATATTCTCTGTCAAAATTTGCACAACAATCAAAACAAAAGTAGCAACGCACGCAACAAATTTAGTCGCATTTACCTCTTCGTTGAATTCTCATGCTTAACACAGGAATTTTTAGTTATTGTGAAAAATCTTTCTCAATTCGTTTGCAATCATCCTTTCAAATTTCAGAGAAATCGACCAGTCCGCGAATATTTTACGGGTTTTTTTCAATGGTGTGTCAAAAGGCCAAGTGGATGTTATGCATAATCGGGCGATCAAGTTGCGCGTGTGACCCGTTATAAATATTTTTTCACAAAATGTTTCCGAATCGTTGAATATCACCACAGAAGACAAGAACATCATTCTAAACGCTTATTCTACGCAAAACGTTACGTTACGTTCTGGACGTAATTTTGAGAGTGGAAATCAAGGTTATGGCAGAGAGCAAATACAAACTCACGAGGCGCACATAGAAAGACGCTAACCTCATTTTGACACGAAAGGCCACCTTTTTGCAATTAGATCTCTGATGGAATAATTGGGTATAAAAACTTCACAGTTGTAGTCTTAGGCCTTACTCGAACTTGGAATCATTACTATCAATATGCTACTGAAGGACAACAACTAACGATTACCTAAATTACGAATTTGTCCTTGTGAATAACATCTCACATACCCACAGTCTGCTCTCATTCTGGCCTTGCAGCTCAGTCTGGTCAGAGTTTTTCTCTGTCCTTGTGTGGGCCCAATTCCAATTCACTACTTGCACAAATTCCATAATACACCTCTTTTACCCCCTAAAAATCTGCATTGACATTGTTTTCGACTTCTCTTGGGACATTTTCCGGTCCCAGGAGAAATTGCAAACAATGGTTATGCAAAAGTCTTGGGGGGGGGGGGGGGGATAATAGAGGTGTATTATGGGATTGTGCAAGTATTGAATACTAGGGTTGATCTCTGATGGAATAATTGGGTATAAAAACTTCACAGTAGTGTTAGGCCCCACTTCAACTTGGAATCATTACTAAGTAAACAAGTTCAAACAAAACTAAGAGAAGTGACCCTGGTACTTAGTTTGACGATTTAAGCAAATGATTATTGTCTGTTATAGATACCTGGAAAATTCAGGTGGCTCCAATGAGATTCAAACCCATGACCTCTGTGATGCTGGTGCAATGCTTTACCAACTGAGCTACTGTATGAAGTCACTCAGTTGGGAGCAGGTCAAACATAAACTTCAAACAAACGCATTTATTTAAACAAATTCAGCTGAAAGCTTGATGTGGAATTAATAACAAAACAACAAGAGTTAATCCTTAATTTGTATTGCTAAGTAAACATAATGTCAAGAGATATCGATGATAATGGAAGCAAATAAATAACAGGGCATGAAGGGGTAGTTTCTAAAGAACCTGTGGTGCCGCGTCGGTGGAGAAGAAGTATACAAAAATTTGGTTTTATCAACGGAGTTGATGATCTAAATTGGCCACCGTACAGAGGCAGCTTACGACTTTTTAATCACTCACTGAAAAACTATGTCCCCATTAAATTAAGCCTTTGGCACCCAAGCCGGCGTAAACCGGCTAGACCCGGCCTGGGAGTCAATGGGTTAAAGTGATAAGGCTAAACAAGCTAAGGGGTAACTCTTTCAGCGTTTACACTCAGTCCGTATCATGCATTATCATGTAATCTGGCGAAACAAAAAAGCCCATCCCTGCCATAAAACAAAAATTACCACATCACATCCTTGCTAGAGAGTGCAATAAAATGTGGCCAATGGATGCACTAGACACACATATAACAATAATGTAATGCACAATATTACTGGTGGACTAACAAGATGAGCTAACAAGAGATATTTTGTTTTCGACCATCAACATGGCGGTGATGCCGTAACGTGAAAACCGCCAATTCTGCCACCTTACAATTATTTTAACTTGTGTCTCAGTCTTAATTCCCTCTAGCATACAAGCCATAGAAGTGTTACTTGCAGGAAACAAGCTTTGAAAAATGGGTTGCCAAAATTAAATGGCATTTTCTTATCATTAAGAAATGGAACATTTTGCTGCATGAGCAACGAAAGTGGCAATCATCTGTTCCGTGACCAAGCTGGTGGAGTGATGTTTTAAATTTTATGTTTTACTTTGTGTTGAAGAATAATTTTTATTTTGCAGTTGATGGGGGGTATGGTCCTTGGGGAGCATTTAGTGACTGCACAGTGACTTGTGGGGGTGGAACTCGGGAGAGAACACGCTTATGTGATAATCCCAAACCCGAGTTTGGTGGTAAGACCTGTGAGGGACAAGGACTAGGAGAAAGTGTGCAAACAGAGTCCTGTAATGTCGAGTTACCCTGCCCAAGTAAGTGGTGTTATTCTGTTTCTACAAGAACAAGGCGTCTTTAGATTACTCATTTTCAATAAACAGGGACAAGGCCAGAATCAGAAAGAGGCATGTCGCTTTGACTGACATAGCTTCCATTGAAATTGGGAGAGAAAGCATGACAGGTTCAAAAGTAGTTATTTACAGAGCATGGTGTTTAGAGGAGCACTGATGCACGAAAATTTCATTCAACCGAACGAGTTGATAAATGGCGAGGTGCCACCGTAAAATGATTAAATGGCAGACGTGCGACTCTCTCACTGACGCAGTACCACGGTTTTACTAGAAACGAACTCTTTCATTCGAATCTCAGCTGTGCTGATACTAGTCTACACCACGGCCTTCGCTGGTTATTATTTACTTGGCGAGCCCATTGATTCACTTTTGCATTCACTTTCGAACTTTTCCAAGAGCTAGGAACAGGGAAATATGTTGTATGAGTGGAGAGGATAACTGACATTTTCTCTTCTTAAAATTTAGAAACCTGGAAAAAGGGGAACCGTGTCCAACTCACTTAATTGTACTTCCATTTCCAGTTGATGGTGGCTACACAGACTGGACCGAGTATACGCAATGCACAGTGTCTTGTGGAGGTGGTACCCATCAAAGATCACGTGACTGTACCAACCCTAAACCAGCTCATGGTGGCCAAAATTGTGAGCAATTGGGATCAGCTATGGAGATACAAGAGTGCAACACTGAAGCGTGCCCTTCTAAGCCTCAAGACAATCAAGAGTAGGATGTTTCATAGTTTCTTTTTCTTTTTAAGCAGTGTCTGCCAGATCTTCACTCTGTAATGAATAGAGCAACGCTCCCATTCTCCAGTTGCTGAATATGCTAGAAAAGCTTTACGAAGGAGAAGTATTTCAATAACTGTCTGAAAATTTGCGCATGAGGGACTCGAAGTAGGTAATTAGGGAGTTTAAGAAACGACGACGGCTACGACTACGACAACGCCACAAAACAATAATATCATTGGTTAAAAGAGCATAAATAATCGTGCTGCACGTGCAGCACGGATTTTAGCAAGTATGTTTGCGGTCCTCTGCATAACGACGACGTGAAATCACCAAATTTGAGGTTTTGACGATAACGTTAGCATACAAAAGGCAAACATTCATTCTCTATTTTCACTCTGAAACCGCTCGTACCAATTTATGTTTAAGATACTTCACCCATATTGTAGGACGTGAATGAAACTGAACAATCGCGAAAGCCAGCCTTATGATAAAGCAAAGTAATATTTTGAGGTGACGTTTTCGTCGACCGTCGCCGTCGTAGATCTTAAACTCCCTATCTTCGAAAGTCGTGACTGAAACCTCTTCATGACAGGTCGTGTACTAAACCATAGGCCATTTCCGAGTTCATGTCTGCCTCCTTTTTAAAGCGAGTCTAAGTGCGAAGTTTTTCTTATGATAATTAGTTTTCTTTCATAGAGTCAATTGAGTGTCGTAAAACCAAAACCAAAGTAATTACTTTGGCCAATCAAAAAGGACGGAGACAATCCAGTAAATCAATCAAAACTCGAAGTAATTACACGTAGGCGACACAAAGCGCGGGAAAATGTGCACGCGTGAGCCTCGATTGGTTTTGGTTTCACTTCTGATTGGTTGAAAAAGTGGCGCGAGAACTTTGAACCAATCACTGAGTGAAGTAATCATAAACCAAAGCAATTCGCTAATTACTTTTTACACTCAATTGAAAAGTAGAACTAATTACTATCACAAAAAAAGCGCACTTAGACTCGCTTTGAAGAGGAGGCAGACATGAACTCGGAAATGGCCTATTGGGAAGGGCCCCGTTCCTTGTGTGCGCATCAGGCGCTTAATTTGGTGAAAGAGCATTTTTGCGTCCCCACGCGCTCTCTTAAATCTCGTGCTTAAGTTTTTACTCCAGCAACACTTATGTCCAGGAATTGCATGTAATTAGATGCACTCCCAATTTTGACATCCAACTCGAATTTTACCACCATTGCTTGTAATCTCCCAATCTGATTGGCTAATTTGCCGTTGTCGATAAGAGTCTAGACAACGCTGTACGCGTCATACTCGTGTCAATTTGTCACGCAATGTAATAGCCAATCAGGAACGCCCACTTTGGGAAATAAACCAATCATATTGCGAGAAAGTTATAGACAACGCTTGCTCTTTCTTTGTGTCATGATTTTGGTCACGCTCTGAAATAAAAACTCTCTTTGGCGTTGAATATTGTGACATTTTGACCACTGTGATGACGAATATTGTTGTCGATAAGAGTACAGACAACGCTGAACCACTTTCGATTTGTTAAGTATCCCTTGACGTCTTCGCACCTGTTTCTAGGTTAAGGTAAGTTTAGAGGACACTGTGGCGCTAATTGTCTGTATTCTAAAAAGAGAGCAGAGAAGAGCAAGGGGACATGCCGTGAGAAGCTTATAAAAATCATCTTGTAGCTAATTACGTGTATTTGGTCCAGCGCTTGGTATTCACTGCAGACAACAGTATTCCGTGTTCCTTTGTCATTTCTCATAGCTGGCGCTCCGAGCCATAACTGCCTCTTCCTCGATGGATTGAAGGCTCTCTCCATGTATGGTCAATCCATAGCTTTGAATTTCTGAACAACGCAGGAGTATTTTTATAATTACAGGAAAGAAGAGAAAGCTAAGGAAAGTGAAAAGGAGAATAGCGAGAAGAAAGAAGAAAAGGAAGAAGAGTCTTCAAAAGGAGATGAGACGAAAGGAAAAGAGGAAAAAAACGAAGGAAGATAAAAATTAGGTAGAAAACGACAAAGAAAAACGTTCTTAGAAAGACGATGTTTTTCTAACCAAAATAAGACCGATCAAAACATCGATAGAGGATAAAGAACCACGCGGTGCCTTTAAACTACGTAAAAAGGGGTACTGGTGTAGTAACAATATAACCAGAGAAGAGCAAAATATATAAGAGTAGCAAGGGGGGTAGGGAGCTAAGCGACGACGACAGCAATGGTAACTCCACGAGACACTTTGCTTTACGAAATCGAAAATCGTACTTTATAAGCTGAAAGCATTCTAGCGCACTCCTTCCCACAGTTTTCTAATGCCGGATTTCGACATTTGACGGTTTTGACGACAGACAAAACAAACAACATACATCATATGTGGTGTTTCCTTCCAATCTACTAGTTGGGTTCTTCGCTAACAACATCAACAACAACAGAACATAGTCGAAGTTCAGAGGAATAATTTGCGTTTTCCTAATTATTTCCCTGAACCTCGACTCAGTTCTTTAGTTGCTGCACAACTCGAAACTATTGTAGCCTATTGGGGTGGGGGTGAATAACTGCGACCATTTGCGGAACTATAGAGGAGCCAAGCTCATAAGCTTGTTTTTTTTTTCCAAGAGCTTTAATTCCTATCACTGCTTTGAGTTAATCCCTCCGGCGGGTGTTGGTTTTGAAATAAAATAACTTTGAATGAATTCTCCGCCTGTGGTTCCTTTGAATTTGTCGCGAATTTAATTCACTTATCCCAGGACCTAAAGATCACTTCCGGTTTGCCTGCACAAGTGAGCCCGGAAAAAAAAACCCTCGAAATGTGCTTCACTGGGCTAGGTTTGATGCCGTTGGGAAACAACTCGTTGCTCGAGCAACAGTCCCTATAAAAGCCATGGTTCAAGAAGCGACATCTTCGACGTAATCAAACAACATCACTTCGCTTGACATACATTGTTCTTCTCCCTGGACTGCTTCAAAGAAGTGCATCAAGAGGAAACCGTGTCCACCACACTTTATCTCGGCGTGTCGGAAACTGCTGGTTTCTCCCCAAAGAATCAGCAGAAAAAGTACGTAGAATTCAAAACGTCTTTGAGATCAAAATCACCTGGAATGAAAGTTTAAAAAAGAAACTGTCTTCAACAGCAACACTCGATGAAAGTACTTCTCGTGAGCAATATAATTTGTGAGACCACTGGGCCACGATAAGAAATGACAGAAGGTAAAATCGCCACCGAAAGGAATACGGAGTGAAACTACTAATCTTAGAGGGAAAAATTCTCTATAGGTGTACAAGATAACAAGCAAGTTGTATTGGGCTGGGGGAGGGGGGGGAGGGTAGGGTTTGTGCCAGGTTCGCGTTCCGGATTTTCAGTCTCCCCAATTTGTAAGGTACTTGTGCTCACCGATGTACGCTTGAGATTTTAATAGATTAATTATTTTTACTTCACTCGTAAGAGACCAAATCACAGCTAGCTTGATAGCTCAGCAGTTACAGCTGTGTAAATTAATCGTATACGGACAATACTTGGCTACAGTGACCAATATCAGAAACACCTTGATTCACCACTAGATTTTTAAAACCCGTGATGGCAACGAAGATACCGACTCAGCAATTCACTATTGTCAGCATAGATGTACCGTTAAAAAACAGTTCATATAAGAAACCGTAGACCATACCGGGTTTAGGTCTTCCTTGAAACGACGCATGCGTTCTTTCCTCTCCAGAGCCCTTGGATTTCAATGGACGAATAAGTCTGCAAAATTAAACGTTGCATGAGACACAGCACAGTTAAGCTAGGGAAGTCTTAAGCCGCTGTTACAATTACACGTTGGAACTTTTAGCTGCAACTTAAGGCGCTTGGAAACAAGTTTAGGAAGGCGTTGCACCGTTTAACAAGGTCAGATGGAACTCTTTTGAACTTCCATTGCGACGAGACAAGTTCACGAAAACTAGAACCACTTTCTGCTTCTGCAACGATCGCAGTGGTGATATAAACCAGAGTTTCACCGCGTAACACCACTTTGTGAAACTGGTGTCGCTCGGTCTTGTTACGCGACGCTGCGTAAGCCAATGAGAAACCGGAACTAACTAGTATCAACTTGTTTTGCGAGAATCTGGTAACAACATTTCTTGACCAGCTTCAACGTTCGTGCACAAGTTTCGATTTTTTATGTTACACTGTACAACGCCTGCTAAAACTTGTTTCGCAGCGGCGTTGCACAGCACGGCGCTTCAGCTAAAAGTTTGAACGTGTAACAGCGGCTTTACTGTACAGGGGCACATATTTCAAACTGACCGTTATTAAAAGAACACGAAATCAAGTTGAGCCAATCAAAACAAACGAAGACAACCAATCACAAATGACTGGGGAGTTTTGACCAATAATAAAGCCGTATTCAAAACAGAAACAATCGCGAGATTACTCCGTCATTTGCCTGAAATGTTTAAAAACTCACTTCAAGTTGGCATAATTCTTCTCGAAATGTTTCTGCAGCTCCTCCAATATTGGTTGGCTGTGAAGTTTTACGAACTGTTCACGGCAAATC
This sequence comes from Montipora capitata, assembly GCA_949126865.1. Classification (NCBI taxonomy): domain Eukaryota; kingdom Metazoa; phylum Cnidaria; class Anthozoa; order Scleractinia; family Acroporidae; genus Montipora; species Montipora capitata. The sequence goes on along the minus strand of OX421448.1, from coordinate 11,712,563 downwards.
TGTGAGAAGCAGACAAAGGACGTTTCTACGAGTTTTCTACAAATTCATTGAGGAAGCCTTGAAACAATAACTACACCATCTAATTGACTAAACGCAAGCGATCTGACCCGAAAAATAGTGAAACATTATAATCAAGGAGGATGAGACACCAAAAGATTAGAAGGTACTGAGGGCTGCAGAAAGCAACATCCCAATTTGAAAAACCGACACAGAGGTAGCAGTTAATGTTTTTAGGGAACAACGAAACAATACTTATAACCGCCCATTGCTTAAAATCGAAATTACCGAGGGTATGTCTCTACAATTATCGTTATCCTCCTGAAATTGAATATCTAAACGCATTCGATGGGCCGTCTAAAGATCATTAAGGCCATGATTTCGAAATTACCAAAACATTGTGTACTTTCCCTTGCCCAGGCTCAGATCAACTGCTTTTTCGCTTTTAACCTGTCCTGTCCCTTCCCGCCATTTTTTTTTGTTATGGCAACGGCACAAGTATGGTTGCCGTGACATCACCTGTGTCAAAATCCACTCCTCCCCTTCAACGAAGGGCTAATACGCAAGTCTAGTAAGGTGAAACTCACTCTATTCATCACACCAACATTGGCGGCATGCGTCCAAAAGCTATCGTGCACAGACGAAAAGGTCGCCCCAGATCGCTGACAATACAGCACAGTTAGCATCATGTGAGTAGAGTCCAGGGAATGAACGAAATTTGGCGGGAAAGCACCGCGCTGTTTTCTAGAGTCGGGTGGAATATGCGGCAAACCTTTGGACTTGATTAACATCCACTGGAGCTTCGTCCGTACGACTTTTCTCGGTGGGTTTTTGGAGTAAGGCTGACTAACATAGAGGCCAAGGGGTGTGTACCAATCCACATAGTGACCTGATAGAGCGATCTGTGTTGCTGATGACGCAAACCAGTTCTAGATGGAAAAACAAAAAGACCACATCAAAATGTTACTTCAATTGCTATGGCGACCATTCGAGAAACCGTTGGTTGTTGAGGGTCAAATCAGTGATCGTTCTAGCATTGAAGACTTATGGGTCCATGTATTGGAGTGCAAGTAGGACTGCGAAAACTAGCTCGTCTGTCTCACCTGAGAGCGCACCGCATTATAGATTCCAAAAATTCAGAAATATTTCTAAATGCACGTGCTTAGAACGAAAACCTATTTGTAGTAGTAGTGGTAGTTGTAGTTGTAGTGGTGGTGGTGGTGGTAGTGGTAGTGGTAGTGGTGGTAGTAGTCGTGGTAGTGGTAGTGGTAGTGGTAGTAGTAGTCGTGGTAGTGGTAGTGGTAGTGGTAGTAGTAGTCGTGGTAGTGGTAGTGGTAGTGGTAGTGGTGGTGGTAGTTGTCGTGCTGGTGGTAGTGGGAATGGTAGCACAATTCTACTACTAATCGGGGAGACAAATCAATGAATGATCGTCTTGAAGGAGATCAAATTAAAAAACATGTTGGCCTTTGAAGATAAGGGAAAGCCGGAATAGCTTCAGAAAGATTTCTCGGGTCAGGGAGAAAAACTATGTGGCGTCAAGTCCGGAAACCCATCCCGGGCCACATTGGTGAAAGACGATTGCTATCAATACTGCTTTACCTCTGCCTTCCATTGTGAAGATCAGTGAGCTTGATTTCGAGTGCAGCGTCTTAACTTTAAATAATACCTGTTTTGAGTTCAGTAGGAATAACCCGTTACTTTCCCATGCTTTCCGGTCTAGTTCAACTGGGACTTACTTGAATAGCTCTAGCAGCAGTAAACATTTCTCCGATGCTGTCAAAAACCTTGGCTACTAGATAAGTGGAAGCCTTAAAGACAAGCTTGTCGTCCATTTCCAAGTCTTTCAGCTGACGCTCAATCTGCAGTCGGCCACCGACAAACGTGACACCATACACAATAGTCATGACTGTCTGTTTGACCACTCTACGAGTCACTTTTCCCTCGAGTTCTTTGGCGATATCTTGACCAGTTGAAGCGTCACGCAATCTGGCAGCTTCTACAAGTTTGGCCACCTGTATAATGACGAGACCCAAACAGCATAAGAAATTTAGAAATAAAATTTAAAATTTCTCCTTTTTTCAGGGGAAAACGGACATACGGCAGACTGGCCACTCAAAAAAGGTAGCTTGGTTTCCCTTGTAAATAAGGCTCATACCTCTTCGTAGACATCTTGTGGTCTATCTGCAGGCATCAGGTTCACCTGTTTGGCGCCATAACTGTCCTGGCCCAGAGCAGCATAATGCTGAAGACCATTGCACGAGCCATCTTGATGCACTGGCTGATGGGAAATAAACTGCGTGGGGTCTGGGGAACGCAATGCGTCTGCGATCTCCATGCAGGTGGCCAGCGTTTGCCACGGATCATCAGAGGTCATCCACCATCCGCGACCCTACAGAGAGAGTTTCATACCTGGTAGAGTTTCACTTAAGGTCTAGCAAATGCAATTCTACCCTTTACAGAAATTGCGGTTCCCCGAAAAGGAATGTTCAAAAGAAAAAACTTGAGAAGAGCCGCGACGAGCAGATGCCTTGTTTTGTTTTATTTCACTATTTGTTTCGTGACAATTTCGTTTTCGTCAACTTCGAGATTGCTTAAGCTCCTTAGAAACGACAATGTCAACGAGAACAAAACAAGCAGAAAAAATGGTTTAAAGAGCAAAACCAATGACTCTGCACGCTCCGCACGAACGCTTTACATTTTGTTATATTTCTTTGTCGTTTTCGTCCTGGCCAAAGTCGAGGAATGTGGAGAACGTGAACACATGACGATACATTTTCAACTTCCTCTCCAAACATCCACACTGTTTATACCAATTTTACTCCAAGAAAGTTTGCACGTACTTTCCTTCCCGAAAGATGTTGAATAATCGCGAAGTCATTAGGACAACGTGAAGTTCTATTCTACATGACGTTATCATAGCCGTTGTGTTCGTCCTTGTTTAAGCTCCCTAATGGCGTCAAGAAGCAAAGGGTGAACCGCGGAGAGGTTCAGTGGTTTGCGTGTTGAATTTACATGCGGTTGCCCAGCTAGCCAGCTAGAGCAGTTTTCAATTGAGTGTCGTAAAACCAAAACCAAAACCAAAACCAAAGTAATTACTTTGGCCAATCAAAAAGGTCGGAGACAATCCAGTAAACCAATGAAAACTCGAAGTAATTACACGTAGCCGACACAAAGCGCGGGAAAATGTGTACGCGTGAGCCACGATTGGTTTTGGTTTCACTTCTGATTGGTTGAAAAAGTGGCGCGAGAACTTTGTACCAATCACTGAGTGAAGTAATCATAAACCAAAGTAATTATCTAAATATTTTCGACACTCAATTGAAAACCGCTCTAAATGGCAGGCAATCAAGCCGTCTAAATAGTATCTCACTCTTCTTCATCCAGAATTAAACGCGCTGCCCGCTTTTGCAATTTGGATACGCGTTGTTGGACATGCAGCGTTCTGACGCTGTGCTACATAGACATGATCCATGCAACATTATCGGTTTACCTGTTATGTCCACCATGTTTAATAATATTGATGGAGCCATCATTAGAGGAAACAATCGCTTTAGGTTACCTACCGTTAATGGGTTGTTAGCAGAGTCCAGCACATCCTCCATAAGATTGTTAGCATATTGCAGACGTTCATCCAACGACGCTTTCTTTTGTGCACCGTGTAGCGTTACTAGATGAATCTTAAGCCGATCCAAACCTTTTTCTCCGAGAGGAACACCTTTTGCAAACTGAAGCATTCCACGGCTCAGATCATCCCCTGAGTGACAGAAAATATTGCAAAGGTCAATCGGTCGATAAGTACATACTGTTGCGGACAGTTTATAACTCCATTTTGTATGCGAATTATTATTACTGTTATCCTTTTTTTGTGTCATATTCTTTTCAACTCAAGTAGCACTACCTCGTTAGTAAACAGAATCAGTTTAGTGTCTCAGGAGTTTTCTCGTTATTCCCCAAGGGGCCAATTAGTAGAACTATATTAGGACCGAAAATTTTGTTAAATCGTTTTTTTCGTCCTGTTCATCTGAGTGACTGTTTAACCGAGTACTCTTTTTTTCCTGTCTTGTTGCGCACATTCGCGAACCTCGCATTGCCCCCGGTTTGTTGTCGGCAAAGGCGTGTGTTCCGATTAAAGCAAGTTGTTTTTTATGTCGAGTGAATTTTGTCCTTCATAGTATGTAAGCGAGCAAAGCTATTTTGCAATGGGTTGATCAAAACGTATTTCATAGATCTCAGTGTTGTTTCATTTTGACCAAGGGTCTTCAGTGAATAGAACAAAGAGGCTGCTAAGATTCTCTTAGTTGATATAATCGTTTTTACCATGCCATGGAAAGATCAGCCAATCAGAAAGCGGGAAAGTCATTGTTTATTCGTCAGCTTCTGGCTGAACCTTCCCATCATGCATCGAAATGTGTTAACCACTGTGTCTTTCTTGGTAAAACACATCACTTTTAGTTATAGTGTCTTGATATACCATGGAATGTTTTTACTTGTCACTTGATATACACCTCAGAGCTTTGTGTGTTCACCGAGAAGATACGAGCGACTCGCTGGACATTCTGTGGCGTACGAAAGTGTTGCATAAATACTAGATTGCACTTTGATGGGAATGTAAGAAGTCTGCACCCCACCAAGTCGATTTCAAGGCTTGTTCGTATTGCATAGAAAGAATAATGAAGTCGGAATAGCTCATTATCCTATTGGTGACTGATTCATTTAATACGCATTCAGCTTGGCTCAATTAAAACCTGCGCAAAGCAACTTCATGCCATAATTACTGTCACGAGGACAAAGTGCGTGACTCACTGGCGTGACGAATGATTGCGCGCGATCAAGGACATTTTCAATTCGTAATTCCACAAGCACGATGACGCAGGCACTTTCTTCGTGTGAACGAGGTTTTTGGTGCCTTTATCGTAGTAATATCATATTATTATAGCCATCGAGTTTACCATTTTAACCTTTGGCATGGGAACCTAAGCCGTTTACCGATTCCCTTGGGATCACTTACCTACATGAGAACAATGTGGAGGGATTGGATACACCCTTCCTCGGAAGTCCAAGTTGATTGGCAGCCAAAATACGTGATCACGAAAATGATTGGCGACAGAGAGTTTGTAGAGACATGACATGCGCAGAGAATACTGCTCACGAGCAAGCTTTTTGGATATTCTTCTTTCGTGAATTTGTTTCTTTCGTTCCTCAGGGTCAATTTTTCCCCTGGAATAAAAAGAGATTTCTGGGTAATTAATGGAAAATAAATCAAAGCAAAATAATTGTGTTAGACCAAATTAACAGAGAAAATTTTGAGAGCTTAAACAACGTGGAAAAGAACAAGAATGACACAAGGGTTTAAAGTTTAATATATTTGAACTGCGGAATAAAAGGAAATGAAAGTTTGGCGGTGTCGTCACTGATGTCTTTGCTATATATGCATTTCTAAAATAATTAGGATAGTACGCGCACTCTCATTGGTCAATAGCTATGTTTTGATGAGAGTATGTAAACACGGCTGTGACATCACACGAATTTTGATTGGTTATATGCTGTCAGACGCGCGTTAAGTTATGTCGACAGTTATGCAAACCCTCGACTGCGTCACGGGTTTGCGTAACTGTCTAGAATTCTCCCAACTCCCCATCGTGTTTAGATGAGGCTATGTAAACACGGAAAAGTCCTCTATTGCTTAATTATTATATACTCAACAGAATATCGCGTTTCTGATTGGTCAATGACTAATGCATAAATAGGTTACAGAGTGCAAAAGGGTGAAGTATGGAAGTTGCTATGGAAGCAAAGCGAAGGAATAATTTTGGTGAGCAAATAATATAAAATAGTATGAACTTGATCGTGCACATGATTTCGTGATTTATGGTCACTCGTGATGTTTTGAAATTTCTCAAATTGCACTTGCATTTGACGGCTCGTGCAATTTGGACAATTTTCAAAACATCGTTCGTGCCCATAAATCTATGCACGAAATGCACGATAAAGTTAATACGATTTCCAATACGTATCCAATCAAAACTCCGAACTCCGAACCAGCATCGTTTTGAAAACGCCGTTGTCGTGGGTACGTGTGGAAGATTGATGCTAAAACTTTTCGAAAACAATGAGCTAGCAGACAGTTTTTGTTTCAGTACAAGCCGTGCTACTTTGTTCAACATGTTTCTTTACTTCTTGAGGTCTTTCAAAGGGTATAGATAAATATTTCAAAGGCAGCATGCCAATTTCTACGCTACAAGAGACCATTAAGCTCCTTCAATCGAGTGTCAAGAATTTTCCGTAAAAAAGACGCCCTAAGAATAAGGAAGATAATCATTTGGTTATAGTCTGTGGTCTCTAGTTCAGTGAGTCGATGAGTCAAATAATTGCGCCTCTACAACGCCTCGTGGAAATGGACGCAACATTGTTGGCCAACAACTCCCACCATTGTTGGGCGTTACATGTTGCGTCCGTTTGCAAACGCTGTTGCATGCTGTTGCGAGTTGTTGCACGAAAGTTTGAAACTGTTCAAACTCTTGAGCCAACAAATCCCAACATTTATTTTGTTCCGTGATCGCCGAAGTGTTGCACAAAAATGTAGCATCCGTTTACACAGCTCTTCCAACATTGTTGGGACCACGCACGCGCATTACATATGGTCTCCATGGAGATAGCAACGCACTAACATGTTGAAAACAAGATGGCAGCCGAAGTTTACATTGTCGTATCGGTCGTATCATTCCCACAATACACTGCACGTCCTTACATTGTTGGGAGTTGTTGTATCCACTGCCAACACCATCCAACATCTCATTAAAGCGGTTCTCAATTGAGTGTCGAAAGCAATTAGCGAATTACTTTGGTTTTGCATTCTACTTCACTCAGTGATCGGTTCAAAGTTCTCGCGACACTTTTTCAACCAATCAGAAGTGAAACCAAAACCAATCGTGGCTCGCGCGTGCACATTTTCCGGCCTTTTGTGTCGGCTACGTGTAGTTACTTCGAGTTTTTGATTGGTCTACTGGATTGTCTTCCTCCTTTTTGATTGGCCAAAGTAATTACTTCAGTTTGATGCGTCCGTTCGCACGGGGATTAACACTTACTTGGGTAATTTAATGTCTGTTTCTGGCTGAACAACAGGCCCTGGTATGGCTAAATCCTCATTCCCACCGCTGTTAAACATGCGTATTGCAATGTCTAAGATTCTTTTGTTTGTTCTCCAGGCGCAGGATCCAAGAAAATTCAGGGAGTCAAATATGGCCACCAAATCTTCCTTATCAGTTTTCTCTTCAAGCAGTTTGTCATATCGACCATCTTCGTCATAAGCACTGCGAACAAGCTCAACTGCAGAGAGAAACAAAAATAAATATTTAAAATGATAGACTTTACTTAGCACTTAGATCTCTCCGCGCCAGGAGGCGCATAAGGCCGCAACCCTCGTCTTCCAACCCACTCTGTCTTCCGCTATGACTTTGACTTCTCTCCAGCTGTTCCACCCTTCACTCTTTCGCTCATTTTCCACAGTTCGTCTCCACGTGGTCTTTGGTCGACCTACTGCCCGTTTTCCTTCTGGTTGCCACCCTAACGCTACCCTGCAGTTGTCGGTTGCATCTTTTCTCAAGACGTGCCCGATCCAGTTCCAGCGCCTCCTGCGGATCTCATCACTGGTCTTATTTATTCCTGTAATATCCCCTATCCTCTCGTTGCTCACTCTCTGTGGCCACCGAATTCCGAGGATTCGTCTGAGGCATACAAACTGGAATGCGTCCATCTTCTTTTCCTCCACCTTTGTCATTTTCCACGCCTCGCATCCGTAGAGTAGTACTGGGCGTACTAGCGTCTTGAACAGCTTGATCTTCGTTTGGCGTCCTATGCTCCGTAACCTCCATATCTTGGTTAGGTTATAGAACGCCCTTCTTGCTTTATTTAGTCGGTTCTTAATATCTTCAGTTCCACCACCATCCTTCCTGACCGTTGCTCCGAGGTATACGAATTCTTCCACTTCTTCGACTTCATCTTCTCCAATCTTGACCCTGTCCTGCCGTCTTGCATTCGATCTCATCATCTTGCATTTTGCCGCATTGAGCTTCAGTCCTACACGCCCAGCGTTCTCCACCAATCGATCCGTCTTGCTCTGTATATGCTCGTACTTCGACGAGATCAGAGCAATATCGTCTGCAAAGTCAAGGTCTTCTAATACGCTGGTGAAGTTCCATCGTATTCCATTCTTATGCCCGTGTGTCGTCTTTCGCATCACCCAATCTATTGCTATGAGGAAGAGAAATCCTGACATAACACACCCTTGCTTGACTCCCGTCGTGATCTTGATCCACCTCGTCTGTTCCCCGTCATCCATTACCGTACACTCAAATTCCTCATACATGATTTTAACCATCTTCACCAGCTTTTCAGGTATGCCGTACGACTTCATGATCTTCCACAAGCTTTCTCTATGGATCGAATCAAAGGCCTTCTCGAAGTCAATGAAGTGTGTGTACAGCGTCGCTCTCCACTCATTCACCTGCTCCATGATGTTGCGGAGAATGAAGATCTGCTCCACTGTGCTCCTATTCCTACGGAACCCCGCCTGTTCCTTTCTGAGGGCCTCATCCATTCCCCGTTGGATCCGATCGATTATGATTCGGCCCATGATTTTGCTCATTACTGGCAGCAGTGTCACTCCTCTCCAGTTTTTGCATTCGCTCAAGTCCCCTTTCTTTGGTAGTTTGACGATGATGCCTTTCTTCCAGTTATCTGGTATTCTCTCTTCCTTCCATATCTTCCTGTATAGTCTTGTCAGTTCTTGTACTGCTGTGTCGCCGCTTGCTTTCAGCAACTCTGCGGGTATTTCGTCCATTCCAGGTGCCTTTCCACTTTTCGTCTTCCTTAGGGCTTGTCTGACTTCATCTTCCCTGATCTCTGCTGTGTCTATCTCCCTCATCTCCTCTGCCGCTGTCTCCTCATCTGTTACAGGGTTCGAAGGCGCCTTCCTCACAAGCACTTCTTCAAAGTGCTCCGCCCATCTCTCAAGTCTCACCTCCTTGTCCTTGATTACTTCTCCATGCTTATCCTTTACGGCAGCGGCTTGTCTCATCTTCTTATTAGTTAGTCTTCTTGCCGCCTGGTACAGCTCTCTTGTGCGTCCTTTCTCAGCAGATCTCTCAGCTTCCTTAGCGATCTCTTCTGTCCAGTGCCTCTTATCTTCTCTTGCCCTGCGCTTCACTTCTCTGTCCTTCAGCCTGTACTCTATGCGCAGCCTTCCTTTGACACGCTCTGATCTGGTACTGTCAATTTTATTTCCTATCTGCCTCCTTTCCTCTATTACCCTCCATGTGTCATCCCTCAACCATTGCTTGCTCCTTTTCTTCACCCTTCCCATCACCTTGTCTGCAGTCTCTGTGTACACTTTCTCTATCTGGCTGCAGTCGTCATTCACGTCCTCTTCTACCTCTAGTGCTTCGAACCTGTTGCTTAACTCGATGTTGAACCTCTCTTTAAACATCGCACTATCCAGCTTTTGTGTGTCAAACCTGGCTTTGATCTTCTTCCTATTTGGGTCTTTGTGGAGCTTCATCTGTAGTTTCGTTAGTACGAGGTAGTGGTCACTAGCTGCATCTGCTCCTCGCTGTACTCTAGTGTCAGTGACTGACGTCCTCCATATTCTCCTTATCATGATGTGGTCTATCTGGTTCCTTGTTTGCCCGTCAGGGGAGACCCACGTGGCCTTGTGTATGTCCTTATGGGGGAAGCATGTTCCGGTGATGATAGAATAAGCACTTAATTACTAGCCCCAAGGGAAAGAATGAGTTTTGTTTCTCCAAGATCCTCAGTGTTTCCCGAGGCGAAGCCGTCTCCCAACTCAAGAAGAGAGCAAATGTGGGTGCCACCTTACGACTTTATTGCGAAATGAGTAATCAGTTTCACAAATGGAACTTCGGTCAAAAATCAATCCCGAAGAAGCTGTTGAATTTTTTCTTCAGTTCTCGTTTGAAAAGGTCTATACCTGCCATGGCAGCAAAAAAACATTTTTCTTGACGCTGGCTCCCACACAAGCTGATCACGTGCGAGTCGAAAGTTCAAGTTGTTTCCCTAGGGTGTTAGTGAGTTTTGACGCATGGCACGTGGCACGCTCTCCTCCAATCGGAAAACGTATTTGCGTTGTGAGGTACATGTATATAACGACAACATTATGCTACGTCAGTGGCAACGAAAACGCAAACAAGAGGGATTCCAAGCCAAGAAAACGTCACCTCAAACGACTTCGCATAGTCTTCAGTCGTAAGCAGATTATTCCACCATGTTCACGTTGCACAGTACGGCTGAAATATCAAGTAACAAAATTGGTACGAACGGTCACTAATTCATGTTGTCGTTAAATGAACCAAAAGGCCTGACAGCACGACTTGTTTTCCTCATTCAAATAATAATAGAAAAGTAAAGCAGCATCCCGTTAAGGGGATGACTCTTAATTACCAAACCGGTGGAATACAGATATCCAGCAACTCTTCAAAAGAGAGAAATTTATAACAGGAGAATTTTGCATTACAAGCAGCAACCTCTCGTCAACCGTTTCACGTGAACGCAATTTCAAAAAATCTCTGTAATATTTTGGCTTGCTGTCACGGAATCTTTTATTCCCTGGTAATCTGTTGTTATAAAGAGGCTATTAGAAACAAAGGTCATACGGAATTTTCAAACCTGGCAAGATAAGGTAAGCGCCATCCTTGGTAGCTCTCCATGGTCGTGGTGGGACCAACATTGGGACCGATGTTGTTTCCATGAAAATCTCACCCTGTTTTGCTAGGTAGCCTTTGAACAATCTACACACAATCGGATGTGGTTTCAACACCCCTAGCTTCTTGTCGACTTTGAATTCGTAGGTGTGGTAAAACGCTGGAAGGATTTTCTCTTCCGTCTTATTGTTAAAGACGTTTACATCGAGTTGCGCAGATTTGAGGAACAAGTCGACCAGGAAACAGCCAAACTGAAAACAGAAGAATGATTTGTTACAGTAATGTTATTGAATGAAATGTATTTGAAGTGCGGCTATAGACGAAAGAGATAAGTGATCTTCTCACTTAGCTGGACAATTTAAGCAATTGTCTCTTAAAGACACCTGGAAAATTCCGGGGGCTTCGACGGGATTCGAACCCACATGACAGGGTAACCTTACAGAAAATCACAGGATTTTAACTTAGTGCGCATTGTTTGCAATAAATTGTTCTGGCTGACACTAAATTCAAATCGACATATTGGGCATCTGCCCAATGATAGTCTTGATGATCTGTCCTTATATGGCTATATTTCAACTCCACGATACAGAACACAAACATGGTTTATGTTGGTGGTTTCGGCCGAGCACCGAGACCTATAACAGTAAGTTAAACTGCAACCTGTTATCACATTCAAGAACGCTAATAATAACACAAAGAAGAGCTGAGCCATAGATTACAAAAAATGGCGCTGTCAAACGGAGGCCAGAAAAAACCTGCCAGGAAAAAAAAACCACGGTCGGGGAAACATAAGCAGAAAATCTGGGTAGGAACCATGTCTCAAGCTCAAAGAAGCCCATCAAAGCCCATCCTACAAGGCTTTGAAGTCAAAACTAGAAACAAAGGTGATGCCCAACGAATTTGCCAAGCAGAAAGGTCTCTGATGAGTCCCTTGGTCGGGATGAAACGAGCTTCGTAAGACTAACCACGAACAATGTATTTTCAAACATAGGAGTACAAACCGAAAATTTAAAAAAAGCAAGCTTTTGAAGGTGTCGGCCTAGAATGATATCACACGTGATACACATCTCTTATATTGGCCTCTTTTCTACCCATGGTGCACTTCGTCTGAATGAAAGTTTACTACAAGAACGGGAAGACCTCCTGGGCACTTACTCTTACCGAACCAGGGGCTCGTTTCTCGAAAGTCCCGAAACTTTACGGGCCATTTCCGGGTGTCACAATTCCCTCTGTACCTCAAGAACGAAGACGATTTAAGTCATCAAACTTCACCGTAAGTTTGCGTTTAGTTACCTTGAAAACTTGTTAAAAGATCGGCTTCCCTGAACAAGCGGTTGGCAGGTTCACAAATGACTTTTCGGGCCCGAAAAGTTTTCGGTACTTTTGAGAAACGGGCCCCAGTTCCAGAAGCGTTCGAATTCACTGCTTTTGATTGGCCACACACACACACAAAAAAAAATTTAGCGAAGAGGAGCAGCCGAGTGACTCTGATCTTTTCTTACACGAAGTAGTTTTCCTCATCGATCGCCATAGTTGCGTAGTGCGCTCAACGGAAATTTTCACGCCGTAGAAAGTTCCAGAAGTCGTGCGACGAACATGGAGATGTAAAAGGTAAGCTTGGCGTTGTGTACTAGACAAGTTAGTGATAAAAGGTGCAGAAATGAGAGTCGTGCATCGCGTATCAGCAATAAAAATTTACGATACCTTCGAAAGATCCGCCGTAAACATTTAACGGAGAGTGTTTGTTGCTTTCAGCCGTGCTAAAGCTTGAAAATTTTCCGGCTTCGTTAACGTTTTGTTCTGAAACTTTCCTCGAGAAACTTTCCCCGTTGAACGCGCTACGCAACCTTGGCGATCGATGAGGAAAACTACTTCGTGTAAGAAAAGATCAGAGTCACCCGGCTGCTCCTCTTCGCTGATTGGCCACAAAAAAATTGTTGTGGCCATTCAGAAGCAGGGAATTCGAACGCTTCTGGAAATGGTTCGATAAGAGTAAGTGCCCAGGGAGTCTTCCCGTTCTTGTAGTAAACTTTCACCACGAACATTCTATCGTCCCGACTAGATGCCCCTGGGTCTCCGAGGACGAGAAAGCCTGGGCGCAGTAACAATCTTTACCACAAGCAAGACAGTTGAAAATGGAGACAACCTTTACTGAGTCCAAGAATGTGGACAACAAATGCAATCACGTTGAATCAATCTCCCCTTCCGTCCAGAAGTAGCTACACCAATAAGTTTCCAGTAAAATTACTTACCACAAGCTTCGTAGCCCAAGGCCAGTTTGGAACTTCTTGCTGCAGTGAAGCACCAAATGGGCGTGTGCAATCAAGCTCGTTCCAGAACTCACGTGCCATCTTCCTCGCCGTAACGTTTTCGTCCATGAGATACGAAAAGTAGTCGTGGTATACGTCTTTCATCTGTGAAGAAATTTTGGATAAGAATGATAAGAACAGTATTTGACAGCAGTTTTGTGAAAAAAGAGACAAAAAAAAATTTTTTTTTTCTTACAAAGAGCGTAGTCATTTCAAAAGTTAGACCGCAAACACCCTTTTGAAGCAAACAATAATGGTCCGCCATTACTCGTGTTTAAAACTAACCGATTGGACCTAAGAGGGTTGGATCCAGGGAAAAGTGACGTCAAAGGCTCACTAGCTTAAAATTCCAGCGTGTGAAGGCAGCTTATTAGATATGCAAAACGCGAGTTTAAATGCTTGGTTTTCACTAGAGACGCAAGCACAAAGCGCAAGCAGAAGAACGCTTATTTCACTGTGAAAACGGGGTTGACGCAAGCATGAACACAATTTTTCCTTTTCCTTGTGCTTGCGCTTCTGCTTGCGTTCGCTTGCGTCGTGTGAAAACGAAACGCAGCATAAGCACGAGGAAATTTGCTACGTCTGGCCAATTAAAGCACTCGTTCCAGATTCCCCGCGTCTGAACATGTGAACAAAATGGCGGATGCCGTGCTCGATTTTGATGCTAATGTCGACGTTCATTTTCACTAGCATAAGGTACTTATGTTTGTGCTTGTGCTTTGTGCTTGCATCGCTAGTGAAAACCAGGCTTAAAAGTCTGAAAGCCCAAAACTCCCGTGCTGCATATTAATTCTGCGGCATACACATGCATTACATTCTTAAACTAGTGACCCTTTGACGTCGTCATTTTCTCCTCGATTCAGTTCTCTCAAGATCTTAAAGTTGGTAACGGCGGAACATTAAAATTCCAGGACAGCGGACAGCAGCGGAGCACCTTCATCGACACCGGACAGCGGAACACCTTCATCGACACCTTGAAGCGTGACACTGGCCTGCAGTCAACAAGCGAGATTCGAACACTCATGCTGGATAGGTCGTTGTGGCAAGCCACCATTTGTGGTTCCCGAGGAGACTCGACTTGATGATGATGATGATGATGATGATGAAATTCCAGTTAAAATAAACAGGTGTCTTTTTGAAATCAAGGCTTAAAACTTTGGTCGCTTAGTGTTTTTAGTTAACATAGTTTTGAAATCCAAAGAACAAAATGAATTGATTTTTTGGTCACAGTGGCACTTTAAGGACGGTGCCGACTAATTCAAAGGTACAATGTACTTATGCGCAGTTTGCTGAATATGCGGGAAAAGCAGATCTTAACAAGTGTTATTGAAATTCAAAAAGAAAAGTGGGGGTAACCACGCATTTAATCAACAGCATTTGCAAAAAGCTTTAAAATACAAAGCGTTGCCAGGAGCCCATCTGGAGCTTACAACTCTACTGTGTTCGTGCAACGGCGTTTTCACAAGTAAGGTTATTTTTAGATTGAATTTCCCGCTAATTAGACTCCCACAGGAGCCGGATGACCAATTACAAGAAATTAAGCTGACGTCATAGGGTCACCGAACCGGAACTGCCTTTGTTTTTTTTACCTAATTAGCGGGAAGGGCTACTCTAAAAATAAACCTACTTGTGAAAACGCCGTTTCACAGACGCTGTATGGAAGTTGCACGCTCCAGATGGGCTCCTGGCGTTGTATAGCGTTTTTTTTTTTCCAAACAGAAGCTTAATGATCTCTGAAAATTGCGTCGTTACCCCCAATTTTCTTTTTGGATATCAAGAGCACTTTCTAAGTTCTTCTTTCTCCGCATAGTTTTGAACCGCGCAAAAATACCCCTGTATTAATCAGCACCACCCATACGATATCCGAGTATCTCGAGATGCGCAGAACGTATGCGCAATGACAATGGATGCATTGTCCTGAAAATCAGATTTTATCAGGCTTCTTCCCAACTGCTTTTAAAAGTTGTTCCATAAACTGTGATGATCCTTTGGTTAGAAAATTGGCACTTTCTGTTCCCAGGATATTACTGATTACTGTAATGAGTCATTTCGAGAACCTACCTTGTCCAACATCCCTGACTGCATTCTGTGTTTCACAATGTACTTGGTGTTGAGCACAGACCCTAACGCGCCACTGACACCATACAAAGGAACTCCTTCTATGCGGCCTTTCACATAAAACACAATGGTGTCCAAGGTAATGTCGGCAAGCTCATGAGGCTCAAATGCTTGAATGAAAGGTGCAAATCTGGGATAAACAGATTTCCCTAAAATAAAACAAAGTCTTGTTTAAAAATACTCAAGTACCCGCTGATCACACAACGGCAAATTAAGCAATAGAGGACGTTTTCCGTGTTTCCATAGCCCCATCTAAACCCGAGGGAGAGTTGGTTCAATTCAAGACAGTTATGCAAACCCGAGACGCAGTTGAGCACAGAGATTTTCTTGATACACGCTCATATTTCCTACCAGCCAATCAAAACGCGCATCTGACTATATAACCAATTAAAATTCATGTGATGTCACAGTCGTGTTTCCATACTCTCATTTAAACACAGCTACTTACCAATGAGAGTGCACATACTATCGTAACTATTTTATAAATTGTTACAGTCTATGCTAGAATGATGCGGGTAGTTTGTAACTGTGGAGCTAGAATGCACCTGGTGCCAGAGACAGTGTATCAGTAATGCCAGAGATGGTGGTTAGGATATTGGATGTAAAATTAACACAAATTGCCTTTGCATGCACTCATTTCAGATTGGATTCACATGCACATATCAAGATTCGATTTTCACATGCTTAATTCAGATTCAATTCTTCTGACCATTGGCTGAAATTGTCTTTGAGAGCCATGAATTCAAATGTACTATGGTTTGTAAATACCCAGCTGGTTGATTCCTGCCAGTTTAGGGTTCTTAACCAATAGCATGTATGAGGCCTGTAACCTACATATGTTATGTACCAATAATACACTTCTGCATCAGTACCCACATCAAATAGTTACATGATTTAAAATGAATCTTGGCCACTGAACCAACGTCCCCATGCAAGCAATAACTCCACAACAAAGTTCCCCAATTCAGGTAGGCCCTCAATCTGCAATTCAAGTAAAATTCCTGACACATCAAGTCACAAGAGACTTAACAGTATTTACCTTTGGAATTCTTGATTTCAAGCATTTCCTTCTCAATGCTCACAATCAGTGCTTTTCTCCACTTGCTGCGACATTCCAGAAACACTGCCTTGCTTTTTTCGTTCTCCCCACTTGCGTCTCGTTCATTCTCAACTGACAAAATGGGTGTTAAACCTGACACTTCTCTTGAAATCTGCTCCTCAAAAAATTCCTTTAGCTTAGATTCATCAAGTTTATTTTCCAGATTTCCAGGATCACTCTTAAGTTCTGCTTCCAAATTATTCCTATCTGAATACCACGATTTCACAAGAGATGGGTATCTGGCTTGATTTAGTGACTCTGGGACCACTGGAGTGTAATGAGGCTTGACGAGTTGTAGTGCTTTCAAAACACCTCTTGCTTGAGGTTCGCTTAGGCTGCACTGGTGAAATATGTGCTTGACATCAAATTGCTGTAGCAAAAAGTATCTATCAGATTTTTCATAATGCATATACAGTAATACACGACTACTATACATTGTATACCATTCATTCCTTATTGCAAAATGACCTCTTTAAACTATAAAATCCCGGCATACATGCATACTAGTTGGCCACTGTCCTTAGGGGCTTTTCAAGGGTATAATGAAACACAACCAATAAAGCAACAGAAGCAATCAACAACAACAACTCTGAAGAATCTCAACTGGCATGGAGGAAGACCAGTTGGCTAGAAGATGAACCAGGGACTGCCAGGATCAGTTCCAACCAATGGTCAGAATGGGTAATGAACCCGGATTCTTCGAATCGCAAGTCTAGTGCCCTGACCACTGGACCACACTGCCGCCCTTTCTGAATAATTTATTATTTAGTACTTGCACTACTGAGAAATTAACAACTTGTGATAAATTGTAATTTACTATAATTTTCAACCATGCATAGAAAGATTTACATGTACATTGTACATGTATTATGTTGATGTACTGTAATTCAAAAGGCAAAATTAATAGAACCAGGACATGTACTTACATGTACATGTACACTGAACACTTTCAACCTTTTTCACAGAAGGAAATAAACTAACAACTTTGTAAAAAGCTAAACTGGTGTCGCACTGTAGAGAAGGAGAGAGACAGACAAGGATGGAGCACATGGATACCGTAGGAAACATCTGCCAGCAGTGGAGGGAAGATGTTAGGGCCTTGTGTGCCTCCTGGCACAAGGAGAATTAACTTATTAACTTTGTAAAAAAATAAAAGGACATCTCATGTGTATTAAAAGGTCATCAGATGTCTAAATCCATAAAATCAATAACTGGTAGCTTTTAAGCACTCTAAGACTAGAGAGCATAATTTTTAATCATTTCCTCCTGATTCAGGTTGCTCAAACATACATGTAATTTTAAAAGATATCTGAGAAACTCTGACCTTATCCTCCATTTCTTTGATGATGTTTTGGATCCCTTCGACGTTATCAAACTTGCCATAGCCATGTAGTAGTGCAGCATATGTTCCTATGTCTGGTTCAAGTCCTTCCTTCTTAAGCAAATTAAACAATAGTTTAATGCTCATCAAGTTGCCTTGAAAGGCCCAGCCATGTAGCAATTTATTGAATGTATGCACTTCAAACGTCTTTCCCATTCGCAGATATCTCTTGAACAACTTCTCGGCATCATTTGGCTGTGACAAAAAAAACAGTACCCACCAGATTTATTAAGTCTTAGGCTTATGTGACATAGCACGATTTGAGGTTAAGTCAAGCACCACGTACAAGTTGAGCTCTACAAACTGGGACTGCAAACCAAATCAAATCAATTATTTCCGTTCTTTAACCCATTGACACCTGTGAGTGAGACTTGACAGATTTTACTCTAACACCCAACACTTTTAAACTCATCAATGGGGGGTAAAAGGTAAAGGTAAAGCAACTTTATTTAACGTCGGTAGTTCCTTTAGCTACGAGGCTGGTATCAATGGAAGCTGACGTGCACCCTTTACCCCCCTCCCTCTGTCAGTGCTCCGTTTTACGGGTATTTAAAGCTATAGCTACACAGATCAGTGGAAAGTCGAAACAGGCGTTTAAGTCACTGAGGATCGAACCGGGGACCTCTCGCTCCGAAAGCTGCGCACTAGCCAACTGAGCCACAACTGCTCCTTAAAAGAAGTGAGTAGATTTTACTCTGTCTTAAGGGCGGTGCCTACTATTGTTATTGCGCATATGTTCTGCGCATCTCGAGTTTCCTATCAGTGATGCTTACTGATACAGTGATATTTTTGCGCGGTTTAAACCTATCCGGAGAAAGTAGATCTTAGTAACCACGCATTTTTGAGAGACCATTAAGCTTCAATTTGAGAAAGAACACCATACATTGCTTTGCATTTTAACCCATTGACTCGCAGGGGTTCCCCATTGATGAGTAAAATCGTCTGGCGTTAGACAGAGTAAAATACTCTGGCCGGTTTCGGCCGGTTTGGACGTCAAAGGGTTAAAGCTTTTTACAAATATTATTCATCAATTTTCTTTGAAAAATGCATGGTTACCCCCAACTTATTTTTTGGATTTCACAGTTGTTTAGATCGACATCTCCACCGGGGCAAAAATTCCTTTCAATTGAATTAGTAGGCACCGTCCTTAAACACCCAACAATTTTACTTGTCAATGGGGCACTGTTCATGAGTCAATGGGTTCTGATACTGGTGAAAACTTAAGCCCAAGGAAAAACCCTTTTCTGCTAATTAAAGTGGAGTACAACATGTAGCAAACTAGAGCCACATAATTATAAAGCCTATTCTGGGACTCAAAATGGGAGGGTAAGAGAAAAATAGAGCAAACTGTTATGTGAATTTCTATGGAATACATTTCTTTGCTTCATATTTGCATGTACTTTGTGTAGAAAAATATTGATAATACATGTACGAGCTTGTGACAGCCCTGTAAGCAAACATTGAATGACTTAAATAGAGTTGTACTCCATACTGAATGTTTCTAAAGCTTCATTTACTTTTCTTTCTTTCTTTTTTTCTTTTTGCAATGGCAACAAACATAAAATTTTACTTTACAAGGACAGACTGTTCACAGCTTACTTTTCCAAGGTAAAGGTATCCATCTATTTCAGCCAGAGTCTGTTCTTCAAATAGTCTTCCTCCAACAGTACCTTCACGAAATTTTTTGGGAATATGAACGGAGTCCTCAAAGGGCACATCTGAAATGCTTTCGAGGTCATCCAACGCATCAAGTTCTTCCTCATGAATACTTACTCTTGGTTCAACCAAATGAGGATCAGTCTCCAATTCTTTGCTTGCATCGGCTAAATTGGAGGAGCTGGGCTCTTCAATTTCATTAGTCATTTCTTCTCTTCCATGAAGAGAAACTTCGTCATCAACGTAGAGTGCTTCAGGAATGTAATCCAGCGGGTGGTCCTCAGCGCTAGCAGGTGTAGTAACAGGCAAAGTCTCGTGCAAATAATTAATTTCACGTACATGGTGTAGGTGATCTTCTTTCGCATTTATAGTTACCGGTATATTTGTATCGGCAACTGATCTCTCAGTTAGATTATTTGTTGCACTCGTTTCCCTTACAGGGGTGATGGCAGGTTTGGAAGAAGAATTCTTCTTAGATTTATTTGCAACGCTGTTTACAGTTTGGGGATTGTTTTTTGGTGTCTTTGCTGTGACTTTCTCCCTGATTTTAGTACTCTTTTTGTTCTTTTGTTTTTTGCTATTCTTTGTTGTTTTGGAAGAAGAATCCTTGTTTTCATTTCTGGGACCAGTGTCTGCTGCATGCTGATTTATTTCAGAAGTCTTTCCTGTGACTTTCTCACTACTTTTAGAACTCTCTTTGTCCTTCTGATTCTTGTCCTTTTTGGCTGTTTTACTCTTATTTGCACTTCTACTTTTCTTCTTGGAGCCTGATGTCAACTTTCCTTTTTCTATTGGAGGCACAACTTTAGACACTGGTGTAGTAAGATTTTGATTGAGGGACACTTTTGTGCCAAAAAGGTTTGTTGGAGGGAATCTACTAAATCTTGATCCCTGAAAGTCACTTTGAAACGTGTTCCATTCTAAAATATAAAGACAAAAGGAAAACGTTAGGGCTGTTTCTTCTTGCAATGGATGCATATTGTACGTACAAGCAACATATTAACTCAGTAGCGATGTACATTTTAATCATTATTTTATCACATAATTTTTGTACCTTTTGATAGGACAAAAGACTTAATTTAAAACAACAAATTAATATACTACAGTAGTGTGTCTCCACATACTGTACATGACTTTTGCTTACGCTTGTAATACTAGTGATTATACCAACCCTTACTAACCACAAACACAAAGGGGAGGTTGCAGTTCCACCTGTCTAATATAATATATACCCATCTTGATCCATCAATGACACTTGATTGCTGAAAATCAATCCTTGCAGTCAATCATTACAGACAGGATAATTAATTAATTCAGATCAATTTCCAATAATAATAATTTCATATCATAATTTATCAATAAACATAAGTTTCACATATTGATTGTCTGGGCGGCTTAGAGGTTATCAACTGTTCCTTCTACCTATGCGGCCCCGGTTCAACCCTCAGCCCTGAGGTCGTTTAAGTCGATCTCGATCTGACTCTGAGGGTTTTCTCCGGGTACTCTGGTTTTCCTCCCTCATCAAAATTGATGCTCAGTTAATTACATCTGGCTGTGGGCGTATACCCTCAATAGGAATAACCACTGGTTAGCTATCCTTCTCCTTCATTGAAGTGACAAAGTTGGTATTATTATTACTCTAGACTCCCAGATCAATCACCTGATTTTTGGAGTCAAGAAAATAAAATGTTACATGTATTTGATTTTGAGCTTGCTTTGTCAAAATTAATATTAACATATTACACTTATCAGAATTTAAATTTATGCTATAGAGATCTGTGACACAACAGAGTCACTGGGACCTATAGATAAAAGAAAAAGAAAGCTTAAATCTTCTTGTTGTTCATTGGCTCAGTGGGTGTACAGAAAGCAAAGATGAAAGACTCAGAAAGCGAAGATCCCGAAGAAGTACAGTAAATGGAAAAACACATTACTTTTGTTGTTTTCCTATAGTTTAAACTTGACAGTGTGTGTCATTTCAGATGATTACTCAAGGGTCTTCGGTTTTGCACACACCCAAAGCATGTGATAACAAACCAGAAATGACTTGAGGACTTGAGGTACATTGCAAAGAACAGGAATGATATGTTTTCTCTCACACCTCAACATTTTTTTTTCTCACTTTTTTCTGGGAGTCTGTGTTTTCCATCAGCTGAACTGTTTGTGTGGAAATTGAAGACCCTGCGGTAATTCAACTAGAATGACTCACCAGCCATTGTAAACAACAGGAGTCAACATGAGTCAACAGCTTTGACATTTACTTTTTTAAAGGTAACTTTTTTCCCCAGGGGGTTTTCGTTTTCCGGTTCTTGTTTTCAACACACTTGCGTCTAGGTAGCTCGAACATGACATCCAGATTCCTGCATTCTGTAATTACCGTAGATAAATTCTGCAATAAAGTAACATAAAGGGGCCGCGCGTCCCACCTCTGCGATCCAGATTCAACCCTGGCCTCAAGGTCATATGTGCGTTGAGTTTCAGTCGATCTCAATCTGACTCCAAGGGTTTTTCTCTAGGTATTCCGGTTTTTCTCCCTCATCAAAATCGACTCTTGCTATAGATCAATAACACCCGGGCGGATACCCTCATATAGGGATAACCTCTGGTACATGTATCTCTCCCTTTCATTGTATTGAATGAATAAAGTTGGTATTATTATTATTATTATTATTATTATTATTATTATTATTACTATTATCATAGTCATACTACTTAGCTTAAGTTTTTAACAGCTGGTAAAATTGTGGTGTCGGGCAACAACAAGTTGCCAAAGAACACCAAAATGTTTCTTTTTCCTTTTTATTATTATTATTATTATTATTATTATTATTATTATTATTATAATTATAACGTAAACTCGTGCACAGCTGAGCGCATCGCAATAAAGTTTTTTCCCTGGAATTCGTACCTAAAAGGAAGGGCTTCCTCAATACGACCCGATGGAATACACAGTCGTAGAAACGTCTTCTGCTCAAAACTCGTTCGACGGAATTGCGTAAATCTCCACAAAGAGCCTGATGTCGACCAAAAATTCGCAAGGAGGCCATACTTCGTCCGCCATTACGATTAAGCGCCTGCGATCTACGTTGAAAGGCAACAAGTGCTTGGTATATCAGTCATGAAATGGTAAAGTTGTAACGCGGTTCGGCACTCTGCGCAATCTCGTTCCCACAGCCTCCGTGACCTTTGTCCAGCGGAAAGGGCGCGGGAGGCTCTGGAATAATCCAAAACCGGAACCAGAAAACTCAGGTTCCGGTTGAATAACTGCGCGTGCGTGAGGGGAGACGGTTAGAAATCAACAAAAACACTGGAGGTTACCTTGCCATGACAGCGCTTACTTTCACTCGCCAGACAGTACACATGAGTATAAATACATCTCTTGATACACTCGAGACATTTAAACTGCGGAAAATAAGAACTAACGAGATACATTTTATCAATCAAAACAGATTTCAGTACCTGGTGTCATGCAAGTGACAATGCTGTATCCACAAAAACGAAAACGTTACCGAACTGCCAAGTTGTAAAACGATTTATTTCTAGATCATCTTCAACTTCTTATAGATAAAAATCCAAAAGAAATCATGACTTTTAGAATTTGAAAAACGAAAACGGCATGAGATAGAACCGTTTTTCAACAGCCAATCAAATATGGCCTTCTTTTGGATTCGACCAGAGTCTCTCTTTCTCGACCGCTGACCAAGGGAACGATGACTCTGGAACGAGAGATTGCACTCAGCATTTCCGAAAACTACTGAATTAGTTAATGAAGCTCTCCCTTAAGATATTTCACTTATGAGTTACTTTGAGTGGTTTGTGGGTTTCTCTACTAATCTACACGTATGCGGAAATTTTTGTATCCGCATTTTTTTTCGGATTCAAAACTGTATCCTCTTTCACCAAGAGTGAATTAGATAAGAGTGTTTGTTGATCCATCACTTTGCCGCCTTGCCTCGTGCAGAGCACAGCCACAGACGATTTATTTTTAGATACACTTTGCTCGCGAAACAAAGGGCCGCCAATTTAGACCAATCAAAAGAAGCCATGTCACGCTTGACTGCTTCTGCCGTGCTTTTTCGGGGACATGACAACTGATTTTCGCGGGAACGAGTATTTTAAAAATAGACTCATTTGTGACTGTGCTGGGGAGCCCACCCATGCCATAACAACACTCTTATCTAATTCACTTTTACTTTGATGCTCTCTTCAAATTTTGCTTTTGAGAAGCGTGTTTTAGTATAATTACATTAGTAATTATTTGAAAAATATGCATTTTCGTTGAAGTAATTTATTTCTTCGTCTATCACCTCGAGAAAACGGCTTGCGGCCATTTTTTGGTTCTCTCAAACCAAAAAGGATACACTTTTTTTCCAAAATGGCCAGCCATTTAAATATTCTTTTGTTTTTATTCAAATTAGCCCTTGATGCCTCGTTCTTAAGCTTAAAATTCAAAAGAATTAGTATTTTGCCTTGAACGAGGAATCAAGGTCTAATTTGAATAAAAACTAAAGAATATCTAAATGACGGCCATTTTGGAAAAGGTGTATAGATGGTTTTTAATCACGTGATGAGACAGCCATGTTTGTGTACAAAACAATAGTAAATTATGGCACATGTTTTGCATTATAATAGAGTCAAATTCCCAAAAGACATTTTCCTCTGTTGTTCTGTACACCAACATGGCTGCTGTGACGTCAGGTGAAAACCATCTATTGTAGTTGAGAGGATGGTAAAATGAACTTCACAAGCTTATTGTTGATTTGCACTAACGTGATCAACAGCCATACTTTCAACGAAAACAAGAGATGATGCTTGCATAACAAAAGAGTTCAGTCCCCGGAGGATTGGGTCGGGACACCAACATGGCGGCCGTGACGTCATGTGAAAAGCGAGAATTTATTCAAACCTCGTTGTCGAGTTGAATTTTAAAGTCTCGTCTTCTTCAAGTACAGCAAGGCCCCTTTTCACTGTGAACAAGTTTGTGCACTGCAGCTGACTTCTAGTCGGCGGCTTAACTACCACAAGGTGACGGTCTTAGAAAACTACATGTCCATCTTAAGGACCTTTATTTTTTTTTTTATAAAAACCAACAGTACATCTATAGGAACACGCCAAAACAACTCAGAGAAATTACTAACTTAAAAGCATGTTTACAACTCCCTCACAATTACATTTATATAGATATATTTTAACATTTTATTTATGCAAACTCATACAGAGGAGCTTCGCTGGGAGTGACTATTAGCTTTTCTGCAAGAATTACTAAATCAGAGGGCACTGCGATTTATTGGAAGCAGGCAGGTCCGACATCGAATCGGATTGGCAAATTGTTTATGGTAGATATGTCCCTCAGAGGAAGAAAGTCCTTCTTTCTAACGGAATGAACTTGTTTGTGGCCACGCTAAAAGAAAAAAAAAAAAAGAGTTAAAGTAAGTCAATGAAATACCACAGTCTAATGAACAATCTCAATGCAATCCAGGAAAAGGGAAACAACGAAGTTGTCTTCCCCTTGAAGACAGATCGCGAAACGCCGACTAGATTGTGCCAGTGACTAGATTTTGCCAGTGATCCAAGAAAAAGAAGAAGTACGTACGACAGTAAAACGAAGAAAGGAATTCCCCACGTTTTGACGCTCTCTCAAAAGACTTAAAATCTGGTTCTAAGACAGTTTACAAATTCAAGGTATTACCAAACCAAATGAGGGTAAAAGACACCATAGGTTTACGGCGGAATCGGCATTTTTAATATATACAATATCAAGCAGAGAAATATATTGCTGATCTGCAGTCCAGGGTACTTTGAGAAAGCTTAAAAACAACCGAACACTGAATCTTCACTAGAGTACTGTTGGAGGAGCAGGTGTATCGCAGTTGGTTAGTGCGCGGCTTCCGGAGCAAGAGGTCCCCAGTTCGATCCTCGGGGACTTCGACGTCTGTTTCGACTTTCCTCTGATCCGTGTAGCTGTAGCTTTAAAGGGGCTAGGTCACGCAAGTTTAGGCAATTTCAGGACTGATCGAATGGTCATAGAATTAACTAAAATATCAAAATAACTGTTCAAAACTATAGAAGAACTCTAACAAAACACAGGGAAGCCAAGAAGGGACATGGATGGACAAAACTGGAGAGGATTGAAGTGGATTGAATTTGGGTAAATTTGAAAAACGTCGGCCCACCTTTTTTCAAATTTATATCAATCTATATCAAAATGTCATTTACAAAGCTGGAAAATCATTCTCAGTTGTTATGTGGCCGTGATTTTGCAAATGAAAGACTCTTGCTCTGCCAATTTGACGTTTAGAGCTCATAATTAACAAAATGAAACAAAATTACCTAAAATAGCGTGACCTAGCCCCTTTAAATATCCATAAAATGGAGCACTGACAGAGAGAGGGGGGTAAAAGGCGCAACGTCAGCTTCCATCGATACCAGCCTCGTAGCTGAAGGAAATACCGACGTTACATACCGGTAAAGTGACTTTACCTTTACGATGTAGAAATATGACGACGAAGATATGGCGAGAAAGCTAGCTTTGTAGCAATCAGCTCACCTTACACTTGTGGTGCTCTGCCTCGATCTTTTGCCCGTTAAAACTCGATATCGTCAAGTCGTTTTTAAAGTTGAGGCATTCGTGAGAAACTTGTTGGACTCCTTCCCGGCTCAAGAGGCGAAGGAACTTGAATTGTGTGGGACTGGCGTCGTATGAAAACTGAAAACAAAAAGCATTGTAAGTTGTCAGGAGGAAGAACCTACTTACTGACTTTAGATGTACGACCAACAGAAACCTCTGTAAAATTATAATTTATTAATTATTAATTATTACTATCATCATCATTATTATTATCATTATCATCATCATCATCATTATTATTATTATTAATATTATTATTATTATTATTATTATTATTTTCTACTAAAGACGCCGCTTGCTGATTCATTCACACCCCACCATGCATGCAAATCAAACTCTCATAACGCCAACTTTCTTTTATAGCAAAAATAATGATGGATACATCAAAAGCAGGACTGTTTGCTTTTTTTTTAGCATAATTTTCCCAAATCGGACGAAATCTACTACTACTAAAATTCAGGCTCTAAACCGAGTGTCACGATTAGTTACAGATGAGGTTTGCAAAATCGTGAAGAGGATTAGAAATCCGGAGCTTTGAGAAAACTGAAGAATAAATTATGTTTAATGGTTACCTTGGCAGCCTCCCTTAGATTGTCATCCTGAGAGCGAAAAAAAATGTCATAAATATCACACAGAAAACTGTCGTACTTCAAACACCAACACAAATTATTACAAGGAACACAGGCATCGCTGAAAACTAACATAGGGTGTTAGTCAAGATTATAAAATAATTAGGATAGCACGCACACTCTAATTGGTCAATAGTGACATCTCAAGAATTTTGATTGGTTATGTATTGTCAGACGCGCGTTTGATTGGCTGGTAGGAAATATGAGCGTGTATCAAGAAAACCTGTTTCAATCAAGAAGTACAAAAAAAACAGCATTTTCCTTCATTTGTCGAATTATCTTTGATAAATAAGTTATAAATGCAATAGAGGACTTTTCTCCGTGTTTCCATAGCCTCATCTAAACACGAGGGGGAGTTGGGAGAATTCTCGACAGTTATGCGAACCCGAGACGCAGTCGAGGGTTTGCAGCAACTATAGCAAAACTAATGGCAAGAAACTGCTTTAAACTCTTGTTAGCGAAATGGATATTATTATTATTATTATAATTATTATTATAATAATTATTATTATTATTATTATTATTATTCAGCATATTGTGACAATGTGCAAATATGGTCATAGCGTGCGCAATATTCGTCGTGCGTACTTAATGCAGATATCGTGCGATATACGTAATTTTGGGTGTAGCGGAGAACAATGGTACTTTTTCCCAACAAACGCAGAAAATTGTGCTTTGTCATCAATTTGTTGAATAATAAAACCATTATCCTGCTCAATCTTGCGGAATATCGCCTGATTTTAGCCCACACGGCCTACGCCTCGTCGGCAAAGAATCAGGCGATATTTAACAATTATTCCATGAGCGCGCGTTGGATATGAGATGGTAAATAGCCAACGAGGCGCGTAGCGCCGAGTTGGCTATAACCAGTCTCATATCCAACAAGCGCGAATGGAATAATTGTTTTATTAAATTCCTTAAACTCCAAAAGTTTGGAAGTACGAAATACGAGCGAAAAAAGGGAGAAAATCCTAGCGAAATCGAAAAAACTTGATGAAGATGCGATGTTGTGTAATACCTGGTGGTCAGACAGACGCAGGCTCATCACAAAAACATTTCTTATTTTTTCGCGTACTTCTAAGCTTCGAAATTGATCCAAACTTTCCCCAAAAACGTTTTTCTTGTGCTTTATACCAAGAGAAATTTCGATTTCTGCGTAAAAAAATTTAGCTTAGCAACGTTTAGCGCAGTCATTTACCATATATGGTCAAACTACGGTATATGAGCTGATAACCGAGATTGAGTGAACCAATCAGAGCACGAGAATTGCATTATGCGGGGTTGAGAATTTAATAATGACCGATATTCCGCGCGATTTCGCAGAATAATGGTTAAATGTACTACAAAACGAGCGCCAGAACTGCAATGCTTAAAAAAGAAGTAGCACTGGATTGGGTTAGTCCATCTCCTCAAACGTTGTCCAAGGACGCAACGTACACTGAGCAGGTAATCACTAGCAGATAATCACATTGGTAACCTTATACGAAACACGAAACTTTTATATGGTAATGAAATGCCAAGAAAAGATGTCCTGTCTTATTTTCGCAATCGTGAGACTACCTACAACATTTAATTGAAAACTACGCTATATGCAATTAAATTAGCGATAATGACGGTGTTCTCAATTTCAATCTTTCTTACATTCTGATGGTTTGCATGTATACAGGTCTGCCCTCCCTCGGAGAATCTGCATTCGGCTTGAAACGCGTCTTCTGTGCATCCACCATTGGGATCGAGCCAATATTTACCTGAAAAAAAAAAACCAAAGAAATTTTATTAGTAATCAAGTAATCAGGTAGAGGAATATTTGTAGTATTTTGCTCTTTTGGCGATCAGTGTTCATAATTTTATAAAATTGCTAAAAAACGGGCTTAAAAAGGTTTCCCAAATTTTCGAACCGTATCTCTGGTTCTTCTTCGGGGGACAATAAATCTAAAATTCAAAATCACTGCTTTATATTTTGGTTCCCAAGAGATCTCAACAGCGGCACAGATGCTCTTGGGAACTCCATTCTTTCATTCACAGAGTTCTTATCAATGTTTGAGTGTAAAGACTCCAGAAAAATTCTGCGCTTGTAATTAGTTTCATTCCTTTCAAGAATTTTGCCTTAGCGTGGTTGGATGTCGTGCGTGGTTCTTTCGGCATGTTGTCGGATTGCCGACTCTTTACTTGCGGCACGCGCGGGATCTTGTTCCACTCTCCTCGAAGCCCAGAGATACGGTTCGAAAATTTGGGAAACCATTTTAAGTTTAGATCAGTTTTAAGCCCCTTTTGTAGTATTTTGTTTCCGTTGTTTGGCTTTATGGTCTAATGTAAAGGAAGGAAAATAGGGGAGAGGCAATCTTTCTTCGCACGAACCTCTTCTCGTATATCCCACACAGGTTTTACGAAT
>OX421448.1:11661139-11676139 GCA_949126865.1 Montipora capitata | reverse complement strand
TATAACTGAACCACTTTCAAAACATCTAGTAACGGTTTTGGTATAAACAGAGTATTAATCTTCGTTCTTGTCCTCCATCGATGTAAGCGTATGAAAGAGGAACGACTGTGGGGTTGGAGAAAGAATTAAGGCATTTTCTAAAACACTTCAAGGAACGCAACATGGTGAGTAATAACAGACGTCGACACAACAAGGATATTCAAATTAAGGAAACACTTAAATCGTACTTACAGTTTCTCCAGCTCTTCCCTATAAAAACAATGCATTGAAAACAAATGTTACTGTTGCATTCACATATCATGTTAGTCTAGTTGTCGTTGATTGTTTTAGATCAGCGCTTTCAACACCAAGAGTGTCAATTTACTCGGGCTAACTCTAGACGATTTAACCTTACAAGACCGAAAGAGTTAAACGTCTTTAATAGGAAGAACTTTTCACTTGTTATGAAGAATTACAAATTCATATTTTGGCTTTTATTTCCTGCGCTCTGATCCACTGATTAAATTAAATATAAATAGTGACCTTGTAGAACTAATCACACGTCAGTCGCTGAAGTGCATTCGACGATAGAGCAGAAATTATGAATTCTACAGACACCACTTCTGCCAACTCTTCGTTTGGCTTTTGTTGTTCCAAGTCAATATCTAGTACAGCACCAGGAGGTTTTTCTCCCCTTACTCCAGTTTCCCTTCTCCTCAAAATGATTTGCGTTAATTTTTTGATTTCAGTTTACAGTGTCCCCAATTAGTGCTCCAGCACTAGAATACTAGAGACTCAAAAAAAAGTTCCTTTCCTTTCCTTTCCTTTCCACAGAGAAATTTCCACATGAAATACGAGTTCTCAATTGCTCATGGACTCATTCCCAGAGCTACTCGTCTTCATTTGGATTTGCATGAGATCGAGGTGAAGTGCTCCAGATACACAGATGAATGTCGCAACATGACGGCCAAACTTTGAACTGGAATGGCATCGACCGATAACCTAGTGACCGATTTCGACCAACGACGTGATTAGTATACGTTCACCTTTTCGAACGTAATAAATTTTATTTCATTGCTAGAACTCTAATTTACTGATTGGCAACAGATAGCCATCAAGGAGATGGGAAAACCAGACAGTCATGACGAGACCAACAAACTAGACCCAGATCCCATGACGCCGGAAACAGAACTCGGGAAGGGAAGCATCATATTCTACTTTGCAGAAGGGCTAGCTAGTTTTTTCTTAGATGTTCAATGGGTTAAAATCAAACGTTAAATATGATAAAATTTAAATGTTAGCTACCATGCCCTCCCCTCCCATCTAGGCCCTCCAATTCCCTAAGGCAACTAAATAATAGCTTTTGCACGCCCTTTCAGATCGTGAGCTTTACGTTTCGGCGTTTTTTCTCTATTTTCCCCATTTTTCTGTATGCTTAAAACAATATTAAGTTACAGCACCTTTTGATAAAGCTACAAAGCAGAGGGCGGGCTTACCTGTACACCTTGCAATCCCGGAGGGCCTGAGGGACCATTCTCGCCTTTTATACCCTGGAAAATGATGATAAGGTCTTGATTCTTTACTTTACAATTCAAAGAGAACGCTAATCCAGTGATGCTGCATGAAATAAGAAGGTGATACCATACGGAATATGCGTAGTATGAAATAGAACAAAATACAAACAAGATTAAAGACAAGCCGACAAGCCGTTAGCTTTGACGATGAACCAAACTGCTCTGGTTGTCAACAATGAACCCGGTCTGATTTTGTGTTACTGACCAGTATGGTAAATACTAATCCTTTTTCATTTGCAGTCAATCTTTTATTAATACAAAAGTGTCGGTAATGTTTGATTTGAGCAAATTAAAATCCAGCAATGGCAAGGGCAATAAAGGAAACTGTTGGCAATTAAGCAGCTTTAGAGCGAGTTTCAATCGAATGTCGTAAAACCAAAACCAAAGTAATGACTTTGGCCAATCATAATGGACGGAGACAATCCAGTAAACCAATCAAAACTCGAAGTAATTACACGTAGCCGACACAAAGCTCGGGAAAATGTGCACGCGCGAGCCACGATTGGTTTTGGTTTCACTTCTGATTGGTTGGAAAAACTTTTAACCAATCACTGAGTGAAGTAATCATAAACCAAAGCGATTCGCGAATTACTTTCGATACTCAATTGAAAACCGCTCTATGCACTTACCCTAGGTCCTTTCTGTCCTCGCAGTCCTCTTGGACCTTCCTCTCCAGGATCACCCTACCAAAGACGATATAAATAAAGTAAAGTTATTAAGTAAGTAAAGTCGGTAGTTCCTACAGCGACGAGGCTGGTATCAATGGAAGCTGGCGGCGCACCCTTTACCCCCGTCCTTCTGTTAGTGCTCTGCTCTATTTTACAGGTATTTTACGGGGTACTTAAAGCTACAGCTAAACAAATCAGAAGAAAGACGAAACAGACGTTGAAGTCGCTGAGAATCGAAATTGCGACCTCTGGCTGTCAAAGACGCGCACCTTGTCGTTTGAACTACGCCGCTCTTAAAAACCTCATTCCAGAACGTAGCATTTTGGTTCTGAGGACCGTGTGTGAAGGTGTTATTTTAGTACACCTCTTGGAGTCTTCCTCGAAGTAAATCTACTGCGCGCTTCAATAGGCCAATTAAAGCGTGTCGTATTTTATTACACATAACATGAGAATTTTATTCCAAAAAGCTCATTTGTACAAATCTATACGCTTTATTTTCACATGTGAAAAAAGCCTATACAGCCAATCAGAATGGCGCACAGCTCTTTCACGTGCGGAAGTAGAACCAATCAACGACAGCGTTAAGGGCTTTCCAAGCCAATCACTCGTGCATCTCGTGCAAATCGTACGTTGTTATTGAATTAAATTACATTTGCATTTGGTTCTATTCTTAGTGAGTTTTTGTTTCTAATTTGCTTTCAGAAAACTATTTCAATGAAAATTCTCGGTTTTTGACACAAAAAACTCGTGAATAAAACCCCGTACAAAGCACTTTCTATGACGTATAAAACTATATGTACAGTACAACCTGGTAAACTTCACGAAGTATTTTCTCACGTCCTTTCATTGCCGCGACATTAAATACATTATCTCGTTTTTTCGATCTTTACTGTAATTCCATCACTTATGTACAAGAATGCACCGAATAAGATGCACGCCCAACTTTGACAACCAACACGAATTGTCCCTGAAAGTCTAAGCTCCAACAATAAGGTAAGGGTAAAGGTTAGCGTCATTTTTGGCTCAGGGTAAATGCAGCTGTTTATAGAATGCTTGAGGAGAAGCATTTGGGAGACACTTTGTCACCTTTTTTCTGTATTCCGAGACACGAGTGATGTTGAAGTTGGGGAAAAGAACGGGACACTTCGTGACGCTTATTGAAATCTGTTTGCATCTTTTTTTGCATAGTCATTGTTTTCAATTTCACCTGGGACATGAAGATGTCCCAAGACAAATCGAAAACAATGCCTATGCAAATTTTTGAGGGGTAAAAGAGGTGTATTACGGGATTTGTGCAAGTAGAGAATAAGATTTATTTCGGAAGAGCTAAAGCGGGAAGTGAAACGCACTCTTTGTAGAGGTTCCACAACACCCTTTCAACCGAATTAAACACAAACTAAGGTCTTCATTAATTAAAAAATGCAGATAGAAAACTAAACCTGACAAACCTTAGGTCCCTTCTCTCCAGGAACTCCTGGCTCTCCCATCGGGCCTCGAATTCCCTACACAAACAAATTGAATTGCAGAATCTACACGAGCTCGAATTTGGATTCTTAAAGCTTAAAAGGCTTTATTTGTAAGTAGTTATGCTGACCTTATGACCTCTGATCCCAGGTTCACCTCCTCGCCCCTGAGCACCTGTTTCACCCTGAAATAACGGTACAAAAGACATGAAAAAGATCATTCGTAGGTTTACGATGGCGACAGCTTCTCCGATGACGACTGGGGAAAAAACCCGAGTGTTCCCCGGCAACTGGAGTCGAGCAGATGACCATCTGATTACTTGCTCCAACGTACTCTTGCTGAACTCTAAGAGACACGTGGTAGCGTAAGGCCATTTAACTAAGTTCAGGCGAAAAATGTTTTGCTGTATTGCAATAAGCCATGAAACTAAAGCAAAAAGATCTCAGTGCTCACATCTTTTCCAGAGGGACCTCTTTCTCCATCAGGCCCCAGTCCTCCAGCTTCTCCCTATGACAGAAGCGAAAGAGTCTTTTTAATACTGTTACCCCGGTTAGTGGATTGATGTGACCAGGCTCGCATTTGTAAGAGATGCGAAAAATAATGAATCAATGATTACTCTGGCCGTCCAGGATGATTCAGGCGTGTTGCTGCGTTGGGAAACGATTTGGTGTCAAATAAATACTGAAGATTACCGTAATCATATGTCTCTGTATTTGAAACAATCCATGAATCGGATCAAACATGACATTTGCTGAAATCCCACTAGAAAGAAGAACCACTGACAAAGAGTACCGACAGATGCAAAACCCGTTTAATATATAAATTACAAACTAAAGCGAAACTTCGAGGAAAATCAGTTCAATAAAAAGAAAACTTAGCTAGCACAATGTTTCAAAGTAGCACATGCAATCAATGGTATCTCTATATCAAATATATCAAACCTTTCTACCGGCAGCTCCTTTAGCCCCAGCATCGCCGGGGGGTCCTCTGACGCCCTAAGAAAACGGATAACAGTAGATAAACAACCATCGGACCTAGCTTCCCTTTTCTACGGTGAAATTACATGAAGTAGACTAATTTTTTCCTTAGAAGCAAGTTAAAAGATGAAAACAAAGAAAAGATTCAGTTGAGTGAGAGAATCAAGCCTAGCCTGTACCATTTGCTTTAGGCTACCGCCCCTATCCGCTATATTGCTGGGCTAACGAGACAGGATGCTCCAGTGTTTTTTATACTTTCAATATTCTTGCACAATTATCACAATTATGGAGCGCGCGTAGCGTAGTGGGTATCGCTCACGGACTGCATTCCAGCGCTCCGGGTTCGAATCCCAGCTCGTGCGCTCCAAAGTTCACTCAGCTTTCCATCCATTCGTTGTGTGTAAAATGAGTACCGGTATTACTGGGGACAAGTTGTGCAGAGTGGCTCCCACCCCTGCAATGAGTCACGGTAGATACCGTAAGTTACTGTAGAAGCTAAAGAAAAAGGAGCCTTTGGGTTGCCTTCGACTTCGGTCGGCCTCTTATCTTGTCTTATTTATCATCATTATCATAAAAGCAAATGATAAAAATTATTACACATTATACAAATATACACAAAGCATTAGAAAGAGAAAGTATGGTATGGTAGCACTAGCTAAGGCTTCCGACTCAGTTCACGGTCACTTTCACGTTTAATTCACTGAGATTGCGTGACGGGGCTTAGAGAAGTCCCGTCTTGTTTCCAATACTTACGGTTGGACCAGGAGCACCGCTAGCACCAGGAATTCCCTCGGGACCAGGATTACCCTTAAAAGCAAATTAGGAAAACAGCAGTTAGTCATAGCTACGGGCTTCGCATTTTAGAAAACTACTCATAGGATTACTTATGCTCATTTTGATCGCACGTTGACGAAAATTGGTTAGTAAACTGGTATTGTTTCTTTCTTTTTTTACACTGTGTTTAGTGGAACAAAACGAAAAGGGAAACATGGTAAAAAAAGGGAATTTAATGGGTTTTAAGCTCTTAAGAATTTTTTGGGTGTAATCAACTGCGCATAGTGAAAGCCAGATAATGATGAATCCTCGCTTATTGTTTTTTTTACGAATTGACATTAATGTTTGGCATATCGCTAATATAAGGTCTTTCAAGCATGGTTAAGGAATAGACAAAAAATGGAATTTTCTAAATTTCAATATTCAGCTTGATAGTGAGGCTTAGAGAACACAAGCAAAAGAAATGAATAAACATGCACATTCATTTTCTTTGTTTGTGTCCTCTAGGCCTCGCTGCCAAGATGAATTTTGATACATCGAAAGCGGTCTATTAGCCAGTAACAAAAATACCATAAGACTCTTTGTTTGTCCCTCCAAAATTTTGCATAACCATTGTTTCCAGTTTCTCTTGGAACCATTGTAAGTCCCAAGAGAAAGTAAAAACAAATTTAATGCTTATGCAAAATTTTGGAGGGACAAACAAAGAGTATAAGTTCTGTGGAAAAAGGTTTGCCACTTACTCTTGATATATTTTTTTCTTGATATTTTTCATATTACTGATGAAGGCTTATTAGCATTAGCCGAAACCTCTGTTGAAAAATATCAAGAGTCAGTGGCAAACCTTTTTCCATAGAACTTATTGTCTCTCACTTACTCCATTTTTAAACAAAGAGTATTATGGTATTTTTGACAGTGGCTAATTCAGTGCGCCCAGCACAGATTTCTTACCTTGCCACCCTTCTCGCCTTTAGCACCAGGATCACCTCTTGCACCAATTACTCCCTACGGCAAACAAACACAAATCGAGACAACAAAAACCACCATTCAAAGCTCGTTCAATGATACCCTGTAACTGAACAAAAGATTAACCATTAAGTCCTACTTTACAAAACTTGATTACCTACCGGCTGACCGTTTGCGCCTGGTGGACCTGTGACTCCTTTGGGACCTTGGGCTCCCTGGAAAATACAAGGTGTGAGTGTTGCGACATGCAAGTGAAAGAATGTCAACAAAAACTATGGACTTCATGTCTGGCGCACAAAATGTAAATCACCAAGTTGGCGCGCCAAGTGACTGCTTTTGTTACAAAATAAAGAAATCTCGGTTCTATAAGGAATGAAGTTTTTTCTGCAGTTGCTCAAGTTGCTGGCTTTCGTTTAGAAAAAAGCAGCAAGCTTATGTTTATTCTCATGCTTTCGTCAATTTTTTAAACTAGCTTCAATGCGCATGACAATTTCAAAACAATCACGGAGGCTATGTAAGGAAGGCCGTAAAGACGAAGATGTACGCCAACAAAAATAAGTTTAAACCAAAATAACGTGCACAATAATTACATTTGCTTGGAAATTTTCCAAATGCAGGAATTATTTTTGTTTCCAGATTTCCCTGGCGCCTCCATCTTGAATTACTGCGACGTGTTACGGTTGACCAATCGTTCTTATACGAGAGCTCTTTGTGTTAGAAAAATAGGCCACTTTCAATAATACCATAAGATTCTTTGTTGGTTCTCCAACATTTTGCGTACTTACTTACGTATGTACTTACGGGACTTTTAATGGTCCCAAGACAAAATGAAAACAAAACTTAGGACAACATTTGGAGGGCAAATAAAGAGTATTATGGTACTTCTAAAAGTGGCCTACATTTAAACCGCAACATGTCGCAATTATTCAAGATAGGGGCGACTATGAAATACAAAGGAAAATGAACGATTGGAAAATTCAGTTTCACAAACACTGTTATAAAACATCTTCAAAAAGCTTTGATTGGAAACATTACTTCCTCCGGTTTGAAACTATTCTTGTCTTGGAGTGGAGGTGCACTTTAAATACAACTGTGCTTAAACAACGGTTTTTTACTGGGGCTCAACCTACCGGAAGGCCAGCTGCTCCATCAAGCCCGTCACGACCAGCAGGGCCGAGATCTCCCTGGTAAATACGATAAAAAGCTATGTTACTTGACTGAAGATCTCTCGACTACAGTGGTTCTTTCATTAAAAGTGATTTTTGCTCAATACGATCAAAAAGCTCATGGAAACAGAAAAAACAATGAAAGGTTGCTAAACAAGATGACACTGCAAACAACACGTCCACGATGGAGGAACTTTGAAAATAAACTCCCACTACACGAGGAATGAAAAAAAGAACTTTTGACATCTCTTTTCAACGTTTTAGTATCAAACGTTAAAAAATGGATCGTTTTCAGCAAGACGAAAACACAGCCTAATAAAAACATACTGATACAGACGGGGCATTTTCATATGAAAGAACCATTAGATCAACATTTTTATGTGCGTGCAAAAATTTGAAAGCCTATGCTGGCAAGAATAAAAGCGCGATACTCCACAAACTATAACTGATTTAAAATCGAGCACAATGAGTTTTACCGCTTCTCCATCAGCGCCTGGATCACCCACTCCTCCTTGCATGCCGGGATAACCCTGGAATTAAACACAATCAAACCGAGGTTGACTCACAGGCCATTAAAGTTAAGACTTGAGAGCACTGTGAATCAAGGAGTCTAGTGTGCAAGTAGATATCAAGCGCGAACACGCGGTGACATGCGTGGGTCGGGGATCCGCGGGCAAAAGCGCCCTTTGAGAGTCACTGCAATTATTATAGTCATGGCCAAGTTATAGGCTTCTTGGTACACTGTAAGTGATAACCACGACAAGTTCCTTTTAGTCTTAAGTCACAACGTCAAGTTACCTCTGAAGCAGTGGCCTAGGAATGTATCGATTCAATTACATTTGACAATCTGTTTTCAACGCTTAATGCATACAAACTTCTGTAATGAGCAACAAATTTCTCGGACATTACACGGCATCACAAAGGCCAGCATGTCGGGGCCCCTAAACAATGAAAGGGCGGCCGTCACGGTGATTATCCTCCATTTCGTCGTCCGCTAATTGAGCTCTGTCACTGATCTCAAACCAAACTGGATCGAACAACCAATTATTGTTGCGCCATCTTGTTGGGACCACTTCCACGCTAAATATTCGCATCGACAGCGAAGTTGTGGGTAAAACAGGAGCTCTTTCGAAATTACGTAAAAGTGGTTTTAACAACATTGCCATCTTGCTCTCCCCTCACTTAGGATGAGCTCGCAAAGTGGTCTCAAGAAGATGGTCACCACGATTTTGTCATGCTTTATTCCAAACGACAGATGCTTGACCCAGTCAATTTGTAGGGCTCATGTGTTGCCGTGAAAGGACTTGACAAAAGAAATGAATTTATTATATCTCTCAGATAGTACGCGCGCTGTAATTGGCTAAATTAGCGGGCCGTATTCTACAGTACGGCCCGCCGTACAGCCCGCTAAATTTAAAATTTCGACAAAACATCATCTAGCGAGTTTTTCATGTCATTTCTGTTGCATAAACTTGTACTGAAAACTGTTTGAATCTTGCAAGCAACTATTTCAAACTTAACAGCCAAGAAGATTTAGTTTTTGGGATTTTGGCACGGCATTCTTTGTGGCAGTTGAACCTTCCGCTTCACTTTGACTAGTTTCCTTGCTCGCGCGCCAGTTAACCTCAGATATATAATAAATATCTTCACTAACCTCGTTTTCTCGGTCCGTACTGTAAGTTACGGATCCTCGTTTTTTCCCGTTGATTTATGGCCCGCGCGCTTCGCGCTTGGGCCATAAATCACCGGGAAAAAACTCGGTCCGTAACTTACAGTACGGACCTCGAACTCGGTTAGTAAGAGGTATGTACATTTGAAGTGTGGGTTATGGACGAAAGAGAGAAGCGATCCTCGAACTTTTCTGGAGAACTTAAGCAAAAGTTCAGAAAAATTCAGGTGGCTCCAAAGGGATTTGAACTCTTGACCTTTGCGATGCCGGTGCAATGCTCTACCAACTGAGCTATGGACCCATACAGTTGGGAGCAGGTCAATTTTTTGGGCTCATGTGTTCCCATGAAAGGACTCGATGAATAAAATAACTGTGCAGCACTTTCTAACACGTTGTCTGTGTTTCATGCTTGGCATAAACATGCAGTCACTTTATTACAATCATGGAAGAATATTTTACGCGGTCCGTCTCTATTTTAAGAAGGTATTGGCTGCAATTGGAAAAAAAAGACCTACCGCCTCTCCTTTACTGCCCTGTGCACCTTGAGGGCCAGTCGAGCCTGGAGGACCCTACAACCAAAGGAAGGTAGGATAATTAACAATTAGGCGACCATCAGGTATCACCCAACTACTCGGACAGAAAAGCCAATAATAAAGTTAGCAAATGCAAGTTGAAAATATATTTATTTGGGAATAAAACGAAAGAAAGCGTCACGCTTTTCGCTACTCGAGGATTATTAATAATAGTCCTCTAGTAGCGTAGCCAATCAAAATGCAGGATTTGCATTAGTCCACTAGTTGGGTGATACTAACCATTGCTAGTATATTTGCATGGGCAGTGATTATTGACAATTCTGTACGATGATTGGTTGCACTTGAAGTGATTATTACGCGACAATCAGCTTCAAAATGGCTGCAAGCCGTTTTGTCGGGGTGACAGGCGAAGAAATTAATTGTTTTAAAGAAAATGCATCTTTTTCAAATGATCACCTCAGGCTCGGTGAATATCGGCGAATTATTGTTAAATATCAAACCATTTTGTTAACATTGAACGATTACTTTTTTCAAACATTTTACCAGCTACATATGATAAGTAGTTCAACAGTATATATTCATTGTCGGCGTTCTTTATAAACTTTGTAAACTTGAAACGACTCGAAACTAGGTGAAATAGTATAAGGAAATAAAAGACTGAAGGACAAATAGTATGAATGGAGAGATACAGTTTCCGTTTTTCGAAGCAAAAACTACTCAAACTGAATGACCGTAAGTTAATGTTAGCTTACCATTCGCCCTTCTTCACCCTTAATTCCAGGCTGACCAGGCATGCCATCCCTTCCCTGTAAGAAATTACAAGCAATCGCACAATATTTTAAGCGATTAATCCCATTTGCAGAAAAAGCAAATAACCGTTTCACTCAAGAGTTTACGCGCGGCATTCGGGCAAGTTTTCGGACCCGAAATGTCCAACATTCTCCACAAAAGCGATCGGACGATCAAAAATAAATAAATTACTGCATGTCAATTTACAATATATACGTAACTGACCACTGCCCATAGGGGCTTTCGGGGACAATGAAACACAACCAAAGAAAGGTCAGAACAAAACACCAACTGTTAAGAATCCCAACTAGGCGGAAACAAACCCGCTGCCTATTTACAAGTGCAGCTGAAAAGTTGAACCTGGTACTACCAAGATCCAATTTCAACGGGAGTGGTCAGGGCTAGTCTTGAACCCGGGATCTCCGGATCTCACGGCAAGCGCCTTAACCACTGGGCCGCACTACCTCCGACTGACATGCACCACATCCACGGCGTTATCATAGTAGATTAAGACACGAGGGAGACTAAATGTGTGTCTTTTATGTTGTTGTACTTGCGATGGTTGTTGGAATGTTCGCTTAACGAGCGTCAGTGGTTGTTCGTACATTGATTCCAGTGGGTCCATCTTCTCCAACAGGGCCTTTTTCTCCAGGTTCTCCCTACAGGGAAACATACGAAGGGTTAAGTAAGAAGACTGTCCATACTAATGAGTTTTCATTTGAAAACACGTACTTTTTGTCCCTTTTCGTCTGCTATCCACTCTAAGACGCCCGAAAACGCT
This sequence comes from Montipora capitata, assembly GCA_949126865.1. Classification (NCBI taxonomy): domain Eukaryota; kingdom Metazoa; phylum Cnidaria; class Anthozoa; order Scleractinia; family Acroporidae; genus Montipora; species Montipora capitata. Next base: position 11,664,802 of record OX421448.1, on the reverse strand, counting down.
GAGGGAAACGGAGACTTTCGAAAACGTTTTCAAAAGTGGTGCGTTTTGAAAACATGAAAACGCAGGAGTTTGAAAACGGTGACGTAAACTTGTGATCGGCTCCAGTCCCAAACAGAACATAATTTATATCCAAGATGGTAGATAACGTAACCTGACGTTGTTGCATGTGCTGTTTTCTGTCTTCAGATAAACATAACATTATCTTACAGAAATAGTTAGCTTTTTTGCTTTGTTTTCAACGTTATGAAAACGGAGATTTTTGAAAACGTGTTCTAGAGGTCGGGGCATAAAGCACTCACTGCTGCAAAAGCAGGAATGGAATCAAAGCAACCTTTGAAAAATAAAATAAATCAAGTTACCTCACTATAAAAAACATCCTGGGAGAAAATACTGCTGAAAATCATTTAAGGGATTAAAAACGAATTTAAAATTTGAAACGGAACACGTTTCGACGTTCTCGGAAGTCTTTATCAAACCAAGAGATGAAGAAATAAGATTCTATAAATACAAAAGCTAACAGTAGTTCATTAAATGTGTCTGTATGATGTACAAATTTTATCTAAAGTTAAACAAAGAGCTTAGCACTAACACAAGTACCTCATTAATGAGGCAACCAAATTTCCCGTGGCACTTTCTAAAACGCGAAAGTATACGCTGCTGTAAATGTGATGGATGATGGATTAAGAAAATGTGTCCCGAAATTCCCCAGGCCTGCTCCCGTCTGGCATTGTAGCTCAGTCGGTAGAGCAACGGCCATATAATCTAGAGGTCGTCGGTTCGATTCCCACCCAGGTCAGAGAATTTCCTCTGTTCTTAATAAGTTCCTGATGCTGTTGATCAGCGAAGGTTCTTAATTCACCGTCCATCACATTTACAGTAGGGTAAGGCCTGAGCACTTGATTTCTCTCATATAAATATATATACACACGCTACTGAGAACAACACTCATTTACAGCTAAAATTAGATTTTGGACCGTAGGACACTTAACACCAGGGCGTTTTGGAATGTGGCAGTAAAATTCAATCCATTTGCTCAAAATGTATGTATGATTTCGGGAAAAAAGGCACCGTTGTCCTTTAGTTATTAAGAAAACGTACCTTAGCACCGTCAAGTCCACTACTTCCTGCAGCACCTTTGGATCCTTGTGGTCCCTTAAAGGAAAGAGGAACAGAAAACGTATCCACACAAGTCTTTCGATGAAGACCACAAGTCGACATGGAGTTTAGGCAAGAACCACGACAATGTTTACGAGATCGTTCATTCTAATATATAATTTTTGTTATTCTAATCATTTCGCGACGATGCCAGGGCGTTCGGCAAAGACAGAGTGGCAATTGATGTGAACAGTGTGGATGTTTGGGGAGAAAATTGAAAATTTATCATCGGGGTTCTCACGGCCTTTCACGTACAGAAAACTTCCCTGTGTAATTTATAGAGATTGTTGTACCTTAGATCCAGGTTGGCCTTGAGGCCCTCTGCCACCTTGTGCTCCTTGAGGACCCTAAAAATTGTTTAAAATACAATTTTTTATCAGGGAACACACTAATTTAGGGAAACAAAAGCAAATTTTACAATGACTGCAAAATTCTCGCGCGCTCATTGGCTAAGTTTTATTGGCAATAAGCGGCTTATAATTTATGCGATAATGACGCGATATTGCTCGCGTCAGATTGAAGTTTCGCGCATTTTTGTCTCGTGTGCTTCTCGTGTTTTTACTTAATTTTGACCCCTCTGCCTTTCTGTTATTGTAAAAAAACAAATTGATGTCAGTTTTTCATGTGCCTGTCCTGTTATTGACAATGAATTTCGTTATAACATTGTCAAAGTAGTCTGCGGATCCACAGCTACTTTGACAATGTTATGACGAAATTGATGATCAATAACAGGACAGACGCATGAAAAACTGACATAAATTTGTTAAAGAGACATTGTAGACCTTCCCAGCAATAAAAACAAAACGAACAGAAACGGCAATTTTCAGATTTAAGAATTTTTTTTGGACCAAAACCGACTGTTCTTAACAGGATACCACATATACTCACAGAACCACCAGCCTCTCCGCGGTCTCCTTTGTCACCGCTTGGTCCGGGTGGTCCCTTAAAAAAATCGAATAAAATGGCATTATGAAAATTCAATCGGAACAGTGCAATCAGAAGTCACATCGGTCTTGAGGTCCAATTTTATGTATTTATCATGGGTTGTGTAGCCCTTTGTCTAGGGTGTTACAGACAATGTTATTACAATAGGCCTTATTCACGATAACCGCCATGTTGGTTTTCAAATTGTCATGCAAATTAGCCATGTGTAATGCTGGGGGGCAAACATTGGAAAAAAGGCAATTCGCGGAAAATCGGCTCCGCGAAATATTGAAATAACATTACTGAAAGTACATTTTAGAATTTAGAATTAAGTACCTTTCATAATAATTTTATATCTTTTCATTGCCTTTGACATTTTGACTTTCTACTTCGTTAAGTGCTCATTTTTCACTAAAAGAATCATCGAAGTACCTTGTGTAATCATTCTATTTTATTACTTAGGTGATAAACATTCAATGAACGTGAGACAAATCATCTGTGTAGCTAAGATGTTCGTTATAACCTCTCGAACTTGTGTTGTTTGCCCCCTCAGAAGTGTGTAGCTAATTTGCATGATAATAGCAAATCCAACATGGCGGCCATCGTGAATAAGGTCTATTGCTTCAATAGCGGACAGCTGGTATACATATAGTGTAGCTCTCGTTTATATTCATTCGCGTCTTAAGAACGTCCTTGCACCCTCAAAATGAAATACCCAATGACTAAGGGCTGTTAATTTTTTCATACGCGTATTACACGTACTGTGCATAAGAATTAGCACGTTTATTATACCGTAGTTATACTAGCATAGTTCAGTCTGGTTTGTAAATATTCAGTATATTAGTTGTTTTCTTGTTGTATTCGAGCTTTTCAGAGTTTCAGTATTTTGCTTGTAAAGACACAATAAAGAGGGTCACACACTGCTCGTGTTGACACACCCCAGCAGTGGTTGCTAAATGGCCATTTCCGAGTTCATGTCTGCCTCCTCTTCAAAGCGAGTCTAAGTGGGAAGTTGTTGTGATGGTAATTAGTTCTACTTTACATATGAATGAAAACTGATGTTCATAAGAAAAACTTCGCACTTGGACTCGCTTTGAAGAGGAGGCAGACGTGAACTCGGAAATGGCCTTTTACATGATAAATGTTTTATATTTGTTAATTTGAGCGGGTAAGGAATTAGAATATAATAATGTTTACCTGTTCTCCAGGTGATCCTGAAATTCCCGCTGGGCCATCTTTTCCAGGTTCACCCTGCAAACGTTTGAAGACAAAATGAGAAAACAAAAGTCGGTCCAGCAACGTTCCAGTAATAACAAACTCCAATGTGGTTGTGTAACTCAAAATCATCATCCACAAATAAGTAATTATATATATAAAGCCGTAGACAAATAAATAGGTAAATAAGTAGGTAGACGCATTCTTTCACAAAACACTAAGGTGATAGAAATTAAATAAGCACTCAGTGGTCCAACAAGAAATGGAAGAAAGCAAAAAATGCAAAAACATAAATAAACAACGACCAGGGAACGGCACAATCGTCGACTTCTGTGCTGAAGGCTGTGATCCTAATATTAGGAGCTCTGG
>OX421448.1:11628639-11651139 GCA_949126865.1 Montipora capitata | reverse complement strand
CACCGTCCTTTACTAAAAGGGACCAATTCAACTTTATGGGTAGTCACGAATCCAGTGAAAGAGAGTAGGTTGACAAGTTAAATCGTTTAATAGACGATTATTTTATGAGCTCACGTTGGACATTACTCTCATACTAAACGAGTGCGAGGGCCGTACTGGGGAATATTGGCCCGAGGTCGAGGCAGGAACGAGTGTAGCGATGTCTGTTTATAACACCTTCCTTCACTAAAAGGGAACAATTGAACTTTATGGGTAGTCACAAATCCTGTAAAGAGAGTAGGTTGACAAGTTAAATCGTTTAATGGACGATTATTTTTAAGCTCACGTTGGACATTACTCTCATACTAAACAAGCGCGACGGCCGTACTGGGGAATATTGGCCCGAGATCGAGGCAGCAACGAGCGGAGCGAGGTCTGTACAAATACGACTGAGGGCCAATAATCCCCAGTAGGGTCCCGAGGAAGTGAGGTTGGTGAGCCGTTTATTAGATGGCATGGTTTCTTTGCGGGATCGGACACTTCTTTGCTTGGTGAATGTTCGTAATCTTCGTTTTCCATCAGCGAATTTTGAACGATAACCTTTTACACGTAAAACTAAATTCCGCTTGCCAGATGATTGTACTGTTGTGAAGAAAAGATAAAATTCCGCTTTTTGAAAACTACAGTGTTTCGCTCAGCTTGAATTTCCCGGGAGATAGAAAAAACACGAAAACGGACCGTTTCCATGGTAACGGTCCGTACGGTAAAATCCCGACCGAAAACTAGCCAATCAGAGTTCTCTATTTAGCAAGAGAATTGCTTGCCATATAATAAGACGGGGTAAAAAGTATTCGCTCCGAAACTCCTTTCGTTATTACTAAACTCCAATCTAACAAACAAACAAACGTATAAATAAATGATTGCTAAATTAAAAGACCATAGATCTGCATAAAAGCACCCTTGAAATGAAAAAAAGTATAGGTAGTCAAGCAATGCACTTACAGTTTCTCCATCTCTTCCATTTCGGCCTGGATCACCAGGTGGGCCCTGACAGAAACAAACAAATAAACATCGGTAGAACCCAATAGCTCAGTGAAAGAAATCTCGCAAACATACTCGTTTTACTAAGAGTTGTCCTTCACTAAAATACAACAACAAAAATGTGTACATTTTTTGTTATCGATGAGGTAGGCGAAAGAGGAGTTTTCGATCACCATTTAATTGACATGTCTTCCAGCCTATCACTCGGGAATCACAGAGTGATCGGCAATAGAAACCTTCAAAACCTTAAACTAAAACTAAGGTAACTACTCAGTGTGGACAATCCAAGTACACGGAGCAAGTCAAATGAACCAATCACAACCCAACGCCAATGAAACGCTGCTGAGCGCGGGAAAATGCACGTGAGCAAGTCACACGTGGTTTGGTCTTTATCTCTGAATGATCGAGGATATGGCGCGCGCTTTTTTAGCCAATAGCCAAGTGTAGAGATGCAGTCACAAAATTATATCGCCTATCACTGGGTGAAGGGCAAAATTCCCGTTGCGTTCTTACCTTCTCTCCACTATTCCCAGCCTGTCCTTTGCTTCCTTTTTCACCTCGAGCTCCCTTTAGTTTGGACGAAACACGAATTATCATGAGGGGAATTTGCGAAAACAGTGACAACAGCATCTTCAACCAAAGGTTCAAGTCATATTTCATTTAGAAAATACAAACCGGTCTTCCTTGAGCTCCTTTGGATCCGTCACCACCTTTAGGCCCTTGGTCACCCTGTGTTCAAATAAATGAGACGTCTGAATATTGAGAGTTTTCAATGAGACAGGCCACCAAGGATTCTGATTTCTTGGATCTGCTTTGCTCCACCATTCAATTCCGTTTCTCCACCGCTTAGTGTTATTACGTGAGAATACAAAAAAAGAATCGTTCACTTTCTCTCTTATCATGATTGTGTTACAGTCGATAACGTTAAAGTCACAGTGAAGAGTCCATTACCCAACACAACCTGGTGTCAGGTTTGTCCCCATCAGCATGAGAAAAGTGCCTATTTTTAAACCAATTCAAATCTGTTGGGATTAAGATTCTTTGTGTATTGTATTTGCATTATAATGTAGCAATCATATTTAAAAGATTCCTAAAGGGTTGTAATGGGTACAACATTGAGTTAGCCGATTTAATGGTCTATTGTTTATTTTCCCGCAAAACTCAGTTCAAAAATACACTTTTTTGAAGCCGATAGGGACTAGGCCAATTTGGGAAAATCTTACTCTTGGGTAAGTAAAATTCGTCCGGTTTATAAACAATGAACAAGACGGAATAATCGCGATATACATAAGTGGCGTTTTCGTTGACGCTTCCTTAGTCGTTCCTCAAATTGACAACTTTCCGTTTTTGTGAGAGCTACAATTTCCCGCGTTTGGCGATGGTTGGATTTTCACATCCATGTCGACACACCCATTTTTTCGCTTTTAACTTTCGCTTGAAATCAAACTTAAGAGTTAAATGAGAAAACTCAATGGCTTTTCAAGGGCTTTTACTTCGTGTAGAAGACACACATGACATAAAACAATCGAACAAAAATCGTGAAACAATACCTAATCAGAATTCTAAATCCCTAAAGACCCCTAAAGCTTTTGTTACGTCATGTGCGTCTTCTACACGAAGTAAAAGCCTTTTCAAGTGCACAGATGTTCTACGAAACTGCAAGGACATGTAAACAGTACAATATGTGACACTATGCGAGACTTTAGGAAATTAAATAAGCCCGAAATCCCGAGAGACGACTTACCACAGGTCCCTGTGGTCCAGGTGGGCCCTCTCCACCGTCAAAACCTGGTTCTCCCTGCAACATACACAATACAATTATGCTCTTCAGCAAAAGCTCTGCAGTACAAGACAAAGATTAATCAATACCATTGAACAGCCCCTCAATCAGCGTGAAGAATTCAGTGTGCCGGGTGATATTTTAAGACGGTGAAGGCATGCCAATGCATTTGTCATAGTTTTGTTTTCAAGAAATTAGTTAAAACCACGAAAACAAACACGATTCTCCGACTGAAGCAGAGAAAAACAAAATTCCACTCGAAACATGTCTGTCCAAGGACTACAAGGATAACCTCTGAATTCTGCAAACCTGGACATATCTCGAGTTTCCTCAGCTATTATCAAGTATTATTCACATGGACAAAGAACACGAGTAAGAGTCAAAGGTAGTTAAGGAATCACGAGTCTATTTGTGTGGGCTTCTGTTGCCAAGGTTTGCCACGTGGAAATGTTAAGAACAAACCGTCATCAACTACCTTCGTTTATAGTGCGAGTGTTCAAATGGCGAAAAATATCATCGAAAGTCAGGAAAATTTCAACACAGATTAAAAAACACGATTATAATTCACTGAAGAAAATCTTCATAACAGATCTTTGCGATTTTTCGCAAAAATGGACAACTTCTTCAACGGGAATGATTACCTAAAAATGCAATGAAAGTCCGTGGTGGTGTCGCAGAATTGACAATTTTAGCTTTCTGCACAGATGTTTCAAGAAGATGGATTGAATTTGACGCAGTGTTTGGCCTAATCCTGGATTAAGTGTGACCAATACCAAAACTACAGTTGTTGCCATGGTATTAAGTCGGTTTAGGCCGGGCTAGCCCTGCTTCAACTCGGCCATGTGAAAGACCAACATTGCAGATCAAAACTCTATTGCTACCAAGATGATAAACTAGTTAGGCCACCCCAATTTGCCAAGCCAACAAAAGACAGAATACCATTGGGCCAGCCTCTCCATCTGGTCCAGTTTCACCTTGATCTCCAGCGGGACCCTACACAAATTAGAAAAAGGAACAGAATCAAGCAACATTTCTCTGAGAATACCTCTCATCACCGGAAAGATGGAAAGTGCACATTATTTCACTTACAGTGGCACCTCTTGATCCCATTGGCCCAGGAAGTCCCTTGGGACCGGGAGGACCCTGAAATAAATGAAGTAACAAATATTTACAAATTACATTCAGAGCTAACTATTTTGAGGGTAACGTGAAGTGCTACATTCTACCCATGTACACTATGTGAGGGTTAGCCCTACTAATGGAACTGGGCCCACACAAAGACAGAGAAAAACACCGACCAGGGTATACATTCAGAGCTGCTTGTCGCATGCAGTGTCTTCAAAACATTGGGTTTTGACGAACTGCGAGCCACCCATGCGATTCATGCGGGTCTCGCATTCAAGTCTACGCACCCATTTCAAATAGCGCTGATAAACAGTACTATTTAAGTCTTAGCATCCATTGTAAAACAGTTAGCTTTCAATAACTGCGTGGCTCGCATGTTGACTCACATGGCTCGCTGGATCGCATATTGTAGAACCTCAAGACATTAAGGAAGTGCTTTGGCTTACAGTGGTTTCAAAAAATATCGACAGCCGATGAAAAGCGTGGGCTACTTCACCCAGTGAAATCGGCTACGTTTTAAGTTTTCCCAATTGAAAAAATTGAAGACAGACTCTTTCATTGCTAAGAGTGAAAGTCATCTTATGACTTAAATTATTTGAACTTTTGCTAAATGATGATAACAGCATCTACTTACAGGGGGTCCTTGGGCTCCTGGTACGCCATTGTTTCCTTGAAAACCCTAGAAATTGACCCACAAAATGTACATAGATTAATAGATCGTAAAAGTCGTTTCCAGCTTTGTGGCCCATTGAGCCAGAGATTATCCCCATTTGTAAAGGACCACTGTTTTGGCTTGAATGTCAGATTATAAGTTGTATTTGTTTCTCGGAAGTCCTGAAACTTTACGAGCCATTCTCGGGTGTCACAATTCTCTCTGTATGTCAAGAACAGAAAGGTGAAAGGTCGTCAAACTTCACAGTCATTTGCTTTTTGTTACCTTGAAAATATGTTAAAAGATCGGCTTTCCAAAAGAAGCGGTTGAGAGTTTCACAAATGGCTTTTCGGGCCCGAAAAATTTTCGAGATGGCCTCCAGGAGTATTTGTACTCCCCCTGGATGGGAAGGTGGTCGGTTGCAAGGTTACAACCCTCCAAATAATTGCCAGCACTCATTTATACTCCTGAGTGACCATGTATTTAACTTAAGTTTTGATCTGGCGGGAACCATTCTTTGTTTACAAAAGGTTCCTGTACAACACTCTCTTCACTTCTCCCATTCTTACCAGGTCTTCACTGTAAATAAACTACACAGTATGCATCTAAAGTTAAGGCTTTTCAAGTTCAAGCAGGATTTCAACCACCAGGGACTAGTTGTTCTGTGCTGGATTTTGACTTCAGTGAAATTTTATTGCAGTTTGTTCACCAGCCAACAAGAAATTCATTTCAATCATACTCCTAGAATTACCGTATGACAGAATTTTTTTACGGCTTTGTAGTTTTTATCTTGGAGGCCAGCTCAAAAGTGCCCGCTCCTTTGAAAACCCCGCAACAGGCATTTAAAATACTTTTTTCACTGCTCTAAAGTAACTACTTAATAATTCTGCGTCCAGGATGAGTGCTTGAGGATCAAGATTCATTTAATGATGGATTGAATGATTGATTGATTGAGTGATTTATTTAATGATTGATTGATTGATTGATTGATTGACTGACTGATTGATTGACTGAGTGATTGACTGACTGACTGACGGACTGACTGACTGAATGATTGAGTGATTAATTGACGGATTGATTGATTGATTAAGGTCTCGGTAAAGGTAAATTTGGGCGTTTGGCTCAAATTTTTTGTTTTTGCAAATCTTGAATCGGTGGGCTGTGAAATAAATTCTCCCAAATAAAATTGTGAAAAATTAATTTTAAAACCGCTAAAATCGCTTTCCTTTGTTTCCCGCCATAATCTGCGCTCGAAAAATGATTGACGTATCATGTCAATCACACGTGAAAGGATTGGGTGTCAATAGCCCTTTACACGGTTAGTTTTTCTCATTTGCATTACAATGTAATCTAACGTGGATGCGAGGCAATTTCGGGTTAAAACTACAAAATAGCCCGAAATTGCCTCACATACATGCTAGATTATATTGTAATGCAAATGAGAAAAAGTAACCGTGAAATGGGCTATTGACAGCCTTCACGCGCGATTTGCTACCTTAGCACGTGCCCGAACGCTGATTGGCTCAGCATAATTGGCATTCAAGTAGGGGGCGGAGTTATTCAGCAGCCTGTGAAATGCACGCGAAATCTTCAAGCTCGATTTTGTACTTCTTGTACTTCTCGGACCTCCTGTCCCGACGGGTTTTAAGACAGCGCTTCCAAATTTTCAGTTCTAGTAGATGGTTGTACTACTCCAAATACCGTGTGAGGAATTCTTCGTTTGTCTTCGGAGACTGATTTTATGGCACTTTTTCTGCCCAAATTAAGTACGAGATGAGAGTTTCGACTTTGGTGCGTGACATTTCCTTCAGTTCTTAACACATCAAAAATTCGTCAAATGGTATTAGAGTGCACTCATCTGTGACTAAGATGCAACAAAGTGCGGGTATTTCCGCAACAAAGTGAAGGGCAGGAGCTTGAGGCCTCAAAACTAAAAGGCAATATTAAATACCAACTATCTAAAACTTTATCTATAGTTTGAACCTATAAAAAAAATAGCGGTGCGACAATTTCATTTTTCCGCGGACACCATGAGCATTTTCCTTTACCGACACTGATTGATTGATTGATTGACTGATTGACTGATTGGATTATTGATTGATTGATTGATTGATTGACTGACTGATTGACAGACAGACAGATAGGTAGGAAGGAAGGTAGGTAGATAGGCATTAATCAGCTTCTAGACAACTTGGCCTAGAAGACTCAACAACAAGAAACAACACATCAAACTGGAGACAAATTTTCTTACAGGTGTGCCAGGTTTGCCAGGCGTTCCAGGACTGCCTTTAGTTCCCCTCGGTCCCTAACAAGACAAATGAAAGTCTGAAAATATCAACACAACATTCAACTCAGCTGGAAAACAATTGTGCAAAGGATACTTACTCTTGCTCCTACCACTCCTATATCACCAAGGGGACCACTAGAACCCTAAAACGAAAAAAAAGCATTTTATTTCAATCATCACAACATTTGTGCCGGTCTATCACTCAGTTTGTCGTGGCGAACAGGAGAGAAAACTAATTGCTCTGTTTCTCTCTATATTCTCCTTTCACAAACACATTCCACTGCCATTCTATATTGCCCAGACTGATAAATGTTTGCGGAATTGTACTCAATAAAATTTACTATTCCTGTGAGACTACTAATAATTATTTTTGTTCCTTCATTCTGCAGAAACAAAGTTTGTGTGCACTTGGAAACAACGATCTCAGGGTTAGAACACTACAAAAAAAAGAATGATGCTTGAAAGAAGTACAAGAGACAGAAAAATCATGCACAAGTAAGCACAGGTAGGAAAGTCTGTTTTAATTGTTAAAAAAATTTATTGAAAACGCTGACCAAAGCTATATTGCCCAACGTTCCCTGCGCAGTCCGTACTGGTCATTTAACAGACTGTATCAGTTTGCGTATATTGGACATACCTGATACCATATACCGGTATTATGTCCCATTCATTAACAAATTCATTGCTTCATTATAAGTTCAAACCTTGTCACCCCGGCCACCACGGGATCCTCTTCTCCCAGCTCTACCAGTGCTGCCCTGAAAAACAAAAACATTAATAAGCACAATTTATCACACTTTCAGCTTTACCCAAAAGCAATGACATTTTAATTATTGAGATATCAAAAAAGTAAATGCGATACCTTTGCTCCTTTTATCCCTGGCATGCCCGGCATGCCTTGTGTTCCCATTACACCCTGCAGAATTTAAACAAGACAATGAAAGCTCAGATTGGGTGTAATTTACTCCAGGCAATACTGACCAATGGATTTTGGTTTTACTTCAGGCTCAATTCGAGAAGCTGGTCATTATATTTAAGCCAACAAGGATGGATGAGTTCAACTCCTAACCTCATCTCTAAAAGTGTGAAAGTCTCAGTTTACAGTGTCCCCAATTAGTGCTCCAGCGCTAGAACGACGAGACACTTAAATAAAGTTCCTTTCCTTTCCTTTCCTTTTTTTCACCCCAAAATAAAGTAATAATTTTCCCTCCCATTTTGGACCATCCCTACTCCTTCTCAACAATGGCCAGTCCCTAATGCTAATCAAGCTTCAAACAATGCTCCCTGTGTGACAGCAGAGCACTTTGAATTGTAGATAACAGTACCTTTGGTCCAACAGGCCCTGGTCCTCCAGCTGGTCCTTGAGATCCCATTTCACCCTATCATAAGAAAAAAATGGGCTTCAAGTAATAAGTCCAAAAAACAAATTGAAAATAAAATCTTCTTTTATTCCAGGCTTACTCTTTCGTGACCTCTTTGTGCTGGGAATTCTAAAATGAAATACACTCATAAATGTGCTCTTCATTTGCGCAGTCCTGGCTCAGTTGGCTAGTGCGCGGCTTTCGGAGCGAGAGGTCCCCGGTTCGATCCTCAGTGACTTAAACGTCTGTTTCGACTTTCCTCTGATCCGTGTAGCTGTAGCTTTAAATACCCGTAAAACGGAGCACTGACAGAGGGAGGGGGGTGAAGGGCGCACCGTCGGCTTCCATTGATACCAGCCTCGTAGCTGAAGGAACTACCGACGTTAAATAAAGTTGCTTTACCTTTACCTTTACCTTTATAACCCTTTTCCTACCAAAGTACTACTTCTAGTCTAATAGATTTTACTATAATATCAGACGAGTTTATTCATCAAATGGGGAACCCCTTAGGGACAAAAGTGGGAGGCGCCGAGGCCTCATGGTTAGTGTGCTCGACTCTGGATCGAGTTGTCCGGGTTCGGGGCCTGGCCGGGGACATTGTGTTGTGTTCTTGGGCAAGACACTTTACTCTCACGGTGCTTCTCTCCACCCAGGTGTATAAATGGGTACCGGCGTAATGCTGGGGGTAACCCTGGGATGGACTAGCATCCCATCCAGGGGGGAGCATAAATACTCCTAGTCGCTTCATGCTACGGAAACCGGAGATAAGCGCCGGCCTTACCAGGCTCGTAACAGAGACTTCAGGCTCGTAACAGAGACTTTACCTTAAGGACAAAAACGATAACGGGAGTGGTAATGCGGTCGCAAATATCTTGAGTGACTCCAGTGCGATGTATGTATGGGGTGGTATGACAGTCACTTATGCCAGCTTGCCTATTATCCTAAGAGAGACTCTTAATTCTTCTCTATAATTTCTGGAAGTACATTAAACCTATACATGACTTACCGGAGCTCCTTGTGGCCCAAGGATTCCTCTGTCTCCTGGTGTCCCTTCAGGACCCTGTTACAACAATTTATTTTGCACATTTAGAACGAGTTTCAATCGAGTGTCGTAAAACCAAAACCAAGTAATTACTTTGGCCAATAAAAAAGGACGGAGACAATCCAGTAAACCAATCGAAGCTCGAAGTACTTACACGCAGCCGACACAAAGCGCGGGAAAATGTGCAAGTGCAAGCCACGATTGGCTTTGGTTTCACTTCTGATTGGTTGACAAAACGGCGCGAGAACTTTGAACCTATCACTGAGTGAAGAAATGCAAAACCAATGCAATTCGCTAATTACTTTCGACACTCAATTGAAAACCGCTCTAACGCAAAGCCAAAGCAATTCGCTAATTACTTTCGACACTCAAATGAAAACCGCTCTATCAAAACGTTAAGGATTAATTCCATTTTTACTCTGAGCATAAAATATTACACTTACCTTATCTCCAGGGGCTCCCGGGAATCCTTTTGAGCCCATTGGTCCTCTCTCTCCCTGATTGAAAAAAAAACACACGCATGTCTTAATTAATGTTCCATTAATCCTTAAGTAAGTAAGACCGATCGCGACTCATCCGTTAAATTTTAAGTCTATGTAACGATATCGATGTACATATAATTAAAAAAACAAGAAAAACGTACTGCTAAGCCTCCCTGTCCTTTTCTTCCTTCTCGTCCAGTTACACCCTGTTAAATTAGTGAGAATAACAGTCTTGCTTCAAAAATATATATGTTGCCATAATCTTTTGAAGTTTGCTGAGAATTCCAAGTATTCGTAACAAGTTTAATGGTTGTTATGACAATGAATTGATAATAATCACAATCATAATCATCATCGTCATGATCAGAAACAGAAAAAATGAAATGAAGGGAAGGGTAGTCAAGTGTACGCGGAAAAAACCTTGGCAAAGTGAAGAAAACCAACAAACTGTAAGTAGTTATCGTTTGTTCTTTAATAATAATAATAATAATAATAATAATAATAATAATAATGAAATTTATATAGTGCTTATACATCGCTTTTCTAAGCACTTTACAATGTAAAAAAGGACATAAGAATATAATTAATCAAGTTTTTACAAGCATACATATAACATATAACACTACTGTACATGTCAGGAATTTATAGCATACACATCTTTAAAAGAAAAGAAAAGAAAAGAAAAACAAATATGATGAAACTAAATATGATATACCTTTTTAAAAAGAAACGTTTTCAACTTAGATTTTACAAGATTAAGCTCGAATTTCAAAGGGGAGCTTGTTCCACAGTCGGGGGGCAACAACAGAAACTTAAAACAAAAGCACATTTCCAACACAAAAAAAAAACTATAGGAAGCATGTTCAGTCAATCAAGTGGCTTATTTTGCAGATGATCGCTAATTTCCCTTCCCTCTCTCCACTTTCTTTTCATTTTCCTTCTTTTCCCCTCCCCACCCAACCAGGGATGAGATTCTCCAAGTTACATGAATGGTCTCCAGTTGCATTCTGCTAATACAAAGCACGGGAAAATGTGCATGCGTGAGCCCCGATTGGTTTTGGTTTCACTTTGGTAGTATGAACCAAGGGAATGAGTTACGATTTGAATAAAATAACAACTTGTGGCATATCATAAAGATTCAAGGAAAAAATTAAGCACAGTCAGCATGACTGAAAGCAAGCTGCACTGTAAAATAACACCTGTTTAATTTGTAAACCATAGAAACAGTACATAACACCTCAAACTGAGGCAAAAACAAAAACCATCTCCTCTTGGAGCAGCCTGAATCCTGTCCTTCTCCTTTCTGCCTATACTATAATAACACAGTAGATTTCCTGGTACATGTAATCAGCATGCATGCATACTTGATGTCAACTCAACGTACCTTAGGGCCCATATCTCCTTGTGGCCCTGGTGGCCCTTGAGAGCCTGGTGGTCCCTGAGAGAAAACGGACAAAACTTCAATATTTGCATTGTTACTGACATACATGTAATGTACTGATTTGATTTGTTGTTGCTGTTGACCAAACGGAGTGTATTTTTACTCGGTCACCCCAAAACGAAGACTGCAGACTGTGCAGACCGTGCAGACCAGGGGTAAAATATGGCGTTACCCTCACTATTATTGAGAACTAACCATAAACAGGCTAACCGATTGTTATTTAGGCCTAATTCAGGCTAACCGAATTGTCATTTTACAGACGGTCTGCACAGTCTGCAGTCTGCGTTTTTCAGTGTCCCATTTTTACTTTCCACACCATTAAAATCACTTTGCTGACATCCGTTTCTCTTTGCATAGATCTACGACATACACATGAAACAATGCATATATAACTAAGGCTGTTCTATCTTGCTCCGTTTACAGATCTTTACTTCTTGACTAGAATACCAGTGAAGTACAAAATGACTTCTAAGATTTGCAAATTAAAAAATTCTAAAAATTGACAAGGTGTGGAAAGGACACTTCAAAAAGCCAGATTTTGAATGGAAAGGTACTGTAAGTGCCATGGAAGAGAGCATTACAATTTGTTGATTTGATACTAAAGAAAACTGGCATTTAACACATACAGTTTCTCCTTTTTCTCCAGCTGGTCCATCTGCACCTGGTAGACCCTGTGTAAAAAACAATTCAAAACAGGTATTTACAGTCATTCCTGAGATGTCATGAAGGTTGCAAATCAAACATGCAATAGTTTTACTTTCATTTCAACTACTTACAAAATACAATTACAAAAATCCTACAGTTAGTCAAAAATACATCCTATCAGTGAGAGACAGTGCCTTCCAAAATGTTAACAAACATTTTACCCATCCCTTTTGTGTAGCAACAAACAGTTCTGTATTTCATAGCTAATTGGATCCTTCACTAGATTGATCGGAAAAACACTTACAGGATTTCCTGGTTGGCCCCGCAATCCTTGGCGTCCCTGCAGCCCTGGTAGGCCCTGAGTAGGAAGAAACAAACAACTAACCATTGTGACATCAAATAACACAACTTTATTGAAATAAACTTACATTATCCTGCACAAACAAGAGATGCGTTTTCGCACTCAGAGCTCATTTCAGGAGAGGGGGTAGTTATTCTCACTTATCAGTACGTTACTTCCTTAGTCAATTTACAAGGTTAGTCAAAAAGACGCCTTACGTGTTTTTAATTTGAAAAGTTTGAAACATTTTGGAAATATGACTTTTGACAACCTTCTTATGTTATGATGGCCTTAATAATCTACTTAATTTGCTAACTATAATGTAGAAAAACTTTGAAGAGAAACCTCGAAAACCAATAATCAGCATACCTGGGGACCGGTTTCCCCTTCAGGACCATCAGCACCTGGATCACCCTGTTTAAAAAAAAAAAGTCAACTGAGTCCAGTAAACAGGCCAGCAAATGCAAAAGAAGAGACCTCCGGTAGCGAGGAAATGTCACAGTGGACAGTAAGAGACTCGTCAGGCACTTCAAGCTCCACTTTATTATACACTCCCCAAGATTTCTATAAATCAGTGAGAATGGTATCTTTGTTTAGGAAAGGTGACTGAGTCTTATACAATCATAAATCATTCTGACACAATTCTCTGCTGTGTATTCTGTTAAATGTGAGCATATACAGAGGTACTGAGAACTGGAATTAACAAAGACTCACAAAGTTAAAGGGAATTAACAAAAGTATTCGTTTAAAAAACAATCATGAAAACAATTTTTATCTTTTCAACCTTAGAATGCATGTACTAACCCTTGGTCCTCTTGCACCATTGACTCCTTGTCTTCCTGGATTGCCAGTAGCTCCCTGTAAAATTGAAGCTGAACTGAACTGAACTGATTTTCTAATACGTTTTTAATGCAACATTCTGATGATAAATCCTAACGGGATAAAGTAAAGTACTTTGATGGTCAAACCTTTGGTCCTGGTTGTCCAGGACCTCCTGGAGCACCCTCCATGCCCTGTTGATTACAAAGATTACAAAGATGTCATAAATACACAGTGCAAAGTGACAATGCTTGAATATTAACAGTTACTCTTTCAGATCTACTTGCCCACATAGTTAATAGAGGGGAATGTTTACGAAACCCGACAAATTTCTTTGGTGTAGGTTTTTGTTCTCTTTTTTGGGCTTGATCCGTGCACAAAATACCATAGTTGTTTACTCCGTACTGAGGAACTAACCAATAGAAACGTGTTGGTTATGTAATTCATGCATAGTGTATGAACGCAAAACAAAAGTTTGTGCACGGTCGTGGACTTTCCAACCTAAATCTTGGCATCTTTGTTTGCTCCTTTGATGTTTGCCAAGCTTTAAAACCAGGCCCCTCTATTAACTATGTTGCCAAGTACATGTAAAATAATATTGTGATGCATTCAAGTGAATGCTTATTTCATGGTATGAAAAATCTCTTGAATGTTTGTTAACAGGGGTAACAATTCTAACAAATGCTGTTGAGCACAACAATGTGAAACTGAAAGACATCCTGATTATTTGACATATCCTCCTGATTTTTTCCCAGACATTCCTGGAAAACAAGGAAACTTCCCGAAATTGTGATTTCATATTGCAGGAAGTGTATGAATTCATAGATTAACTGTTGTTTTTAATTGTGTAACCACTGTTGTTAAATAATATATGCTATGTGTGTGCGTTGAAACCACGACTGTAACGATTGACAGCTCGATTGGACCCAACTGTGTGCTCGTCAAGTTGGTGTGCGCGTTCCTGCAATCATGTGCAATGAAAGCAGTTTCTGATTGGTCTAAAGTGATCCTGAGAAATATTGTGGTACATGCCCCAATTTGTTTCTGAAATATATCATGTTTCCCAAAAAAATTGTGGAGTCTCCCAATTCCCTTTGAATTCTCCAAATTCCTGGAAGAATTGTGTTCTGCTCCTAAAACAGGCATTGTTAGAGTTGTCACTCCCTGTTTTATTACTCATACCTTTGGGCCTGGCTCACCCATTGGACCCCTTGAACCTCTTTTACCCTGTGGTCCCTGCAACAGAAAAATGCGAATATTATTCGATCTGTACCTCGAGAGACTTCAGGGCATAATATGGTATGGAAAACTATTCATTTTATGAATGAAGGGGTAGTTTCTAAAGAAACTGTGGTGCTGCGTCGGTGGGGAAGTAGTATACAAAAATTTGGTTTTATCAACGGAGTTGATAATGTAAATTGGCCACCGTACAGAGATTCTAAAAGCTGACGTTTCGAGCGTTAGCCCTTCGTCAGAGCGAATCGAGGGATTATGGGTTACGTGTAGTTTATATAGTAGAGTAGGAGCTACGCTATTGGTGGTAACATGGCAACGTGAAAAATAGGAATATATTAGTTAAATGAAAAGCGTTCGTTAATACCGTGAGGATTAAGGGTGCCGATTTGAAAGATGAATTTTTGTTCCAGATTCTTGCAGCTTTCCGTCGTACCTATATGTAAGGAAAGGCCGCAGATAGCCATGCGTTTTTTGGAGTGGTTAGGCAGATTAAAATGGCGAGCGACTGGCTTAGATGCATCCTTGTCATTCTTCTCAACATCGCGAAGGTGTTCGCGGAATCGGTCACCTAGTCGTCTACCTGTCTCACCAATGTATAATTTATTGCATAACGTACAGGTTATGCAATAAATGACATTTGCGGAGGTACATGTGAAACGATCGGTGATCTTAACAGATCGCTTAGGTCCCGATATCTTGCTAGTGTTAACAATGAAAAGACAAGTTTTGCATCGTGAGCGCGCGCATTTGAAAGTGCCGGGTTGCTCGTTAGTTTTGAGCGCGCTTCTAACTAAAAAGTTGCCTACGTTTTTGTCGCGTTTGAATGAAATAAGTGGAGGTTGCGAAAAGATTCTACCAGTCTCGGGATCATTTTGGAGTAATTTGAAATTACTAAGAATGATGCTTTTGACTGCGTGATTATGAGGATGGAAAGTGAGGGTGAATGGAATTCTGTCATTCTTATCTTTTTGTGACGTTTGTAGTGATGACTGTCGATCAAATTGTTGGGCGCGATGATGGCCCGCTTTGACCACAGACACAGGATAGCCACGTTTTTCGAAGAACTGGCACATCTCCTCTGATTTGCTGGAAAAATCGGAGTCATCACTACATAGACGTCGAAGTCTAAGAAATTGAGAATAAGGAATGGAGTTCTTGACATGTGATGGATGTGACGATGAATACAACAAATAACTGTGTGAATCAGTAGGTTTGTAGTGCACACTAGTACATAGCACGTTGCCTCTAATAGAAACTTTGATATCTAGGAAAGCCAACGAAGTTTCCGAAATTTCCCAGGTATATTTAAGAGCCGGATGAAAAGAGTTGACGGAGGTTATAAATTGATCGAGTTCTTCTCTGCTGGATGAAATAGCGCCGATGCAGTCGTCGATGTAGCGGCCGTAGAGTTCAGGTTTGGGGCCGTTGTACTGATTAAAAAATTGGTGTTCAACATATCCTACAAAAAGATTGGCATAGCTAGGTCCCATTCTTGTGCCCATCGCTACACCATTAATTTGTTTGTAATAGTTGCCGGCGAATGAAAAACAGTTAAGCGTTAAAACTAGTTCGGCAAGGCGGAGGAGCGTTTGCGAGCTAGGTTCTTTGACAGTGCGTTGATCGAAAAAGTGTTTAAGTGCTTGAAGACCTTCGCTATTAGGAATGACTGTGTATAGAGATGTAATGTCCATGGTGAAAATAGCGTAGCTCCTACTCTACTATATAAACTACACGTAACCCATAATCCCTCGATTCGCTCTGACGAAGGGCTAACGCTCGAAACGTCAGCTTTTAGAATCTCTGTACGGTGGCCAATTTACATTATCAACTCCGTTGATAAAACCAAATTTTTGTATTCATTTTATGACTGCACTCTTCAGTCAGAGGATAAACACTTTTTCCCATCAAGCTCATTAATACATGTAATTAATGAACCAAAAGCAAATTAAAGAAATGTTTATTAATCCACGTCTGAAGAACTGCAGACAGGGAGGGATTGGTGGGGATACATTGTATCTGTAGCCCTGTCACATTCAAAATGGGCTTCACAGTTCCTGCTCTGTGTAGCTGATACAAATTTTCCAAATTTACACTAACGGTAAGCTTTCCATTCCACGTGATCCTCATGGAATAAGTAATTTATATATTCCTGTTTAAATAATGTTTCAATTATTACAAACAAGACAATACAATACAATACATACTTAACTGACCACTCCCCATAGGAGTCTTTCAGGGCCAATGAAACATGATCAATGAACAAAACAACAAAACAACAACAACAACAACAACAACTGTTAAGAATCCCACTGGCCAGAGGCAAACCAGTTGGCCATTTACAAGCGCAGCTGAGATGTTGAACTAGGGAATACAAGGATCAAATTCAATGAGTGCAGAGCACATCTTGAACACAGGATCTCCAGATCTCAAGGCAAAAACTTGTGATATACTCTTACCATAACACCATTAGCACCATTAGGGCCAGAAGGTCCTTGTTCGCCCTAAGAAAATAAATTTTAAAATGTTTGAGAATCACCAGTAATGTTTATTTGGAATGTTTTGGAAAATATCAGTGGTTTATAAACCAATGTAATTTTGTTTCCCACTTGTTTCTTATCATGAAACTTAATCGCAGAAATTGAAGTAACACCTCTTCAGGCTTTGAGGCCTGTAAAAAATGCAACCTGAAAACATTATTTTGCTTGACATAAGATGTATTCTACCTTTTCCCCTTGTAAACCTGGTGGTCCTTTCTCTCCTTTTTTGCCTTGCGTTCCCTAAAGATAAGAAATTGTTTTAAGACAAGAGAACCTTTTGATAGTTGGGCCTTTTTATACCAGAAATGCAGAGACCAACACTTACTCTTTCTCCTTTACGGCCCATCATACCAAACTGTCCCCTGGGTCCCTGATCACCCTGGAAATTGAATAAAATTATATAATCTCACTTATTCATGATAACTGCAGGTTGGGTATGGGTGCTTTAGGTGAAACATGGTGCAGCCTGGTAAAGTGACCTGAAGTGGTGGGTTGTGCTTTGGCTGGGCATGTAGAGTTGATGTGATAAAGCAGAGTAAGGTGGGTGATGTGGTCTGATTTGGTGGGATTGGTTGGGGTATAGTGTGGCTGGGTGTCTTGTGCCTTGAGATGGTGGAGTGTGGTGTGGCAAGATAGGGTGTGGTGAGATTGAGTGAGGTATGGTGGGGTGTGGTGTGGTGGGATTAAATGAGGTGTGATGTGGGGAAGGTGTGACATAAATGTGGTGTGATGTGTTTTGATGGGGTAGGGCATGGTAGAGGCTGTGGTGGGTTGGGTTGGGGTTTGCTTTAATGGAGTTAGGAGACTGGGAAGGGGTTTGAAGAAGCCAAAGTGAAGTAGGGTGTAGAGAATGGTGTGACACATAGCATAACATTTTGTGGTGTGCTGTGGTAAGGTAAGCGTGGATTGGAATTCTCATGTGGTAGGTTGTAGATTTGGTATGGAATGGTGGAATGAGCAAAGAAAATTACCTTCTCTCCAGGTTGGCCAGGTGGACCAGGCTGCCCTACAGGGCCTTCAGAGCCCTAAGACCAAAACACTTGATATTCATAAAAGTGCAAACAAAGGAGCAGATTTATCACTTAATTACCACTAAATCGTCAGCAATGGATACAATGGTCTAGTTACCAATGTACCATTTGCTTATTGACTGAGTCGGAGGGTTGGACAGGAAAGTACTTGGCTCACAAGGCCTAAGGGATTTTCAAGCTCCAGACTTATGTGTACCCTTCTCATACAGGGATTTTCTAAAGATGGGTTTAGAAGGAAATGGCATGCAGGGGTATACAGGTCATATGATAAATTACATAATCCACTAAGTGGCAAGTTATCAAGAGAAAGTAAGTTTTCAAGGGCAAGGCTAACAATTCACTCTGTCGAATGCAGCTTTTATGACCTATTTCACTCTACAAGTACCTAAATTCTCTTAATTATACTGATAACTTCAGGGTTTCAATAGAAGTTTTGGTATGCCCCAAAACCGGAGGACTTTAAGGCAGAGAATGGACAACACGAACCAAAAGCACACTTTCCGAGGGCCGAAGGCACAAGCTTGTAGGGGGGTCTGGGGGGAGAAAATTTTTGAAATTCGGGCCTTTTAGAATGCATCTCTTGCATTCTTGCAAATTAGCTAGGGTATTTGAACAGAACACTCACATCATTAAATTTTGGCTTTTTTAATTCAGAGAGAGTACATGAATACTCTAAATACTTTTAGAGATTCAGTTGATGGTGAAACACATTTTAGGAAATTGCGTGACATAGTCGCTTTATGACTCCTTCGCATTCTATACAGCTCCTTGCAATGTATTTCATCTGTCGTGTCCCGAAAGACTTTTCACGCTTCAAATCAGGCAGCTTACAAACAAGTACTGAACTGCTAGACAGCTGCCTCAAAAAAACGTGTGTGCTCAATCCTCGAATGGTCAGGAAAACAGAAATCGCCCCCAACATTTCTCAGAATTCAAGCGCCTCTTTTGTTTTTCATGAACAAACCTTTGTCACTCTAAGGCTCGTGTTCTGTGCGAATGTTTCTCATGTTATTCGTTAAGTCTGGGGTAATGTCCAAGGAAAAGTAGGTGGAGAGTTCACGTGCAATAGCCGGCGAGTTTTGCCGGCCGCTGGCTCTTATTGAAAATCCTGAACTTGTAGTAGCTTGGAGTGGATTGTCCTTGAAAATTAAAGAAAACCTTTCTGAAGCCAACAAAGCAGCAATATGGTCAAAGTAGGTTGACAACCTTCTTTTATGATACAGAGGGAAGATTTGACACCCGAGAAGTGACGGGACTTCAGAGAAACGCGCCCCAGGTCGCGTCGCGCGCTACGCGAAGATTACGAGAGGATGTGTTCGTTTGCCCATATTGCGGGAATAGTATTGGTAGCCTGGGACCAGGCTCCGCAGGTGGGGCTATGGAGCGAAAAGGAACGTGGCGAAAAAAATTTGACGAGCGAAGCGAGCCGAGCGGCTTTTCGCTCCATAACCCAACTGCCGAGCGTGGCCCCAGGGGCTGATTACATGATGAATTTCAGCCCGGGCGCAAAACGCAAGTTTGCGTGACAAAATTTACTGAGATGCGAAAACAAAATTGATGCGCATGCTCACGTTCCTTTTTCAGCCCGGGCTGAAATCTCATTTCGATTACATAGACTTTTTGCGTAATTTTCAGCCCGTTTGGCCTGGCTGAAAATCCTGGCCCGGTTTCTGAAACTTCTAAATTTTATTCCATTAGCCTGAGGGACTGATTACATGGAGAATTGCTGAAACCGGGCTGAAACCTTCTCCATGTAATCGCCACTTTCATTTCAAGAGGATTTCTTTCAAATCTCAGCCCGGCTAACAGGGCGAAATTCTCCATGTAATCAGGCCCACAGGCTAATGAAATAGAAGTTGGAAGTCCTTCATTTTTACGGAGATTCACATTAAAATTGTCAAACCCCAGCTAAAATGCTATTTTAACCTTATCTTTTCTCTTCTTGTTGATGCTTCAAAACGCCAGACATACCATTTTAAATCATCACTCCCCGTATACTTTTTTCGGAATAGGGTCGATCAAACACACCCTCAATTGTTTCATAACGCAACAACGACGTTGAAGAGAGGGAGACCCGAGAAAAATTTCCCCCTCACTTAGTAATATTCAGGTGATGCTCTCGAGAAGTTGTCGTCATTCTCGCGCTTACAAAGCGCATCGTTAAGACGGGGACACACTAGGCGACAAGTCGCAGCGACATGTCTCTGCGACAAGTTGCTCCATGTGTACCACTTGCAAAACAAGTCTCTGCAACACGACGCCTGTTCGGTGCACACGCAGTGATCTCGTATGAGGGGGAATGTGAACTAGTTTTCCAAATGGCTGACCATATGACGCTCTCTTATTGGTTCATTTATATTTTGTCGCAGCGACTTGTTGCCGGAAGTGTACACACGATGCGACAACGCTGCTTTCGCTAATTTTGTCGCTGCGATAAGTCGCACGAATTCAAACTGGTTTGAATTCGTGCGACTGATCGCAGCGACAAAATTCTGCCGCAGCGACAATGATTTTCATGAAATTAACCGTGTCACACAAGGCGATTTGTTGAGGCGACTTGTCCCCGCGACGTGTCGCAGCGACTTTTCGCCTAGTGTGTCCCGGCCTTTACATCTTCTGCGTCCTTTCCTTTTTTCGTGCGATCACAAGAACCACTTTGGTGAGTTTCTTGTCACCTGTTCTTTCTCAAAACTATTGTGTGCACTTTAATTGACTAAGGGAAATGGTTTAGCCAGGACACCTAACAAAGGTTTCGCTCACAATGTCTGCAAAGAACTGACTTGAAATATCCTGATGGTGTAGCGGGTCGTTCTGCACTGTACTTCTCACGGCTGTTGAGGTGTCAGCGCTCAGTAGCCGGAAAACCGCCGAAGAGAAAGATTTTCAAAAGGCCATCTTTAATAACTGTACTCGGTTTTGAAAAGAGAGGTCAAAAGAGGTATAACCAGTACAGAAAAGTAGAATTTAAATAAATTTCACCTCTTTTATTACCTTTATTATCTCTATGCGTTTATTGTTGCTTACAGCAGTGTTTCAAAATTTATTATTGTTTTTTGTTATTGATAAAATATTTATTTATTTATAGTGAACATTAATTAACTGATTACACAGAAACACAGAAAACTTTCAAACCAAAAATCTCTTTGAGAAAGAAAATTTCCCAAAGTTCCAAATCTTCAAAACTGGCGAACGGTTGTGAGGAATCGGCACTTGCGAACATGCAGAAATACTGCACGTGCAAGCGTGCTCACATGCTTCACGTGCATGCACACAGAAATGCTGTGCACGTGGAATATACGATTTTGAACTTTCTTTCCTTACCACGCCTTTATCAACCACTGAAGAAAATATTACATTCCAAGCAAGCAGTGCATCGAAAATTTCAAAAGCACTAGAGCTATGGAAGTCTGGTTTTCGGACAGCCAAAATAACAATGAAAAAAAGAAAGGCAAGTTGAATTCAAAATCGAAGACAAGGAATGTGACGGGACGGAGAGCGCATCATAACGCGTTGGAGCAAAAACGACGGGGCGTAATTCGCGGCTGTTTTGAGAGTCTCCGAAATTCGGTGCCCTCTCTGGATTCGGAGGAGAAAAAACTGTCCAGGTCAGGAATTTTGAGAGAGACAGCGCGATATATCAAGGCTACAAGAGAAAGAGTTGCCGAATATCAAACAGATATCGAGAAACTTCGTTTGCAAAATGAGTTATTGAGTAATGAGCTTGAGTTTTTGGAGTCTATGCCAATTGAAGACTCGCCTTGGTACAAAGACTTTGATAGCTTCTTAAATGACTCGATGAGGAATACATATCAAACGGAGAACAACTCCTGTTTTGATGCGACGCAAACAGAGGTGATAGAAATTGGAGAGGGTAACGTATTTGTAAACAGCGTCGCAGAGGAACAGCGGCGAAAATTTGTCAATACAGCTGAGGGGTTTACTGTGGAGCGAAATTTGATCGAACAAAGAAAATGGCGTGATTCAAATTCACCACAGCTGAAGAGGGAAATCCAAAGAAAATTTTCAAAGGAAGAAGGACAAGAAGATTTGCTTATTGACATCGAAAGTTTTGCAGAAAATCCGTTTTCCCGCTATTAACTATATCGTAAATTTTCCTTTGCGCAACAAACAAGAATCTGCAAAAGTACATGTCACAAAAATTAGGGGAAAAAAAGGTTTTTTCCATAACAAAAGAACCCTAATGACGTTTTCAACTTGAGAAAGTAAATAAGTTCTATTCTTTGTGTAGGTTCGTAGAAAATTCAATCGAGAAAACCATTGGTATTTAAGAGTGGTTTTGTCGGGGACTTTATTTGAGCTGTTTTAAGTTAACGTTTCAAATAGAATTTTTATTCTATTTGCGGTTTGTCGCAATGATGTAATAAGGGAAGTGTCTGGTCTGGAACCTCGGCAACACTATAATTTTTAAAATTCTGCAAACTGACAAAATTCGGAATTTCGCTTCAATCCAATTACCGTTTGGTAAAAGATGAAGTTCAGAAGCCACTGCTACGTTTACCATTTTGTAGCGTGCGTATATCGAGTAATGAAGCACAAAGTGAATAGCAGCTTTTTAATCCTTTCCTTCCCAAAAAGAGCCACACAGTTTTCCGTATACACTGCCTCGCGTCGGACCATTTTCCCCGTCAGTGGAGAATTCCTTCGGGGCGAAATGAATTAACAACCAGAACTCTGTCCCCTT
>OX421448.1:11621139-11623639 GCA_949126865.1 Montipora capitata | reverse complement strand
TAAGCGCTGTTGTACAAGAAGCGTTAAATATTTTCTCTATTGCAAAGCAGTAAATATTGCCAGACCCCTTTTTGAAGATTTTGTCAACCTCGTGGCAGAAAAGATAGAAATACAAAGATAAATAGCATTCATGTCAAACAAACGCTGTGCCTTCCTGGAAAAGTGGTCTGGTTTTGAAAAGTTATAGTAATGTTCGTTTCTCAGCTTTGTGCAAATAACCTTATAGCTGTATGTTGTACTTGTAAGTGTTAGCAAAATCGTAAATGTAAGTAGTTATCTTTGTATAGTTGGTAAATCTGTGTATTCGTTGTATTTTTAATTAAATAAAGGGGAAAAAAGAAAAAAAAAAGCAGTGTGAACTCTAAGGCAAACGCGATACTTATGCTTTAGGATTTGGAAGTTAAATCCTCTTGATACGCACGTCAGGTCAACAGCGGAAAACTACACGCTAAGAACAGACTTCCTGTACTTACCCCAATAAGCGTTATACCCGACGGACCGGGACTTCCCGAAGGACCCGGAGGACCTTGAGATCCCTGGGATCCTGGATCACCCTAATAAAAGAAGAAAAAAAAGACATAAGTTATTATCATAAATTAGGCCGTCGTCATCGATACGGTCATCCACATTTTAGGGAGTACGCGACGTTTTAGAGCCATTGAAGGCAACCGGAAGTAAGCTGTTTCTCTTTTAAACTTGCCTTGACACTGTCACATCCATATTACTAAGTACCTTGTCACTTCTCTAGACGATTAGTCTAAAAATCTGAGAGAGATCACTGTCCTGGCATGCGAAAAGTTCACTTCCGGTTTCTGTCAGTGGCTCAAAAATGTGGCGTGCCCATGTTTCCTGTCAGCGACCTTCAGATTCGACGAAGGGTTTGAGGTTCCACTGATTAAATACTTCGTTAACCCCTTTTCGTCCATCGGGTCATGAGAAGGCTCTCAGAACAAGAACAGGCTGCCCTATTGTTCTGACACAAAGAGCGTTTTGTTCCTATTGTTCCAGAACAAACGCTCTTTGTGTCACCACGACACGTCATAATTATTCAAGATGGCGGCACCCGGGAAGTTTGAAAGCCAAAACAAGCGTTTTTGAGATTCAGTTTTTTCGGATACAAACGCTTTGGAAATTAGAAAAAGTTTGGACAATTTTAACTGCAAACATTATGTTCTGTGGTTTAAAGTTATTTTGTTGTTTTAGTGGAGGTTCCCTTTAAAGCGTGCGAAGTGACTCTTAAAAGTGGTTTTAGTGCTCGCAGCCAATCTGAAGGTAGGTATTATCGTCATCGTGTGTCCTTTTTTTTTCATTGCCACATATGGGACAAAAATTATTAAGGAAACGGAATACTCGGTTGGAAAACCGTAGTACCCGGAGAAAAGCCCTCGATTCAGGTTGAAATCGACTAAATCTCAACCCACATACAACTTCAGAGGTGGGAAGCGTAGATCAGTGATGACCACTCCGCTATCTTGACTTCTCAAAGCGTACAGCACGGGATTTTTCCAGACGAGCACCCATCCAGATATTAACCCTCTCCAACAAGACTTAACATCGGCGAACAGACGGGATCCGGTGTTAAATGCGTCAACAATTGCCGATTCTGTGTCCAGAATTCTTGGCTTGCACTGATGTGATTAAACGTCCATGTTGGTGTACAAAAGAAAAGCAAAATGTCGCTCGCGTTTTGCAAAATTCACAGAAGACTTTTCGCTATAGTTCAGTACACCAACATGGCCGTCAATGACGTCAGGTGCAAGCCAACATGTAGCCGAACATGTGACTCTTACCGGTCGACCAAGACCTCCACGTGGGCCTACATCGCCAGTTTCACCCTGCAACGCAACGAGAAAATCGTCAAAATGAAATCACCAGTTTGAGGGTCATTGTAGTATGAAACGTCCGAATTCCATTCAGATGGCGGGAGTGGTCTAGTGGTGGGAGCGTTGGATTTGCAGCTAAAGGAGAAACCTAATTACAGGTGCAGGTGCCTAATTACAGACTGGAATTCTAGCCCTAAAGAAGGTTCTTGTGGATAAAGATTTTATGATAAAATGACTTTTCTCTTGTATATTTAAGCCATCGAATTCTTACGCTAAATAGTAATGACAAGGGCGGTCTGGAGCTGTGAGTAGGCGTGGGATTTGTCTCGTATGGTTTAGGGGCCGACATATCTCTCCCTCAATGCCGTACCGGAAGGCGAGGTCGGTAGCAGAAAGCAGCAAAGGGCCAACTGCGTCCAAAAGCGATCGCACGGGCCGAAATCCCGGGATGACTCGTTTGGTACGACGCTCCAGCGCCGCGTCTGGAGGTACTGCGTTTTTCTCTCTTGTTCAAACATTTCGTCAGCGCATGCGTAAATGTTCTGGCTCTCCGATACGCACAACAGCAAGAAGAGATTCTGGTTTTTACCCGGAATTGACATTTCAGTTGATTGTACATGCAGGCATAAATGCACTCGTAACGTAAGAACCGCGCGTGTCTGTTGTTCTCCAGATAG
>OX421448.1:11613639-11616139 GCA_949126865.1 Montipora capitata | reverse complement strand
GACGTAGTATTCATGAATAAATGTTTGGCTATATGAAAATTTTCTTTTGTTCGTGGGTAAACCAGACTGGAGAGGCGACACGAGGGAGCACGAGAACTAAACAGAAAAGAAAATAAATGAACTCTTAGCATAAATGCTGAGAAAGGTCGAATGACAAGGATTCAAAACTGCGAGGACAATGAACAGCTTACTGAGTATTTAGCAAGCACTCAGTGTCATTATTCAAATGTCGGCGAGTTCCGATGTTCAGTGCATAGCTATACAAGAAACAATGTCCACCACTTTTTTTAAGCAGAGAAGTGGCTTTTAACTTTAAAATTGTACAATGGAACGCCAGAGTTTAATATTTTGAAAGGAACGCGTAACGTGAGTTTTACAAGCACCGTTGCAAACAGTCAAGCATTGTCTTCATATCAAGGCATAAGTCACTTCTTTCTGTCTTTCAAGAAAGGAGAGAATTTCTTTCCTGAATCGAGTATGCTTCTAAAAAAAGTGTGGGTTTTCGAAGATTTAAATTCTATGCTTACCTTGTTGAATGCAAATAGCAATCCACAGCATCGAAGAAGCTATTTTTAAAGTTGTTATTGCCATTGTGGGAAAGTCTTCTCGAGGGAACAGAGTAAAAGTTCAACCGATAAGCTATCTTCCACTCGCAGCAGAGACCATGAGAAGCATTGAAAATGTAAATGGCCTCTCGAACTGTCTTGAAGGCCCAAAATTTAGAACGAGGCAAAGAAGCGCGAAAGGCCTGCCTTGTTACAAGGTATGCCTGAACACTGAGTCGCCAGTTATCGCTTGGAAGAGAGATTTTACATATTTGCGGATCCCCAGGTGTCTGGTTTCTTCAGCTGAATGCCTCTTTCTGTTGTATCGCATTCAGCAGACACTCTGTGATACTATCCAGGAGCAGGGGTCAATATATTATCTCTTTACAAGCGCAAGCGATTTAAAGTCAGGAGCGATAATATTTCTTCATTTTCTTTACAAAATTTGTGTTTTCTTCTCTTCGAAATCGCAATGATCTTAACATTTCCGTCCGCCAAAATCTGTAGTATTTTTCAGTGGAGTCACACAATACGTCGTGTACGCGTGACAGATGCTGTAACGCAATCTTGCTTTCGCTCCCCTCTCAAACCTTTGAACAGCTGGATTTGTGGTACCAGAGGGGTTGAAACGGGTACCGTTATAGATTTCCTCTCTGACTCACTCATTCCCTTCGGTATAGTGGCTGCTTCTCATTAGTCAAGGTCCCGGAGGGTTAAAAGTTTTTTTTTTCTTCTTTTCTCTTCATTACGGAATTTTTTTACATTTTGTAGTAAATGTTTGGAACATTGGAGATATTTAGCATAGGGAGTGAAAGAATGAACCTGATCACGCACCAAATTCTCAGCAAACTGTGTGAAGGGAACTTTACAAAGTTGTTTGCAGTGATATCATGGCAATCAGAAGTGAGATGTTTGTTTTCTTTGGACAGAAATTTCAAGAAAATGGATATAAAAACCGCCTCTATAAGTAGCCTGTGTGGCTGACGGTATTCTGGGCGTGCAGAATAAGTTTTGGTGGCGGAACCGCGAGGAGAACGGGGAGGAGGTATACCTCGAGCGGCTTCGCCGCTCGCGATAAGCGGTTCCGCCGCCAAATCTTTTTCCGCGCGCCTAGAATACCGCCAGCTACGCAGGCTACTTTGTAATATAAGTAGAGACACGAAGCCGCGTACCTATTGCAGTACGCAGTGCCAAGGTGAGGCAGATTAAAAGGGAAAATTCAAGTTTTAGTTGTTTAGTTTTCAATTTAATCTAGCATAAAAGTGACGTAAATTATGACTTGTCACATTCATTCCCGATTTAAGCGCTGGCTCTTTATAGCTATTTGGTGTTAATATTTCAGTTCATTATATGATTAGCTCCGTGAGATAATGAGCAAGCTATGAACCAAATCGCGCGCTGTGATTTGCTACGCTCGGGATTTCTCGCTTGGTCCCGCAAGATCAAAGATCATTTTTTGGTGTCTTAAGTCATATAATAAATCCTTTATTGACCAAGCTTGTTCGGTCAAGTTGGCTGGATATTAGCCTCGTTCTTTTTTTGCGTGTTAATGGACCTCGACTTCGTCTCGGTCCATAAACACGCAAAAAAAGAACTTGGCCAATATCCAGCCATCTTGACCGAACAAGCTTGGTCAATAACCCAAATATCATTTGGTTAAGGCGCTGTCTCGCAACCCCATGGCAAGACAAGTTATACAAAACATACCCCCAATCTAATGCAGTCCCGTTGCACCGGCCAAAAACGGTCTTCCATCTCGTGTCTCAGCGGTCTGTTACAACAGCCAATGAAAAGTAAAAAAACCAGCATACAGCTCATTCCAGCTGGCTGTCAGGAAAAACCTTAAATAACAATCGGATAAAGGTCTCCTGTGGGATTTAATTAAATTTAAAATAAGACAAGTAACAATGAAATTTAGCAAAATAAAAGCAAGAGAAAGGAGAAGCCGTCTTTGG
>OX421448.1:11598639-11608639 GCA_949126865.1 Montipora capitata | reverse complement strand
TGCCAGAGCGTCGTACCAGGACGATGAGCCGGCGGATAATTTCCTATTTATGACCACCAACCAGCGGTACCATCTGTTCAATTTTGTTGTTTGCAAGCTTGGTACATGAATGCCGACCTCGCTACTTTGAACCGAGATGATGGCGGACACCTATTTGCAATTACCCTTTGGCAAAGTGGAGAGCATATAAAAAAGAATTTCCGTGGTAGCTTTGGATCACCGTTGATGAAGACACCAGGGACTTTTAAGATCTACGTCGCCGACGTCGACGAAAACGTCACTTCAAAATATAACTTTGCAATATCGTACTAAGTCTTTCGCGATTATTCTATCTCATTCACGTCGTACATTGTGGACAAAGTATCCTAAAAATAAATTGGTACGAGCGGTTTCAGAGCAAAACAGAGTAAAAGTAGAGAATGAAAGAGTCACATTTGTACACTCGCGTTGTCGTCAAAACCTCAAACTTGGTGATGTGTTAAGAGTACCGCAAAGATAGGCCGGGTGCTAAAATGCGGGCCGCACGTGCAGCACAATTATTTTTCCCCTTTTAACCAATGTTAGTATATACTAAAACAGTGGATAGCGTTGAACGTGTGTGCTGATTGGTTACTCAAACTTCGGATATCCTTTGCTATTCACTTCACCTCAGTGTCGGTGGCTAGTGGTGGATATTTACCTTGTTGCTTCGCGGCTCGGTAAATATCCACCACTAGCCACCTCCATGGTTGTTAAATATTGCTGTTTTGTGGCGCTCTAGTTGACGACCGCGTCGTTGATCTTAAAGTCCTTATTAGACAGGAGTGACGAAACCCTGGATGTTCGAATTGTAACTTATAAGCTACATCAAGAGAGGATGAGGTAAAAGAGCGGATCCTCCCTACATGGACCTCTTCCAATGATTGTTTTATAAAATCTAATTTTAGCGCATGGTTCTGCTAAGCAGCTATTTTCAGAAAGGCACCTGAATGGCCAGTTGTAATGACGTAATGACGAAATGAAATTTTAAATATGCGCGGCTTGAGCAGCTTGTGAAAAAAACGGCCTCCGTAGTAGGGATCACGTTACAGCTCGAAATTATACAGCGAATGCGAATAAACCCAGGAGTGAAATATCTCACCTTCGCTTCCACATTTTCGTCTCTGTGTACTGGAAGATTCCTCGCTACTTTCAGTTCCTTTTCTTTTCAGGAACTGATGAATCTTCTCTCCAATGCTCATTGTGCTTAGACTACACTTAAAGTGCTACTATGATCAAATTTTTATCCGTTGAGTTTTGAGGTTTATCATATAGAATTCCAGGGAAAAATCACAAACGCCGTTTGCCGTTTGAAAAGATCTGCATTGGGTCCGGAGATATTTAAGTTTGAAAAATGCATAAAATATGCAAATGAGAGGATTGATGACGTCATTCACTCAACCCAGTATAAAATCAAGTATATAAATAGAGCTATCTCGGTCAATTTGCAGCAGAGACCATTGAAACTTGGTAGGCTAATAGTTCTACAGGCAACACACCTTCGGCTGTAAAGAAATTAGTTCCCATGGAAACTCACTCTTTTCCAGTCCTCTCCAACATGATTCAATATTTTTGGTGATCATAAGCTAGAAAAACATTTAACAAGGCCACAAACTCGACCTAACAAATTTATAACCATGCAGGATCATGCAGGTGAGGCACCATTGGCAAATATCAAAATAGAACGCCAAAGGTGGCCAGCAAAGCCTTAAATATCAGGGAGGTCTGGAACCCAGTATGTTGCCATGGTAACAAAACTGGTTCGCTCATATTGTGAAGCACATCTTCTAGAATCTTGCTGCAAAGGAGCAAGCATTTCTGATGCAAATTGGCTGGGATATCTTTTTCCATCATATTTGATTATATTTCGGTTGAGTTTATGATGTCATCACTTGGCTAATTTGCATATTTTAAAAATTTGAATATCTCTGGAACAAAAAGAGATATCTGAAAATAATAAACAGCATTTTTCTTCTTGTACAGACTACATGTTTGTGTCTTTAAATGGCTTAGAGAGCAAAGATGCGAATTTCGTCATACTAGCACTTTAAAAACACACTGACAAACGTTATGACATTTTTCTATCCGCAGTTTTTGGACGCTTCATGGACGTGACACAGCGGGAAAATCTCATCCCTGGCCATTATCATCTAACCACGCGACAATGCGAACGAGAACTTACAGTAGCTTTGCGAAAATAAAAAATAGAACGATTTTAAAAAAATATATGATAGGGCATGGAGATCGGCGCTCTCTTAACTCATCCTTTCTTGGCTACATTCAAATTTCTTCGAACCAGACGGAATTGTATCAAACCACATGCGATTAGCTAAGGCTTGTAATTGGCTCAAAAGGTCTGGTTTCCTGGGAAAATCAATCTATGGAAATTGGAGGCGCCTTGTCATGGGATCTGCGCTGAAATCGCTTGGGGGCACTATGCTCGTAATTTGGGAGGATGGTCTCTGTATTTCATGCTCGATTGAAAATGCAAAGAACACATTTTAAGATCTAAACGTTAATACTAACACACCTAAACGCAAGTCGAAGACACTCTATAAACTTCTAAAAACATCAAAAGCAACATCACACTTGCCACTTAACATCTCTTACCTCATTGGTTAAAGACAGCGATGTCACGTCTTTTATTAATAAATCAACATTTCCCTTATTTTGCATGCCAATGATGGACAGTCCTTGACGCGATTAGTTTTTCTTTTAATAATGTGAATGTAAACACTTCTGGTACGATTTCAAATACTTCGATACAGTGTTTGAATGAAAATATAAACCTATCACTTCATGATAATATTTGCCAGCAAATGCTATTTTCTTGAGTTTTTCAATGCTAACATGTTTTCAAGTTTTCCTTACGACATAATGAACGAGTATTTTGTAGACTAACAAACAAAGTCATGGCCGACACTTAACGATAACTTTGAGGGAACTGTAACCAAAAGCACTCTTGTTCCCAGGACAGCTTGGCCCTCTCAGCGATAAATAACCTGCGATCAGGCTTACTTTTGTACGCCCTATCCCAGGTTAAGCGATAAGAGGCGAGGCATGCAAGAGGACAACCCGGGGATTTCTTTCTTTGAAAAAAAAAATATATATATATAATCCAGTGATTTGATACAGAAGTTTGTGTCCCAGGACTTGTGAAATAGCATATGAAAAAAAAGCCACGTCCTCCTGGACTGGACGTCTGCGTTGATAGGAGCGGCTTCCTTTCGCTTCACAACCAAAGACCAGGACACTACCCTATCCCTTTAAAAATGTTCAGCTTTGTCGTGAAGAATGGTAATCGACCTTTTACAATTCACCTTTTAAGCGAATGATTATATATATTTTCACCGGGTGACAAATAAAAGAATTATGAGAGTTTGTTGAACGGTTGACACATTGCAGCTATAGCTACCGGTGAGCAGGAGGTACAAAGGTTCGAGTTCCTTGTCCTGACCTTTGGATCATAATCTCTATCAAACTGTAAGCGTCTTAATTAACGATAGTCATAAATTCGCAGCAAACTAAGAAACAAACAACCTCGTATCCAGGGCTCTTCTCCAGCGCTGGGAGACACGCCGAGAGAAGTTCTGGGTACAAGGTGGGAAAACGAACTGCATCAGAGTAACTCTTTAGGGGGCGATCAGAAAGCATACGCAAGCCCCATCCCCTACTCAACTACTAAAGATCCGGTAAGACATCAATGTACAAAACATTGGTGGATGAGTTTTTTACACTCATCCGAAGACAACCCGCTCTTAGGTTTGAACTTCGACTGGATTTGAACTTGCCAAGGCATTTTCAATTTGTGCAGCAGTCATCTCGTGAGCTACGTTCTTTCCAAATTCAGCAGAGCCCCTCCTCTTTAAACTGAAAATACAAAGAAAGGCCTAAAAACCTAGTAGCGAGCAGCACAAAAACGGTTTTGGGCATTGATTTAAATTTGATCTCTTTTTTTGCACGATTTTTTGGTACCCGTTTCGTTTCCTTCTGGCCAAAAATCCAGAAGAGTAAGGGACTAGGAACGAAAATTGAAAAGTTAATAAGCCTCCTTTCCCATAAGGCGGCCATCTTGCATTCTCTTGGATTCTATATTTTGAGGAACATATTATGGGATACTCAAGGGGTAAATAGACACATGTTGGTAAAAATACGTTTTGGTTTTATAACTTTGAAACAAGTTTGATATTTTCTTTATCCCTTGCTATACATTACGTTTAATCTCGCAACATCTATGCATTTGCCCCCTGGGATCACTCAGAACCATAGAACCCAAGATGGACGCCGGAACGGTTACAAAGTCTATGCTACAAAGAAGAAGGGAACCTCTTGACACTTACACGTATTAGTTAACAGTTTTCAGGTCTATGCACAACGGCTCTAATCTAAGATTTTTAACGCTTTCTTAACACCCTCACAAGATTGATTGCTAAGGGTTAACGTTCTACTTGCCGCTATATTTTTGATGGGACGGTTGAGATCTGATCAATCGTTTACTACTTACATGATTCCTGCCACTATCATTGTCGAAATGATCACAATGAGTCCAATGACGATCCCCAAGACTGTCCAGGTCCAGTCGAACTCGCTTTTGGTTTTGTCAGTGACCGAGGGTGTTGTTGCTTCTGATATTTTAAACGAAGAAAAAATTCAATGCATTTGTGGGAACTTAAAGGTCGTCCTGTAACATCTTGTTTTCAGTAGATTTTTCCCCCACAGCAATAGTTAGCTGCCTAATTTAACTAAAAAAGCAGGCAACGGTTCTAGCAAATACTTACTCATTAAAGAGGTTTGCTTGGTCCAGGAACCTGTACAGACTGTTAAGTACGTGAGAGGGGGTATGGAGAGGATGCGAGTCACAAAGAGGGGGAGGTAGGGAGGACCTCTTAGCATGTGACTTCCAAACAAATTCCCGGCGCCGTGACCTTACGGGTCTCTGGTTAAGGCGGGAAAATAAACGATGGACAAGCCGCCGAAAGGGATAAACTAAAATACAAGGACAAAAACCTATGAAACTGAGCACAATGGAAAACCACCATACTCGACCCTCGTAAAAGACATTGAGTCATAAACTCAAACCCGCGCCACATTAATTGAGGACGAGTACTCTCAGCACTGCGCCAACACCACTCCCCTCCTATGACAATCAAATGTTGTTGTTGTGGTGGGGGTGGTGGTGATGGTAGTAATAGCAACCAATATAGTTAATAAAGAGCGGTTTTCAATTGAGTGTCGAAAGTAATTAGCGAATTGCTTTGGTATGTGATTACTTCACTCAGTGATTGGTTCAAAGTTTTCGCGCCACTTTTTCAACCCATGAGAAGTGGAACCAAAACCAATCGTGGCTCGCGTGTGCACATTTTCCCGCGCTTTGTGTCGGCTACGTGTAATTACTTCAACGCCACACGAGCAATTGTAACCAGCACCTTGTCTCAATCAATTGTATTCGCAGCCTCCGTTGTTTTGTTCACAAGGATGGTAATCTGATTGAGAGAGTCACCGACAATTGAAACAAAATTAGCAGTATAAGGTTGCGCATATTTCAAGTCAAAAAAGGCCAAGACTTGTTAGTACCTCGAAGGAACAGGACAGGCCATTTTCAACCCAACCGTTTTGATATTTTTCACTGAGGTTCGGTGGTAATGATAACTTAGACCATTACTCCATAACTTCTCCCCTTATAGCTAGCAAAACGAAATTTCCTCTCTCTATTTTCTTAAGTTGATGAATATACGGATGTTCACCATTTTCAAAGTATCTCAGTCGTCTTAAGCAGTGCCTGAAATAATCTGAGGAAAGCAGTTATCAAGACAATCCTGTTGGTAGTTAGGGTTTAAGATTTAAAACGCACTTACCAACTGATGTAGAAGCTGTGCTTGTTCCAGTAAAGGCGGCACTTGGCGAAATGATACGAGATGTCAGTGACGATGAGACTGTTCCGTGAGTGGTCAAGGGAAGGCGATTGGTGACAATTGTAGATGATGAAGGTGATTGGGTCCCAAGAGAGTTCGAGGACATGAGAACAGCAGCACGTGCTGAAACTGACAAAGACACTGTGGAGGTCCCATTTGAGAGCGATACTGAAAAGGTCTGAACACTACTTGAGGATACCACGACGGGAGCGTCAACAGTGACAGGAGAAGAGAGTACCGGTACTTGAGAAATGGTTATCGAAGCGAATGCAGATGACATCGGCAAAAAAGCTAGGAATTAAGAATAATATAAAACTGTAAACACCCCATGTTAGTCTCAAGTTCATATCGCCGAGCACAAGCGCTCTTCTGATATTAAAGTAGATCAACTTTTAAGGCCCCGGCCACACGAACCCACATATTTTCGAAAACGGAGACTTTTTTAACCGTTTTTGCCTCCCGATCACTAAAATACGGCCTTTTTTGGTCACCGAAAACGATGGTTTTTGAAACGCTCTCCAGGCTGTAAATTTTTGGAAACGGACGTTTATCGTATTCTTGTTGACGGGAGTGGACAGGTGAAAACGGAGGTTTCGAATACGATGACATCAGAGCCTCGTGATACCGTAGAGAGCGCATGCGTGCTGCATGGGTTTTCGAATCGTTTTTCGGGTATTTCGTGTGGACGGGCGAATACAATTCGAAAATGCTACGTGTGGACGCAGACTTTTTTATATATGGAAAAAAAATCTACTCTTCTGAAAATATCCGGACACGCGTGGATGTGGCCAAAATCAAATGAGAGGTGAGACCGCAGTTACTAGGAAAAACCCTCTCAGGGCAGATAGGAAAATCATCAAGCCTCATATTTCGATGAGACCTGAAATCGATGCTGTATCAATCAGATATCTCCAGAAATGCCCCTAATTAAATGCGTGAGGATATCAATAAGCCTCACGAAGTGTCCCATTGCCCTTCTCCCCAACTTCAACATCAATCGTGTCTCAGAAGACAGACAATTAACGTCACAAAGTGTCCTCCAATGCCGCTCCTCAAGTGAGGATAAACAGCCGCATTTACGTGTTGGATGTCACAATTAGGCGTGCACCTTATTGACCATTTTCGAATTGTCACGGCTGGACTGGATCTAGCATGAAATGGAGGCAAATGCGGTTAATATCTTTTCAAACACCGTGAATTAGCCTCCATTTCATGCTAGATCCAGTCCAGCCGTGAGAATTCGCATTAGCCTCCATTTCATGCTAGATCCAGTTTAGCCGTGAGAAATTGCTTTAGCCTCCATTTCATGCTATAGATCCAGTCCAGCCGTGAGAATTCAAAAATGGTCTATTAGGTGCATTTTTGGACAGGGTCAATGTGGTGAATGGCTCACCAATGAACCAACTCCACAGTGGGTATTCTAGAATGTAGTCCCACATAACTTTCACACTCGCAAAACCCACCCATTTGGTGGCAATGCAAAGAAAAAATTTGCCACAATGTATAACTGCATAAGCAAGGATCAGCATAACAAAACAGGAGCACTGGATCATGGTGAAGGATCTAATCAGTAAATATAAATATTAGAGAGATTTAGCATTATGCTTACTTGAGCGGCAATGTTGCTGCTTGTCAGAAAAGCATGAAAAGGAGACTGGGGATAGCAGAACTGTGACATCAAAACAAGAACGCAGGAAATTTTTTTAGGATAGAAATTTCCTTATATTTTACTTAATTTCACTATTGCAGCAAATACAATGCATCTCAGAAGCAGTTTCAAAAACTTTTGAATATAAAAAAGAGGAAACTTCGGCTTCTGGAAAATCTTCATTCTTGTTTTTGACGTCACAGTTCTGCTATCCCCAGTCTCCTTACTAGCGCGGTCTTGTACCCTAACGGAAGTGAAAATTTCGAGTGGACACGGAAGGAAAATCGGTATGGAATTTGTCTTAAGGTTTCCATTAAGTAAATATAAAAACATCAGTCATATACACTTTTAATGGGACACCTGACGTTGCCGATTGCGCGAACGCGACGCTGAAATCTCTCTAATAAATTACTCCTTCACCGTTCAATCAGCCTTGCTCCTTTTGCGCTTTCCCACAGTGTATGTCCATTACGTTCGACTCAACGTCCTCTACATTCTGTTTACTCCTGCAGTGCAAGTTTGGAGAAGCAGTAAAAAAGACAAGACAGGGCACTTTTTTATGAAACAAAGAATTTCCGGAATGCGTGACAAAAGCGAGAACAATCTTATTGACCCCTACCATGTGTTAAACACCACGCCCATTATTTTTTGCTAAAAATATGTTTGTCCTGTTTTTTTTTTAAATTTTGTTTACTTTTTTCAAAGACGCATTGTACCACGCAGGAATTTATTCTCTTCAACATGATGAGGATCTCATGATACGGGTCAACGTCGAATGAATGCGGATCGGGTTTGACTTCCTTGTGTGGCTTCTTCATGACAGTAATCAAACCACTCAACCTTTCCTCCCGTCTCAATTTACATCCTGGTCCAAGATAACATCTTCCTCATCATTTTAGACACAAACAATGCATTTACATTTGCTATTAATTTCTTATTTTGTTATTGACTAAGTGGTAGTTTCAAAGTAAAATTGCAGACGACGTGCAGTAATTAGGTGCGTCTTTATAGAGAAATTTGTGTTATACCCTGTGAGATTCTTCGACATAATTTCAAAGCCTCAGAAGAAACGGACAACAGATTAAGATAACTTTCAAGCTCTATATAAGTTTTTCCCTTTGGTTTGAAACCTAATTAAATGAATGCATGTTTGCAGACGAACGTACGCCCTATTAGTGGATTTTTTATGTTTTGAAGGAGCTTATTCTACGAAACTCGCTCCTTCGTACACATTATGGGCCTCAATGGAACACATGATACTGAATAAGAACACAACGGCGAGGCAATAACAGCTTTGCAATAGACCCAAGATTACACAACAAGAGCAAATTCACGTAGCCATTAAACATACCATTCCCGCACGAGAATATTTCAACGCATTTCGTAGCAACACATAGGCTCTTAAACCATCGGAAAGCACGAAGTTACAACTTACCAAAAACTAGCAGCCAACGGAAAGGGACCATCTTTCTCTTGTGAAGTCCGTAAACAAACTTGTGTCGAGGGATTTGATCATATGAAAAACATTCACATGTGCAAAACGTCAAGAAGGTGTCACGCAAAAATGTCACGGTCACAAGGGGGGAGGAATATGGACGAGGGTAAGTTTTGAGAAGTAAACAGGTAGTTTTTTAATATTTTCTAATTAAAGCATTATTCGCGAGAGCTCTACTTGGAGAAAACAATCATGCACGAGCACATTGGGAGTCCAGTCCCAAATCTTTCATTTTGTTTTTGTATTCTAGTCAATTTATTTCATTTATCAATTTCATTGTTTAAATTATTTACATTAGAATACTGTTAAAACCGTGAAACACATACTCACGCACAACAAAACACAAAAAGACAGTGCCAATAAAGTATTTCTTCTGATGTTTCGCTAAATTAGAACTGTGTGCTTTGTGTTTCTGGTCCGTTCACAGGCAGCCCAAGCCGCGGTATACGATTTACAGACTTTGTATGGGAAAACATACTTTGAGCTTATAAATGCTAAAATAAGCTGTAAATGTAGAAATAAAGTTCGCTTACCTCTACATACGGTTGTCCTCGTCTTTTCTGTGAAATCGGAGGGCAAATTTGTGTCCGTTTTAGACGGGTTTGTGGCTTTCGAATTGTTGCGATGTCGTCATGAGGAGTTAAAGGCCCACTTTCAACCGACAGACTTTTCGACCGTTTGTTTTTGTTATGGAAATTTGTATTTCTTATCGCAGCGATCTAATTGGATGAATCTCGGATTCGGGTGGAATTTTCATATATGAAAATTGTTCCGAGGCACGCAATGCCTGTCGGTTGAAGGTGGGCCTTTAACTTGGGTCAGGAATGTGGGTCCCCGCTGTTTAGGTAAAAAAAATTACCAAAATCTCAGTGGGAGTTGTAACAAGACTAAAAAGGCAGAGCGAGAGACAAGGGGAGAGAGAGGTGT
>OX421448.1:11586139-11588639 GCA_949126865.1 Montipora capitata | reverse complement strand
CGAACTGAAACAGCTGCCCCTTTGTAGCAACGTGCAGAAGATCAACGAGATCAGTTCTGGTCAAGTTTAGATCATACGTGTCGTTGAACCAGTTGTTCTCGAAAGCTTTCCGTGCCAGGATGTCAATTGTTTTGTCTAAGGGTACATTTGTGAAGAGCGATGAGACGTCATAAGAGACCAAGATTTCTCCCGGGTTTATCTTAACTCCACGAATTTCATTTGTGAAGGCAAAGATATCAGTGATGGTATGTTCGTTTACTGACAAGGGCTTAAGCATAGCATCAAGCCATTTAGCAAGGGCGTAGTTGTAAGTGCCGGTAGCAGATAACATAGGACGCATTCCTAATTGCCTCTTGTGGGTCTTGGGCAATCTGTATAAGTGAGCCAGTCTTGATCCGGTAGGTCGAACGGAGTCAGCAATCGCCGATGGTAAAATTCTGCGCACTGTTGACCCTACCAGTTTTTCTTTCTCTTTTATGCAAATTCGTTTCAACTTAGCCTTTTCACAAACCGCATTTTATCTTTGTAACCTTGATAATGGCGCAAGATGCACCGAAACGTCAGTTTCTGTCACTTATATTTCTTTTTTCATGAATTTAAATTTTGAGGTTTTTACTATTGGGACGAATTTGGAAAATGGGGTTAACATCACTTGATAGAAAAAGTTCACTTCAAACAAGTTCAACAGTGACAACAATAAAACATCTATGTACTTGATGTTTTCTTCGAATAAGAAAATCTATGTACTTGCTTGATTTTCACTTCAAACAAGTTTAACAGCAACAATAATAAAAACATCTATGTACTTGAGGTTTACTTCAAACAACTTCAAGAGTAACAATAACAAAAATTAAAAATCTTTGTACTTGACGTACAAAAACTTGTCTGAAAGTCCGCAGTTTTCTCTTGAACTGTCTTCTTTAAAAAATTTCGAAATTTCTTTTATAGCATCAAACATAAGTTTTGACTTTAAGATCTTTCTCTGCCAACTTGTCGGCGAGGCGCTCGAAAAGCTCGTGGTCTTTTCTTTGACTCTTGTAAAAATTCCGCAAGATCGCTGTTGGACTCAGCCGAGGCAGCCTTCGCTTTCTTTACAACAGGCGCTTTTCCTTTGCTCCTTTTTTTGGGACTTTTTGGGTTTCCTTTTAAGTTCTTTTCGAACTCCTGTTCCAGGTCTGCATCGCTTTCGTGATCTGCTGGAATATTTGATTCAGGTGAAGCTTCAGAGTCACCAACTGCAGTTGGGTTGGCATCTTTACCGAAACCACGTTCGACAACTTCTTTCGGCGTGATGTTCGGCTTGGATCCCAAAACTTCATCGATCTCGTCGTAGCATTCGAACGATTCCCGGGTGTTGCCACTTCGGAAATTGTGGTCCTTTACTCGTTTGTACTCGTCCTGAAGGTATTTAATGCGAGCCTTACACTGCGTACCAGTGCGGTAGCTTGGTATTTCCTGGTCTTTAAGAATGGAATTGAGCTTCTTTGCGATGGCATCCCACACAGTGCTGTTTCTTTTCTTGCTGATAGGGATATTGTCCCTCCACAATTCAAGTAAATACCTTGTCTCCGCATCTGTCCAGTTAGAGCCACGGTTCCTGTTCGTAGCTCGTGGCTGTGGATTTTCTTCGTTCGTTGTGCTTTCGCTGCTCGGGACTGACCTTGTCGAGGGTGACGCATGTGGCATAGGAACTTGGTATGGAAGAACTGCTGGTTGCCCGTAATGCGGGAATTGATTCTGCATGCCGACGCATGTGAAACAGGTAAAGCCGTTGACGAGGGATAACGGGTCCGGAGGAATTGTAAAACGGCGAAAGAATTGGGAAGTGTTTTGCAATTCATCAGCCTTGTTTACAAGCACACAAGGTTTTGTTTGGAAAGAACCACGAGGCGAGCGTCTGGAAAATAAATTTGCCAGATTGTTTGGCAGGCATCTGTCACTACAGGCGATGCGATTGGCTGCGGTATTTGTCGGGACAAGTTAAACCATCTTGCGAGGTAGTATAACTCTGCGT
This sequence comes from Montipora capitata, assembly GCA_949126865.1. NCBI lineage: Eukaryota > Metazoa > Cnidaria > Anthozoa > Scleractinia > Acroporidae > Montipora > Montipora capitata. The sequence continues at coordinate 11,586,625 of OX421448.1, read as the reverse complement.
GAGTTTCCTGTGTAATAAAGGCGAGAAAACCCGTTGTTTTTCCTTGTGAAAACAGTTGGCATTGTTAACTCGCTAAACACTAGACAAAGTGTTTTCACTGTATTTCCGGATTTTTCTGACTTTATCTAGCTAAAATTGTCCTAGTGTAAACACAACCTATTGACAGAATGCCGCTAAAAATGGCCGCCAACAAATTATTCTTTTGTCTTTATGTTAATTAGCCTAACTATTGTAGCCTCGTTTTACACATGTTTCGGATGGACCTTTTTATCATTACGAAATTACCACTCAACCAAAGCATCAAACTTGGCCTTACAAGGTCGTGCAACACGCAAGCCATAAGAGTCTACTATTATTAACTCAAGATATACAGTTCTCGTTGTTATAACTTCTCAAGTGATGACATCGTGAGACAAACGATAATATACAGTGGAACCCGTATATAACGGCCCTTTATTAAGCGGCCACTCTCCGTTAAGCAGCCAG
>OX421448.1:11571139-11581139 GCA_949126865.1 Montipora capitata | reverse complement strand
TTGAAATAAATCACGCACGATCTCAAGAAAAGACACATACATCGTAAACTTCATGTATCGTAGACTTCAGGACATAGCTATATTTATGTTCAAAGTTAAGCAGGGCACCTGTCCAATTTATATAGCTAATGTATTTAAGCAATATGATGGAGGCTATAGTTTGAGCAATGCTGACTTTGTAATTCCACGTTTTAACACAGTGACGTATTAAGTGACGTACGGCAAGCATTCCATCGCGCAGACTCCCCTAAGAGTGTAAAGGCTTATTGTAAAGGCTGAATGTAACTTGAATAATTTTAAGAATTATACAAGAAAATTGAATTCATCTTCAATTATGACAGACCTGACCTGTGGGTCGGACTGTCTTTATGCAGTTCTTTAAATTATCCTCTCAGTAGTTTAAGTCAGTTTAATAGCAGCTTTAGTCAGTATACAATTGGGGTATTTTAAGAAAAGTTTATAGATAGTCTTTTGAAAAGTGTTAACAAATGTATATGCTTAATATTATTCATTTAATATTTTGTGTTTGGCAGCAATTAGTATTCTATGTTAAAGTATTTGACATAAAGTTATTATTATGCATTAGCATAAATACACATGCAGGTGATCGCATGATTATACAAAATCGCGAGCTCTAATTGGCTCGCTATCTCGGATTATCAGCCGATAATCACCTCGACGGACAGAATGCCTGCCAGTAGTCCTTTTGCCACTGTAAGTGAAGATGATTTCGCGTTGAAATGTTTTTTTTTCTCTTTTTTGAAATAATCACCTGTGTATTTATACTAAAACAATTATTCGCCTCAGGCTCAGTGATTATCGGTGAACATTCACCTTGACTTCGTCTCGGTGAATATTCACTGATAATCACTAAGCCTTCGGCGAATAATTGCTAATTAGCTTGATTACGAAGCCCCTGATAGGACCCATCAAGAATTTGAAAAGATTAGTAAGACGGCTTATCACTCATCCAAAACGGTTTTTTCAGTAGTCCTTAAACTTTAAGAATCATTTAAGACTATCAACATTTTATTATAATAAGACAGATTTACTATATTTGTTACCCACAACTAGCATAGCTGTTCAAGGTAGGCAACAATAAAACATAATAGAAAAGGCTCAAAGAAAGCAATAATCAACAACAACAACAACAACGTCTGCCACGAAAAACATTTTCAAAATAAGAAACTATTACAAAATAAGTAAACGTAAATTATCACAAAAATGAAGTAGATCAATTTAATCTGAATCTGGAAATAAAGAAAGGAAAGAAGATTAACTGGTGCACTCTACCGGCATAAACCTCCTCAGTCTCCAACAAAAACCTTCAGAAGTCATCAAGTGGTATGTGCAGTTCGTTTGAAAGAGGTTTACTTTAGTCTCGTAGTTTAGGAGGAATCGTATTCCAAATTCTCGGACCAGTTCTAGAAAAGGAGAACAGTTGTTGACGAATTCTAGATCTCTGAACGTAAAGCTTTAATTTAGACACGATGATGAAGCGTGAAGCTTGTGTGGTCGTGTGAAGAAAAATACAGATTAAAAGTAAGACAAATTAATTGGAAGAAAATACGTACGATCTGAAACATTATACTGAATTACTTAAGTTAAAAATAGGGTGAAGATACGCAGCCTATTCGATTTTCCGAAAGTTAAACAATTTAAGTGTCTGAATGAAATGAATGTATATATTTGAATTGCGGTTTATAGATGAAAGGTAGGGGTGATCCTTGCAGCTTATCTGGACGACTTTATTAAGGAATTTTGTCTTTCTCTTATCTACCATTGAAGCCACTTGAACCTTTCAAGGTGACCATAAGAGACAATTGCTTTTAATTGTCCAGATAAGTGAGAGGGTCTCCTCTCACTTTCACTCTTAAAAGTGCCTATTCTCGCCACGTGTTATTGAAAACCGTCGTGGCATTGCTTCGGATGTTGGAATTAAAAAGGGCCTTGCGTCCATATGAAAGGGTGGTCATAAGGTTATACCTCTGTACGCAGGAAATAGCTGCTCTGATGACCTTCGGCAAGCCGAAATAGGCTAGGCACGGTCGCTTCGGATCTTACTCGTCAACTTAATTAATAAGAATTATAATTACTTGAAAGGGTGTTGCAATTGGATTTCGAAAGCACGGTTTCAGAAAGCATGTCTTTTGGTAAGCTGTAAATTGTTATTGCCGTTCTGCATGATCTTCCAAGTGAAAGACGAATCCTGACTGTTACAGCCTCCTCAAAGTGAGTAGGTAATAGATAGAAGGATTAATTTGAAATGTAAGGCTGTCAGCAAGTCCGTTGGTAGAAATGTCGAGGCTTTGAGAAGATTCAGTTTATTGACGACAGTTTTCTTAACGTCGGAAATGTGTTGCCCCCAGTGGAACTTTGAGTAAATTTGTTACCCCTAGAAGTTTGCTCTCTTATTAACCCAGACAATGGGTCTGCCCTCTAGCCAATAGAAGGAAGCATGATTTCGCATTTCCGTGGGTGTGGTGTAAGATGATTCTCAGTGCGCCACTTGTAACGCTCGTTTAAGACACTACAGACCTTATTCATAAATAAAAGTCCGTTTATGAGCCAAGTGGTCCATCAGAGCCGGAGCTTATCTCGGTTTCTGTGGCATTTATTCATAAATGGCACCTGTTTATTCTTTTGCTAATGTGCAAATTAGCCTACCAATTCACTGAAGGGTATCGACTGTACTGCACTATTTTTAAGGGCCTGTTTACAAGAGGGAGGATAAGCCTGGTGCTAGGATTACCCAAGCACTCACACGTTTCTTTTTTTTTTTTCTCAAGCGGCGTGTTTATAAGGCAGATAGGGTTATCCTAGCACCTTATCTGAGAGCAATTAAGGATTTCCCTTAAAGTGGTACTATGATCAAAAAATCATTCCTTTTTTTCTTCTGATTTTGAAAGCGTGTTCGCTTAACACCTAACTGGCAAAATTTTGAGCTTTGAGTTTTATCCAAAGGCTGTTTATTTTGAGTGTAAGTTTTGGATTTCATGGTCCGCCATTACTCACGTTCAAAACTGGCCGATTGGACCTCAGAGGGTTGGATCTAGAGAAAATGACGTCATTTACTCACTAGCTTAAAATTTCAGCGTGTAAACGCAATTTATTATATATGCAAAACACGGGTTGAAAAGTCTGAAAGCCCGAAACTCCAGTGCTGCATTTTAATTAGGCCGCGTACACACGCATTGCATTCTTAAACTAGTGAGTGTTTGACGTCATTTTCTCCTCGACCCAGCTCTCTCAAGATTTTGAAGTTAGTAATGGCGGACCAATAAATAAGAAAAAACAAATTTTTTTTTTTGGTCGTAGTACCACTTTAACTTGTACAAGGGTACAAACCCGGGCTATCCTTTTTACCCTCTTCCGTGGGTTACCCTTGCAACAGAGTTACTCTACCTGCTTGTAAGTGAGACCTAAAGAGGTAAACTGCCTTTTGTTATTTAGCAAGCTTTTTGAACCAAAGCGGACCTTGATGCCTGAGTTCTCGTTCAAAAATTGAGTACGCCCACCTTGAGGCCTGAATCCAAAAATTTTCTCCATGAATCTTTTAGGTTGACTAGTAAGAGTTCCGTGGAGCGGAGTAAAGTCGACTTGCAAGTCGTCTTAAGTGATTTTAAAAGTTAATGACTAAAAAGTCGTTTTGGTTGATTACAAGTCCTTTTTCTTTTATCGCAATTTTTTGGATGGATTGCCTATCCGGGGCTCAGTCCGTAGTAATATTATTTGAAGCAATTTCTTAGATAAGCTTTTTCCTTCGAAGGACATCTGCAGCTTCCTTACAGTTTGTCTCTGTCGGCAATGCTTTGGTACCTCCGTTCCTCATCACCGCTCAGCCTCATTTTACATCCCCAGGGCCCTTTCCATTCGCAATCATATTCTGAGCTTTAACCTAATACGGGCAGCACTGTTAACTGAAATACGGGATTACCGAGTTCAATAATTTCAATGGCTCTTTCCTGAGAATAGCATTACATTTCATATTTACTCGTCTGTTTTCTATAGAGGCGGAAGTAATATTTTATAATATGCAGTGTGTTTTTGAATGGAGTCGATTAACCTTATGCCTGATTTTCACAAGCGACGCAATTGCACCCCTCTTTGTTACGACACAAAACAGAAATCATTGATCTGAGCAGAGAAATGCGTTTGTTTGTCTTTTTTACTCCTGAGACAATGCTTGTAAGACAAATTAAACTGGCTCTTCGAACGTAGATTCACCCTTTAGGAGAATGAAAGATTGTTAAACATGACACATGTAGAAATTGGAAAGTAGCCTTTGCAAAAAGAACTCGGAAATTGTGAAGGCAAATTGTCCTAATTGAATCGTTTCCATTTCCAATGTCATCTCTTTGTCGGCTTGTCGGCTGTGGTGGTCCGTCCTTTAAGTGGTTTGTACTTAAGGTGGATTAGAAGAAAATGAAACCTACAAATAAGTAGATTGTACAGCAATAAAATATTCAGTTCGTACCCTTCAGATTACTGTGTTCGAAATAAAAAAATCTTGTAACACACAAGTTACTGAATTTTAATGCGAGAAAATTGTAGCCTATTAAGTTGTTCGATTCTTATAGGAAGCAAAATTGTACTAACCAGGATTGTAATAAGATCGTTGTAAGATTGTAATGTGGGTAATTGTAAGCCTTACCAATCACGTTTTTCCAGGTTTGTGATAAGATAATTGTACAATAATACCGTCTACAATAATCTAGCAAGTTGCTAGATTATTGTAGACGGTGATTTTACATGCATGTCCAATACTCGCCGAATTGTACGCCCCGAAAGTACCGTTTTTCGATCCGTTCGAATCGAGACGTAATCTTTAACAGCATTTTATTTTAACTCGGTTTTTGACCCGATGCCTCACTCTGAAAGCAAAGAAATGCAGGTTTTGTTATCCATGCACATGCGATAATTCCAACTCACTTCTTCAATAAACGACCCGTTATAAATTGCGGTTAGTATATGTATGCGTCAACGCGAACCCCTTCTTTTATTCACTTTCATTATCGTTTCGTTTTGCAAAAGAGGTAAACCAGGGAAGCGTGTATGCGTCCTTGTAGAAGTCTAATGCCGTCAAAGTGAAAATGATCGCCGATCCATATCTTCAAGTAATGTTGAATTACAAGTCAACAACTCGGGTCATCATTTCATAGTTCTTTGTGTACGCCAAGCAAGGAAGAAAACGCATATTTCATGTCACCTTTGTTTACGTTGTTCGTTACCTGGTTTGTCAATCTTCAAAGCAAATTAAACACCAGCATAGTATTCCATGAGAAAAGAAACAACTTGTCTAGCCTTGGTCCGTAGGCCTGTGTGGCGGTGAATTACCGGGCCAGATTATTTCAACAATAGATCATATTTGTATTCTCAGTATTGGACTGGAACTAGCTTGCAATGGAGGCTAATGCGGGGAAATCTTTTCAAATGCAAATACTTTTTAATGTATTTCCCCGCATTAGCCTCGATTGCAAGCTAGTTCCAGTCCAATACTGGGAATACGAATATGGTCTATTCACAAGGAACGCATATGACCTGACAAAGCGCGTGACAAAATGTCGTGGTCAACGTTACTAGCGTTTCAGGTGTTTCGCAGACACACAGCCTCTTTCTTGTAGTGTTATCTTTCATATGTGGCGTCTACTTCCCTAGGATGTCTTAATTTACAACAAGGAAAGTAGCTGGCAAAACTCTCACAGAAATCATTAATGCGTCTTAAAGCCAATGGGGCTACATTATAATTAATGGCCTTCCATCGCCGTAAAAAGAGAGTGCGGCGAAACAAATTTTCCTGACTTCGTTTTTTTTTTGCTCACCAAAGAACATTAGAGTCCTCAAGCAGACTCAACGAAATTGACATTGATATTTTACCACATGCAATGCTGAGTTTTTGGATTTTTTCCGGTCCCTTATTGTATCTAACAAGGAATAATAATAATAATAATAATAATAATAATAATAATAATAATAATAATAATAATAATAATAATAATAATACAGTTCTCAAAACGCATTATACATAATAAGTCTCAATGCTTTTACATAAGAAGATTTAAAGTAATTACAAGAATAAGATTAAAAATTTACTATAGGTTGAAAGCGCTTTTAAAAAGGTGTCTTGAGCTTGGTTTTAAAGGAATCTAAGGTGTCGGAATGTTTTATAAAACCAGGAAGTTTGTTCCAAAGCCGGGGGCATACACACGCAAAGGATCTGTCGCCATAGGTGGAGGTTCTTGATCTTGGAACAGACAAATTGATGGACTTTGGGGAACGGAGGGTGCGGACAGGTTTATAGAAAGTTAACAGATTTGCCAGGTAATGAGGAGCCAGACCGTGAAGTGCACATTGTGAAGGTATAGAGAAGAACCTTGAAGACAACACGGAATATAACAAATCTCTATAACCCATGAGAGTCAATTTGTGCACTTCGAGGTTTAAAAGCCCCGGCTACACGAGCGATTTTTTGCTCCCGCTTTGATGCGATTTTTCCAAATTCAAAAATCGCGAGAAATTCAACTCATTCAATTTCTCGCGTTTTTTTCCTGCAATTTTTTTAGCTCTCGCCTCGCCAGTTCCAAGGGTGGCTACACTTGCAATTTTCATCGCGCGCTGGCTACGCGACAAAATTTGAAAAAGTCGCATTACCGGCGTGAGCAAAAAATCGCTCGTGTAGCCGCGGCTTAATCTTCTTACCATCAAAAGGCATGATAGCGACACAAAGGTCTTGTACATAGCACACTGTGCTGCTGCAGGTGCTCAAATAAAATTCCACCCAACTCCAGTCCCACAAAACATTTTCCACCATCAAACAGTACTCCAAGCACTTCACTGATTCAAATACTAGTTAAGATTGTTTTCCCCTAAATACAATGGGCCATTTCCGAGTTGCTATTTGTCTCGGTTTCGAAGTGAGTCTTGGTGCTCAACTATTGTAAGGGAAATATCTTTGATTTGCATAAGAATACGCAACTCATTTCCATTTGAATGGTTGTGCACTAGCACTCGCTTTGAAACTGAGGCATGCAGCAACTCAGAAATGGGCTATTACAAAAACAAGGTCACGAAGTATGCGTGAGTCCTTCGTATAAGGCGGCCACGAAATTTGGGTGGGTACTTTAAAATCTGTGACCGGAAGCAGAGTTTAACGGTCACCACGTGGCTTCAGGGTTTGGAAGAAAATTCAAAAATTAGCGAGGATTGTGGAAATCGTTTCAACAGCTTTTAAAGTGCATATGAGAATTTGTAGTAGCTTGTTTGAAAAGAGTTTCAAAATGATGAACAACGGCGTTTATTTTATTGTGATATCTCTCATGGTTGTCGAGTAATTTAACACTTTGATTTACGCAAATTAGAGGACTTGTGACGTCACATTGTGAGCGCAAAATAATGTAAAATCACAAAAAAGGATATCTCTGAAGACTTTTTCTTTATACAACTGAAACTTTTTCAGTTTCTGTACTCATCACAAAGTTCCATGATATAGACCACTGTGACGTTTTCATGGCAACACGATGGGCTCCAGGCCCTCCCTATCCAAAGGGTAAAATCAGAGTTTCACTCCCCAGTAAGTGTTATTTACTCTTGATATTCATTCAGTGAGTGTAGGTGAATAAGGACATTACACGGCACACAAAGTCTGTTAGACTCTAGAGAACAAACAAGGAGTTTTAAATTTCGGAAACGTTCAGCTCTGGTAACGAGTATGTTGCTATATTGACATTATGATAACTATCACGATGTGATCTGGCAACACATCAACCCTGAAGCCTTGATATTTGAAAATATATTCCATATTTTGTGATTTACAAATCAAAAACAATAAGTCAAAATCTTAAATAACTCTGCAAACAAGATACTCTAAAGTTGGGCAGCAACTGGAGAGTAGCAAATGGAGAGTAGCAACTGGAGAGTAGCAACTGGAGAGCAGCAACTGGAGAGTACAAGTCTCCAGTGGTTGGAGAGTACAAGTCTCCAGTGGTTGGAGAGTACAAGTCTCCAGTGGTTGGAGAGTACAAGTCTCCAGTGGTTGGAGAGTACAAGTCTCCAGTGGTTGGAGAGTACAAGTCTCCAGTGGTTGGAGAGTACAAGTCTCCAGTGGTTGGAGAGTACAAGTCTCCAGTGGTTGGAGAGTACAAGTCTCCAGTGGTTGGAGAGTACAAGTCTCCAGTGGTTGGAGAGTACAAGTCTCCAGTGGTTGGAGAGTACAAGTCTCCAGTGGTTGGAGAGTACAAGTCTCCAGTGGTTGGAGAGTACAAGTCTCCAGTGGTTGGAGAGTACAAGTCTCCAGTGGTTGGAGAGTACAAGTCTCCAGTGGTTGGAGAGTACAAGTCTCCAGTGGTTGGAGAGTACAAGTCTCCAGTGGTTGGAGAGTACAAGTCTCCAGTGGTTGGAGAGTACAAGTCTCCAGTGGTTGGAGAGTACAAGTCTCCAGTGGTTGGAGAGTACAAGTCTCCAGTGGTTGGAGAGTACAAGTCTCCAGTGGTTGGAGAGTACAAGTCTCCAGTGGTTGGAGAGTACAAGTCTCCAGTGGTTGGAGAGTACAAGTCTCCAGTGGTTGGAGAGTACAAGTCTCCAGTGGTTGGAGAGTACAAGTCTCCAGTGGTTGGAGAGTACAAGTCTCCAGTGGTTGGAGAGTACAAGTCTCCAGTGGTTGGAGAGTACAAGTCTCCAGTGGTTGGAGAGTACAAGTCTCCAGTGGTTGGAGAGTACAAGTCTCCAGTGGTTGGAGAGTACAAGTCTCCAGTGGTTGGAGAGTACAAGTCTCCAGTGGTTGGAGAGTACAAGTCTCCAGTGGTTGGAGAGTACAAGTCTCCAGTGGTTGGAGAGTACAAGTCTCCAGTGGTTGGAGAGTACAAGTCTCCAGTGGTTGGAGAGTACAAGTCTCCAGTGGTTGGAGAGTACAAGTCTCCAGTGGTTGGAGAGTACAAGTCTCCAGTGGTTGGAGAGTACAAGTCTCCAGTGGTTGGAGAGTACAAGTCTCCAGTGGTTGGAGAGTACAAGTCTCCAGTGGTTGGAGAGTACAAGTCTCCAGTGGTTGGAGAGTACAAGTCTCCAGTGGTTGGAGAGTACAAGTCTCCAGTGGTTGGAGAGTACAAGTCTCCAGTGGTTGGAGAGTACAAGTCTCCAGTGGTTGGAGAGTACAAGTCTCCAGTGGTTGGAGAGTACAAGTCTCCAGTGGTTGGAGAGTACAAGTCTCCAGTGGTTGGAGAGTACAAGTCTCCAGTGGTTGGAGAGTACAAGTCTCCAGTGGTTGGAGAGTACAAGTCTCCAGTGGTTGGAGAGTACAAGTCTCCAGTGGTTGGAGAGTACAAGTCTCCAGTGGTTGGAGAGTACAAGTCTCCAGTGGTTGGAGAGTACAAGTCTCCAGTGGTTGGAGAGTACAAGTCTCCAGTGGTTGGAGAGTACAAGTCTCCAGTGGTTGGAGAGTACAAGTCTCCAGTGGTTGGAGAGTACAAGTCTCCAGTGGTTGGAGAGTACAAGTCTCCAGTGGTTGGAGAGTACAAGTCTCCAGTGGTTGGAGAGTACAAGTCTCCAGTGGTTGGAGAGTACAAGTCTCCAGTGGTTGGAGAGTACAAGTCTCCAGTGGTTGGAGAGTACAAGTCTCCAGTGGTTGGAGAGTACAAGTCTCCAGTGGTTGGAGAGTACAAGTCTCCAGTGGTTGGAGAGTACAAGTCTCCAGTGGTTGGAGAGTACAAGTCTCCAGTGGTTGGAGAGTACAAGTCTCCAGTGGTTGGAGAGTACAAGTCTCCAGTGGTTGGAGAGTACAAGTCTCCAGTGGTTGGAGAGTACAAGTCTCCAGTGGTTGGAGAGTACAAGTCTCCAGTGGTTGGAGAGTACAAGTCTCCAGTGGTTGGAGAGTACAAGTCTCCAGTGGTTGGAGAGTACAAGTCTCCAGTGGTTGGAGAGTACAAGTCTCCAGTGGTTGGAGAGTACAAGTCTCCAGTGGTTGGAGAGTACAAGTCTCCAGTGGTTGGAGAGTACAAGTCTCCAGTGG
>OX421448.1:11540785-11563285 GCA_949126865.1 Montipora capitata | reverse complement strand
TGTCGTACTGTTGCGGTCATGTAATATCTTCTATATTTACAATGTACATGTATTTAGATCAACTAGACCATCCGTGAGGGTACACTGGGTTGCCTGTGGTACATGCACCGTTCCAGACAATTTTTTTCAAGTTGGGGGGTCATTAAGACCATTTAAGGGGTCACCCAGAAGTCATACCAGCAGAAGCCCTTTGGCTTACAGGTCCTCACACGTTCGTACGACGAAACAGATCTGTCCTTGCGTAATATGTAGCTCTAACAGTGCACGATATTGTTTTGGTATCGTCTATCATTGTAGTGCCATGGTAGAAGCCTTGGATAAATAGCCTGAGAAGACATGTGGTTACTAGCGAAGTACTGAACCCAGAAAGATTGAAGAAAATAAATGGGAAGTGAGAAACATTGGCTTCTGGGCTGACATTTTGATAAACTTCTTTTCACCACAAGATTAAGCGTGCCCTCTGAGCATCCGACAGCTTTGTAATACTAAAGTTTACTAAAGTCTACCAAAATTTATCCCTGTCCGGCGGGGTTAGTGTCTGGATGGGTGACCAAAAACATATACCCCTTCGTAAAACAGAAGCATTGGACCGAAAGCACTATTAACGCTAACAAATGCGAACTCAGCAAGGTACAGATTTTGTTAGCTTGCTTTATGCAAAAACAAATATTGCTGCAAAAGTAAATAAATATTGATACACAGTTTTTAGAAAGAGCAGAAGGAAGTTTCCAGGACGGTCGCTCGAGAATAACATATTTACGACATGAAAACAACATTAATTTTGAACCGTGAATATAGAATATAAACAGTTACGATCAGCGACAAACATTTTGGGAGATTTTTGCTAAGTTCAATTTTGTTATTGTACGTTTTGGCTGCACAAATAAATCGCAAAATCGAAAGTGACATCGCCGGAATTCAGCGGGCGCGGTGAATGTTTACTTGCCAAACAGTGAAGCATCTGTGTCAAATGATGGCAAGATACCGGGTTTTCGTAAGTTTCTTTTTCTGTCAAGTGTCAAGTTTGACAATAAATGAGCGAATTCAAAACAAAGATCACAATCGCCCACCATTGTTTCTGCAAAGTCAAAAATTTACTCTCCAAGACGAGGTTATTTATCACCAGGTAATTCCATCATTTTGGAAATAGCAGCTACTTTATTATTCACCGGCGTCACAATTTTTTGCTGATTTTGGGTCTCATTTTGTTGAAACTCAAGCACGCTTCCAACAGACCTGTTTATTTTCATGAAACCTTTCCCGCTTACAGAGCAATACTAAAAATATCCTCCCGTATCACGTTTCAACCTTAAGCTCGAAAATTCAATACACAACATGATATTATAATTCACAAAGGCAGACCATATCACAGAATCCTTTTCCAGCGAAACATTTTATTGAAACAAACAACATAAGATGCACTAAAACGCCATTCGCGTTGCAAAGACTTACGACGCCATTGCTGGTTAACGAGAATAACAAACTCACGAGGCAGAATGTATATTTATATTTAATTAAGTTAGCACAACAGAAAAACGCTAACCTCATTTTGACACGAAAATGCTTTACTATTGCCATAAAAACTATCCAGTTAAGCTCGCATATTATAAAACATGATGAATTCATAAAGGCCACCTTTTCCAGCGAAGAATTTTTTGAAACAAACAACATATTTGCTCTTAGAGGCGAAAACCTCTTCCTATTTCATTGCGTGCGTGAAGACAAGAAACTCAATCGTGTCAAATTACCATGTACTTCAGGTTCAAACCCTTTCCTGAAGAACCTTTTCCTTGAATAACAAGAAAATGCTTTACTATTGCCATAAAAACTATCCAGCACACATATCATAAAACATGATGAATTCATAAAGGCCACCTTTTCCAGCGAACACTTTTTTAAAACAAACAACATATTTGCTATTAGAGGCAAAACCCCCTTCCTATTTCATTACGTGCGTGAAGAGAAAAAACTCAATCGTGTCAAATATGCGCAATATTACAACAAGCTAAAATTTCAGGATCAAACCGTTTCCATGAAGAACCTTTTCCTTGAATAATGAAGCACAAAATAGACGACAAACTTTCTTTCAAATAATTCTTGGCTGTCACATTTCCAATTTTTTTTTTACCTGAAGACTGTGCAGAGTTGATCACAGATCCACTTAAGGTGTTCGATTCGTTCTCTGTCTTTGTTGAACCCATAAGTTACCAGGGAATTTTCCATTTGGTTTCGGTGTTCTACATAACAGCACACTTGTTAAAATTAGAAATGCAGCTCACTTTGATTTCGGCTCGACGGGCGACAGATTGTTGTCGAAGTCCATTACTCGTCGCTTTTAAGATTCCACCGCCTGTCTTGTTCAGTATCCAAATGACTTGCCATTATTGAGCTTCATAAGGGTATATTTTGTTCCAAGATCCACTAAAACGCCATTCGCGTTACATGACTTTCGACGCCATTGCCGGTTAAGTTTATCATTCTGTGTCCACCAGAGAAATCTACGCATTTCCACTACCCTCTCTATCCTAAGAAAATACGAGCAGAAGGCTCTATGCACAAAGATACCACTTAGCAGGGGAGTGACAGGCAAGACTTTTACCGACACGGAAAAAAAAAAAAAGAATACCGAAAAAATGTCACCCACTTTCCGACTGGGATTGCCATACGGCAACCCAGTAAAAAGCAAATACATTTTTCTATCAGCGACCGCTAACCACGACTGCGAACACGACAGGACCACTAACCGCGATTGCCAGCCGCATCTGCTAACCGCGGACGACAAAGTAACCAACACGCCTCGTATATATAGTTTACGTCATAGAAAGTGCGGCGTACGGGGCTTTATTCACGAGTTGTTTGTGTCAAAAACCCTCACTCGCTCGTTCCGTACAAAGCACTTTCTATGTCGTGAACTGTTTATTACACATAAGACGAGAATTTTCATTAAAATAGTTTTCTGAACGCAAATTAGAAACAAAAACTCACTAACAATAGAACCAAATGCAAATTTAATTTAATTCAATAACAAAGTACGAGATGCACGAGATGCACGAGTGATTGGCATGGAAACGCCTTTACGCTATCGTTGATTGGTTATACTTCCACATGTGAAATAGCTGTACGCCATTCTGATTGGCTGTATAAGCCTTTTCCACATGTGAAAATAAAGCGTATAGATTTGTACAAATGAGCTTTATGGAATAAAATTCTCATGTTATGTGTAATAAATAGTGTTTTGTGTGTGTCTCTGATAGGGTTTCAATATCGAGGGATAAATTAAATTTAACCAAGGCTGTGGAGTCTAATTTCATTCAGTATCTAGGGGTCTTCATCATACATTCCCCTTCTTGGTAACACTATTTCACGGATCAAATAGACCTTATTCATAAATGGCGGCCAATTTATAATTCTTTTCTCGAAGTGCAAATTAGCCTACCAAGCCTCGATACCATACAGTGAATTGGAAAGAATTCTTGCTCTAAAATGAGGCTTGGTAGGCTAATTTGCACGTGGACAAAAGAATTATAAATGTGACCGTCATTTATGAGTAAGGTCTATAGGCGTTGTCGCCTATTGACAGTTTATTATTTTCTTTTAAACATTTGATTGACGTTTGTTTTGTACCGCGTCAAAATTGTATTTCACGTTTACAGCCAAATTTTGTCAGATCTAGTGTGTCGGTCGTTGGTATCGATCGTTGCCAGAGCCAACCAGAGGAAATAACCCGAAGAGGTAACCAGTGAAGAGAGACTTTTGTAACTGAGCACGATCCGCCACAGAAGTAAGCTTTCATTGTATTGTTTTTCAGTCGGCTATATAATGTTAGCGTCAAATCGTGTCAGCCTTTTAGTAGTAAATCTTTGCAACGTGTACTCCTTTTAGATCGAATAATGTCAACCAGTCAAGCTGAATTAATAATTGCTTGAGCTGACATTATACGATTCGTGATGATGGTCTAACCATTTCCCCAATGAGGAAACAAGTACCTGAACACTTCACTTCTAATGCCCAAATACATTGAATTCCAGGGGCTTGATTGCCAAGGGTTGTTTGGCTAGTTGCTTTGCGTTAAGAAGAAATCCAAATTCACAGTTGTTGTCACTCAAAACTGACAATATTCTACGTATTTGGAGACCATCTTTGTCAAAAGTTATATATGCAACCGCTCATCCGGAACCCTACAGAAACTTAAAATTTTAGGCCTATCATAGGTATTTAACTTTCTTTATGCCTTGCTATGCATGTCATGAGACTGGATTATCTGTTGGAAATTGAAGTTGTAAAACAGCTAAAAATTAAATCGCTCATAATGACATAACTTTTTCTTTCTCGTTTCTTTGAGAAAAGCATCTCAACGTTTCCTCGACCGTTGACCGCTAATCAGCTATCCCATTACCCAATCATGCATTCACTACTGTGAATGTTGTGAATGGGTTCAAGGTTCGGAAGTTTTTGGCTGGCTCACGAAAATCTACGTTTCCTTTCTAGTATTTGTTGTCTTTGGACTTCATTTTACAGTTCTGAACTGATGATCAAGTGAGTAGTGAGATATCGTGCGACCTAAAAACCGCTGAAACTAAGACCGCAATACAAAAAAAAATATGCAAAACACAACAACTCGAAAACTAAGCCCTTTTGAAATCACCATATAGACAATGAAAGCGTCTTACTCATAAACTTACGAGCGTCACCGTTTAGTTGCCTAAAGAGTCATGGCAAAAAAAATTTCAATTTTTGATTTTTTTTTTCTTTTTATGTTCAAACGGAATGAAATATATGTATATCCATGGCCATGGAAATAGCAGGAGGTAAAAAGGGACTTAATTATTTTAGTGTTAGTGAAACCGTCAGTGACAACTTGCATTTTACATATCATTGATTTCAAGTTTGATTGCCACTGTTTTGTGTCTGCATTCTCGCCTTTGCGAAATTATGGCTCTTGTCCTCGTCTTCATTAAAGAAAGCGCAAGAAAGCTTGTCCTTCTTTTAATCATCCTCTCTTGTCGATGAGTATACAAATACGGGTTTCTTCCCAGAAATTCAAGTCGTATTAACCCTAGGACTCGAATATATATTATTTAAAAAATCAAATTGATGGCTCTGTGCTGAGGAACGCGCAACGAGCGAAACCCTGCAGATAAAACCGGTTTGGAAGATGCGATTTGGTCTTTATGCAAGGTGATTTACTTCTTACTAGTTGCAAAGCTGAAAAAAAAAGATAGTGAGAAGGAGATAGAAACAGGGAGTACAGACAATTATAACACATACACATTTGATCATTGCGGAAATTGAACACTTCAGAGGTTGTTGTTGTTGTGTACTGGGTAATAAAGGTTTAATTAACTGTCAATTGTCCACAGCTCGTGCTGAGAACCATGACGTTTAGTTCTGTTATCGAAGAGATGAAAATTCTAATACGACAGTGGAAAGTGACGTCTATGAACGGTAAGTCTTTGCACTAATCACACTGCTCGCTATGTGTCATGAGACGACTCGGTTTAGCTGTGGAGAGAAACGGCCCCAACATTGTGGAGCCCCGTACGGTTTCGTGCGCAACGATACAAACACGGCCACCATAAGGAGACTATAGTAAGCGAAAACTAATACGTTTTCTACTTTTAGCCCCTTTACTGCATTTTCCTCTTATTTTCTTTACTCGAGTAACCTCCCTTGTAATGTTTCAACAAGTGGAGAGATATAAAATTCAAATCAAATCAGGTAACAACGCAACGTATGAATAAACTATACAAAGATAGTGCTCGATACCAACGATACAACAACGATACAAAGATACAACGATAACAATACAAATGTCACGACGATATCGATGCGACCGCGACGATACCCAGATCCCAATAACGATAAAAAGGTGACATAGACCATTTTACGGATACGGCGGCCATTTTGAAATCCATCGTTTCAAATAGCCATTATGGCATTGTAGGCCTTAGAATCCCATAACAGCTGTTTGAAACAAGCGATTTCAAAATGGCCGCTGTATCCGTAAAGTGGTCTACGCGGTACCCATTAGGAATTGAGAACAAGGAGACTTTTAATGCATATTCTCTTTCTTTTCATCCATGGTGCGTTTGAAATCTTGCTTTATCTTTTAACCGAACAGGTTTGAGTGGATCTGTGATCGCAGTTTTGGCTCTTGCAGTTTTGCACGAGTGTCTGAATTCATATCACCGCTACCTACGCGTTTCTGACAGCAAGTTACCCACGTTCCAAGCGCCATCAAAATCCAAAAGGTCTGGCCATCAAGTGGGTCAGTACGCAGCTATTACAACGCGAACGGCTCTCGGGATTGGGTCAGAAAACAATGGACACAAAGAACGATACAAAAGATACAATGGACCCTAACTCTAAAAAAAATAGTGCTGCGTCTTAAACGGATCCAATGAAATTAGAGGTTGTAAAGAGCTGCGTCCTATCTCCACAAAGTTGAATACGTTATTTGTAGTCCTCGAAAAATTTACTAATGCTTACGTCTTCCAAATTGCACGAGAAAATCATGTGATTACTTGTTAAAAACATACATGGCATAAACTTGAGATAGTTATCGTAATTAAAGTGGTACTACGACCAAAAAAACAATTCTTTCTTTTCTTTGGATTTCAAAAATATGTTAACTAAACACCAACTGACCCAAGTTGTAAGTTCTGATTTTAAAAAGACACCTGTTTATTTTAACTGGAATTTTCTTATTTATTGGTCCGCCATTACTAACTTTAAAATCTTGAGAGAGCTGGGTCGAAGAGAAAATGACGTCAAAGACTCACTAGTTTAAGAATGCAATGCGTGTGTACGCGGCCGAATTAATATGCAGCACGGGAGTTTCGGGCTTTCAGACATTTAAACCCGTGCTTTGCATATGTAATAAATTGCATTTACACGCTGAAATTTTAAGCTAGTGAGTAAATGACGTCATTTTCTCTAGATCCAACCCTCTGAGGTCCAATCGGCCAGTTTTGAACGTGAGTAATGGCGGACCGTGAAATCCAAAACTTACACTCAAAATAAACAGCCTTTGGATAAAACTTAAAGCTCAAAATTTTGCCAGTTAGGTCTTAAGCAAACACGCTTTCAAAATCTGAAGAAAAAAAGGAAATGATTTTTTGATCATAGTACCACTTTAAGGAGGCTCAAACCAGTTTTAACACTTTTAAGTACAAGTTTTAGAAAACTGTACTATTTGAAAGGATTGAATCCATCCAACGGTTTCACTTAATTGTAATGTTATGATACCATATGAAACATCAATAAATGCTAGACAAGATGCACTCATTAATGTGACGTAATAAGTTACCATGGTAACAAAGGGCCATATAAAAACGCCCTATATTTTGTCTTTAAGGTCTCGGTAAAGGTAAGTTTGGGCGTCTCGCTCAAATTTTTTGTTTTTGCAAACCTTGAATCGGCGGGCATAGAAGAATATTTTCCCGAAAAGAAATTCTGTAAAAAATTAATTTTAAAACCGCTAAAATCGCCTTTCTTTGTTTCCCGCCATAATCTGTGCTCGAGAAATGATTGACGTATCATGTCAACCACACGTAAAAGGATTGGGTGTCAATTGACAGCCTTCACGCGCGATCTGCTACCTTAGAACGTGCCAGAACGCTTAAGCTTAGCAGAATTGGCTTTCAAGTAGGGGGCGGAGTTATTCGGCAGACCGTGAACTGCACGCGAAATCTTCAAACTCGATTTCTAGGAGTTTATTTTGAAGCCAAAATTACAACTTCTCGGACCTCCTGTCCCGACGGGTGTTAAGATATCGCTTTCAAATTTTCAGTTCTAATAGATGATCGCACTGCCCCAAATTTTTCATTTGTCGTCGGAGACTGATTGTATGGTAATTTTTTGCCCAAATTAAGTATGAGATAAGAGTTTTGACTTTGGGCCGTGAAATTACTTTCAATTTTTAGCATATCAAAAGTTCCTCACATGGTATTGGAGTGCATTCATCTGTCACTAAGATGCAACAACGTGCGGTTATTTTCTCAATAAAGGGAAGGGGCAGGAGCTTCTGCAGCGGACTCGGTCGTTCTGAGTTTGAGGCCTCAAAAATAAATTAACAATTATTGGATGACGTTGAGCATGTTAGCGATAATTATCAAGGCCAAAGTTTGTGTTATCTGCCGAAGCCGAAGGCTGAGGCGGATAACACAAACTGAGGCCTTGATAATTATCGCTAACATGCAAAAACCGAATTCATATTATGCATATTCCCGAGCTGAGCTCCGCCATGACAAAACTGATCAAACTGCTGGTTAGTGTGTTAGGTGACGTCACTTCTCCATGCATAAAACTATTGTCTGTAGGTATGACGTCACTTCTACATTCATAAAATCTATTGTTTGTAGGTATGACGTAAGAGAAACAGAGCAAGCAAGAATTAGCTGCGTGCTTATAGCCAATCAAAATCGAGCTGGTGACACCAATGTATAATAATACCTCTTACTAACCGAGTTCGAGGTCCGTACTGTAAGTTACGGACAGAGTTTTTTCCCGTTGATTTATGGCCCGCGCGCTTCGCGCTTGGGTCATAAATCAACGGGAAAAAACGAGGATCCGTAACTTACAGTACGGACCGAGAGAGAAAACGAGGTTAGTAAGATATTTATTATATCTCTGAGGTTAACCGGCGCGCGGGCAAGGAAACTAGTCAAAGTGAAGCGGAAGGTTCAACTGCCACAAAGAATGCCGTGCCAAAATCCCAAAAACTAAATCTTCTTGGCTGTTAAGTTTGAAATAGTTGCTTGCAAGATTCAAACAGTTTTCAGTACAAGTTTATGCAACAGAAATGACATGAAAAACTCGCTAGATGATGTTTTGTCGAAATTTTAAATTTAGCGGGCTGTACAGCGGGCCGTACTGTAGAATACGGCCCGCCAATTTAGCCAATTACAGCGCGCGTACTATCTGAGAGATATAATAAAAGGCAATATTACAGTGCGACGCGCCTTACCGTGGCCACCTAACAAAGTTTTTTACAAATTGTCCGCCAATCAGAATGTGCGAATTTGATTGACAGTCACGCTTCCTTGCAAAGTTCGCACGGTTGTAAGTTGAACACTGTTGCATGGTTTGTCGAGTTGACGTATTAACACGTAATTGTCAAATGTGAAAAGTTTGTTTGGTGGCCACGGTAAGGCACTGTAAATACCAAAATACTAAAATTTTAATCAAGTAATTCAGTCTGTTAGCTTTACGAATGTAATATGATATCTAGTTTGTCCCTATACAAAAAAATAGCGGCGTGACAATTTCATTTTTCCGCGGACACCTCATTTTCCTTTACCGAGACCTTAACGCGTATATCTCAAAACAAATTCGGTGACTCCCATTTTTTTATTTCTGAAAAGTGATAAGCAGGCTAAGATGAAACTCTCTGCAAAGTTTAAAGCGGATTCAGAGCCACCTTCACAATTTGCAAATGGTAAGATGGCTCTGAATCCTCTCCAAAGAATTACTTCAAACTTTGCAGAGAGTTTCATCTTAGCCTGCTAATCGCTTTTCAGAGATAGGAAATGGGGGTCACTTGGTTCGTTTTTGAGATAGAAGCGCATAAACACAAAATTTAGGGCGTTTTTCGATGGTTATTTTGTTACCATTGTAATTATTAAGCAACTATTAGTGTTTCATATGGTACCATAACATCGCCGTTCAATACAACAATGTTGTAGAGTTAATCCTTCCGTATAAGAAACCGGCTTGAGCCACCTTAAGCAGAAGCCTGATAACGCACATGTATCACGCAATGAAAGAGAAATAGACCTTATTCACGATAGCCGCCATGGTGGACTTGCCTTTATCATGCAAATTAGCTACACACTTCTGAGGGGGCAAACAACACAAGTTCGAGAGGTTATAATGAACATCTTAGCCACACAGATTTGTTTCACGTTCATTGAATGTTTATCACCTTAGTAGTAAAATAGAATGCTTAAACAAGTTACTTCGATGTATTTTAAGTCAAAAATGAGCAGATAACAAAGTAGAAAGACAGAATGTCGGAGGCAATCAAAAGATATCAAATTATTATAAAACGAACTTAATTCTGAATTCTAAAATGTACTTTTAGCAATGTTAATTCAATATTTCGACGAGCCGATTTTCCGCAATTTGCCTTTATTCCAATGTTTGCCCCCAGCATAACACTTGGCTAATTTGCATGACAATTTGAAAACCAACATGGCGGCTATAGTGAATAAGGGCTATTGCGCCATCCAGCGCTTGCGTTAGACTTGCCATTTGACAGTTTCTTTGATCACTGACCAATCAGAATTCTTGGTTTGTTACCTCTTTTTGCATTAAATTATTGCACAATTTAAAATAAAAACTGCATTTCTGATTGCCAGTCAGAATGAAGACAATTTTTCATGTTATATTTTGAGAGCAAGATTATGGGCTAGCTCCAATGCTAAAGTCTTCTGTAGCTCCACAGAAGTCCACACTTTCCATATCTCTCCTTGGCGATATCAAGGAAAATAACCAGAGGCATTTCTCTCAAAAGCGTCGAAAACTTTTCGGCTCCGAGAAGCAATTCGTGAAGTTACGATCTGCCCATCCTGAAAAATTGAACTTGGAACATACTTTCAAGACCAGAAAATACGAGACAATTGAAGTTACATTTTCTTTTCTTTACTTTCAATGTAGGATTAAAGATCATATTTTGAGGACTGGCTCTTACGTTCTATCAGCCATATGTGGTTATCTCTTGATGTTGGTGGTCGGAACATATAACGTCTGGCTATTTGCCTCAATTGTGCTTGGGGCGGCCTTCGGGTATTATTTGTCAGATCCGCTCTTCACGTCCTATAGCAGCATCGAGTATCGAGATTCAGAAATTGAACGCCGAAGAAACAACGACAACTATAAACTTATAACATCGACCTGTAACAGGTGCTAGCCATGAAGAGATAATAACAAAAATGAAGTTAAGCAAGTATTTGGGGACACTGCAGGATCAAATCAAGTATTGCTGTTTGAGGATCGAATTGAGGAAAAGCAGGCGAAGAAAAATCTCTTGCAGAGTAGAGAACCCGCAACTGACGAACCCTATTCAATGCGCTAGACAATTTTCGACCTAAAAGCACCAAACTTGCACAGATGACCAATAGGCCTTTTTGCAACAAACGATCACATGGTACAAAATCCGCCATGCTGGAGGGCAAGCTTATTATTATTCCCCCACTGGGACATTAAAACAAAGAGACCTGAACCAGTCAAGCTTGACTTGCTTGCCCTCCAGCATGGCGAATTTTGTACCATGTGATCGTTTGTTGCAAAAGTCCTATCTCAACGTTATCTTTCATGTGATGGTGTCAATTTATCGATTGGTTCAAATTTGAAACTCGCCCCAGTTCCCTGCGCCATTCCCGAAAGGTCTGTAATCGAGTGATTTCGATATTATATCATAATCAATCTGTGAAAAAGTATTATGAAAATGAAATATGGTTCGGAAAACGTGAACACTATAAATCACGAAATTCACGAGCAAGTTCATACGATTTTTATTTATTATATACATGCTCAACATAATTCTACTCCATGGCTGTGTTTTCAAAGCAACTTCCGTAACCCTTATTGCACTCTATATCCCATTTATGCATTCGTCAGTGACCAATCAGAAACGCGATATTCAAACTATACTACACTATATTATAATACTATGTTATAGATATTCAAACTATACTACACTATACTATACGATATATCATTAAGAATTAATTTGAATTTGGAAAAGAGTTTTCGTGAAATCACAGTCCTCTCGTTAGTAATGGAACATTTCTGCGAGACCGACAGAACAGAATACACCAAAAAGAAAAAAAAATGTCTACGAGAAAGACAAAGAAATCATGGTAGCAAGCCACGATGAGTCATTTTTTTACTTGACATCTACTACCGGTCTGAGGGGGCAAGTTATGGCATGCCCAGGGGCCAAAGGCATATAGGCGGTGGGTATGAATTGGGTTTTGGTTCTATAATTTTGCCGGCATCCTTTGTTCCACATTGTAATCAATCTGAAAAGGTGAACCTCTTATCGTAGCCGTCGTTGTCGTCTTACTTGAGCTCCCCATTCTGGCTTCACTTCACAATGTGAAATGATCCTTTGTCTGAAGAGTGATCTTCCGCGTATGCGTAATTGAATGATAATAGGGAGCTTAAGCACGCGCGTTTTTGAGACGCGGACGGCAACTGGAAGAAAACATTTCGCGCGCTAGGACAGTGCTGTCTCCCAGATTTTTATACTAATCCTCTCTAATGGAGAAAAGATACTTGGCGATGTAAATGTGGTTGTGTGAAGACAAGTTAAAAAGGAAAACAGCTCACTTCCGGTTGCCGTCCGCGTCTCAAACACGCGCATGCTTAAGCTCCTTAATAACTCCTGAAGGGCTCTCCCAAGTTGAAAGGAGGTTTTCTAATGCTTCCGAAAATCTGATCACTATTGCCCACGCGAAGATCAATCAAAAATAAAAAAGTCGATGAAACTTGACAGAAGCCCAGACCCAACTTGTCTCTCCAAGATTTTCGCACATCTGGATTTCAAGCTTAAAAAAATTTCTTTGGATCTTGTAGCGAATGCCAGTGTGCAATAGGTTTGTTTGCTGTCCGTACTTCTTTCCAATGTCGAAGTTCTTTCCCAGTGGCATGTGCGCCAATGGGTACACATCCAATGATCTCGTTTTCGTGCAAAACTGACAAAAGCAAATCAACCGTGTTCAATGCGTCCGCAGCGATGTCGAAAGACACAGCCTCGTTAAATACAGGATTAAGTGTTCCTTTCCTGACCGAAGTCTTTTTCTTTTTGACTCGTTTCCCTGCAACCAGCAAATAGACTTTGACATAAGCATCTAGGAGAAAAAAATTAAAGGGAAATGTTAATGTATGAAGAAAACAAAGAATTAGTTGTCGAAAGATGTTGCGTTCTACGCCAGGAAAACACTGTGACTTCAAGAAGAAAAATGTAAGATTAAATTTGCATTATTTAGGGCCAGGTTAATTTTCCGTAGTTTTCTCGTGGCGGTTTTCCAGCCATCTGCTTTGGATTGCAATACGTGCTCGTTAGTTGTTATGTACGTAATTTCTTATTTTAAAACGGGTTGTATCTTACATCTGGTTATCTCCTGCTGACTTTGCAACCTACCATGTTTTGTATTTGGTTATTTTGTGATTCTTTTGATTTATTTTGTTTCGGTAACTATGAGTCACCGCTAATTTTACTTCGTTTCAGTACCGTGCTTCTAAAATTGTTATGCCTGGTTTTCCGTGAACTTCATTAGTTGAAATCAATTCAAGACTGAGGGGTCTAGAGCAACTTCTACTCTGCTCTCGTGCTCTCTGAACTTCCTACTAATGAACTAGTTGTTAATTCTATCAGCCACGCCTAACCTGTTCCCTTGATATTAATTGCCGGTAAGTTACGAGCCTTGATAACGACAATGGTCAGCCTCTCTGCGGACTTCAGGTAACCAAGGGAAATCATCAGTTCTCCCAAGGCTACTTGTTTCTAAAGGAAAGAAAACACGAAACATTGGCTGACCCAATTTCCAACGTCCCCCTTTTAAAACCATTTTGCGAAATGTATTCATGCTTCGGAAAATAATTCGTATAAAACAAAAGTCCAACAATCTACCTTTAAACTCGGTCTGATATCAGTTCGGAACACGTTTTCATTGGATAGCTCCAGGTCAGCAAGCGGTAAAACCACCTGGCCAATAACTTCATGACGTGAGGAGGGATCGAAAGAGAGGAACGTCAGCCAGAGCGTTTGTAGTTGAAGCTCTCTGTAAGACAACTGTTGAGCAAAACCAGATATTAAGAAGAATTCCTTTTGGAAGTCTGAAAGTTCAAATTTTTAACGCTGATCTTCTGCGACGCAGAGTGGGTCGTTCACAGAGCCTAAGTTCCGTAACGAAACTAATGGTCCCCGAAATCAACAGAGCGCGCGGAGAAAGAAAAAGGAATATTATCAAACGCTCGAGCACAGAGGGCAATTTACAGGAGCAAATTTGCGCGGCTTGCAAGTTTCAGTCATGTTGGGTACATTAAAGAAATCTGCCTTTGACCCTAAGTAAAAGTAATTGACAAAACATCTATTACATTACCCTTAAAAGTAGCACAAAACTTACCAACCCCTCTATGTAAATATTGCCTGTGGGCGTGGCCTACCTCCCTATCACACCCTCGACTTTAGGATACGAAAAGAAAAAAAATGCAGAAAGTCGCAGAGATCAAGCTACTCTCGACCACGACACCAACCGAGAATATCTCACCTCGAATTCAAAGGTCTCGTTGAATCGAGGGTTTGTGTTTTTCTTATGGACTGTTGATTGTAGCTGATGTCTGTAATCAGGAAGAAGTTGCACTATAACATACGGGTTACACGGCTTACTCCATTCTTTTTGAATTGGTGAAAGATTTAGCGCCTTGATAAGTGTCACAATGAGGCAAGATCGGTGCTGATCGTACGCCACAGTAAAATGGGCCTGGCCGAGATTGTAAGACGCAGGAATGTCATCCGGGGTATCTAGAGTCGGGACACATGTATCCTCCTGTATATAGCAAGGTATAAATAAATAAAAAATGTCACGCACAGAAAATCAAGCAAGGACGACCGCAATGGCTACGAGAACACAGTCCAAAAATATTATTTCCCGCTACACGAGTAACTTAGCCAACATTCCAAGTCGCCCTGCATGGAAAGGCCATCTTGTAGCCGTAGTTGAGGTCCTTGTTTAACTAAGCTCGCTAATGAATGTTAGTGAACTATCTCAGTGAGATATCAGGAAGGAGTCCTTGACGTTCAAGCCAAATCGATGGCATAAGCGTTAACCACGTAGAGCAGTCCACTTTAGCTTCTTCTTGTAGACTTTACGAAAGAATAACTTTTCAATAATAGTTTAAGTTCGAATCATGGATTAAGGAATGGGGCGGCTTTCTCCCTCCAGCCACGCCTAAAGAGAGACAGACGCGACGTAAAATTAAAGGGGATTGAGACCTCCCACCTCTTTGCTATGTCGAAGAAAGTGCCGTGGAAAATAATTGATTATTCGTGTAATTTGAGGCACAGTACTGTCTTTTGCACATGAAGAAAACAATTTCTTGACTTTTCCAGACACACCCTTCGACTTCCTTCCACCCCTCCCCTAAGTCCTGTACATCAAATCGTATTTTGCGCAATGTCTCTGCCATTGAACAGAGTGAGCAGAATTTACTGAAATGGGCTGGTTTTTCAATACACAGTTTTCCTTGATTTTAGCTGAAAATGTATGAAACCACGAAAGAAAATGCATGACGGAAAAGAACACAAACATTATTGTAAGACAGTTAGCTCACCTCAGCAACCATCGAATAGAGACTAGGATCCAGGCTACCGAGGTCATCAAAATTTCCAGGTCCCGGGGTTCGGGGTGAGATCGGTGAGGCAGGACTCAAGGGTACTGTAGGGAAGTCCACACCGGCGCGTCTGACTAGAAGAGGCTGGACACGAATTTCA
Organism: Montipora capitata; assembly: GCA_949126865.1. NCBI lineage: Eukaryota > Metazoa > Cnidaria > Anthozoa > Scleractinia > Acroporidae > Montipora > Montipora capitata. Next base: position 11,547,783 of record OX421448.1, on the reverse strand, counting down.
TGCATTTCACCGACTGAAAATGGACGAAGAATGCCAAAAAATTACAGATCAACAAGGCGAAGATTTTTCCTGACCTCCAGTTAATTTTGCTACATAATCAAAATTTCGTTTCCAGGGATGCAAGAAGTCATGTGCAATAGTGATTAAGGAAAGAGTGTGCGAGCTAGGAAAGAGTATGATATCGAATAGATAAAATTAAGTAAAATTAAGTAAATTAAACTAAATGTGTGAATGTTTGAAGTCAGCAGGGACAGTTTGTCCCCAAGAAGAACAGGAAAAATGGAATGTGCTTGGGCCTTTACCGTGATGATTTAAGGAAAAATAACATTTGGGAGCCAGGCCTTGACCAAAATCTTCGTGTAAGCGTGTACTTTATAATTACCTGAGTAGGGTAGCTCGCTTGGCGGTTTGACCGTCGCTTCCAATCGCCTTGGCGTCGCAGGAGAGCCAGTTCCCGAAGCCGACTTGTTTCCGGCATCCGAGGGTGTTGAGAGAATTAAGCTATAGTTTTGAGCTTTTTGACGGATTTCTTGGCGGATAATGTAGGTTTTCACGAGAAGAACCCCGACGTACACGAAAGCAGCAAGCAGCAGTAGGCCAATAAGAACGTAGGCTATGATCCATGCTGCTGTAGACATGCTCGGATATTTCTTTTCAAGCACTTTCTTGTACTTGATTTCTGTTGGAAGAATTCGCAATACAGCGATTTGTAATTGAGTTTCAGAAGTAATTCCACGCTTGTTTTAGTTTTGAACAACCACGACAGGATCTCATGACCGGGGAGCGTACAACTTTATTGTATTTGTGGAATGGCGTTTTCATGTTGCAGACTGAGTTATTATTGGATCGATTTTCCATCGGAACCAGCCAGACCTTGCAAGCTAATCACAAGTCTTGCTTGAGAAATCACTACCCATGGGATTAAGAATGGTCACTAGTACTCGTGCAAGCCAATTCTTATTTAAAAACTCGTCTAAAAATAGCTTGATCTGTGAAAATGCCGTTCCATAGAACTAGCATTGGAGTTGTAGGTTCCTGGTTATGGGCTCCTATCACGACGAATAAAATGAGCTCAAGAATCTCGCTCTGCATAGAACCCTTGCATATATGGCGCCTAAATTTGAATAACAATACTATGTAAATCCTTAGCCTCGTACTTATGTTTCTAGACTAAGGATTTTTCACATGAATGTGAGGCTTAAGATGTACATTGCAATTTATGCAAAGGCTCTATTGTAAGCCAATCGAAGGCAAAAGCTTGCTAGCACGTGTTTTCCCGCCATTAGCACCTGTTGAATGTATTTGCTTTGATTGGCTCATTTCAAAGTCGGCGTCTATTGTGATTGGCCAACGGCACTGAAGTGAAAAAACCCGCTTTGAATATTTGCATTCATTTTGTTTAAAATAAATTCTTTTCAAAGCGAGATTTTAGCTGAAATTTATCGTGCGACAAGAAATTGCCGAGAGAGCTACACTCAAGAAGCCGCGTTTGTTGCGTTCTTCACAGTCACCGGACTGGCCCAGGTCAATGTATGTGGACTTTGCATACTGACAACTTCTAAAAAAAATTAAGACCGATAGTATTTTTAAATAGATCTGAAACACATAGCCTACGTGTAGCCGTACCCAACCCCCCGAAGGAAAAAACGGGGGCTAGGGTACGACTACACGTAGGCTAGAAACACAAAACGAAGTTTTTGGAAAATTTACTTTTTTGCAAAAATTACTTTCCATGAACACCAGTACTTTTGTAATGGTTGAATTATGCTGTATTTTATTTTTACAGAAACTACTTGAAAACAAAGGCATACTGACAGTCTTAAACCCTCGACTGAAAGCGAATCGGGAAGTGAGAGTACAAAGCTACGTAGTTTGACCTCCTTGAGATATATAAGGCATGTCTCGGATATTGGGAGTGGGAGTGCAAAAATAAACTAAAAGCAACTTTGTTCTAGAATTTACCTCAACGAAAGAAATGTTTTAATACTGCAATGAATTTACTGCATTGAACGAAAAACAAAAACTAGCGTGTAATTTGAAAACGGTATCAACTTCGATTTCGTAAAATTATGTTTTGGAATCCAGCCAAGCAAGGAAATGCCTTGTGGAGCCAGTCCCTGTTAGTGATCCAAATGGTCTGAGTACTTCCTTCATTCTATTTGAATTTAACAATTTGCTCAAGTTTAAATGCAGCGCAACATAACATTAGTTAATTCTCCTGTTAAATGCAGATTTCCGGGATCGACGCATCCAATTATTCAATGTACAGTGCCAGTACAAGAATAAAATTGAAGAAATATTTGAAAAAAAAAGCATGACCAACGGGAGACATTGCTTGGCCTTCTGTTATCTGATTAAAAACATTGCGAACAATACAGGCCTCATGCGAGACGACATTTGTGAAAAACAACAATTTAAAACACTCTGGTATCAATTTGTGCGATCCGTTGCTAGAATATGTGCAAACAGGTATAGCAAAATTTAGACCAGAGATCAAGTTTAAACATGACCAATCAAGACCGACTAAAATCAAATAAAGCTCCGATGCTTACCTAAAATAGACCTTGCCTTTTGCTTCCGTCGAATTTCATCTTCTGTTTAATGTCACTCCGGAAATTTCTCCAAGTTTTCTGTGTAAATTAAAGCGCTTTCCAATGTCCTGATCCTGATGACACGCTGGCCGTTTTGCAGCTCACTAACTCTGCATTCTTGTAACGGTCACATCATGCATGATTCAATAAATAGCGGTCCAGTACTTTAAAAAAATGCTTAACCCCACACCTGGCTCGTTGTCGAGTCTTTCACCAGTCCTACAAATAAATCTAAAGGAAAAGATGCCTAGTAAATTGATCAGTGGACAAGAAGCTCCAAGACGCGGTATTCAAATCACACCAACGTTTAGCTATATCCAACGACCTTTGTCTACCTGAGGGAGGAAGGGAGCTATATTGAAAAGTAATGTCACGAATTATGCATATTCACAAACGAAATAACAAAGGACAAAACTGTAAGGAATTTGGTGCAGTAGTTATAAATTCCCATACCTCGAATAAAATGGGCTGTGAATAACTTTGTCAGTTGTTTTTTTGTTAAGTAGGGGTTCGTTCGTTTTTAGTGTATGCAGTTCACGCGTCATTAGTCATAGATTAACGGAAATTTCATACTGTCACAAAAGTTTATTGTTTAAGTTAACTGGACTGTAACAGCATAGTTTACAATATCGGCAAGCACAAGCCAAGCCTCATGTTACTGTGGAAACCTAGTCGAATTAAACTTCTATGCCATTTCGATTCGAGCTGAATATTTGGTGCTTCATAGCGTAGCTAACAGTTTGTCACGATGTCCGAAAAAAAGGAACACGAGAAAGTGTCATCTTCTTTTACTTTTATTCACTTCCTCAATTCATTTACATGTCAGCCGATGAACAGATTTTTTTGTTCGAAGTACAAATTGAATTATGTTGTACAGTAAAGCCTCGGGTGTTCGGAAAACGAAGACATAGCAAACGAACATCGAAGACCCGGAAAACGAAGACCACCCAGAAAAAAAATTATTAGTTCTTGTTGTCACACAATGCACCATAAATGACACACCGGCCATTGGAAACAACAGGAAAACAACAGAAATGATGCATTTTACCATTTACTGTTTGGAATGCTGTATTTCTTTTAGGGGGTCTTCGTTTTCTACATGTGTAGAAACGAAGAGCCTTTGGAAATTCACTGAAAATGACTCAACAGCCATTGTAAACAACAGGAAATCAACAAAAATTTTGCTATTTACTTTTAAAGATGTTTTTTAATTGGGGTCTTCGATCTTCGTTTTCCACACACCCGTTCATTCTCCTGTTAAACAAATTGACTCATTTATTTGTAGATTAGTCTCCTTCGCAGCCGTTAACGGCTCCTGGCTCTTGTATGACATCATAAACTAATTAGACACACCCTGCACACCCAGCTAATGCATAACTAGTCATCTCACGTAAACATATCGAACACCTAGAAAACGTCTTGTTACATTTTCATTAGAAGCGGAACATACATTTGTAGTTCTGTCCTTCCAAAAGTCAATAAATTCAATGTAATATGTACAGTGTACTATTAAGTAATTTAAAGGGTAATAAAGAAAATGTTTGCCTTTGTGTATTAAAATACCTTTATCAAGGATATAATCACATATAGTAGTAACTACTGTGCGTAACCGCATACTCTGTACAGCAATATTTTTCCATTACTGTTAATGCCATTAAACATTTTAAAAAATGGTTTTTGCTTATCATAACTTTGTTTAAAATACTTAATCTTCATTTTTTAGCCACACACTGCTTCAAATGTCTCAAAATACACTCTAAGTGCTTACAAGTGGTTCTAACATTACACTGCTTTCATCATTTTCAGGGAAGTTTGAAAATTAGGGCGAATCTTCTCACCAAAGTCATTACCAAAGAGGTAATTAGAATAACAACAATAGTCTTATTGGGAAGATCACTAACTACTTCCTCCGTTATTAACAATATTATAACAATGAATTATTAGTTAATAAAGATCAGAAGGTACAGTTTTGGGTGATCCCAATTTCTCTTGGTGATCTGGAGAGAGTAAAGGCTGGAGCACATCGCTTGGTGCTCGTACAGTACACTCGTGGATTGTACGATCCAGGCCCTGGGACGGGTTCTGTTGAAGAAACAGCAATAAGAACAATGAGCCACAGAATCAGTTACATTGAAGGGGACATAGCTTTTGAGTGGATGTTGAGGCTAATAAGCCATTGACTACTGAGCCAGCCCCCATTGACAAGTAAAAGTCATCTGGGGCTGATTGTTCGAAGACTGGTCAGTGCTAACCATTGGTTAAGAGGTATCAAAACCTATGTTTCCATGGTATTTAATACTGGTTAGTGCTAACCATGATTTGAGGAACCTGGGCCCAGAGTTAGACAGAGTAGCATCTATTAAGTCTCACTCCTAGGGTCAATGGATTAAGGGTAATTTAAATTAGTCCAGCCCGGGTTGCCAAAAGCATGTTTAGCACTAACCAGCATTAAATACTGTACCATGGAGACTTGTACATTTTGATACCTGTTAGCCAACAGTTTAGTGCTAGCCAGGCTTGGGGGGTTGGTTAGGTTCCCACTCAAAAATATTAAAAAATCGAGTCAGCAAAGTTTAAGTTTACACAACTCAGCCTCAACAGTGTCGATAAGTGGCAATCATGAAACTCTTCTGGATATCATTAACTGTGAATTTCAGAATTTTCTTAGCGATGATAAAAGAGGACAAGGCCATTGCAGTAGAATAATAGATTGTACAGTACAATGCATGAATATTGCAACTTGGGCTGTGCAATTCCCACTTTGCACAAATGGAAAACACACTGACCTCTTGCCATCCAGAACACAGCACCACCTCTTCTTCCTTGCTGGATTGTAAATGAGGGCGATTTAGTCATTAATTTATCCTTTCGTTCATTATTGTACTGGTTTGGAGCCGGTTCGTCTTCTGACCCTGTTAATTAGCAGAGAAAGAGTCACCTATTAGTGACATTCCATTGTGTAAAAACATTTGCATGCGTACAGAGTTATTAACAGCTGAATTCCCGTAACAATAATTATCATTGCAGCCACCACCTTGTCTCAGCAGGCTCCTCAGATACTGTGTTCATTATAATGTACGTTACATGATACCTCTAAAATCTTGGTGCATGAATTCAACAATACTATACCTTTCTTGTTTATGCAGAACTCCAACCTCTTGCCAAAGGTATGTGAGGGTGACTGATGCAAAAAGAGCTGTGGACTTCCAACAGTTGTTCTTGCAGAGTAATGTGCGGGCGATGGCCACTTAAACTGCAAAAAGAAAAAAATACACACATACTTTCTGCCTTCATTATTAAATTTTACTGTAGAAGAATAAAAATGCAGTGTGCTTACTATAAATAATATTGTTTTTTATAACTGTCTCACAAAACATCGACAAGTAAAATGTCAGCTCCCTCCACTGGCAAACACCACTCACCCTACCATCAAAATTTGCTCTGTAAGTCCAAATGTCTGGACTAGCAATCCACTGTTTGCTCCACGCTACCCGATCCCCTCCTTTAGCTGTACATAAAGAAAATAAAAATTATCCCAGGTAGAACTACAAAAGTACTATTGCAGTGAAGTCCTATAGACCTGCAAAAAAAGAATAGTACATTGTAAAATTCCCCGCTGTCAGATACAGCTTTCAAATGTTTAAGTTTTTCACCATGTTGAGCTGCAAATAGCACACAGCATTTGCAAGTACCACTAGCTATTGATATTATTATTTATCAATGCTCGCCAGATAAACACCATTGAAACCATTTCAGTTAATCCATTGATTCCGAAACTGCCCCACACTGACAAGCAAAATCGTCTGGCGTTAGACAGAGAAAAATCTATGAAGTCCTGTTAAGCCTTTTACTCCATGTAGAGACACGTTCTTCACTCTTCTGCACAGCAATGTTACCCAGGTCAATGGAGAACCACCCCATGGGAGTGAAAGAGTTGAAAAAGTGCAGCAAATTGGCTACAGTACCTTTTTCTGGTTGAGTTTTTGGTCTCATGGTATAAGATGGTGATTTTGTTCCCCAAGGAAGTCCGGAAGGTGGATCATACGTTGTTGGTTTGGGGCCTATCAAATCCAGTTGTAAAGGAGGACGTGATTGCAAGCACTCCTCCAGACCTAGAAAGAAGTTTTGTATAGGTAATCACATGATTTCCAGTGCAATTTGGAAAAAATGAGCATCAGTAAATACTTTCAAGACTACAAGTTGCACTTGCCCAATTAACATACATGCAAAAATTTCACCTTTATTGCACTAATTTCAACTATCTGCAGTGATTTCACTTTTCTGCACTCTGCTTGGGATTAATTAGGGTGTTCTCAACCACTGAAAATGCTGATAGTTTTGCATGTATATTATTACAATGATTATGACACTAATAATAATAATAATTAGTAAACAATCATATTATTA
>OX421448.1:11513285-11535785 GCA_949126865.1 Montipora capitata | reverse complement strand
GTACATTATTTCATATCAATTCAGGGGGTTTTCATCTTACGTTACAAGCGTTTTTCGCGAAGTATGAGGGACTCTACGAAGTCTTTTTTGCCTTAAGTCTTGCGGAATCTGGTGAGTGCCACCAGACATTCGACATACAGTCATCGGAAAGATTTTCATAGCACTCGAGAGGATGATTTTCAGCTGGGCTGGAAACGTTCGGACATTTTTATTGAGCCAAGTTAAGCAATCTCGCAAGGAGCAATTTTGGAGTTGTTTGCCTGTATCCTTTTAGGTATTTGGTATATGTAATTGTTATTCACAACTTAAAACAAATGCATTATGCAACAATGCTGGCCTTTTGCCATAACACATCGCGCTTGCGACCAGAATGCATTGCTCTGTGAAGAAGCCTTGAAATTGGCCTTATTATCGTACATGTTTGTGCAGTGTTCCTCACTTCCGGTAAGGTTTGTTAGAGCGTCCGTACACCACACGCTTGGTTTTTAAGTGACGTCATCAAAAAAATTATCAATCCTTTTGAGATTTGAGTTTAGCTCGTTATTAGAACAGCTGAAGACTTATCTTTTCACAAATTTTCAGTTTGATAGGGTTTTTCGTCTTGTGATAAAGCAAGGTTGAATTTCTAAGCTTTTGCGTGATACGATATTAGTTTAAAAAAGTGACTTATCCGCTGAGATTTTGCCATCTGAACAGTCCTTGTATAAAAATAAGTACTCGCATAGGTGTTTATGAGCCCTCAGAAGATGACTACAGGCTTTTTATAGTAAAACTCGATGACATACGTTTTCGTTAGCTTCCCGCCGCCATATTTGTACCCCTCAGAGGGACACAAACATGGCGTCTCCATGCAAAGCCTTATACATTGGAGTGAAACATTTCTTCGAATATCTCCCGCACGGAACATCGCACAGACCTGAGCCTTTGCAAGACTGTTTGAATATTCATCTTCTATTATCTCTCTTGATTTTTGACTTTATTGGTTTTAATGATGATGTGACAGTGAAAACCGGCAATTAGGGAAGGTGGAGGAAGATTATATTATCGATTTTGTATTATCCTCTTCCTCCGAGACAGAGGGAAGTATTCGCTGGAGCATCTAAAGGAAAGCAACTGTTTCCACAGAACAGTCATCGATGTCCTAAAGTGCTACTATGGCCAAAATTTCTTTGGATTTCAAACTGACTATGTTAACTAAACACTAAGTGACCCAAGTTTTAAGCCTTGATTAAAAAGCAAACACCTGTTTCTTTTAACTAGAATTTTGATATTTAATAGTCCCCTACTACTAACTTTAAAATCTTTAGAGAGCTGGATCGAGGAAGAAATGACGTCAAAGACTCACTAGTGCGTGTGTACGCGACTAGATAAATATGCAAAATGGGAGTTTCGGGCTTCAGACTTCTAAACTCGTGTTTTTCGCATAAAATAAGCTGCATTCACACACTGGAATTTTAAGCCAACCTCGTTCAGGAAGAGAGAGGACCCTGGGAATGAGGTTGATTATAAGCCCGAGTAAATGACGTCAATTTTCCCTAGATCCAACCCTCTGACGTCCAATCTAACACTCAGAGTAAACAGCAGGTGTTAAGCACACACTTTCAAAATCTAAGTAAAAAAAGGAAGTGATTTTTTTTATCACAGTAGTACTTAAGAAATCAAAGTACAAACCATGCCTTCCCCTAAGACGTTTTTGGCATTTGTTGCGAGGATAAAAACGTGGCGAGCCAGCGCTAGCCTGGACCTTTCCCCTAGTTTTGGGAAGCGAAAAAAATGTCCTCGAAACGAGGTCGGATTCTGTTGGATGAGGGCGTAACACGCCACAATCATTTAAGGTCGTAGCGCAAGGGAAGTTTTGAAAACAAAAAAAACACGATTCTGAAATTCGTTTATTTTAGGTACAAACGCCTTCTTTGAAAAACAAAAATTGATTGCGAGAGTGTGCCGTGGAGAGTTACCCTTTTCTATCCAACACAGTTCGCAGGTTCTTGAGACAAAGTAACAAATACCTCAGTTCATGGAAGAGCGTGTCACAAATTTATTCATTCTTTATTACTGCTGCTTTTGTTTGGAAGATTTACAAGTAGGCTGGGCACAAAACAGTATTTTGTATTTTTAACGCCTTTTTTTTTTCACTGATTTGACAACCAAAGATGGGGGATGCTGCTAAAGTTTGGTTTCGTCTACAAACCGGCGACATTTTCAAATTTTAATAAAAACTTAACAGAAAGACCTACCTACACTATAAAAATCAATTAAATATTCACATTTTTAGTTTTCCATTTGTGAGGCTGCCAAGCCTGGATTCCTTAAAAAATCCATTCAGAAATAATTTCAATTTTTTTTCTTGCGCGGCTCTTCATGTGAATGTGTGACCTGAGCCACGGAAGTCAGTTCGGGATCACTGGAGTTCGATAATTATTGCCGGATAACCAGTTTCATTTGCTGAAGTCATTGTTTGTACTGAGTGAGCTACATTTGTTCTCTTCTCTGTTTGAATTTTTTTCTCTTTAATATTTTCGGAAGATCTTCTGGAAATCTTGATCTTATTTCATACAACCTAAGGGGGAAATGATTTAATTTCTCATAACGCTATTGTCGGGGTCAAAAAGTTCCCGGAATGTGCAAGTTGTGTACATGACTCGATCGCAACGGTTGCAGCAGCGTCTTTATGAACAACTGATTTGCCTCAAAAAAATGTCTATTATAGAACAAACTATTAGTATATAGTATGTTATAAAAACAAACGTTCAGCCCTTTTTCCAAGAACGAAGAATATCGAAGACAATAAATGTACTTTATCTATGCCTGTTTTATATTTGAATCGCTGTCGCGAGGCGGGCCGCGTTGGGTGAGGAAACCCTCGAGATCTTCGATTAGTAAAAGAGCGGTGCTTTGCTATATTTATTGAAAATATACATTTCTATTCTTCAAACCAACTTTTCTTTCGTTCGCTTGTAAGAAAGGACACAAATTGTCGCTTATTTTCTCCGGAGTGGCTACATCAAGCAGAAAAAAACATAAACGCGCGCAAAGCACGCCGTTCGACAGAGCGTCTTTTTAACTCCCTAAGGGGAACCACGCACTGACTTGATGAGTGACTGTGTCTGCCGTCTAACTCGGCCACGAGAATTCTTCTTCCAAAGATTTGACAACACTTAGTGGCTTGCTTATACTGGAAACAGAAAGGAAGGAACGTTTGTTAACAATTCAAAAGAACAGTAGACAATAATAATCGACGAAAGTATGGCCACTGAATTCACCTAGGAAGAATTTACGACCGATGCTTATATCTCGGCTTCAAGTTTGACGGTAGCATAGAAAACAGCAAGAAGCAGATTCCTACGTAGACTCAGTAGCCTACAAAAAAGTTTACAATCTTGAAGAAAGCTGGTTGAAAAATGAGGAAATAAATTAACACATTTCGAATCATATTAATTGGTTTTTGAGGAGAGGGGAAAACCGCAGTACCTGGAGAAAAACCTTTCGGAGCACAGCAGGGAACCAACTAGCCTGTTCTAGGCTCCCAGATGGTAGGGAAAGAGAAAAAAAATGCGTGCGAAAAATGAGTGGGGGCTTGGGTCGCCTCGACCCAAGCCCCCATTCACTTTTCCCACGCAGTTGTTTTCGTTTTCCCGACTATCTGGGAGCCTGGAACAAACTCAACTCAAATATGACGCCGAGTCTAGGAATCGAACCCGGGCCACATTGGTGGGAGGCGAGTGCTCTCACCACTGCGCCACCCCTGCTATCCACATTAAAATACACGCAAGTTCAATTTTTCAAGAATATCGATCTCTGTTAACTGAAATAGAAGAAATGAATAGCGATGTATCTTTTTTAGATATGGTAGCTTTTGTTTTTGTCAAACGATGTCGTCAAAGCGTGTGGAGCAAGCGACTGACAAACAAAATTCGCGAAGTGCGATTTGCGATGGAAATGTGAAATTAAAAATGTCGAAAGAAGTTTGGTCGGGTTGCAAATAAGTTTCTCTCATAACAGATTAAAATACATCAAGTTATTACCTGTTAAATTCTTCCCTTATCTCGTCCACCTTCGACGGATGGCAGCAAACGGCAAACGAAGACCGTGCTGGATCAAACAGCGGGGCCACATAATCGTGCCCTACCCTGATCAGGTCTTCTGAAGACACTTGGGAGACCTTGGCCAGTAAAGATCTATGGTCAGAAAAAAAGAAATGTAGTTTGTGTTTACCCCGGCACTTAGAGCGAGTTTCAATCGAGTGTCGTAAAACCAAAACCAAAGTAATTACTTTGGCCAATCAAAAAGAACGGAGACCAATCAAAACTCGAAATAATTACACGTAGCCGACACAAAGCGCGGTAAAATGTGCACCCGCGAGCCACGATTAGTTTCGGTTTCACTTCTGATTGGTTGAAAAAGTGGCGAGAGAAATTTAAACCAATCACTGAGTGAAGTACAGTAAACACCCGCATATAAGAACACTTTTTTCAGGTTTAAGGCTGATCGTGTTCTTATTTGAGGGGTGCTTAGTGAGAAATAAGCCTAAAACTGTTCTTAAAATATTCTTAAAATTGGTTTCAGAAATACTTCAAATTATACATTACTAGAGGTTTAATTAACATACAATGCTGTTTTTGTAATAGATTTTATAGTTTGTAATGGGCCTGAACACCATAGTACTTTGATATAAGTTACTGTGCTGTATTGTTTCCTTATCCTAATACCCTTTTCCTTTGTATTAAGAACATGTTTTATTTATCAGGCTGAATTTGTTCTTATTTATATGGTGCTTTCTTTTATGAATGTTACACTGTACTGGTGAAAACATACTATTAAACTAGTTTTAAAACTTATACACACTTGAACCGTGACACTGGAAGATACCTGCTCCCCCACATCTGGGACAATCTGTTGCGGTCACGTGTTGCTAAATCACGTGACCGTTAACAGTTTACCGGTTCACAATTCTTCTTTTTCATTTATATGTGAACAAGCCTCCGAGAAGGAGCCGAAAGCTCGTACGCTTCAACTTTCTATAAGTACTGTGTATAAGTTTTAAAACTAGTTTAATAGTATGTTTTCACCAGTACAGTGTAACATTCATAAAAGTATTTACATGGAATTAGGACCTGAAGGTTTAAAGAGAACAAGAATTTTGGAGAACACGTCACGCAAGATTGCCCGCTTCAGAAACCATCTTCACTTCAGCCTGCATTGTAAACACCATAGCATCATTCCAGTTAGCCTAAAACTATCGACCACGGTGAAAGGGGGCAAGGCAGAGAAGATCATCAACACAACAGAAAAGGCCCTACTGAACGTCCGAATAAGCCAAATCCATCGAACATTGACATCACTTGAGACACAGAAAATTCGCGCGAAGGAAAACATCGCAGAAATCTTGCATAACAACGAGTCGCTCAAATCCCAGGTGTACGCCTTCACTGAACAAGCTCAACAAAAGGAACACGAAATTTGCAAGTTTAGACAGATAAAGAAATTCCACACGTTACAACAGAAAACAACAAACCATCGAAGGGACAAAAGAACGCAAACTCCTATTGTTCAAGATCATTGCTGTTCAAAGTGGGTGAAGAATTTTTCCAACCGAGATTTAAATGCCACTGAAACGCGTTTGCTTTCAAAGGGACTCAATTTTGCGGTCGCCTCTAAAAAAATACCAGTCGTCGAAATCGTCACGGCCGTTGAATCAGCTTGCCTCAAATTGAATAAAAGTGATGCTGACGACCTGCGTTCCAGTGTAAACAATATCTTAAAAAAACAACGCAGTCCGAACACACAATCCAATCTATCAAAGGAAGAACAACGAGCCTTACAAGAACTCCGCAAAGACAGAAATATCAAGATATTACCAGCAGACAAGGGCCGCTGCACAGTCTTACTGAATACAGATGATTATAAGAACAAGTGCAAAGCCATGCTGAATGACGAACAAACTTACATGAGACTCAAGCGGGACCCAACATCAACATACAAGAAAGAACTGGTTTCTGCCCTTCAAGAACTGAAAGAAAAAGGCGCTACTGATACCAAGCTGTACCGAAAATTATACCCAACAACAGATGCCCCGCCGAGATTTTATGGACTACCCAAGATTCACAAAGAAGGTGTCCCACTACGCCCAATTGTGAGCACTGTCAACACCATCACATACCAGTGTGCAAAACACCTTGCAGATCTAATCACACCCGTGGTGGGTCAGTCTAACAGTTATGTGAGAAATTCTCAGCATTTTGCTGAGAAGATGAGGGAAAGTCATGTGGATGACACAGAACAGCTTCGATCCTATGACGTCAAATCCCTGTTCACCAGTGTACCGGTTGATAAGGCAATTGAATTAGTGGAGAAGAAACTTCGACAGGATTCCACCCTGACAGACCGCACAAATATGAATCCATCTGACATCGCAAAGCTCCTCACCATCTGTCTCAACTGCACTTATTTTGTGTTTGATGGTCAGTTCTACCGTCAGATTCACGGAGCACCGATGGGGTCACCAGTCTCACCACTGGTCTGCAATTTATACATGGAAGCCTTTGAGGAATCAGCTATTTCGACCGCACCCATCCCACCTGGGTGGTGGCTCAGATATGTGGATGACACTAACTGCAAGATAAATTCAAGTGATGCCGATGAATTTACACAGCACCTGAACAGCGTCGATCCTAACATACAGCTCACGACGGAAACAGAGTCTAATGGAGAATTAGCGTTTCTCGACACGTGTACTGTACGGCAGGATGATGGCTCACTGAGAATCAAAGTGTATAGGAAACCTACCCACACGGACCAATACCTCAACTGGGAGTCAAATCACCCACTGGAGCATAAGATGAGCGTTGTCCGTACCCTGTTTCACGGGGCCAACACAGTTCCAAGCCACCCTGAGGACACCAATGCGGAGCTAGAACATGTCAAGGCAGCCCTCAAAGATTGTGGATACCCGGAATGGGCATTACAGAACTCAGACAGCACTAACAAATCTCAAAAAAGCCAACACCATCTACCTATTAGACGAACCGCCATCGTCATCCCATACGTCAAAGGGCTGTCTGAGGAGTTACGACGCACATTGAAACAACATGGGGTGGACACTACATTTAAACCACACAATACCCTCAGACAACTGTTGTCGTTTCCGAAAGACCCACAGAAACAAGAAGACACTTGTGGCCCTATTTATCGGGTTACGTGCCAAGGGGTGGACTGTGGCAGCTCGTATGTGGGAGAGACCGAGCGGACTTTGAAATCGAGGTTCGCGGAGCATCTTAGACCAAGCAGCGCTTTGTCTGAAGTCTCACAGCACATACACAGGGACTACCCTGGACATAAGGTTGAAGTAGAGGTGTTAGACCATGAAGAGGCCATCTATATCCGGGTTCATAGGCCGGACTTGAACCGTGACACTGGAAGATACCTGCTCCCCCACATCTGGGACAATCTGTTGCGGTCACGTGTTGCTAAATCACGTGACCGTTAACAGTTTACCGGTTCACAATTCTTCTTTTTCATTTATATGTGAACAAGCCTCCGAGAAGGAGCCGAAAGCTCGTACGCTTCAACTTTCTATAAGTACTGTGTATAAGTTTTAAAACTAGTTTAATAGTATATGGTGCTTTATTGGCCAAATTTCAGTCTGATGTTCTTAATCCACTTGTTCTTATATGCGGGTGTTTACTGTAATGCAAAACCAAAGCAATTCGCTAATTACTTTCGACAATCAATTAAAAACCGCTCTCATCCTAATTCATTCCAAAGGGCCGTGTGTACCAGATCGAATCGCAAATAGGAAATACAGGTTTTCGAGAAGTGGGGAAGCCTAAATCCCCGGGGAAAATTTGTAGTTGTTGTTGCTGCTTGTCACCTACAAACAGGTAATACTAGTTCGGCCCACCGGGGTATTATTTGCCTAAAAGCAGAAGGCAACAAGTAAGCGCGCCGTTCATGAACTCAAGCAAAGCGGAAGTCAGAAGCAAGCCAAGTCACCAATGGTTAGAGGAAAGACAATGCAAATCTGGTGCCCGAACTGTTCGAGATAAAGTGCCATTTACAATCGGACCTAGCTCAAGGTAGACCAACTCCCCTACTTCTGTTTAAACGCAATGCGCTCTATCACACAACGGTGACGAGAAACAGCAGGATTGGAGTATAAGCCGCAACTTATAAAACAAACGCGACAAAGTAACAGTACTCCTCTCTCCCCTTTCCGAAATATTCACATGCGTTTTTAATTTATCTCGTCTTCAATTTTATCAAATAGTGCCAAAAATAGGACATTTTTGTCATTTACGTACTTGTTATAATCGGGAGCAACATTCTTGAACTGTGACACTAAACTCTAAAGTACGAAAGAAACAAAAAAAGAATTAAATAACGTTTTCTTCTATCAACGACGAGAACTGCAAAGAAAATAAGATACAAGGCGTGAGTGAAATAAACTTCACGAAGTCTACCCATACCGGCTTTTTTCCTCAACTTTCAATATCACTCGTGTCCACAAAAAATTGTAAAAAACGTCATTCAGAGTCCCCCAAGCCCTTCACTACTTTGCCATTACCACAAAATCACACCCTATGAAGCCTATATCTGTAAATTGTAATTTGAGGATAACTTCGTCAACCTCGTTCCCAGGGTATCTTTGTCGATGAGGACAATGGACACCCTGGGAACGAGTTTGTAACTTCGTTTGTATTCCATGAAGCGCGTGACAGTCATTGTGATGCAAACCTCTGGGCCCAGGCGCCCAGCTGTTCAAAAGCCGATCAAATTTTACCCTTGATGAAATACCGAGTCGGTGAAGTTTGAATTTTGCCCGAGTGAAGTTTGAATTTTTATGTCGAAGGAACACAAAAGTTTGAGTCAAAACTGAAGGCTTAAATCTTGCTAAAACTTCATTGATCAGTAAACAAACTACAATTATGTAGGAACAACCAACCCACCAATTCTTATCTACAGAGAAAGACTAATTTTTTTGAATGAACGTATTGTATATGTGAAGTGCGGGAAATGTAGAAGAGATCATCGCGCTTAACTGGAAAATTTAAACAATGGGCCTTACTCAGACGGCGGCCATGTTGAGTCCCGAGGAGATTGAAAACAATGGTTTGTTGGGGGTGCTCAGTCTCGCGGGCTCAGAAAACCTGGTTGTGGTCATTGTTATTTAAGGTTTTTCCATTGTCCCTTGTAGACACCTGAAAATTCAGGATCGAACCCATGACCTCTGCGATTGCTGGTGCATTGCTCCACCAACTGAGCTATGAAGCCACAAAGTTGGGAGCAGGTCAATTTGTTGGCCTCATTTGTTCCAGTGAAAAGGGAACAAAAGCGACAATTGCTTAAATTGTCCAGTTAAATGCGCGGATCACTTCTACATTTAGTAATTTTTTCATGTCTCGGAAGCTTGGGTTCCACCCAGGCGGTCGAAGGACTGAGTGAGTTCACCACCAAAGAAAAAGGTACAAATAGAAAAAAGAAAGGATTCCTCTAACGAGGAAATACGGAGAAGCTAACATGTATAAGTCGCTAGAGTCCACAACCCACAGAAACCTGGTCAAACGTGCTGACCTGTGATGCGGCGGATGAGACACTTTTCTCACGTTCAATGATTTCGAAGATGACACTGCTGATGGCAGATTCCAGTTCACTGGCATCAAAGGCCATTTCACCTGACAGATAGCCGTTCTAAAAAAATACAGACAAACAAAATGCACGAATAATTCTCTTCCACTGCATAAAGGGTGTGGTAGAAGGCTGGAGTACTGTGGCTAGTGTGCGGCCATTGCCAGCCATGTGGGAGCGGTAATAATGACCAACAATAATAAGTAAGTCTAAAGCTTATGTAACCGAGAACGTGTTCTACTGAAATTAAATCGCATTAAATTTAAAGCAAATAAATTCAAATGATAAATTTCCAAGAGAACGGTAGAAGACAAATGAAGTAATCACGAAAACTCTACTCGGACCTGAGAGGCCGAGAACCTACCAATTCAACCCACGCATGGCGGTGGGTACAGGAAGCGAGTCTGGAAGACTCGGACACTGGTAGATGGCAAGTACCCTCAAAACTTTACCAACTCCGTTTACTCATTTTATAGTCTACGAGTCCCAGGGATCAGTTCCCAGGCACCTATCATCTTCTCAGCTTGATGTAGTTGTTGACAGCCTCCATAATGCATTTACTTACAACAATTTCCTGAGTCTTCTTGTAGGCCTTCACCAAATGCGTTGACTTGATAAGGAGTAGGTACAAAAGTCCATTCTCGGGGTTAACGCGCATTCTACGAATACAACAAAGTGGAAGATTGTAAAACAGTTAGCATTTGTCGTAAGCAGTCCTGAATGCATCGTTTGAAAAGTCAAGCTAAATGCATATCAAACACTGTCAAGCAAGACAATATGAGGCTAGAGAGGGAATCCCGCGTATTTGGCCCTATATGTTGCAGACTCCTTGAGATGTCACGCAACGCTCCCGAAAGAGACTAGATGACAATTATATCAAATCTATTGCTAGTTACGTCACACTGCGTGGTCATTTCAAGAACGACACCTTATCTGTCAGTTGGTGTGAGAGTGCTCCACGTGGTCATAGGAAAAACAGATAAAAAATAACCTTCACAGCATGCGCGCAATCTTCAGTACAAAAAATCAAATAAGTAACATGGGGAACAGAGATTCGCCCTCTTAAATCTCAAATTCTATATTGAGTCAAGAGATAAGGATACGTACGCATAGCCGTAAGACAATCCTAAGCCACGAACTTGACGCCATATAGGACCCTGTGAATGACACATGCACCCCAAAATTAAGACAGGAATTACAATTTCAGCGATCATGGCACCTTGAGCATGGCAAATGGAAACCTGCTATACCTCCAGCGTGGTAAGACACTCCAAGAAAACCATAATGGGCGCGAGATCGGGATGATCGAAGCTTTCAACACACCGAGTAACTTGGAAGAGAAATGAAGACTCAACCGATCCAATACCCGCAATTTTTCCATGCACAGGATCAGTGACCAAAAAGGAACTGGCCTTCTGTACGGGAGGAAGGCTAAAGAATGTACGAAAAGATAAAATTCTCGTCAGTAATTGGCTGGCGGTATTGTTAAAGCGAGAGGCAAACATAATTAATGAGCGGCGAAGCCGCGCAGAGAATGGGGAGGGGATTCCGTTGCGCCCCTTCCCATTCTCCGCGCGGCTTCGCCGCTTGTTAATTTGCCTCTCGTGCCAGCAATACAGCCCGCTAAGCAGGCTAGTTAGTAATATCCAGGGCCGCTTTACAGAGGGAAAAAAAGGAAACGAAAAATTACCCTAAGCATGCAAAAATGAATGCGACAACGTTTAAAAGCAGGATACTGAATTAGTAATAGAGACTGAAATTCCTTGCTATAATTATTTTGATGAAAATAAATTCACTCAGGGAGGGAAAAGAATTATGACACATGTTGGATTACTCTGAGTGAGGCTAATACAAGGCCATGGGGTTCGAGTCCCTTCACGCATTGATTTTTTGTTTGTCAGATTTTGTTTCATTAACCACGATTACCTACTCTTAGAAAATAGTTCCATGTCTGCAATTTCAATCTACGGCTTTCGTATATTCTCTCCATTACACTTTCGCCCCTTACGGATACAAAATGAGCAAGTACCAGATGGCGTGGTAACCCTGTGGCGTTGTCAGTGTGTGAAGCGCAATTTCATTGTCATGGGTTGGATATAGAAGATGCAAGCCCGTGATAATGGAATGAATCACGAGGTACGTGTCAATCAAACTAAATGATGAAATTTCAATGATCAGTGTACTGTTCGGACGTACGGAAGTAATGTAGCAAAAGTTTAACGACACATGCACAGTTACCGCGGTGAAATGTTTGGTATATGATGTAACAACTAAATGGTGAAAAAGTGTTGACGGGCCTGCGCGACTTCTGCCGTTTGCAAGTGATTCTAAAATCTGTGCCTTCAAAGTTTAGCTCTGACTAAAATGTCCTTTAACGACTTTCCTTTGCGATATGATAGTATGGGTGGCTCCCTAAATACTTCTCTAAGGTGCGGTTGGTTTTGAATAAGGTGCCATTTCCCCATTAATATATTCTTGAGGTTAGGTAAAGTCGGGTGGTATTGTGTTTCAAGCAAATGAACGGAGAGGGAAGATAACAGTTGCTTAGGCCTTACTTGTTGGGTATTTCAACGGAGATATTTGGCAGTAACTTGGTTTTCCATAGCACATGAGGATTGTCCGGCAATCTGTTTACATCAGCGGCCACGTGCACTCGCAAGTTCGACGGGTGCGTTAGGAGTGAGCGCAGTTTCTCAACTTTTGCAATAACCTAAAGCAAATCCGAAAATTACATCATTTAGAGTGAAAAAAGAAAACCGGCGTACATAGAGAGATTAGAGACATTTTTGCGCCAGACTAAGCTGGGGTCATCCAAAGACCAAGTACCCTGACGATATTGCTTGACTCATGAGCTCCGACTTTCCACCAAGCCCTGGGGTATGAGTTTCTCGACTCAGGACCAGACCTCTTGAAGAAGAATTGCCATGACCGCTTCTGCTCTGTTGGGACGTGACGCAATCGACAGACAGAAGGGTTTTCTGATTACGCACGTTTTACCTCAGTGGTGCAGTTGTTTTAGGAGATTTAGTAAAACATTTCCACGCTCAACCACGAAAAAGGGAGCAGCCATGTTTGTTCTTGGCAATTTTATCAGTTCCTCAGTTTAAACGGCCGAAACTCAAAACAATTTTTGCCGTAAACAGCTGGGAACTTGTCACGCGAATAAACAGCAAAGAATCTCATGTCAAATCGTAAGCGTGTGTCTGTGAAATTTAAATGGTAACAACGCAAACATGACCGCAGGAATAAGCTCACGTGACTTTTCAGGTCCGCTGTTTTCGTGGACAAAAAAAAGAACTACGTTTAAGGCGAACCGAAAATAAAGGGATTTTCTTGGTTTAAATACAACAGAAGCCCGGCCGTTAGCCGCGAAACGCGAAGCTTTAAGAGATAAAACAGCATAAGACAAATACAGCAGAAAAGCAACAGCCAATACTTACTCACTAAGACCCATCAGTCAAATAAAATAAGAAATTCAAACAAACTAAGGTGACAAAGGTGTTATTGTCGTTTATCAAACGCTTCTTACACTGTAACAGTGTCACAAACCTCGGCTGGATTATTCTCAAGGTCGGTCAGAACTTGGTTTAGGAAACTGTACTGTCGCACCATATTGGCTGAAAACATATTGCTGTCTGAAATAGATACAAACGCCAGTTAGGACAGCGAAACAGCGCATGCAAGAGGTTAAGAGAGCGAGATTCGTCTCGAAAAAGAAGACTGTTGTTTCCTTCCTGTGGATTTTGTCTTCAGTATTCGTTCCAGCTTGCGGCGTTTTTCCCTGCTCGCAGAGGTCTCTTTTCTTTTGTGTTCCCTGCCTGGGCTGACGAGTACGGGAAAAGAGACGTCTCATGCCATGGGTCGAAACTCACTGTGTTAAGCATGCGCGGCGATTACTTAGCGACCGAACCCTCACGTGATACTTCATGTTGTGTGGGCTCACTTAACAACGGCGGTATTACTGTAAAGGAATGCGCGGGACACAGCGGGCTCAAGGCAAAGTCATCAAACATATCATGGGGTATGTGATTTGAAGAGTGCCGTCCAAAAACCGTTTTCCCCCTTAAAATGTATTATGAAAAACGTTTGCCTACTTTGTGTAAAAGCAATGTCTCTGATGAGAGTTTTGGCCACAATTCGTCCCTCTCGTTTCATTCTGTCGAAGAAATAACAAAGAACAAACCATTTAACAATAGCTTTCTTTCAAGTTCTAGCGAGAGGTCAAACGCGAAGCACGCTATCGCGTCTCCTTTCGCGTGCGCCCGCGCGCAACATTTCGCAAACACGAGTTATTCAAGCTGCTCAGGAGCCAAAATTTTATGATGGACTCACCTTGCAACGTCGTTCATCATCTTCCTGCCGACAATTTCCAGCCTTTCTTTCGTGAACTGAGTTTTGTAAAGCAGCTCGTGCAACCAATTAACTCCTTTGTCGTACTTTTCAACTTCAAGCTATATAAAGAAAGGAAGCGAATCTCTACATTTGCATGGTTTGGTTTAATTTCTTTTGTTTTGATGCGTAAATCTTGATATCCAATGAGGAATCAGATGAAAACAACGTGTGGTTTGGATACCATATCCAAAACACGTGTGGTTTTTATTTAGGTTTTCATTGGGTTTCAAAAGTCATGCACGTAACGAATTTATCCATTTTTGATAGGATTTTGAGCTCACGAATTATTAATGAGTTTGAGAAGTACCTGTATCTCATGTCATATCCAAAGCCAAGCAAATTGGTCAAAGTTAACTTTGAAAGGATTCGCATTAGATAGCATTAATGTGTTATGCCAAAAACAACACGATGAAATTAAAGTAAAATGAAGTACAGGCTGTTCTGAATAAACGTTGAGGCTGGGCGAGCCGAGAAGCTAATGCCACGGCAATTATTCCCATATCTGTGTTGGCTACTTCACTCAGAGGACTCTGCTACTTTTTCCCCTAAACTGAAGTAAAGCAAGAACGATTCTTCCAGACCTAACATTGTAGTTCATTTTGACAATGACAGCAGTCGCTTCCTGCAGAAGTTCTTATAAAGCAATACTCCACAAAAATTTGCGCGCAAATATGGCGGAGCGAAATCTGGGAGCAAGAAGCTCCGACTTCTCGCCCATTTTGCGTAACTCTGAGCAGAATGAGCGAAAGCAGTTCCTCACAACCTCTTTTCATTGGATCATCGGTATAGGTCGCGAGTGGTTTTGGGACACATTCTTTGTATTCTATGTTCAAATGCAACTACATATACCAACCTCGTTCCCAGTGTCTCTATTGTCGTTGATCGACAAAGAGACCCTGTGAACGAGGTTGCTATATATAGAAGTTTAATGCGCCCGTGGAAATGATGGGAAACTAGTTGCTTGGCGACTAGCCAAAAATTGGCTAGTGCATGACTTTGTAGAGCCTGCAGACCAGCGGGATAATTTGTCCATCCGACCGGTGTTTATACGGAGGTCGTATGTTCGAATCCTGCCTCGGACTATGGACGCTTCCCATTGACAGAACTGACCGGCCAGACTGGAGATTTGGAAAGACAAACTCCACAACGCCTTCAAATTAACACACTTCGAGGATTATATATACTCCTCCAGAAGAATGCGAGGGATTATGATGCACGTGTTCCCCCGTATTGTTCCATTTTCTCTGCAAACTGACGGGTCTTAGATCTGGTCGGCCAGTTCTGACAAAAAGAAAGCGCCCTATGCGTTTTAAGCTGTCCTTTCGCCCGTCAGCACGCAACTAGTTTCTCATTCTATATTCATTTACGTTTACTATTTTCAAAAGCAATCACGAGGGCCGATGTTATGTTTGTGGCCTCAAAGTAAAGGATAGAGCAAAGGCGTGTTCTTGAATGAATACTGCTCATTTTACCTTGAGTGACACACAAGCAAGTTGTGAAAACTGCTCCGGCATAAACCTTTGTCCCTTTGGACCAAGACAAGACACCTGGTCAAGAGTGTCAGCTGCCAACTCCGCCACAACTTGATCATAGGGAACAAGAACTGTAACAAAGGAAACCAACTTGTATTGATATTTTTATCATATCTCTTCCAAGGGTGGCAAGCGTGCTATGATTGGGTGACTTGAAATTTTGATAAAACATCTATTTCTAGCACGTTTTTCACGTTGTTTATGTGAACTAAACTTGTGAAACTGTTTGAATATTGCAAGCAACCATTTCAAAAAGCTAATAAGAGTTATTCGTTTTTCGGATCATTTTTGATCATTTGCGCGGCAGTTGAACGTTCCTCTTGACTTCAACTAGTTTCGTTTCCGCCCGCCTTATTACTTCAGAGATGTAATAAATATCTTACTAAACTTGTTTTCTTGGCTCACACTTTAAGTTACGGATCCTCGTTTTTTCCCGTTGAAAAACATGCCCCGCGCGCGCATAACGGAAACGGAAATGGAAATAAACTCGGTCCGTAACAAACACCACGGACTTCGGTTAATAAGAGGCATTTATTGCAATAGGCCAGTTTCGTATTCTAACGGTTGGACTGGATCTAGCATGAAGTGGAGGCTAATGCGGGCAAATTAATTTGCATTTGAAAAGATCTGCCCGCATTAGCCTTCATTCCATGCTAGATCCAATCCAGCCGTGAGAATTCGAAAATGGTCTAGTAGATGAGGCTGAAAATGATGTGAACAATGAGTCACAACTGATTCAGAAAGCAAGGTAAGAGTACACTCTCACTACTACTTAGTGAGGTAGTGCCATTCAACGGATTCAAGGACGATGCCTACTATTGTTATTGCGCACACGTTCTGCGCATCTAGAGATACTCGGGTTTCTTATCGATGATGCTTACTAATAAAAGGATATTTTTGCGCAGTTTAAAACTAACCGGAGGAAGTAGATCTTAGTAAGTTCTCTTGGTATCCAAAGCTGAAGAAAACTGGGGATAGCCATGCATTTGTGAGAGATAATTAAGCTTCAACTTGAGAAAGAACGCCATACATTGTTTTGTATTTTAAAGCTTTTCACAACTACTATTCATGAATTATCCTTGGAAAATTCGCGGTTACCCCCCATTTTTTTTTTGGATTTCAATAACACTTGTTAAGATCTACATTTCCTGCATAATCATAAACCGGGGCAAAAATATCTTTGAATTAGTAGGCACCTTCCTTAAGGGTTATACCGGCAGAGGACATATTAGGGCTTTAAAGGGAAGACATTCTGGGAGAACCACACTCTACAATGTATGCCTTTTTCTTGAGATAAACAAATGTTTCATCCGTTTTACCTCCATCTCTTAGTATCGGAGATTCAAACAACACTTCTAGGTAAAGGCTAAGGAAAGGTTTCAGCTCCACCGGCACAACTGCTGTGTCCAACATTACTGATAGCTGAAATTAACGCAAAAGAAATGTCAATTCATCAAGGAGGAAGTTAATTGATTGCAATGAAGAAGTTGTTCGATTCGATTGTGGCAAAAGTAACCAGTTTGACAATAGGCCAATTTGGTATTTTCACGCCGCGCGGTTGCACTGGAACAAGCATGGACAGGAAGTGAGCGAGGGGAATCCTTTCATTAAACAAAAACAGAATTTTTAAACCAAAGGAAATACTGTTTACAATCAAATTTGCTTGAAAATTTACCAAGGAAAGTGTTTTTGTCCGAAATAAATGAATTTCAGAATCGATTCTTTTTGTTCTCAAATTTCAAAGGCGCCGTTATTTTGAGAAATTGTGACGTTTAACGGCTGCCCTATGTTATCACACAAAAGCGTTTTCTGTCAGAGCAACAGGTCAACAGTAACACGTCACAAATATTCAAGATGGCGGAGTCCGGGTAATGTAACTAAACTTGAGCGATTCTGAAATTCATTTCTGAATGGCTCAATTGTGAATCGTGTTTTTGAAAATTTTGAATGTAAAATCTTGATACTCGTTTCAGCGTAGCCTTGTAAATTTCCTTTTGTATGCAAAACCGGGTTGTTCCAGTGATAATTCAAATGGAACAGACTTGTCAACTGGAACGTTCTCGGAAAAAAAAAGGACTGCCTTCAGAAGTACTCCTCTTTTGGCCGAAATGATCGCCATCGGAGAATCTACGTTGCCATGCTCCTACATGAATCGGCAGCCATGTTTGTTATTGTAAATCGTTAGTTCCCAGTCTCTTAAAGAGATGAAAAAGCGACTCCGCGCAAAGGGAGCACGCTTGTGCCGTTCTGTTTCGATTTAGACAAAATTGTTCTGTTCCTTTTAACAGGACATTCTCTTCAGTTTTTCCATTCATATGGAAAGCGCCCAAGAGTATAGCATATTTTTCCACACACTTCAGTCAGAGTTCTCACCTTTACAAATAACGTCGACACATGGTCCAGCTGAAACGCGTATGGAATCTCTGTCACGGGGAACTTGACGGCTTCGGGTTCCGCATGACTGCAGCCATCTTGCCTTCTGTTGCTGAACATTTTGATTGGGTGAAAACTGATGCTGGATGTCGAGGGCACAGGGAGACTGGTGACTATCTCTGGTGGAGGAGAGACCTAAAAATTAAGCAAATCAAAGGGTCTTTTTTACTTTATTATTGAATGCAAGAAGTACTTACAACGGTTTTAAGTTCAATATTTCAAGAATGGTTCCAAAAGAAATATCCAGGTAAATACTGGTATTGAAAAAGAAAACAACCGTATTGAAGAGATGCATTTATAAATGGTGTCGACTTGGACATACTCGAAAAAACTCCGAGTTCTCAAGAAATTCTTTTTTCCAAGGGTAACACGTGACAGTGAATTAACCGACTGCGCTACGCCTGTCTCTGTAAGTCATTTGGAAGGTCAACCACTGACTTACAAGAAAGCAAAGGAGCGCTAATTGGGGACATTGTAAACTGAAATTAACAATGACAGCAAATCAAATCAAATGTTGGTTTTTGAGGAGAGGGGAAACCGCAGTACCCGGACAACAGGACAATTGTGGGAACAAAGAATTTAGATTACGTTCGGGTAACAAACGACTGGCACACTGCAATGCCACATTCTCGGCATTTCACTGAAGAAGATGGTGGATACACGTAACCTCATTGTCTTGTGTTGCCTTTTCAAGCCTCTGTCGTTTGATTTTCAGCCCCTCTTCACCCAGCAATTCTCTTTGAGCTGCAACTCTCTTTTTCTCAGTTTTTGACATCTCCGTCATTAGCTCAGCGCTAGGTTCGCCAACAATCTACAAAACAACACGCAGTTTGGTTGGTGAGTGATCTTTCAAACCCTCACTTGTAAGACGTACTTTCAGGGATTTGAAAGTATAGTGAGGAGAAGGTCGTGCTGCCTTTGTGATGACATCTACAAATGGCTGGGCTCTCAATTCTTCTCAAATGAAGATGAACACACCTTCACATTTGCTTGTTAAGCCTTAGGAACGTTAAAGAACCCGCTCACAGTTTAAAAAAATGAGGGACAAAGTTCACTGTGAAATTGTAAATGGTTTGAAGAGTCATATCTGTAGTCTTGAAAAGGGCTGTTTAGGATGAAATTGACTGGCGTATCGATAATCTGAGCGGAAGTCATCTTCAGAGTCAAGTGATATGTGTAACGTCAGCAGATGGTATAAATATTCTGGTCGTTGCTGTGGTTGGTAAACGAAGCCGTGATGATATTGGTCAACTGTCAGATAAATACATTTTATCTCTGCCACCACAAGATTGGCTGGATTTGCTTAAGGGGTCTTTAAGTTAACAAGATCGCTTTCAGCAAGAAGTCAGGCTTTTTACTAGATGCTTAAATCTTGAATTAGGTTATGACACTTGGAACGTTTATGGGTATTTCATAGAAATCAATTAACTACACTGTAACTGTATAACATTATCAGCAGGGGTTGATTTTCTTCCTTACCACAACACCTGGTGAGGAAATAAAATATTTCTTCAGAAAATCTACCCAGTAGTCCACTGACTCATTCTGAAGCTTTTCCAGGTTTTTGATTACGTTAACTCTAGCTTGAAGGTCCTCTGGTTTAGAAGAATACAAAAAGTCGCTAACTATGATATCAGCAAAAGTATCGTGCGGACGATTTTCAAACTTATTCTTTGTGTCCAAGATTTTGCGATGAATAACCACACCCATGCGCTTCATGTCTATGGATTCTTTGCCATCGGCAATGTTTCCCAACACCTCCTTGATCTTTTCTTTTGTTGCAGACAGCTTTTCAAATGGAACATTTTCAGCCTTTAAAAGCAAAGAAGTTGCAGAGAATTCCAAAACATCACAAGAAATGTCACTGCAAAAGGGATCTGGAATTTCCACAAGTTTTTGCTGCAGGGGTGCAATTGGAGTATCTGTTAGGTAGTCAAGCATAACTGAAAGCGCAGCCATACTGTATTGATCAATGCAGGGAGGTCCTCTAAATCCAACTAGGACGGACCCTGATTCTTCATCTTCAGTTGGGAACTTGATAACTTTCTCGACAGTTTCATGCAGGAATGGGACAGGATTTTGCCATGGTCTTTCATATGGAGGCAAAGCTTTCTAGAAGAAAAAAATCAGTAATGAATCAAATCACAGATCATTCAATTGCAAAACAATCTTATTTTTGTGAGGCTAAAACAATTTTTAGGAAAGTTAAAGTAAAGACAGTGCTAGACAGTGATTGTTGCCCATGGCAGCTTGAGGGGGGAGCTTTTTTTACTTGCTCAAAGTTCTAGGTCAGTTAATAAGGTCCCTTTTAAGCCCTCATTGTTTATTATCATGTTCGGTAAAATAAGAGTTTCAATGAGAGTTTCAATGACTGCGGTTCAGTGTGATAGGGCCACTGATGGCGGCTACTTTTAGGTTAGCCATGGATCTTTGACTAATAAAATACACTGTTTACATTGTGTATTCTTTCCCCCAACCTCAATGGGCCCAACTCTGCAAACTTTTAAGGTATCACTCACTTATTTTGGTAAACAAGTAGACAGGTTACTTAAATTTTACACTTTCACTGGTTCTCAAAAATTGTCCAGCACACTTTCTCAAAACCATGGTTCAGGTGAAACAGCTGTGAAACTGCAAATCCTTTAACATTAGTATTCTTATCAAGAAATAAACCATTTGCCAAATGAATTAGGCTTCATGAAATCCAAGTATTCTTGTCTTGCCTTAGTAACAATTTTGTCCTCAAATGGCTTGAAAGTCTCAAATACTTTCTTGGAATCAATCTGTCCAGTGATGATAACACACAAATTCTCTGGTCGATAAAACTGCTGATGGTAGTTGCAAACCTGGATTTGAAAGAAGTCCAATAAATGTACATTATTATCAATTTATTCCTTTGAGACGTTGTGGTTAAATGTCATGTGGGCTTTGTTGACTTCCAAGAAAGGTGAGTGACAGTGGTCTCTTTGTTAATGTATGGCCTTCTTTGAGGCTTTAATCAGACATTTCAATGAAAACTGCTTTCAATTGCTACAAGTATGCAATTTGCACATTTTATGCTGCCTGACCTTCTACAGAGATTCTACACCTGTCACTGCAACAGGTACTTATTACAAGGGTTACAGCCTAATCCTAAACCTATCTCCAAACACCTGCCAGGATATCGAATGCCACCCCACCCCCACCCCCTCCTCAATTTGCAGCACCTCATTCCAATATATTCCTTAACTTAATGCCCATCTCAAATCTTTCATACTGTGAAGAAACAAGCAAACTAACTCATGTTGAAATTATTTACCTTGGTGTGACTACAAGTTGAGCGCAAATTTTCCATAATTCCTCCGGTTTCAGACTAGAGACAAGATGGAGCCAAAAATTAATGAAAAAACCCATAACAATCATTTTCTTACACTTACAGATTTCAGACAAGATATTGCATAATGGAAGTATGCTCAACCTGCAGAGAAAATTTTACCTTATAGCCACAATGACCAGGATACATCGCTCGTGTTAAATTTAAGAATGTTCTGGATGTCTCCATGTTCTCTCTCCCTTGCATTTCGCAGTACACAACACCTGCATCTTCCCCATCACCATTCACATGATGAACTTCTGTAATATATGCAGAGTCCTATTATTCAAAATGCACCATAAAATTGTTAAGAATTTACCTTATCATTCACGATAAGGGATGGTACAGTGGTAAGAGCACTCGCCTCCCACCAATGTGGTTGGGGTTCGATTCACAGACTTGGTATCACATGTGGGTTGAGTTTGTTGGTTCTCTACCCTGCTACGAGAGTTTTTGCCCAGTTACTACGGTTTTTCCCCCTTCTCAAAAACCAACCTATGATTCGAAATGATTGTGTTGATTTTATTTGATTCAATTTGATTTCTGTGGTGTCCTCCACTACATGTACATGTATTAGGTAGTGCCTTAGAACTAAATACACTTGTCACTTAAATAAAGTTCATTATCATAATTTTATTATTTAGTACTTAATAACCAAGAGTGAGGTCGTTACAGCAAAATCTCAAACTGAGGCCTTGCTGTATTGACCGAGCGATAGCGAGGTCAATACAGCTAGACCGAGGTTTGAGATTTTGCTGTAACGACCAAACGGACAAGGTTATTAAGCCGTTTATTACACATGTACAGTATATGGCTAACAGAACGGTTCTAAAGAAGAAAAAAATAATTTGCATAATCCATAATCGGCCCGTGGGCATTACGGGAGAATAATGCCCTAGCGCTTATCTGCTATTGACCAATGCACATGTTGTATCGGCCAGAAACACTAGCCATACATTGTATAATAAAAAATATTATTGACCATAATATAATGATTAATCCATACAAAATTAAGATTTTCAGTGGAGTGTGGAAACTCATTTTGCTTAGGTTTGAATTTTAATGTTCCGAAAAAGATTGAATAATGTCTAATTATTTCAGAGATGGTGGAGCCAGGGAAAGATCCAGCAATGAAGGGAGGTGTTTTTGAGGAAAAGGTTGAGACTT
>OX421448.1:11505785-11508285 GCA_949126865.1 Montipora capitata | reverse complement strand
GCTAGTGAGAATAAGTACATTATTAGGCACTACATGTAAATGTATTGTTGTCTGTTTTTGTAGGACGGTGTTGTTTTAGGAGCTGACACAAGAGCAACAGAGGTACATTTGTAGGCTTCCCACCTGTAGCAATAACCAAACAAAATCAAAACAACACAAAGAACATTTTATCATTCAAAATCAGGGTTGCCACGGTCAGGAAAAAATCAGGGAAAAACGACAATTTTTCAAGTTCATGGAAAAGTCAGGGCATTTTGTAAAAAGGCAGAGAAAATTTTGAAATAATAATATTGTTAAGTCAGTGAAAAGTCAGGGAATTTCATTTTCAAATGGTGAACAGTTCACAAGATTTTGTGCACAAAATCCCGTCCAAAGCGCAATCAAATAGAAATTGAAAAGAAAAAATATTGATGGTCTTCAAAAGAAGCTGTTAAGCAAATGAAATTATTCACCTAATTAAGGTCAGTGAAAATTGTTTACAGGTCAGGGAGAAGTCGGGGAATTTTTTTGTTACTGAAGAGTGGCAACCCTGAAAATTATTAATGCTTATTTTCTTTTCATTTTTAGGACACTATTGTTGCTGATAAAAATTGTTCCAAGATTCACTACATTGCTCCAAATATTTAGTAAGTACACTGTAATTTACTGTATGTACATGTATTCTGTAGCATGTACTTTGTATTATTTTCTCGTACACTTGATGGCTTTAAAAAGTCATTGTTCCTTGTAAAATTGTAAAATTATTTTAAAGAAAGTAGGTGTATGGTATGATCTTGGGAATTGATTATTTTCAGTTGCTGCGGTGCTGGTACTGCTGCTGACACAGAGTATGTTACACAACTCATATCTTCTCATATTCAACTGCACAGCTTGTCCACTGGACGCCAGGTACAACTTGACTAACCATGACTTTGCGTTAGTATATAAACGACAATGGGAATCGAATCTATCTTTTATGTACATGCGTGCATTCATGACTATTTGTATTCTTACCTTCTCACTAAGTGACTTCTTTTCCTGAATCGTAAACAGGTCCATTCTGGATGAATCCAGTCCTGTATTTGATCAGACTATTCTTGCAGAACTTAATTTCATCTGATTGCCTTCATCTTCTGATATTTCATCTACCATACTTATAATAATAATATTATTATTATTGTTCACTTCCTCATTGTGTGATTTTAACTTTGTATTTTTTAGGCCAGAATTGTTACTGCACTGCGTATGTTAAAACAGCTGCTGTTTAGGTACAGTCTCACTATTTTGCCAAAATGTAGTCTCATAATTCATTCCCTTATGGTTCATTTTTAATTATCAATTTAAAAATACCACACTTCATAATATTGATTTGACCAAATCCTTTGTTGGCCAAAGAAACCTGTCCAGTTGTATGGACTCTAACATTTTGTAGTACATGTAATATTGGGTATCATTTTGATGCGATTTTTATTGAAGAATTACAGTGCATGTGCAACTTACATACATGTACATGTACTAGCCTTTATCAACAGTACTTTAATCATCCTGAAGTATAATAACGCGCGCGTATTTTGCGCATAAATCCGCCATCTTGCACGCATTTTACGCACATGTACATGTACATGTAGATGCTGCTATTCCTGTGGCCAGTACTGCATGTACATGTACTGTCTGGTTGTGAAATAGAATTTCAATATTGAACTATTATACATGTACAGTAATATATTTTTCTATTTTTAAAGAATTGTCTTGGTTTTTATTTTGCACTTAATGTTAGATATCAAGGTTATATCAGTGCTGCTCTGGTTCTGGGTGGTGTGGACTTGAATGGTCCAACATTACATACAGTGTACCCACATGGCAGTACTGATAAACTGCCATATGTCACCATGGGTGAGTCAATAAATGATTTCTCCTTCTTGATGTTTTCTATCATGTCAATGCCTTTTCTAGTGTTTTTAATGGTACTGTTTAAGTTTTGTGGTATAATTATTCAGGTTGCTTGTCCCTGTTGTACACTGTTCATCACCACCAGCTTGTTGGGATATGACTGCTGCTTGTTGGCTTTACCCTTTGAAAGTTCTATGAACTCTTTGTCCTATCATTATAAAATTATACAAAACAATGTTTGCATTAATTTATGAATTTCCTGACAGGTTCTGGTTCATTGGCTGCTATGTCAGTGTTTGAATCACGATATAAACCCAACATGGAGGTACATGTAATAGAGTAAAAATGTGATTAATAAAACTAGGATTGTTACAATATATGTACATGCAAGTCTCTACTTTTGCATTGTTTGCTTTTGTGTGAATAACCACTTCACCTGGATGTGTTAAGTTGATTAGATTTGATTTTCAGGTTGAAGAAGCTAAACAGCTGGTTCGTGATGCCATTGCTGCAGGGATATTCAATGATCTTGTGAGTTACTGTATTATTATATTTTTGTAGAATAGACCAAGAGTAATTTTATCATACTCTTGAGACACTGACTAGTGCTGCAACATTTGACTTTAATATA
>OX421448.1:11493285-11500785 GCA_949126865.1 Montipora capitata | reverse complement strand
ATCTCAGATCAATGGATTCTTCAGCGCCAAAAAACGCAAAATCCGAAAAGGATTATTTTCCATGACAACGCAAACA
Organism: Montipora capitata; assembly: GCA_949126865.1. NCBI lineage: Eukaryota > Metazoa > Cnidaria > Anthozoa > Scleractinia > Acroporidae > Montipora > Montipora capitata. The sequence goes on along the minus strand of OX421448.1, from coordinate 11,500,709 downwards.
AGCAAACCCAGAGTTGCGTGCAAATTTTAAAAACAAGAAAAAAGTAGCGGTTAAGTTTGCTTTGGAGAAATTCTTAAATGAAAATGCCACCAGAGAAAAAATACATTAGCGATCGATAAAAAGAAATGACGAAAAACATGCTTTTTTTGCTGTAGGAAAGGTGCTAACAATATTAATTGCCGTCAAGAAACTTTAAGTGTAATTTCTGGTGTGAAATTTGCAGGAAACCTAACTACTTTAGCCTGCTAAACTATTTTCGACCTATTTATGTCTTCGATCGTACGGCAAAAAGTGCGCCAGAAAAACATTTGTGCTGAACTATCACGTACGGGAGCTGTTGTGTATCATTTTTGCTTGGGAAATCGCTTGTCAAAAATACTTTTTTCAAATCCTTTCCCAAAAAAAAACGCTGAAGTGATGAATCTCAAAAATCCGGATTTAGATTTAATCCGAAGTATCCTCCTCGAGTGTGGATACTTTGGATTCATGATCCGTTTTTGGATTTCGCCAAAAAAACGCAAAATCCGGTCCGTTTTTGGATTCAAGAATCCGTTTTCGGATTTTCCCACAAAAACGCACCCTGAAATTAACAATTAACGCAAATCAAGTCAAAGTCAAAGTTAATCCCGCATGAACTTCGACAAAATAATAGCGCCAAACTGCAGCTTTAAACAGGTGTCACGAGTCCCGCACAGGTCCCGTAAACTTCGATGAACACTCAGAGGTCCCTCGTTAGCCGAAATACCAGCCGACCGATACCGAGAGATTTCTAAGCAACGAAACCGTTTCCGGTCGCGCGGTGCCCCTGCGATAAGAAGTAAGGGAGGCCATATTGGTGACCTTATAGCAATGACGAAATTTTCTGCTGTGCCTGAGTAACCGGAAGTCAAAAATAGGTTTGCGCTGTTCTTTGTCGAACGCACGCAATAGACCTTATGCATGATGACGGCATATGCTCAAAATTCAGCGCAATTAAACTAAAATGTATCACTTTGTTTTTGGAACTCGAGGCTTGGTGGTGAAATCAGCTGGTCTGACGTTATCAACCATAAAGGCTATTAGCCCTGTGAGATGTGTCACCGAGTCATAGGATAGTCGGATACTGCATTATCACCTTGTATATAGTTTTAAAAGTTTTATGTCTCCTAAAATGATTGATGGTCAGGAGTCTGTTAAATACGAGCTCGAGTATTCTGTACGCAATTCTTTGATAAATACTTCTCCTTTGGTAAGTTACGAACTCTTCTGTGGTCTAGTGATCGCGATTGCCTACTAGGAGCGCCTTCTCTGCAAGTCTCTCTATCAGGAAAAGAAATTTTACGCATGTACAGGAAAATCGCGACCACCCCCCTTCCCCCCACCCCTTTCAAGGAAAAAAAGGAAAAGTATAAGAGAAATTTGATCTCCACTCACCCAAAAATTTATTAATGATAAATGTGCACATAGAGGGAACCTGTGAATGCTTTCATCTTTCAAGTAGCAGGATGGATGATTTTTACTTTTAAGATTGCACATGAGTGCCATCAGAAATCAAATGCATCTGCAATTTATTCTTTCATCCCACAAATTCTGATGTCATACAGTAAAGTGCTAAGACAATTAAAAAAACATCTGTGTACTCGAGACCTAAAAAATCAAATTATCCTGATTCACGCAGCTAGAATGTGGCTGTTGCCGTACGACTATCAATCATTGTTTTTGATACTCACAATGTGTTCGCTTCTGCAATTTCTAAATGTCAAAAAAGTTGCTATATAGATCCGGACTACAGGGAGGAATACCCCTGAGGCATTTTTCAATTTACATGTTCTTGGCCCTAATGAAAGGATCTTCCTTAGAGATACGTAAATGCCATGTAAAGTACTTTCCTTGCAAAAACAAACATGACAGCAGCTGGGTTCCTGGCAACTTCGTTCCAGCAAAAAATTACGGAACATGACAACAGTCAAAATTTCTGCATATAAATCTTGGAAGCGAAAAATTCTTTTGCCATCTAGGATCTTCCTCCCTTCATATAAAATATCCTCAAGAAAAAAATGGATAATTCACTAAGAATCTGGCCCCAGTTGTTCGAAGGGTGGATAGCGCTATCCCCTGGATAACTCAATTGGTTTTGCTAGTGTTTATCCGCTGGATAGTACTTTATCCGGTGTATAGCGTTATCCACCTTTTGAACAGCCGAGGCCTGGCCCGGGTTGCTCGAAGCATGGTTAGCGCTAACCAGCGCTTAATACCATGGAAACGTATAGGATTTGGTACCTCTTAACCAACGGTTAGCGCTATAACCAGAGCTCGAACAACCGGCCCCTGAATGTTACACTAACTGTATTTTAGCCATTGAACCTCCAAGGTTCTCTTAACTGCAGTGCTTTGGTTTACTTAAGGTCTCACTTTACCACGTGAAACCAAACTGCAGCCTGCTATCTGAATCGTTGATATAAGAAGATCCTTAAAATCTACAACAGGGACATCGTCAAAAAGTAAGAAATGTGATTTTTCATTTAAAAATTTGAAACAATATTAATAATTATTACTACTAAATCCAATTCATTCACCTTTTACAAATCACACTGTAGCCCAAATTGACCATCCAGAACTGAATCTGGAGGAAAATAATGATATTAAAACTGAGGAAGAAAATTTAACGCTTCATAAAAGCTCAATTCTGTGTTTCCATTTCTCTTAGATTACTCACATTTTGCCTGGACTTTTTTTAAAGGTTAATTCACTTTGTAGCAATTAATTTGGTGGCTCCCTTCTTCCTAGATCTTGAAGCGGGTTTCTAATGAGTGTCGAAAGTAATCAGCGAATTACTTTGGTTTTGCATTACTTCACTCGGTGATTGGTTCAAAGTTCCAATCAGAAGTGAAACCAAAACCAATCGTGGCTCGCGCGTGCACATTTTCCCGCGCTTTGTGTCGGCTACGTGTAATTACTTCGAGTTTTGATTGGTTTACTGGATTGCCTCCGTCCTTATTGATTGACCAAAGTACTTACTTTGGTTTTGGTTTTACGACACTCGATTGAAACTCGCTCTAGAGCGGTTTTCAATTGAGTATCGAAAGTAATTAGATAATTACTTTGGTTTATGATTACTTCACTCAGTGATTGGTTCAAAGTTCTCGCGCCATTTTTTCAACCAATTAGAAGTGAAACCCAAACCAATCGTGGCTCGAGCGTGCACATTTTCCCGCACTTTGTGTCGGCTATGTGTAATTACTTCGAGTTTTAATTGGTTTGCCGGATTGTCTCAGTCCTTTTTGATTGGCCATAGTAATTACTTTGGTTTTGGTTTTACGACACTCAATTGAAACTCGCTCTAAGGCACCAAATAATAACAGCATCTACATTTAATTCGCATTCTACATTTAATTTTCAGCACATGCAAATAACAATAAAATATTATTGTGATGATATTGAATCGATGAAAGCAATGACGCTAGCAGAGGTCTCGTTTCTCATTTATTTGCTGGGCGTCGCTTGGTTTGCTACTCGCTTTGATTTAACCGCTATCCACGATCTTGGATACTGCTAATGAAATTGCAAGCTCCCTCTCATATTTGCTGACTATTACATGTACTTGAGGATGCTAGGTCCTGCACATTCTTTTATAGTATTTCCGCTGTCTTTTTGCGAGATCGCACAGTTCAGCCACTACGTAACATGACACATATTCAACACAGTCACTTTTAAGTCCTTCCCGCTTCGCCGTCAGCCCAGCAAATGCAAGAGAAAAAGACCTGTGCTAGCCGGGAAGATGCAAACATGCTGACAGTAGCAATTTTCCTCCTCAATGTAATAATAAATTAAATGTCAGTAATACATGTTAACAAGCGAAGAGATTGAGTGGCAGAACAGTATACCATGCTGGTATCCAATACACTCCTCAACATATTGTTGAACTAGCAGTCACACTTAATGTGATTGCATGACACACCAGTGTACCATGCTAGACAATAAGGCATCTGCTGCCTTCATGAAGGTAATAGCTTCATGAAAATCACCGCCTAACAACTCCAGGCATCGAGAAACTTGAAATAATTTAGTATTCCACTAGTAATAGGAAAAGGTTTGTACATTTTCTTAAGTTAAAGAATTTATTGTCGACAGTCAACATCTTGGATTTAGATGGGCGACATTTAATGAAGATGGCCAGCATGCATTCTTTGTGCTACTTCATTGACGTAAACAATGTCAGGCCTCTGGTCAGGGTCTGGATTGATGCACAAACTTACCAGGTCACGCAACTGAAATAGGAAAAACAAAAACATATATGATAGAGCGACTTTCATATGACCTTGAAAAATAAACGTAAAAACAGAACGTAAAACAAAAATGCAAAACATTTAATTGGCTAATCGAACAAAAACAAACGAGTGCGAATTTTCATTGGCTTAGCGAACACGGATGCAAACATCATTTAAGTGTGATGAGTGTCTGTCGTCTAATGTCTTCAGCACCCACTTAACAGCTGTACCTCCACTATATAACCGGCATTAAAGTTGTAAAATTCAATAACAAATCAAAAAATTCTGACCAAAAAAATGTTATAAATATTTACAAAAAAATAATAATAATATTATTATTATTATTATTATTATTATTACTATTACTATTACTATTATTATTATTATTATTATTATTATTATTATTATTATTATTATTATTATTATTATTATTATTATTATTATTAATACCTGCTGTGAGTAATGTTCAGCTGGCAGAGGTGGGTAATCACAGGACTCTATCTTCTTGCACAACGAGTACAAGTTCATTTTGTCTCCATAGAAAGGTGACTGAAGGGCAGCCATCTTTTTTGGAAGAAAACAAAAACAAATTTTATGGTACCCGGTAATATTGAAACATCGAGCGGGGTCTGGGGGGAGGGGCGATGTCTTTTGCTCGTTCTCGTTCTCGTTCCCGCTCCCTCGCCTCCACTATCTGAGAGCCTGGAACAGGCTAATATTGATCAAGCACCAAGGAATCCTTACCACATACATACAATTATGCAATGAGTCATCGTGCAAATGTCAACAATTTTCCCAAAATTATTTCATCAACAATCAATATTATTTAAGTGCACATTGTACTGTTAAACACAGTTCATCAACACTACAAGGTTTCACAACATCGCCACAATCAAATGAAGCAGTTACTTTCCAAAAGAAACTTTGGTGCTAGAGCTGTGTTGCTGGGAGGGTAAAACATGAAAATTTGGTTTATCAAACAATTCAATAAAGGTCTACTGTCACTCTAGCCTGCTATCAGTCCCTTCTGACTCACTCCTGTCGCACGCCTGTTGAGTAAATAATGTTTTGTAACGCAGTCAGGAGAAACGGCCAAGGAAGGGTTGCGTGACAAAAAAACAAATGACTCTACAAGCAAGTGGCTCCAGTGACTTAGCCCTTAGCCCTTCATAGGAGCTCTGATGCTTGCAACATTAGCAATTTGCTCTTTTCATGGTGACAGTTTAACCATTACTAACGACATTTGATAAAACTAAAGCCACGTTAGCCGTTAATTATATTAAAGAGCTCTGACCCTCATAACTACAGCGATTAAAATAAATATTCTTACATGTTTTAACACAAGGAATTTAACCTTATCAACCAGTTCAATTTCTCATGTTCGACGGCTCCAATCAAGTTGAAAGAATTTGGTTACAACTTCATGTTACGGAACACGAATATATATTAATTAGGAGGATCTGCTAATTACTGCAGCTGTAACATGTAAGAAGAGTAGGGTTCTTTGGATCATGGGTTTGGGTTCGTGGTTTCTGAAACCATGAAACCTATGAAACCACGAAACCTAGGAAACCACAAAACCTATGAAACCCATGAAACCAGGAGACCTGTGAAACCCCGAAACCCATGAAACCAAGAGACCTGTGAAACCACGAAACCTGTGAAACCACGAGACCTGTGAAACTCACGAAACCAGGAGACCTGTGAAACCACGAAAGCCATGAAACCCATGAAACCACAAAACCCGTGAAACCACGAAACCTATGAAACCCATGAAACCAGGAGACCTGTGAAACCCCGAAACCCATGAAACCAAGAGACCTGTGAAACCACGAAACCTGTGAAACCACGAGACTCGTGAAACTACGAAACCCGTGAAACCTGTGAAACCACGAAACCTATGAAACCCATGAAACCAGGAGACCTGTGAAACCACGAAATCCGTGAAACCATGAAACCACCAAACCTCTGAAACCAAGGAACCTGTGAAACCGCGAAACCTATAAAACCACGAAACGTGTGAAACCACGAAACCCATAAAATCACAAAACCCACGAAACCAGTGAAACCATGAAACCCATGGAGCCCCGAAACCCATCAAACCAAGAAACTCATGAAACCAGTGAAACCACCAAACTCGTGAAACCGCAAAACCCATGAGACCACGAAACTCGTGAAACCAAAAAGCCATGAAACCACGAAGCCAATAAAACCAGGATACCTGTGAAACCACGAAACCTACGAAACCAAGAAACCCATAAAACCACAAACCCTAACCCATGAACCAAAGAACCCTAACTTCTTTAGTAAGCACAATAGTAGTTAAACTAAGCATATCCTCCTAATTAGCATATATTCGTGCTCCGTACGTAACAGCAAGTAGTCAATAAATTTACAGCAACATTTACGGTGACAGTGAACCCAGAGATTAGGTTCTAGGGCTTTCAATCCAGAGTTCCTGGATTCACTTCCTACTCTGACCATTAGCTGAGGTTGAACTGCATAATCCTGGTTCAACTTCTTCCTTTTGCTTGTAAACTGGTCCACTTCCTTTCACCCTCACTTAGGTTTTTAAACATTTGTCGGATTGGTTCCAATCATTTATTTTGTTATTCTCTTTATCGTATTTTTCATTATCAGTAGCTCATTGTGTAATAATTATCATTATTATACATTGGTGTCATCAGCTCGACTTTGATTGGCTATAAGCAAGCAGCTAATTCATGCTTGAAGGGGGTAGTTTCTAAAGAAACTGTAGTGCTGCGTCGATGGGGAAGTAGTATACAAAAATTTGGTTTATCAACGGAGTTGATCATGTAAATTGGCCATCGTACAGAGATTCTAAAAGCTGACGTTTCGAGCGTTAGCCCTTCGTCAGAGCCCTTCGCTCTCATACTTACAGACAATAGATTTTATATTTGCAGAATTGACGCGATACCTGAAGACAATAGTTTTATGCATGCAGAAGTGACGTCACCTAACACACTCACCAGCAGGGAAGAGGAAAGAAGACTGCCAACCGCAGAAACATTCTTTGATTTGCCGCTCATCCAAAGAAATGGATGAGTCAGTCCTCTTGTCTTTACAAGTGCAGCTCAGGAATATGCACACTTATAAAACAATTATTATTGAATTCGGTTTTCACATGATAGCGATAATTATCAAGGCCTCAGTTTG
>OX421448.1:11483285-11488285 GCA_949126865.1 Montipora capitata | reverse complement strand
ATCGTGTGAAGAAGAAAGCACTCGTTTACTGATTAAGCCTAAGTGCTCGTTTCAGTGATTAGGCCTAAGCAATCTCGTAGAATTTTAGCTTTCATTTTACGCTTCGGTTAACTACACTTTTTCACAAGATCGTGTGAAGAAGAAAGCACTCGTTTACTGATTAAGCCTAAGCGCTCGTCTCAATGATTAGGCCTAAGCAATCTCGTAGAATTTTAGCTTTCATTTTACGCTTCGGTTAACTACACTTTTTCACGAGATCGTGTGAAGAAGAAAGCACTCGTTTACTGATTAAGCCTAAGCGCTCGTTTCAGTGATTAGGCCTAAGCATTCTCGCGAAATTTTGCGGTTTGGTTCTTACAATATATTTAGAAGTATACTTGGGGAGGGGTGGTATTTTCGACTGCGTATCCGCGTATCCGCGTATCCACTTCACAACATACTACTTAGAAGTTTACTTGGGAGGGGTGGTACTTTCGACTGCGTATCCGCGTATCCACTTCACAATATACCTAGAAGTTTACTTGGGGAGGGGTGGTATTTTCGACTGCGTATCCGCGTATCCGCGTATCCACTTCACAATATACCTAGAAGTTTACTTGGGGAGGAGTGGTATTTTCGACTGCGTATCCGCGTATCCGCGTATCCACTTCACAATATACTTAGAAGTTTACTTGGGGAAGAGTGGTATTTTCGACTGCGTATCCGCGTATCCGCGTATCCGCGTATCCACTTCACAATATACCTGGAAGTTTACTTGGGGAGGAGTGGTATTTTCCACTGTGTATCCGCGTATCCGCGTATCCACTTTACAACATACTACTTAGAAGTTTACTTGGGGAGGGGTGCTACTTTCGACTGCGTATCCGCGTATCCAGCCTTTTCAGAGGTGCAGCTTCAAAATGGCGGGGTATTCTGCAGTTACTCCCTAAGATCTACTTTCTCCGAATAGTTTTAAACCGCGCAAAAATATCACTGTATTAGTAAGCATCGGCGATAGGAAATCCGAATATCTGGAGATGCGCAGAACGTATGCGCAATAACAATAGTAGGCACCGTCCTGGGTGTGAAGTTATCCCTATCACTTGATTTTCAACCCATATGTATCGTTATTTAACTTACCCAAAGAATGAGCTGCTGTAGTTTTGGAACTAAAAAATCTTCCCAATCCTAAATCACCAAGTTTTACAACACCAGTTGCTGTTATAAATACATTCGCAGGCTTGATATCTGTTAAATTTTAAAGGAAGAACCTTGTAAATAATCATCTTCTTAAATGACATTGCTGTGGAAACTTAAAGATCAAATGGAGAATTTTGTTGCCACGAGTTTATCTGGCATTGATTATAAGCTATTACTGCAATGGTCATATCATCACTTGTTTACCTACCCCTATGCATAACACGCCGTGAATGCATGTGTTCCAAAGCTGCAGTGAGTTGAACAAAATACTTCCTGGAAAGAAAAACCAATGTACAAGAACAGGTTCGTCAAGTAGCTCAACGGGTAAAGTACTGCCCGACCAGTGTTTTCATAATGTTTGAATCCTGCCTAGGACATACATTTAGCCACTAGTATTCATCTCTCACCCATCATACTTTGTATCAAGGTTTGTTCAATTGTATCAACATTTCTTGGGACCACTAAATAGTCCAGATAATTGAAATATGAGCAACCTTTTAGCGTCCTCATAACACCATTTTCAAGTTCAAAATGGTGAGAATAAAACTGTCAGAAACAATTAGATATCAAATAATAAAATAAGCAGTGTCACATAAATAGTTTGGTGCAAATTGAATCTGATGAGACATTGAGAGATAGTGACAAGAAACTAAGAACCAGTCATCTTCGGTACTGGCAAGCACTATAGAGAAAACCACTGTATTTTGCTCAAAGACCTTGACAAATGGTTTTCTGTCCTTAAGAAGGTCCAGAACATGTTCGATTGTTCTAAGTAAATAAAATTAAAATGTTACTAAAACAATGTGTAACTGATATTAGAAAATCAACTCATATCAAATCATAGATTGGCTTTTGAGGAGAGGGGAAAACCGTTCATTCTGGCAGTCAGTCTTGTGACAACAAGTCTCGGAGTTGAACCTGGGCCACATTGGTGCGAGGAGAGTGATCATCCACGCTGCCTAATTAATTTACTATCATGGAAAATACTTCATTGACTATTTTCACCATCCCATAATGCAATACGTTTTGGGGGTCTTTACATAAAAACAATACAACTTAATTACTCTGGGGACTGTACCATGCTTCAGTGAACTGGATATCCATTGTTTTAATGCAAATAACCCCCAAAATGAACTGTATTATGGGATTGGTGAAAAAAGTGAATGGTGTTCTTACCAAACTGTTCTCTCTGGTATCAGTCTGCTCTGTTTCTTAAAATGCTATTTAGATTTAAAAAAGAAACACAAATTAAAAAATATTTTCCTCTACTCAATAACATGGGTTTTGTAAACCAGATCGAGTATCACCCCTTTAACAACACATACTTTCAGCTGGCCTTCTAGCTGCAGTTAAGGAGAGGAAACTTAACCATACAACCAGCCTTATAAAACATAATGACTGTTTAACTTACGAGTTTATGACAAAGGAATACAAAGATGCTAATAATAGTTTAGTACAGATGTTTGCACATAAATTTTGATTCCTCATGAATGGAAACTACATGTACACAGCCTTGAAATTTGAGGATGTTGTGGAGCATTAATTTTGCTATTATATAATTATTGACACCTTCCCTCCATCCATTTACCCTTCCTGTCAGCCATCTTCACTCAGTAGGTAAAACACTACCAAACAACCTTGTACATGGGTTTCAAGGTTTAATGGCAGTACACTCACTTTCTGGAGATAACTGATCAGAAAGGGCTACCAATGTTGTCATACAGTCATTTAGGCATCCAAGTCTAGTTGGATTTAAGGACAGTAAACTACATGCTACATTGTAGTCATCTTACAACCCTTGAACATTAAGAAAATTCTCTGGGATGTTAAGGAACCCACACAGCATTTGCAGAATAGGGTCTGAACTTCAATGTTTTGTTGTTAGGCCTATTATTGGGATGAAGGGGAGCCGGCTACAGAGACCTGCTGTATTCACTGTGCAGCCCTGTGTGCAAAACTTATCCAAAGGGTGAGATATATACGCTTCAAGACCAAGAATTTGTCAGTTAATTGAAAATATAACTTTCAAAGGTTTTAGAAACATTTTATTTTTCGCATAAATTTGAATTGTACCTTAATCATTCTGGACAAATCACCAGCATCAGCTAACTCTAAAACTATGTTAAGCTGTGGAAGAAAGGAAACAGGTTTGACAATGTATCCAACTGCAATAAGAATATAATTATTAAACCCTAACTGTGAAAAAACACCAGAGCTCAGGTTAAATTTAGTGTTATTATTAAGGCTATCTAAAAAGATGTTCCCTATGTCCTGTTGGATGAAAATTGCCAAATACTACTGTATTAAACAGAAACTGTGAATAATTGCACCAATCCCACACTGATATTGAAATTGTCCCTTAAAAAAACAGCGAAGGGGACAATTTCTCCCTTTCAAAATCTGGGGGAAAACTCAGAAGGAAGCACACAAGAAGAGATACAGTTCAATACAAAAATTACAAGCTGAAATGCAGACCATGGGAGGAAATTTATTGCTCGTGTACTTTTCAGTCACGCTCTACTGAACATGTATGTCTCATGCACAACCAAGCGTGACAAATTTGGGAATTAAAGTGTCACAATGAAAACGTATTTATATGATAGATACATGTAGCTTGGAAGCCAGATTGAATCAGAGAAAAAAATACAGAAGACTAACAGTGTATTAATGAGGAAGAAACAGATGAGGGTCAAAGGAAACCAACAAAATCATGATCTTTCTAGAAAACTTGGTTCCGAGATCACATGTGGTTGCGTTATGAAAAGGAGGCGATGTTCCGCTATTTTTGTCTGAAATCTAAAAAAAAAGAAACAAACTCCTTTGCATCTGGAGTACATGTATAAAGCATAGTCATTGCAGAAGAGGTAATAAATTATTACCAACCCATGCAAGCCATCATCTGAAAACTGACTCCAAGTATCAAAACTACTCAAGTAATAAATCAAAGACTTTGTAAGACTACACGTAATATGTCACAAAATCATTGTCACCAAAGTCAACAAATGTCACCGTAGTCACCAAAATAGTCCTAGTGAAAACACCTTAGTTACCTCATTGTTTTCAATAAAAGAAGCCAAGTACTTGATCACATTGGGATGATTAAGTTGCTAAAAAAAAAATTAAAGTTTCAATAGAATACACAAGTCATGTAGTTTTTGGCAATTTTTATGGTTAAATTGCAGCGCAATTCCAGGCTAACAGTCAAAAATCTGTAGTTATTGTACAGTCAATGGGTATACAGATCCTTATTTTCTGAAAATTTATTAGAATATATGACCACCTGCTACTCAGAGTTTCCAAGTACCTATGCTCAAATTATTGTTCAAAAAGATCATTTCTCTTTTCTTTTTCTACTGTAATGGTAAACATTTTCCAGACTCCTCACTACAAAAATAATGATTTTGTTACACGTACAAGAAACCACATACAGTACTAGTACCCCTAAAACTTAATTAACTTCATTGAAACAACAGTCTATAACCTCACAACTTGCAGCCCCTTAAATCCCATTCTGCTAACCAAAGGTGGGCAATATATTACTTGCATATGTCCATTGTCATGAAATGGCATCTCTAACACCCATGGCTACTGACTAGCTCCCACTTGACCTTGTGGCTAGGTCAATGGAGCAAACAAAATCTAATCCAGAGCTTGTGGGTTCCATTCCCACCCCCTGTCAGAGTTTTTCTCTGTCCTCGTGAGGGCCCATATTTCCTTAACAGGGCTAACACTCAGATGGAATACAATGTTTAAATAATTGTGTTGCTTTTTATCTTTGGTGAATTTAAATTGTACCACCAAGGATGAAAAGCCCTAAAATG
>OX421448.1:11465785-11473285 GCA_949126865.1 Montipora capitata | reverse complement strand
TAAAATGCGTTCAGTGTGATCGCTCCCCGATCCAATAATATCATACTTAAGTCATTCCAGACCTCCACAGTTCTTGATACAAAACTGTAATTATAAACATTGCTAGAAGCTGATGGCTGAACGTGACAAACTTCTTAGGATGGAACTGCCTCGTGACTCTCTGAATTACATGGGCTGTCGTAGAAAGACTAACCACATTATTGATGACTTTCCACATAACAGTCGAGCTTGAGTTTAATGGCACCCACCCCAGCTCATTAAATAAGTTCGTAACGACCCCCGGGACCTTGAGTATCAATATTTTACCCATCGTCCTATCTGCGCTGTACCTTTTCTAGCAACGAGGTATGGGTCCCATACACTACGTACTAACTGGCATATTCTAAGTGTGGTCGCAGGAGTGATTTGTGTGCCTTCTCCTTGACAGTATATACCTGTGGAAATTTACTTGGTTTCTCCTTTAAAGCTTGATTTCCTTTCTCAGGGATTATTTGAATATGATGCATTACTGATATACATTAACCGCAATGTTTTTCTTTTCTATTTATCGATGCATTGTGGTTGAAGGGAAATTTTCCAATTCAGTTTTATTTTGCTCAGATCACGGTAGTTTTAAAACTTTTTCATGATTGATCGATATATTTGAATTACGCACTGGACCTTTATTCGAATTCCATCACCACACAGCTGTTCAGGTCCTAATGATGAAATTTCTGAAATAATTTCCTTCACTTTTTACGGCGTATCCCGGCCAGCTTAAGGTGCTTATCTCACTGAATGCGATTATCATTTAACTGTCATTTCTTTCCAACTGCGATTCCAAATTTTAATGATAATCAAGTACGGCTACTACGATATGAACATATTGCTTCAGTTGCTTTACTCTGTTTACTTGTCAGAACAGCAACCAAACTGTCCATAATTGTTCTCCCAAAAAAGAATTCGGTTAGTAAAAGGAATGCGGTCAGAAAGGAAATATTGTCCTTGGTCATGAGGCCTGTCCACTAAATTACACTTGATTTACCAAACCAGAAGATGGCGGGGTTGATGAGAGTGGATAAAAACACGAATTGTCCTTCAAATCCTGTCTTCAAAACTGTCTTATTATTGTCACAGATGTTCCGCGTATCTCCAAAATGAGGGACACGGGTGACAAATACTACTTTGGTTTCCGTTGGAAATTTTCTCCCCGCCTCCATGATGTTGGAAATCAATGCAACAAAACTTTCTATAAAACAACATGTTGAGCGTAGGTGTTTGAGGAGCTTTTCAAATTAAGCTGTATTTTTAAATAATCTACAAAATCACTTGAAAACACTGCAAATACCTTGAAATGACTATCGTAATTCTTGGCGGACTTAATATAACTTAAAACAGCTGGACGCGCCTTCTCATGGAAAACCCCCTTCGAGTCATACACGGCTTTCCGAAATCGCTCAGCCAATGCATATGAAGATATCTTCGCCAGGTAACGCGATAGTTTAGCGAAAGGAATTAATATTTCATAAGTATAGAGTTGGCTTTCGAAAAGTACGAAACTCTGGGGCTGAATAACAGTTTGGAAAGGTATGCTTGACTTTTTTCAAGGTTACTTAAGGGCTTAACAGTCAACTTCACGGTGCAGTCATTATTGGTAGTTTTTAGTGAAGATACCAAAAGCTGTACATCATGAACGACATTGACAATTGCAATATCAGTCTATAAATAGCTCAGCTTGCTGTACCCTGACCTCCAATGCAGAAATCTCAAAGCAGTTTTATATCTAGATGAAGCTGGCGTTATCATAATTTTCCCTTTTCCGGTACAAAGTCTGTTTTCTAAATTACCTGTAGTTGTCAAAAATGTTAGCGTATTTATATATAGGCTTAAGTAAGGGCGGAGCGAGTTAAGTCTCTCAAAGTAGAAAGAGAAAATATCGTCTTCTATAATTTATCAAAAACGAACCCCATGAAATACCTTTTAGGATGTAAATAAGAGACAAATTATATTCGTTATGTGCTTCATTCAATGTGGTGATAGTTTTGAAAATGATCTTCTCAAACAGCTTACAGGTCTTCACTCCATTACTAAGTATTTGTAATCGACGTCAGTCAAGGCATGCTCTGCAGCTTGAAGCAAAAAGCGGTTTGCGGCAAGTTTAAAAAGACATAGTTTCTGTGGCGGGTCTTGGCTTGTAATTCGCGTTAATTATTTTTATTTGCATTTTCATATGGAAAATGTGCTAAAAACCGTTAAGATGAAGATATAGCCGCAAAACAAAGTTGTCTTCGAAATTATTTATGGAACCTTCATAAAGTGACTGCATTGCATTTTACTGAAAGGAAAAGGACAGGAACTTTATTTAAAAGTGTCTAGTCTTCTAGCGCTGGAGCACTAAGGGGGGACACTGAAATCATCAAATTAATGCAAATCAGATCAAATGTCGATTTTTGAGGAGAGGGGAAAACCGGAGTACCCGGAGAAAAAGCTCTCGGTGCAGAGGAGAGTACCAACGATCTCAACCCACATTTGACGCCCGGTCTGGGAATCGAACCGGCGGGCCACATTGGTGGGAGACTAGTGCTGTCACCACTGCGCCTTCCCCTAAACAGACGTATAGGGCGTTTTTCTTGTCTGAGCTGAAGGGAGCGGAAATTGAGAGAATGCTCTCTTAATTCTTTGGAAAGTAAACAATTACAATCAGGCTCATTATTTCGTAGAATCACTGAGTTTAAAAATGAAGACTTATATGGCTTGCCTTCAAAATCGCGCCTGTTTACTTTAAAATGTTTAGTGTCCACGAAATCGTTAACAAGAAGGAATGGCATAATTGCACTTTTAAACCAAAAGCGAGAACGCGTTGGCGAACGTTGTCTTAGAACATTTAGGTTCATCTGAGGTCGCACTCGAGCAAAATTAAATTCAAATGTTCTATTTTCTTTTCATATTTCAATTGAACGAGGTAATATGGAGAAACATTTCGAAGCAGGCACAGACATAACATAGAGGTTATAAAAAGCTTACCTCACACCATTAACAACATACAAATGCTAACCTGTAACAAACCTGCTTCGGCAAAAGCCACCCCCTCAGTTACACCCGTTTGTAAACGTTAAAAGAAATTTATTGCCTCCCCCACTCACCCTCGCCCTAAACGAACAAAATTCAACTAAAGCCTTAGGCAGATATTGCAAAAGTTTCATGCAGTGGTTAAGAGATGTTTAATTAAAGAAGTCCAGGGCCCTGTTGTTCGAAGGGTGGATAAATCCTCACTATCCACTGGATAATTCAATTGGTTTTGCTAGTGTTTATCCGCTCGATAGTGATTTATCCAGTGGATAGCGTTATCCACCTTTTCAACAACTGGGACCTGGTGTTGTGTTATGTCCTAATATTCTTTCTAGCAAAAAGTGGCTGTTTCTTCCAACGATGTCTCAAAGAGGTTTTTGGCAGAATTTATGCGTTTTCGTCTAACATTTTCGATACTCTTGATCGGATGATCAGGGATATTTAAAGATCTTTCAAAAGTGAATTTTATATTTAGAATCAGGAAACGCGTTATTGTGCGCCATTTCACAGTTAGACCATCGCGTTTACTAAATTCGACCATAACAAAGCAAGGTTTTTGTTCCACAACATATTGAGTCACGCCATTAGTCAGATTAGTTTCGATCCCGCCATCGCGTGTCAAACCAAAATCTACTAATGTACTTCTAATATGCAACTTTCTTTATCTGTTGCCAGATGGGAATCCGCGCTGTGATGAAAAAGTATCCAATTATCGTGCTTTGTATAATCATTACACATGTATCAGGTATTGAGTAGCCCAGTGGTTGTGTTGCTGGCATATATATTGATTGCGTCACACTTGAAAGATTCACTGATCATTCAGTGTATCCTTACACCTAAGTCTCTCATATTTCAATGGTTTTTTTTAATGCTAGCTTCAAATCATCCTTTGATGCAGAAAATCTTTACACAAGCTTTAACCAGATGGTCTTTTGGTACGTAACACTTTGTCTCTACTAATTAGTTTGGGGGAAGACTTTATCAAATTTTTATTCTGATAATAAGCTATAGTTGCTAGTCTTTCTCACAAGTCTATTGCACCATTTACGATTACATATATAGTTACATTTACTCATTTGATGCGCATGACGTATTGGATCCTGGAGCATGTATGTTACGTTGCCCGCGGTAAAATTCGTTCTCGCTACATAGGTTTTGATTGGTGATGCTCATTTGACCTAGGCTGAATATGCACTCTTCCTAGTTTCAAGACCTTCAAGAAGCTATCAAACACCCAAAAAGGATTGAAAACACCTATACCTTACCTCAAGCTCATTCTAACGCATCTCAACAAATCTTGTTTTCGTTTCGTATACACTTATCCATTCGATCTCAAAATTGCAGCATAGTAAGAGAACAAAGATCAAGAACTGTACAATGCACTGACCGGTACTCAAACCCAGACCCTTCAGATCTTTAGTACTGTGTCTTTACCACTACAACGACGAACATGCTTAACCTAACACAGACGGTTCTCTTCGTTATTTATTTTTCTATAATAAGTCAATTAACATATGAACAAAACCAAAATATATAAAAAATGAATTTGTTGATAGAACCCATTGGGAACTCGGAAAAATCCGAGCCCCAGATGGGATTTGAAACCACGACCTCCGTGATCTAGTCGGATGCTCTAACCACTGAGCTACTGGAGACTCTATGGTGAGCCTGAAGGGTGAAATGTACAGAGTCAAAGAACGACTGACAGCATAGCTCATAAATGCATCACGCAGTCACCCTGAAGCATATCTAAGATGCGGCCAACCAATGGGTTCTATCAACAAACTCATTTCGTATGTGTATATTATTCTCACATTCGCTCACTTGGGTGGTTGGTTGGCCGCATCTTAGATATGCTTCAGGGTTGACTGCGCGATGCAGTTATGAGCTATGCTGTCAGTCGTTCTTTGACTCTGTAGCTGCGTGATGCAGCTTGATTCAAAGACCCACATTTCACCCTTTCTCACCATAGAGTCTCCAGTAGCTCAGTGGTTTCATCTGCATGGGGCACGGATTTTTCGGAGTTCCCAATGGGTTCTATCAACAAATTCATTTCATATGTGTATATCATTCTCAAATTCGCTCATATATAGAAAAAACCAAAATTGGCGAACTACGACAGAAACATCGCGGAATGAGAGTCCTTAACAATTTTGACCATGCTGAAACATGGAAACCAATCCTAAACTCCTTCTTCGATCGTGAAAAAGGCTGTAGTAGACAGTGAA
This sequence comes from Montipora capitata, assembly GCA_949126865.1. Taxonomy (NCBI): domain Eukaryota; kingdom Metazoa; phylum Cnidaria; class Anthozoa; order Scleractinia; family Acroporidae; genus Montipora; species Montipora capitata. The sequence goes on along the minus strand of OX421448.1, from coordinate 11,468,009 downwards.
TTATCGCAAAAGTAAAAGTAATTGACAGGCCTCAGACTGCATTTGGTATTATTTACACGTCGTGCAATGATCACGATACGTCATGTGCGGTTACCAAGCTGAACGACTAAATTGATAGCATTTTAAAACAACCTGAAGACAACCAGTGAAACTGGTCGAAACGAGTCGGTTTTTAAGGATATTTTAACCTCGGAAAATCCCGGAAACGATACAAATTTTATAGAGATGAGAGGTGAAGGCTTCAGGAATACGATTAAAAAACCGTGTAAAAGTTTGCAGTACTCATTAACGTCGACAATAATGTCGTGTAAATTATGCGTTGATTTGTTTTTGACAAACATTGCAGGTACTCCTTGCCCAAGAGACTGGACGCTGTTCAACAGCTACTGTTACCTCGTTAATAGCTCCATCAAGAACTGGCATCAGGCACAAGCTTACTGTCACGAACTGGAAGGAGAGTTGGTCAAAATAAACAGCCTTGAGGAAAATGAATTTGTCTTGGCGCTAGCAAGAAAACAAGCCCCGTCAGTGGAACAGGTCTGGATCGGCCTCAAAAGAGACCCTCGCATAAACGACTTTATATGGTCTGACCATTCTATTCCTGTTTACAAAAACTGGGCCCCAAATGAACCGAATGGAGGAGAGGCGGAACTATGTGGTCACATGTATACTCGGCGAACGGATTGTCTGCCAAACAGAGCGTCTGGATATTGGAATGATCTTCGCTGTGACGCTATTCGTCCGGGTTGGCACTGTGGACTTGTCTGTAAGAGACTTCCTTAGTAAAAGACTCAGCTACACCGCTAACTAGATCAAAACGTTTGATGTGATAAATCCGGCTTATTTTCGTTAGTTATGTCCGAGAACACCATTCACAAAGACATGTATACAGGAAAGCTTTAAGGAGGATTATAAAATTTAAAATAAACATATGAACAAAAAAGATAACATTTAATTAAAATTATTCCTTTTCATTCAAAATTACAGAATGGAGTTTCTTTGTCTTTTGGTTGGCATTTTTCTTAAAAGAAATTTTGCTCAGAACACGGTAATGATCCTTGATTTTCATCCCTGAATCACTCCTTTCCCCACATTGCTTTGGATGAATTGATTTCCTAAACCACGAGATAAAGTCGATAAAGGTATTCCAGAATTTAAAACTAACTCTCGAGTATAAAGGAACAGGCACTTCACCCTATACAGGTTGGTGAATTCATTTTACTGATCATGGTGTATGCCCTGTTATCGCAGGATAAGTTCATTTAAGATATTATCCGTTTTTTCCAAGATAAGTCGAGAATGGCACCACTTCGGTTAAGAGACGATCTTGATAACCTGTGTGATTTTCTGGGTTCCAGTTTCTGACAGTCACCGTCCAGGTTTGTAAATCACAAAAAAACCCATTCACGTCAAACACGGTTGAACTGGCACGAACGTGGGATGGAGGCTCGATTCTCGTTTGTTAGCCTCTAATCCATGTTCGTTCCAGTCCAACCGTGTACATCTTTTCACCGAGTCTTGGCCCGTTTCGAATTTGTAAAACAGATTTTCGATTTGGAGCAAAAAAGTAGCACTTTTTCGTATTTCGGCCAACATTTGAGCTCTTCCTTCGTAACTTGGGCAAGTTCGGAGCAACATTCTGTCTTCAATAACAGTTTTTAGCAAATCGGGATTATTTTGTGATCGTGGAATTGAATCATTGCACACACAAAAGAATACACGCTTTTGAAATGAGCCTGAGTCAACCATGTCAGTCTTCTAAATATATATATCTCACTTCTAAACAATGGAAGGTCAATTCTTTGGTAAAAAATACACATACCTATTAGATGGAATCCTAAAGGAACTGCTCAGCAACTTCTAGGATTTTATGCCGAGCTTTTGGAGCACGTTTTTCCTGATTTTTCACGCGCAATCGGAACTACAGGCTCAACCGCGCTCAACTTGCTGCGTGCTATTATTTTTTAGCCAATTTTCTTTCTATTGCGCCAGAGCGAAACACTGAGGACATCAATTGATAGATTGGAAAAGCGAGTACAGTAGGGCTCGAGAAAACGAGGTTAGTAATCCATTTAGTATATCTTCATACCTTTAAATCAAACAATAAAAACACACTGCATTGAAGAATACGGCCCGCTAGTTTCAAATTAGCTACTGGTAGGCACAATAAGATCACAGATACCGATAACTTGCCCCACCCCTCACTAGTGGGTATCGCGCTCGC
>OX421448.1:11433285-11453285 GCA_949126865.1 Montipora capitata | reverse complement strand
TTTGAAATTCATATTTAATCAAGACATGTTTCGGATGAAACATCATCCATCGTCAGTTGTACAATGAGAAATAAACTAAAGCTGAGCAATAAATAGTGTAACAAAGTGAGATATAACATGAATAATTAAGGATGAAGGCGAGAACAGAATAAAAACACACAACCACGAAACAAAACAGAAAAAACCAAACTGTTTAAGCTAAGAAAAGAAACTAATTAGTATGAAAGGGATAAATTAAGATGTTTGACTTGGGAATTTAAAGATGGCTGCTCCCAAAGGATATGCATGGCTTCTTTGATTTTCAATTGGAAACGTGTGGAAGCAGAGTCGAGGATTTTAAAACAGTCTTCTGAACACCGGGAGCGACAATTTTCAGAATCTCTCAAGTGCTTAAAGACGTGGGAATGTTTGTCGGAGGCGAGATGTTCACGGATGCAAGTGGCGAAGTGTCTATTGGTTTCACCAATATAACAGGCATTGCAGCCTGCACATGAAAACTTGTAAATGACTCGCGATCGTAAACCCGCAGGGATAGGATCCTTGGCCCCAAACCAACTCCTGATTTTAAACGGGGTGACGAGTGTCGCTCCCGGTGTTCAGAAGACTGTTTTAAAATCCTCGACTCTGCTTCCACACGTTTCCAATTGAAAATCAAAGAAGCCATGCATATCCTTTGGGAGCAGCCATCTTTAAATTCCCAAGTCAAACATCTTAATTTATCCCTTTCATACTAATTAGTTTCTTTTCTTAGCTTAAACAGTTTGGTTTTTTCTGTTTTGTTTCGTGGTTGTGTGTTTTTATTCTGTTCTCGCCTTCATCCTTAATTATTCATGTTATATCTCACTTTGTTACACTATTTATTGCTCAGCTTTAGTTTATTTCTCATTGTACAACTGACGATGGATGATGTTTCATCCGAAACATGTCTTGATTAAATATGAATTTAAAAAACATCGTATGGATGATCAAAGCGATATCTTACTTCGTGCTGCTACGAAGTTTTGGTAATAATAATAACAATAATAATAATTTTAAACTGCTAAAAATGTATCAGTTTGTTCAAAACAAACTGGTTTTAATACATGAGCAAATAAATATAAATATTACTGAACACATAAAAATGATAATAAAAGGTAAAATAAAATCATATCACATAAAAAAAGATAACTATTTAAATATTATCTTAACAAACAAAAGTGGATAGCAATAAGAAATGCAATATTAAGCGTGAATCTATGACTTGATTTGTCCGATTTTAGCTTAGGGATATGTCGGCCCCTCAAACAGAATCCAGGAACGAATTTTGTACAGCGGCTTTTCTTTTTAATTAATATCTCTTTAGATATTATGTATGTCTCGAAGATATTACCTCTTGTAGTTATTCTGAAATTCGAGATGAAATAAAGTTTATGCATGCATGTATGTATGTTACCTTCAGCAGGGTGCGTGCGTACACTTTGTAATCTGCGACTCTGGTGCTTACCATATGACAGATAAAATCACTTTTTTCTTGAACATCTATGCGATCAAAATCTTACCCTAAATTGTAATGACAAGGGCGGTCTGGAGCTGTGAGTAGGCGTGGAATTTGTCTCATATGGTTTAGGGGCCGACATAGCTCTCCCTCAATGCCGTACCGGGAGGCGAGGTCGGTAGCAGAAAGCTGCGAAGGGCCAATTGCGTCCAAAAGCGATCGCACGGGCCGAAATCCCGGGATGGCTCGTTTGGTACGTCGCTCCAGAGCCACGTCTGGAGGTACTGCATTTTTCTCTCTTGTTCAAACATTCTGTCAGCACATGCGTAAATGTTCAGGCTCTCCGATACGTAGCCTACCGAAAAAATTAAGATGCTGGTTAACTTTTTACAAGGAATTGAGATTTCAGTTGATTCTACAGGCATAAACGTAACGTAAGAACCGTGTGTTTCTGGTCTTCTCGAGACAGAGGTGAGAGATGGTTTAATGCAGAATGGGATGCCTAAAATGCTCTGTTGTAAACATTGCAGTTCACGAGTGAAGTTGTCTCTCTTGCCTTTCTGTGGACTTATCGATACAATTTGGGCAAGTTTTGAAAGCTAAACAGTTCAATCGATGCGGTTATTTTGCTGGTAGGCCTGGGTGGCCCGACACTTATGAAAAAAACTATGAAATGAGAATCGGGAGTCTTCCCTTGTCATGGAATGACAGAATTTCCCAGAATTCTTTTTGGGCATGAGCGAGGCAATTTGAGAAGCATGAGACTGGCCCTCATCGAATGGCTGAAGCGCGGCCAGAGGAAATGATTTCTAGCCAGATACTCAGGAGTAAGCCTGGTGTGTGCTGTTAACGAAGATTTTGCATTTCTTAACAAGTTTTTATCATAGAAAATTCGTGACAAAGTTGTGCTTTCATTTCGCTGTAACCCTCGTGTCAAAGAAAAGGTATAATGTAAATAAGAGAATAACGAGATTTGTCATGATTTGCAGATTACCTGTCCTCTTACTACTAAAGTCAAACTCCACATCTCTATGCTAAATTGCTTATATGTAGTATTGTATTGTCTGTGAAATCTCTCCCGTGCAGACTTGATCGCCCAGGTAGATAACCTTAAAGTTGATTTGGACAGCTATAGTCAGTATCAATTGCGGTACAGTTTGGGGATCATTTGCGGTTCTCGGATCATTTGAGGTCCTGGAATCATTTGCGGAACCGTACAACACTTCAGGTTCACATGTTCATAAGATTTTTTTACAGTCATAGATGTTTAGATTTTCAATTACAATTAATTCTCTTTTGATTGGCCACTGTTCCTCAAATTGTGTAAATGGTTCACCCTGAAGTCAAAATAGATACGTTTCCTTTCAAACGAAACAAAATCAAAGGTCTATTAAAGCCAGCTCATTCATGTAATGGCACTCTCTGTTTTTTTATAAGGACTTTTCTTATAAGATCGTCGATGCTGAGATTAACCAAAATTTTAAGAACTTGTTAAGAACATTCCTCAGGCTGAGAGTCGATTAAGAACGTTTTTGTTTTTGCTAACCTGTCATGTGGACATTTTTTGCGTTTTTGCCACAAAATCTGGTAAATTTATGTCTCGTTGCGAAACCTCTATGTTCAATTCTAGTCTTGGCACAGGTTACCCAGGCTCACTGTTTGTGTCACCTGCGGGTTTCATAACATGAGTAACTATAGAGAACATATGGTGCGAAGACGCAAAGTTTAGGCCTCGAAATTTGCTAGAAAACGAAAATAAAGATCGATCAGTGAAACTTACCATGTGGCAAGTTGTTGCTATTCTTAATATGTACAAAATAGGTTGACGGGGCACCTATTTTCTCGCCTTAATTTTTGCCGCGGCCAGAATACAGAAATCTTCGCTCGCACGAAACGCTTGCTACGCTGGCTAGGAGGGGTAATATATTCAAACTTGGAGACAAGTGTTGGGATCCGGTTTTTACCCAAGTGAAAATGGCTTCCACGAAAACGAAGAATTAAGAGTTTTACCTGAGCTACAACACATGTGTAATTAATTGAGTGTAATTTGGCACAAAGGCATCATACCGATTAATTTACAGCCCAATTTAGATCATTGTCCTGTCTGACCTGCCCGAAACAGCGGGGAAATTTGCTTCTTTAATTTGATATCTATAGGTCTGTTTTCCAAGGGAGTTTCTGTGCACTAAACTTGACACGAAGAAAGTCATGAAACGGAGCCTTTGAAATTCAAGTTCACTGTCTGGAAGTTGCATATAACAACAAGAAAAACATCTGTAGCTCTATAGGACGTTTTTCCCCGCGTGTTTCTTGGGCACTAAATTAAAATAATTTGAACATGACACACATTTTAAAGTGTTAAGTATCGCCCTGGCCTTACAGAAGCTGCTCTTTACATACATGTTTTACAGCCGTTAGAATTTTCCTAGGCCATGGCCATACTGAGAACATTGCACTAGAACTCGTGGGAGGAAAAAGGGTAAAGCATGACTAGTGGCACTTAGGTTTACTTTTGTCAAAATTGTAAAAGCACTGAATCATTAAACGCCTACCTCTCGGGTTAGCTCTGGTCTTGTACACCAGCCCTTTTTGAAAGCATGAAAACCGCGAAAACCTCTCAGTAGATAGACAATCCGTTTAATGATTATAGAATCTTGAAAACGAAATCAGTTCTGCACAAGATGAACTTCACGTGAACCACTTCTTTTCCGAACTAGATGACAACTGTTCACTGAATGAATCTGTTCTTTTTCTTTAGATAATAAGCCGTTAACATAACGAAAAGAGAGCCAATAAAAAGATTACCGCTTTCAACAGACGTTCTTACGTAACAGAGAGACAGAGTTCACGTGCAGTGAAATCCTTTTTCAACATGTCCCACAAAAAGTCCACGTTGAACTCAACTGAATTGAAATTATAGAAATCCTTTAAAATTTGTCACCTTTGCCAGTGCATGATAGAAATTTACTTTCCATTCCCTTTACAGATGACTTCTGTTAGAGAGTCAAGAGTTCGGCTTTTATTGCTAGTTGACAGTGGTTTCAGATTAGGTTATATTATTATAGGAACATGTAATTTTGGCACGGGTTAGGGAGCTCATGCAACAACAACAGCCAATTCAACGCAAACGTTGCTTCAAATTGCTTTTTATGTAGGGGAAGAATGCCACTATGTACAGGTGTAAGGTTACACGCTTTCACAAGTATTTTACAAATACTTTTTATGAGCAACTGAAATAACTACGGCCACAGCAGCAACTCTCAACAACGCTGTTGTAATCGAGTAGGGAATGGGTCACGTGGGAAGGGAAAAAGGGCGGAATTGCAGAAGGAATGAGATCAGACTCAAACGGGGAATTGTAACAGAGTCAAAATCAAGATTTATCCAGGATATTAGGGACTCAAATAAAAAAAGAGTTAGGAAATGGAAAGATACAACAAACGCCACAAAATAATGGTGTTCATGCGGCAAAACAACCGTGCTAAGGGATGTCCTTTATTGTATGTTTCTTTGTCGCGCTCTGCAAAACAGCTATGCTGACAACATGGGCACTCAACAACGAATGGTTTTATCTCAGTTTGTTCTGAACCATCCAGAACTACTTCACTTGAAATGACTCAGTCATTTCAGTCATTTCAAGTGAAGTTTTCTTTTACGTATAATGGGAGCATTGTTTCAATTTAAGTCTGAAATGACATGCAGGGAGAATTACAACAGAGGCTGTGCATTCACAAAGCAGTGCAGAGCAAAGGAATTTCCTCGTGAAATATAATTAAGTTGAAGAAGGTTTGAATAAAATTGTTCAGAAGGAAGCCTTCGTGGTGAAATTTGGCACTGCGACGTAATCATGCTAGAGAACTATTAAAATCTTCGGGTCTCAATTTGTTTCTCAGTCTTGAGAGTCCACTGCATATAAATTAGATTCGCTAGGATATTAGGGTTCAAATTTTCAGCACTGCCATGGATCAAAATTTCATCTCCCTTTGGTATAGTCGGTAAGAGGGATACAGATACTGAAAAGCTAAGAATACGTATATTCGAAAATCTTGATGACGGATAAGAATTCAGTTGCTTTGAGCTTTGCGACTGGAATATTCTAAATTTCTGCACAGCTATCGTGCTTTCGCCCGCCTATTCATCAGCAGTTGTCTGTGCTTCTGACCTCCATGAAACTCTGCACTTTATCACGTACTTCAATAATACAATGTGATTGGTTACGGTATTTTTCTGGGTGGGACAGGCTAATTCATATGAGCGCGCACGAATCTCCACTCTCAATACATCGTGGCCTACATTCGAGTCAGGAAAAAGCTCAATACAGCTGTGAGACTTAAGCCCCACGGTTTCCAGCATGGTATGTTGTTTGCAGATCACAATTTATCTTATATAGTTAAGGCTTCTTTCCCTCCAACGATGCTATTTCATTTCATGGGTTAGTTTTCCGGGTTCATATCGGAGTTTGAGGACGTGCAAACTTCATCCCCAGAAACTCAGGCTATCAGCAAGACAGTTTGCCATTAGTAGAATACTATCCTCCGATAGACCATAGGTTTTGTGCTTAGCTAATAAGGGCTTATGAGGAAGGTAATAGAAAGCTGTTGATAGACCAATGCCTACAATGGCAGCGATGGTATAATTATCACGACCATTCTTTAAGTTCTTCCACGATGCGGGCAAAGAAGGTCTGACAGTTAAAACTCTCGCTGTATACAGAGAAATACAGTGAGAAAATAGACAGTGATAAAATTTGCTTAGCGTTTTTTAGATAAGATAGGGTCAACAAGAAACTATTTCAAAAAAAGAAATGAAGTTTCGTTTCCGGAATGGTAAGGGCAGGAGAAAAGATGAAACACTGTAGTGTGGGTCACTCGGTCTGTCATATTTATTTTGTTTCGTCTATTGAAAAATCTCGAGAACTAAAGATAGAAATGTAGACGCAAACTGTGAGCGGCGAGAAGCCTGCCAAGGAATATTAACCATTGAAGAGAGGAACAGTTACTTGTGCAGTGTATGTGCACAGTACCTAATATTTCACCTTCAAATGCCACTACATAACATTTCAAATTCCGTTTTCCGTGAATCTTCCCATGATTGCATGTGTTACATGTGAACCAAGGCAGTTACCGGTACTGGCTTTAAATAACAGGTTCCTGGTTAACCCAATTTATTACTACGACTCGCCAGTGCAAAAATTGTTTACGTTACTCATTAACACGAAGAGAAATAGCGTTGGATTTTTCAACAATACATCGCTTTAATCTAACCCAAAATCATTCGGATAGTCAAAACTTTATATTTATGACCCATTTCCTTCGCTTTTTGTTTGTCAGCATTATGATGTGCAATACTGTACGGGTTCGCAAATGATCCCAGAACCGCAAACGATCCCCACTGTGTACCGCAAATGATACCAGGACCGGAAATAATCCCCATTTTGGACCGCAAATGATCCCGAAAAAGGTAAGGAGTGGCATGGAGGGTGGAATGGTCTGGATAGAAAATTAATGTGAAGAGCGCTTATTTTTATTAAAATCGCTTTAAATCATAGCTCAGAACAGATTTCTGATTCATCATATCCAGACAAGAGATTATCTTACTGATTTTGGTAAATCGTTCTATCCCTTCACTGCAGCATATTGAAAATTTTTTTGTCCAACCGTTGTATTTGCTTTTGGTAAATGTAGTGTAGTATTGTCTGTGAAATCTCTCCCGTGCAGACTTGATCACCGAGGTAGATAACCTTAGACTGAGTTGGTTTGGACAGCTATAGTCAGTATCGATTGCGGTACAGTTTGGGGATCATTTGCGGTTCTCGGATCATTTGCGGTCCTGGAATCATTTGCAGACCCGTACAACACTTCAGGTTCACATGTTCATATTTTTTTTTACAGTCATAGATGTTTAGATTTTCAATTACAAATTGTCTTTTGATTGACCACTGTTCCTCACATTGTGTAAATAGTTCACCCTGAGGTCAAAATAGATACGTTTCGTTTCAAACGAAACAAAATCAAAGGGCTATTAAAGCCAGCTCATTCATGTAATGGCACTCTCTGTTTTTTTATAAGGACTTTTTTTATAAGAACGTCGATGCTGAGATTAACGAAAATTTTAAGAACTTGTTAAGAACATTCCTCAGGCTGAGAGTCGATTAAGAACGTTTTTATTTTTGCTAATCTGTCATGTGAACATTTTTTGCGTTTTTGCCACAAAATCTGGTAAATTTATGTCTCGTTGCGAAATCTCTATGTTCAATGCTACTTTTAAAGCCAAACTTAGCTAGTGTTGGCACAGGTTACCCAGGTTCACTGTTTGTGTCACCTGCGGGTTTCATAACATGAGTAACTATAGAGAACATATGGGGCGAAGACGCGAAGTTTAGGCCTGGAAATTTGCTAGAAAACGAAAAAAAAGATCGATGAAACTTACCATGGGGCAAGTTGTTGCTATTCTTAATATGTACACGAAGTTTCGGGGAAAATAGTCGCCTTTCCCTTTTCTTCATTGTGTAGTGGCAACCAGCACGGTTTTTGGGTCGAAAATCAAATCCAGTCAGTAAATTGAGGCGACAAAATAGGTTGACGGGTCACTTATTTTCTCGCCTCAATTTTTGCCGCGGCCAGAATACAGAAATCTTCGCTCCCACGAAACGCTTGCTACGCTGGCTAGGAGGGGTATTTAATTCAAACTTGGAGACAAGTGTTGGGATCCGTTTTTTACCCAAGTGAAAATTGCTTCCACGAAAACGAAGAATTAAGAGTTTTACCTCAGAACCAATCAGCTACAACACATGTGTAATTAATTGAGTGTAATTTGGCACAAAGGCATCATACCGATTAATTTACAGCCCAATTTTAGATCATTGTCCTTTCTGAACTGCCCGGCGAAACAGCGGGGAAATTTGCTTCTTTAATTTGATATCTATAGCTCTGTTTTTCACGGGAGTTTCTGTGCACTAAACTTGACACGAAGAAAGTCATGAAACGGAGCCTTTGAAATTCAAGTTCAATGCCTGGAAGTTGCATATAACAACAAGAAAAACATCTGTAGCTCTGTATAGGAGGTTTTTCCCCGCGTGTTTCTTGGGCACTAAATTAAAATAATTTGAACATGACACCCATTTTAAAATGTAAGTATTTAAACGGCCTGGCTTTACAGTAGCTGCACTTTACATACATGATTTACAGCCGTTAGAATTCTCCTAGGCCATGGCCATACTGAGAACATTGCACTAGAACTCGTGGGAGGAAAAAGGGTAGAGCATGACCAGTGACACTTAGGTTTACTTTTGTCAAAATTGTAAAAGCACTGAATCATTAGAACGCCCTCCTCTCGTATTAGCTCTGGTCTTGTACACCAGCCCTTTTTGAAAGAATGAAAACCGCGAAAACCTCTCAGTAGATAGACAATCCCTTTAATGATTATAGAATCGTGGTAAGAACGAAATCAGTTCTGCACAAGATGAACTTCACGTGAACCACTTCTTTTCGGAACTAGATGACAACACTGAATGAATCTGTTCTTTTTCTTTAGATAATAAATCGTTAACATAACGATAAGAGAGCCAATAAAAAAATTCCCGCTTTAATCAGACAATCTTACGTAACATAAGAGAGTCAACAGAGTTCACGTGCAGTGAAATCCTTTTTCAACATGTCCCTCAAAATTCCACGTTGAAGTCAACTGAATATTGAAATTATAGAAATTCTTTAAAATTTGTCGCCTGTAGAAGTGCATGAAAGGAATTTACTTTCCATTCCCTTTACATATGACTTTTGTTAGAGAGTCAAGAGTTCGGCTTTTATTGCTAGTTGACAGTGGTTTCAGATTAGTTTATGTCATTATACGTAGGTGTAATTTTGACAGAGGTTAGGGAGCTCATGCAACAACAACAGCCAATTCAACGCAAACGTTGCTTCAAATTTGCAATTCATTTAGGGGAAGAATGCCACGATGAACATGTGTAAGGTAACATGCCTTCTTTAAACTTGAAAAACGCTTTTTTTTAACAAAACTTTAATTATCACACGTATTTTACAAATACTTTGTCTGAGCAACTGAAATAACTACGTCCACAGCAACAACTGTCAGCAACGTTGTTGTAATCGAGCAGGGAACAGGTCACGTGGGTCGAGGGAAAGGGCGGAATTTCAGAAGAATGAGATCAGAGTAAAACGCGGAATTGTAACAGAGTCAAAATCAAGATTTATTCATTCAGTCATTTCAGTCATTTTAAGCGAATTTGTTTTTTGTTGACGTATAATGGGAACATTGTTTACTTTTCATTTGAGTCTGAAATCACATGCACGGAGAATTTCATCAGTGCATTCACAAAGCAGTGCAGAGCAAAGGAATTTCCACGGGAAATATAGCCAAGTTGAAACAGGTTTGACAAGAATTGTTCAGAAGGGAGGCTTGGTGATGAAATTTCGCACACGTAATCATGCTAGAGAACTATTTAATTCTTCTGGCCTCGGTTGTTCGAAAGGTGGATAACGCTATCCACTGGATAAATCACTATCCAGCGGATAAACAATAGCAAAACCAATTGAGTTATCCAGTGGATAGCGCTATCCACCCTTCGAACAACTGGAGCCTGGTCTCAATTTGTTTCTCAGTCTTGAGAGTCCACCGCCTATAAATTAAGGTATATTTGCTAGGATATTAGGTTTCAAATTTTCAGCACTACCATGCATCAAAATTTCATCTCCCTTTCGTATAGTTAGTAAGAGAGATACAGATACTGAAAAGCTAAGAATACATATATTCGAAAATCTTGGTGACGGATAAGAATCCAGTTGAATTGAGCTTTGCGACTGGAATATTCTAAATTTCTGTATAGCTATCGTGCTGACGCCCGCCTATTCATCATCAGTTGTCTGCGCTTCTGACCTCCATGAAGCTCGTCTAGTTGTCTGTTACGGTATATTTCTGGATGGGAGAGGCTAATTTATAAGAGCGCGCACGAACCTCCACTCTCAATAAATCGTGGCCTACATTTGAGTCAGGAAAAAGCTCAATACAGCTGCGAGACGTAAGGGGCTCCACGGCTTCCAGCATGGTATGTTGTTTGCAGATCGCAATTTATCTTAGTTTAAGCTTCTTTCCCTCCAACGATGCTATTTCATTTCATGGGTTAGTTTTCCGGGTTCAAATCGGAGTTTGAGGAGGTGCAAACTTTATTCTCAGAAACTCAAGCTATCAGCAAGACAGTTTTCCATTAGAAGAATACTATCCTCCGATAGACCATAGGTTTTGTGCTTAGCTAATAAGAGCTTATGAGGAAGGCAATAGAAAGCTGTTGATAGACCAATTCCTACAATGGCAGCGATGGCATCATTATCACGACCATTCTTTAAGTTCTTCCACGATGCGGGCGAAGAAGGTCTGACAGTTAAAACTCTCTCTGTATGCAGACAGAGAGATCTGATACGGTGACAAAATATACAGTGATAAAATTTGCTTAGCTGTTTTAAATAAGATAGGGTCAACAAGAAACTATTTCAAAAAAAGAAATGGTGTTTCGTTTCCGGAATGGTCTACAAACATCTACTTTACCTTCAAATGCCAGTGCATAACATTTCAAATTCCGTTTTCCGTGAATCTTCCATTACATTTGTTACATGTAATCCTAAGGCAGTTACCGGTACTGGCTTAAAATAACTGGTTGCTGCAGGTTAACTCGAGTCAATTTAGTACTATACGACTCGCCAGTGCGAAAATTGTTTACGTTACTCATTAACACGATAAGAAATGGCGTTGGATTTTTCAACATACATCGCTATAATCTAACCCAAAATCATTCAGATAGTCAAAACTTTATATTTATGACCCATTTCCTTCGCTTTTTGTTTTTCAGCATTATGATTTGCAATGCTTTACGGGTCCGTAAATGATCCCAGAACCGCAAATGATACGATTATAGGTGTCCAAACCAACTAAAAGGCTATCTACCTCGGCGATCAAGTCTGCACGGGAGAAATTTCACAGACAATGCAGCGATACATTTACCAAAAGCAAATCAGAAAACAGTTGGACAAAAAATTTTCAATATGCTGCAGCGAAGGGTTGGAACGATTTACCAAAACCAATTAGATCCATTACAACCTTTTTATCATTCAAAGCAGCCTTTTATAGTTTTTCGCTAAAATTGGACAAATTAAGTCATAGATGTTGGGTAAACTGAATATTGTATTTCTTATTAGTATCCTTTTTATTTGTTAAGATAATATTCAAATAGTTGATTTTTTTTTCAATTTATTTTCATGTGATATGATTGCATTTTACCGTTTATTATCATTTTTATGTGGTTCAGAAATATTTATATTTATCTGCTCATGTATTCATACCAGTTTGTTTTTAACAAACTAATACATTTTTAGCAGTTTAAATAAAGTTATTATTAATATTATATACCAGGACCGCAAAGGTTCCCGCCGAGCACATGATGCCAATTTTGGAACGCAAATGATTCCGAAAAAAAGTAAGGAATGGCATGGAGCGTAGAATCGAATGGTCTGGATATAATGAGGCAGAAACCTGGTCTGAGCCATGATTTAAAGTGATTTTAATAAAAATAAGCGCTCTTCACATTAATTCTTTATCCAGACCATTCCACCCTCCATGCCATTTCTTTCCTTTTTTTTGGGATCATTTGTGGTCCGATATGTTGTGGTCCAATATGGGGATTATTTGCGATCCTGGTATCATTGGCGGACCCGTGCAACACTTCAGGTTCACCTGTTCATAAGTTTGTCTTTGCATCTTATAGATGCTTAGATTTTCAATTACAAATTCTGTCTTGATTGGCCACTGTACCTCACTGTGTAAATGGTTCACCCTGAAGTCAAATAGATACGTTTCGTTTCAAACGAAACAAAATCAAAGGGCTATTAAAGCCAGCTCATTCATGTAATGGCACTCTCTGTTTTTTATAAGTACTTTTTTTATAATAACGTCGATGATGAGATTAACCAAAATTTTAAGAACTTGTTAAGAACATTTCTCAGGATGAGAGTTGATTAAGAACGTTTTTATTTTGCTAATCTGTTTTGTGAACATTTTTTGCGTTTTTGCCACAAAATCTGGTAAATTTATGTCTCGTTGCGAAATCTCTATGTTCAATGCTATTTTTAAAGCCAAACTTAGCTAGTGTTGGCACAGGTTACCCAGGCTCACTGTTTGTGTCACCTGCGGGTTTCATAACATGAGTAACTATAGAGAACATATGGGGCGAAGACGCAAAGTTTAGGCCTGGAAATTTGCTAGAAAACGAAAATAAAGATCGATGAAACTTGGTGAATCTTTTCATTTGAGTCTGAAATCACATGCACGGAGAATTTCATCAGTGCATTCACAAAGTAGTGCAGAACAAAGGAATTTCCACGAGAAATATAGCTAAGTTCAAACAGGTTTGACAAGAATTGTTCAGAAGGGAGGCTTGGTAATGAAATTTGGCACACGTAATCATGCTAGGGAATTATTTAATTCTTCTGGCCTCGGTTGTTCAAAAGGTGGATAACGCTATCCACTGGATAAATCACTATCCAGCGGATAAACAATAGCAAAACCAATTGAGTTATCCAGTGGATAGCGCTATCCACCCTTCGAACAACTGGAGCCTGGTCTCAATTTGTTTCTCAGTCTTGAGAGTCCACCGCCTATAAATTAAGGTATATTTGCTAGGATATTAGGTTTCAAATTTTCAGCACTACCATGCATCAAAATTTCATCTCCCTTTCGTATAGTTAGTAAGAGAGATACAGATACTGAAAAGCTAAGAATACATATATTCGAAAATCTTGGTGACGGATAAGAATCCAGTTGAATTGAGCTTTGCGACTGGAATATTCTAAATTTCTGTATAGCTATCGTGCTGACGCCCGCCTATTCATCATCAGTTGTCTGCGCTTCTGGCCTCCATGAAGCTCGTCTAGTTGTCTGCACATTATCACGTACTTTAATAATACAATGTGATTGGTTACGGTATATTTCTGGATGGGAGAGGCTAATTTATAAGAGCGCGCACGAACCTCCACTCTCAATATATCGTGGCCTACATTTGAGTCAGGAAAAAGCTCAATACAGCTGCGAGACTTAAGGGGCTCCACGGCTTCCAGCATGGTATGTTGTTTGCAGAGCGTTTTTGCCACAAAATCTGGTAAATTTATTTCTCGTTGCGAACTTCTATGTTCAATGCTATTTTTAAAGCCAAAATTAGCTAGTGTTGGCACAGGTTACCCAGGCTCACTGTTTGTGTCACCTGCGGGTTTCATGAGAATCGCAAGTCTTCCCTTGTCATGGAATGGCAAAATTACCCAAAATTCTTTTTGGGCCTGAGCGAGGCAACTTGAGAAGCACGAGACTGGCCCTCATCGAATGGCTGAAGCGAGGCCAGAGAAAATGATTTCTAGCCAGATACTCAGGAGTAGGCCTGGTGTGTGCTGTTAACGAAGATTTTGCATTTCTTAACAAGTTTTTATCATAGAAAATTCGTGACAAAGTTGTGCTTTCATTTCGCATTAACCCTCGTGTCAAAGAAAAGGTATAATGTAAATAAGAGAATAACGAGATTTGTCATGATTTGCAGATTACCTGTCCTCTTACTACTAAAGTCAAACTCCACATCTCTATGCTAAATTGCTTATATGTAGTATTGTATTGTCTGTGAAATCTCTCCCGTGCAGACTTGATCGCCCAGGTAGATAACCTTAAAGTTGATTTGGACAGCTATAGTCAGTATCAATTGCGGTACAGTTTGGGGATCATTTGCGGTTCTCGGATCATTTGAGGTCCTGGAATCATTTGCGGAACCATACAACACTTCAGGTTCACATGTTCATAAGTTTGTTTTTACAGTCATATATGTTTAGATTTTCAATTACAAATTCTCTTTTGATTAGCCACTGTTCCTCACATTGTGTAAATAGTTCACCCTGAGGTCAAAAATAGATACGTTTCGTTTCAAACGAAACAAAATCAAAGGGCTATTAAAGCCAGCTCATTCATGTAATGGCACTCTCTGTTTTTTTATAAGGACTTTTTTTATAATAACGTCGATGCTGAGATTAACCAAAATTTTAAGAACTTGTTAAGAACATTCCTCAGGATGAGAGTTGATTAAGAACGTTTTTATTTTGCTAATCTGTTTTGTGAACATTTTTTGCGTTTTTGCCACAAAATCTGGTAAATTTATGTCTCGTTGCGAAATCTCTATGTTCAATGCTATTTTTAAAGCCAAACTTAGCTAGTGTTGGCACAGGTTACCCAGGCTCACTGTTTGTGTCACCTGCGGGTTTCATAACATGAGTAACTATAGAGAACATATGGGGCGAAGACGCGAAGTTTAGGCCTGGAAATTTGCTAGAAAACGAAAAAAAAGATCGATGAAACTTACCATGGGGCAAGTTGTTGCTATTCTTAATATGTACACGAAGTTTCGGGGAAAATAGTCGCCTTTCCCTTTTCTTCATTGTGTAGTGGCAACCAGCACGGTTTTTGGGTCGAAAATCAAATCCAGTCAGTAAATTGAGGCGACAAAATAGGTTGACGGGTCACTTATTTTCTCGCCTCAATTTTTGCCGCGGCCAGAATACAGAAATCTTCGCTCGCACGAAACGCTTGCTACACTGGCTAGGAGGGGTAATTAATTCAAACTTGGAGACAAGTGTTGGGATCCGTTTTTTACCCAAGGGAAAATTGCTTCCACGAAAACGAAGAATTAAGAGTTTTACCTGAGAACCACTCAGCTACAACACATGTTTAATTAATTGAGTGTAATTTGGCACAAAGGCATCATACCGATTAATTTACAGCCCAATTTTAGATCATTGTCCTTTCTTGCTTCTCTAATTTGATATCTGTAGCTCTGTTTTCCACGGGAGTTTCTGTGCACTAAACTTGACACGACGAAAGTCATGAAACGGAGCCTTTGAAATTCCAGTTCAATGTCTGGAAGTTGCATATAACAACAAGAAAAACATCTGTAGCTCTGTATAGGAGGTTTTTCCCGGCGTGTTTCTTGGGCACTAAATTAAAATAATTTGAACATGACACCCATTTTAAAATGTAAGTATTTAAACGGCCTGGCTTTACAGTAGCTGCACTTTACATACATGATTTACAGCCGTTAGAATTCTCCTAGGCCATGGCCATACTGAGAACATTGCACTAGAACTCGTGGGAGGAAAAAGGGTAGAGCATGACCAGTGACACTTAGGTTTACTTTTGTCAAAATTGTAAAAGCACTGAATCATTAGAACGCCCTCCTCTCGTATTAGCTCTGGTCTTGTACACCAGCCCTTCTTGAAAGAATGAAAACCGCGAAAACCTCTCAGTAGATAGACAATCCCTTTAATGATTATAGAATCGTGGTAAGAACGAAATCAGATCTGCACAAGATGAACTTCACGTGGCCACTTCTTTCCCGAACTAGATGACAACACTGAATGAATCTGTTCTTTTTCTTTAGATAATAAATCGTTAACATAACGATAAGAGAGCCAATAAAAAAATTCCCGCTTTAATCAGACAATCTTACGTAACATAAGAGAGTCACAACAGAGTTCACGTGCAGTGAAATCCTTTTTCAACATGTCCCACAAAATTCCACGTTGAAGTCAACTGAATATTGAAATTATAGAAATTCTTTAAAATTTGTCACCTGTAGCAGTGCATGAAAGGAATTTACTTTCCATTCCCTTTACATATGACTTTTGTTAGAGAGTCAAGAGTTCGGCTTTTATTGCTAGTTGACAGTGGTTTCAGATTAGTTTATGTCATTATACGTAGGTGTAATTTTGACAGAGGTTAGGGAGCTCATGCAACAACAACAGCCAATTCAACGAAAACGTTGCTTCAAATTTGCGATTCATTTAGGGGAAAAATGCCACGATGAACATGTGTAAGGTAACATGCCTTCTTTAAACTTGAAAAACGCTTTTTTTTAAACAAAACTTTAATCATCACACGTATATTGCAAATACTTTGTCTGAGCAACTGAAATAACTACGGCCACAGCAACAACTGTCAACAACGTTGTTGTAATCGAGCAGGGAACAGGTCACGTGGGTCGAGGAAAAGGGCGGAATTTCAGAAGAATGAGATCAGAGTAAAACGCGGAATTGTAACAGAGTCAAAATCAAGATTTATTCATTCAGTCATTTCAGTCATTTTAAGCGAATTTGTTTTTTGTTGACCTATAATGGGAACATTGTTTACTTTTCATTTGAGTCTGAAATCACATGCACGGAGAATTTCATCAGTGCATTCACAAAGTAGTGCAGAACAAAGGAATTTCCACGAGAAATATAGCTAAGTTCAAACAGGTTTGACAAGAATTGTTCAGAAGGGAGGCTTGGTAATGAAATTTGGCACACGTAATCATGCTAGGGAATTATTTAATTCTTCTGGCCTCGGTTGCTCAAAAGGTGGATAACACTATCCACTGGATAAATCACTATCCAGCGGATAAACAATAGCAAAACCAATTGAGTTATTCAGTGGATAGCGCTATCCACCCTTCGAACAACTGGAGCCTGGTCTCAATTTGTTTCTCAGTCTTGAGAGTCCACCGCCTATAAATTAAGGTATATTTGCTAGGATATTAGGTTTCAAATTTTCAGCACTACCATGCATCAAAATTTCATCTCCCTTTCGTATAGTTAGTAAGAGAGATACAGATACTGAAAAGCTAAGAATACATATATTCGAAAATCTTGGTGACGGATAAGAATCCAGTTGAATTGAGCTTTGCGACTGGAATATTCTAAATTTCTGTATAGCTATCGTGCTGACGCCCGCCTATTCATCATCAGTTGTCTGCGCTTCTGACCTCCATGAAGCTCGTCTAGTTGTCTGCACATTATCACGTACTTGAATAATACAATGTAATTGGTTACGGTATATTTCTGGATGGGAGAGGCTAATTTATAAGAGCGCGCACGAACCTCCACTCTCAATATATCGTGGCCTACATTTGAGTCAGGAAAAAGCTCAATACAGCTGCGAGACTTAAGGGGCTCCACGGCTTCCAGCATGGTATGTTGTTTGCAGATCGCAATTTATCTTAGTTTAAGCTTCTTTCCCTCCAAAGATGCTATTTCATTTCATGGGATAGTTTTCCGGGTTCAAATCGGAGTTTGAGGAGGTGCAAACTTTATTCTCAGAAACTCAAGCTATCAGCAAGACAGTTTTCCAGTAGAATACTATCCTCCGATAGACCATAGGTTTTGTGCTTAGCTAATAAGAGCTTATGAGGAAGGCAATAGAAAGCTGTTGATAGACCAATTCCTACAATGGCAGCGATGGCATCATTATCACGACCATTCTTTAAGTTCTTCCACGATGCGGGCGAAGAAGGTCTGACAGTTAAAACTCTCTCTGTATGCAGACAGAGAGATCTGATACGGTGACAAAATATACAGTGATAAAATTTGCTTAGCTGTTTTAAATAAGATAGGGTCAACAAGAAACTATTTCAAAAAAAGAAATGGTGTTTCGTTTCCGGAATGGTCTACAAACATCTACTTTACCTTCAAATGCCAGTGCATAACATTTCAAATTCCGTTTTCCGTGAATCTTCCATTACATTTGTTACATGTAATCCTAAGGCAGTTACCGGTACTGGCTTAAAATAACTGGTTGCTGCAGGTTAACTCGAGTCAATTTAGTACTATACGACTCGCCAGTGCGAAAATTGTTTACGTTACTCATTAACACGATAAGAAATGGCGTTGGATTTTTCAACATACACCGCTATAATCTAACCCAAAATCATTCAGATAGTCAAACCTTTATATTTATGACCCATTTCCTTCGCTTTTTGTTTTTCAGCATTATGATTTGCAATGCTTTACGGGTCCGTAAATGATCCCAGAACCGCAAATGATACGATTATAGGTGTCCAAACCAACTAAAAGGCTATTTACCTCGACGATCAAGTCTGCACGGGAGAAATTTCACAGACAATGCAACGATACATTTACCAAAAGCAAATCAGAAAACAGTTGGACAAAAAATTTTCAATATGCTGCAGCGAAGGGTTGGAACGATTTCCAAAACCAATTAGATCCATTACAACCTTTTTATCATTTAAAGCAGCCTTTTATAGTTTTTTGCTAAAATTGGACAAATTAAGTCATAGATGCACGGTAAACTAAATATTGTATTTCTTATTAGTATCCTTTTTATTTGTTAAGATAATATTCAAATAGTTGATTTTTTTTTCAATTTATTTTCATGTGATATGATTGCATTTTACCGTTTATTATCATTTTTATGTGGTTCAGAAATATTTATATTTATCTGCTCATGTATTCATACCAGTTTGTTTTTAACAAACTAATACATTTTTAGCAGTTTAAATAAAGTTATTATTATTATTATTATTATTATTATATGCCAGGACCGCAAAGGTTCCCGGAAAGCACATGATGCCAATTTTGGAACGCAAATGATTCCGAAAAAAAGTAAGGAATGGCATGGAGCGTAGAATCGAATGGTCTGGATGTAATGAGGCAGAAACCTGTTCTGAGCCATGATTTAAAGTGATTTTAATAAAAATAAGCGCTCTTCACATTAATTTTCTATCCAGACCATTCCACCCTCCTTGCCATTTCTTTCCTTTTTTTTGGGATCATTTGTGGTCCAATATGGGGATTATTTGCGGTCCTGGTATCATTTGCGGACCCGTACAACACTTCAGGTTCACCTGTTCATAAGTTTGTCTTTGCATCTCATAGATGCTTAGATTTTCAATTACAAATTCTGTCTTGATTGGCCACTGTACCTCACTGTGTAAATGGTTCACCCTGAAGTCAAATAGATACGTTTCGTTTCTGAGGAAACGAAACGAAATCAACGGTCTCTTAAAACCAGCTCATTCCTGTAATGGTACTCTCTGTTCTTTTTATATGACCTTTTTTTAAGAACGCCGTCGATGCTGAGATTGACCAAAATTTTAAGAACGTATTAGGAACATTCTTCAGGCTGAGAGTCGATTAAAAACGCTTTTATTTTGCTAATCTGTATATTAAATGACAAGTCATGTGTGCTGTTTGTGTCAACGGTTGAAAACGAAATTGAGAAATGGCTCAAATCGCGTCGGATCTGGAAAATAACCACACAGGAAGGAAGTTACCCACGTTGGCAATAAGGTTAGGCTTTTAATTGAGAATTTTTTCATAGAATTTTCTTCTTAAGCTTTTTATCGGGATTCCCAGACAAATCCTTATATTTTTGTCGGCCATACTCACACTGAGCTTGGGGCGCCTGTGGGCTCCGTAGAACTTATACGTTAACCAGCTAAAATGGCGGCCCGAAGCTGTTAGGATCATAACTGGTCCAATTCAAAAATGGCACTGAGCTCGGGGCGCCTGGTGACGAGTATAATAAATCCCTGTGGAGGGAAGGTGTAGTCGAAGGGTGAGTTTTATCTTTGAGCAATCTGGGACTCCCTTCCCTCCAAGAAGAACTTATGATACTCGTCACCAGACGCCCCGACGTCAATGCCATTTTTTAATTTGGA
>OX421448.1:11403285-11413285 GCA_949126865.1 Montipora capitata | reverse complement strand
GTCCTTATTCTATTTTAGCCACATAACCCGTTTTAAACTTTTTAACGAACGGCAGCTGGAAATGACAATAGGGTGGCGTCAGTGCCTTTCTTATGAATTTTACTGGAGAACGCAGTCACTCCTGTCCCTTGGTATTCTCGCGTTGGCAATGACGTTCTGTACATGAAGGGCATCTTTCGCCGCTCTGCAAAAAAAAAAAAAATCGGCTAAGTAACACAACTTAACAGGAACAATCACGTGAAATGTCACATAACGCCAGGTCACGCTAAAGGTCTGCGAATAGACAAAACAGCTCTTGCGCGACGCGACTAAATTTTGTAGCATGTCACCAAACGCGGCCTAATTTAGATAATGCCACAATGTTGCTGTCACGCTAACAACGGATGGCGCTCAGGGACGGACCATTTAATTTGTGAAAAGGGAGGGGGAAGTTGGGAAATTTCTTTGTGGTATGATTCCCTTTTATCAGTATTCCGTGTAGTATCAAGGGTTTTTCTCATCAGCTCTCCAAATGCTAAATCAAGTTTATTAAACTTATGTAATATATAAACCCCCAAAGCAATTGGGAAATAGTTGAGTTTTCTTCCGGTCACTCACTTGTGCTTGGAAAAGATTTAAGGCGCTTTTATTGAGAGCCAATAAAAAAGCAACTCGACTCGAAATGCGATGACGTTTGTAAATGAATTAAAATGTCAGAAGGTCAACTTACTGTTGAAGTTGCGAGTCTTCAAACTGCACCAACTGATCTCTCTTGTTCACAACCGACAACAACTGTTCCATCAATTCTGCTTCGCGTTCCCGCTGTTCATTTGTCTTTTGCGAATCTAAAGAAATAAGCAAAAGTTCGTAGATACATGTAATCAAGATCAGAGTATTCGAACAATTCGAATGGCGTTCCAGGAAACTTTTCGTGTCCTCGTGAGCGAGCGAGACGTCACAGGATGGCGGAAAGCAACAGGAAAGGAAAAGAGAGAGAGCCTGGGTTCAAGGTTTGGACATCTTCTAACGACGTTGCCCGCAAGCAAGTAACTGAGAAAAGAGCTCATAAAATGAAAGACCTTCAAATTAGAAAAAAAATGACAAAAGCTTTCTGACTGAAGCTTACCTTCCATTTCCAGAAGCGCTCTTAACTCTCTCTGTAGCATATCATGGCTTCTTTCCAAGTCCTCTTCATTCTTACTGCGGTGCAAATAAACGAGAACAACAAAATTTGTACGACCCTGTCTCGAGTGAAGACAATTACGACCTAGAAACAATACACACATGGATCGGGATCGATGAGACGTCGAGACGAAACTGTTAATTAATTGACTCTTCGGTTACGTAATAACTGAAGTCTAGCAGTGACGTTATATCCAGAGAAATAAGTTCTAAAGAATAAAGATGTAAGACTACCTAACTTCCCCAAGGCAAAGAAGGCAACAAGTTCCGCCCCTTTATCAGATGGTAAGATATAATTCTCTGCACGATACATGTTATTTAACACAATTATCGGGTTCGGTTTCAGTAAGACATTTAGCATTCAGTAGGCAACTTTCACGATAGCGTCATTTGACTACAACTACCAGAATTCAGTTTGTTTTTCTTTTCTTATTTAAATTTTGTATTCCCAGTGGGGCAAAAATAACAATACCTCTAATTAGCATGAGACAAAT
Source organism: Montipora capitata (assembly GCA_949126865.1). NCBI lineage: Eukaryota > Metazoa > Cnidaria > Anthozoa > Scleractinia > Acroporidae > Montipora > Montipora capitata. Next base: position 11,411,630 of record OX421448.1, on the reverse strand, counting down.
ATAACCTGAAGAATTCTGGTATTTGTAGTCAAATGGCGTCATCATGCAAATTAACAAATTTGACAATGTTATGACGAAATGCATGATCAATAACAGGACAGACGCATGAAAAACTGACATCAATTTGTTTTTACAATAACAAAAAGGCAGAGGGATCAAAATTAAGTCGAAACACGAGAAGAACGCCGGACAAAAAGCGAGAAACTTATTATTCTTTCGTTCATATTCAAAATAGCCCCAACCAACCTCGTTTCTGAGACAAAAATTCTGAAGAATTTGTTATCCCGAACGAGGTTAGTTGGGCTATTTTGAATATGAACAAAAGAATAATTTAAAGGCAGCCATTTTTGCATAGGGTCTATATCGCGCCATTATCGCATAAATTATAAATTCTTGTTGACAATAAAAATTAGCCAATGAGCGCGCGAGAATTTTTGCAGTCATTGTAAAATGTACTATTTACTTCAATTTAGCATTCACTGTCCACCGACTTACAGTAAATTGAGTTCCGCTTGTCGCCTGACCAGCTCGTTCTTCTTGTTGACCAGTAGGAACCAGTCTTGCATTAGTTTCTCTTGCTCTTCCTCGCAACCTACGTCAAACATGCGAGTGAGATCAACTCGTATATTAGGGAGCTTAAGCACGCGCGTTTTTGAGATGCGGACGGCAACCGGAAGAGAAATTTTCGCGTACCAGGACAGTGGTGTCTCCCAGATTTTTGTACTAACCATCTCTAATGGAGAAAAGATACTTAGCAATGTAAATGTGGTTGTGTGAAGACAGGTTAAAAGGGAAAACAGCTCACTTCCGGTTGCCGTCCGTGTCTCAAAAACGCGCGTGCTTAAGCTCCCTATTAAAGTCCAGTTACTTCACCCGTAAAGCCGCTGTTATCGTCACTTTACTGCCGTTCCTAGATCGTTAAGCAACTCTCAATACTGAACGGCTCGCAATAATAAGGAGTTTTTGCCGGAAACCAATGCTGCTGTCACTCCTTTATAGGGAAGCTCCACTTCAACAAAAAAGTAACTTTATATCACAGGAAATAACCGTTAGAGTCAAGTCAGTTTAAAGCATTTTCAAAGAAAGTGTTTGTATCCGAAATAAATAAGTTTTAGAATCGCCTATTTTTGTTTTCAAATTTCGCCGGCGCCGCCATCTTGAATAACTGTGACGTGTTACGGTTGCCCTATTGTTATTAGACAAAAGGTCTTTGTGTCAGAACAATAGGGCAACCGTAACAAGTCACAATTATTCAAGATGGCTGCGTCCACGAAATTTGAAAGTGAAAATAAGGGATTTTAAAATTCACTTTTGTTGATATAAACACTGTTTTAAAAACAAATTTCGAACAAATTTGTTTGTAAACACAAACAAAAAGTGAAAATAAGGGATTTTAAAATTCACTTTTGTTGATATAAACACTGTTTTAAAAACAAATTTCGAACAAATTTGTTTGTAAACACAATTTCCTTCGGTTTAAACTTATTCTGTAGTAAGAGTGGAGGTTCCCTTTAAGTTCCCTGTTTAACGGTGTACACAACAGCAGCCTGACGATGAATTGAAAAGAGTTGTGATTGGCTGCTACAATACACCGTAAATGCTACCACCACATAAATTATTTACAGTGCTCCTTGTGTCGGGTCAGTACGAAGCTATTACAACGGCTCTCGGGATTGGCTCAGAACACAAAGGACCTAAACAAACAACCAATCAACGATGGACCCTAACCCTGAAAACAATAGAGCAACAGCTGCGTCCGAAAGGGATCCAATGAAATTAGAGGTTGTAAAGAGCTGCGTCCTATCCTTGTCTCAACATTTTTTATTTCGTGCAAGTCAAATTTCAGCACCATAAAACATATCTTTGAAATAAACTCCGTGCTCCATTAACTCCTTCATCTAACGGGCCGTACAAGTTGCGTTAAATTAACAAAATGGACAGTCTCAAAATCAACAGCAGAGCAAGTGAAAGCGATATCTTGAGATGACGTTACGACTGCGCTACATTCCAAGTTTGAAAGCATTTCTGCATTGCAAAGAATATTGTGTCGTCATCTCAGGAGAAGACCAATGCCTCTCACGTTTTTTTTTCTTTCGAGGGAAAAATGTACTCTGGATTTGAAAGAGGAAAACTGATAAAACGTCACGTGCATGAGCTTTAAAAACTGATAAAACACCTCTCGTTAGAATTCTGTATATAAAACATACTAACAAGGCATTTACTACTAGCACAAATTCCATAATACAACTCTTTTACCCCCCAAAAATCTGCCTGCATAGGCATTCTTTTCGACTTCTCTTGGGACATTTTCATGTCCCAGGAGAAATTGCAAACAATGGTTATGCAAAAGTCTTGGGGGGTAATAGAGGTGTTTATGGGATTGTGCAAGATTGTGAATGGCTTGTTTTTCTTGTATGCTAATGTTCTCTTCTCACAATTTTAACCTTTGTTCGGACTCCAGAGGGACACACTTTTTGTGAAATGTTTCTAAAGCCGTTCAATAAACTAGCAGGTCGTTTATTAAACTCAATTCATTTGCTGTAAGGGATTTATCTCAGAGAAAAAAAAAAAGAGGTTCGGGGCACTTAAAATATTTTTTAACTACCAACAGTAGTTGTAACAGTAAAGAAAGGGAAAAGAGGTGATACCTCTGCATTCCATGGCTCGTCGCAGCTCCATTTCGAGTTTCTCTCCGACCTTGTCCAATGCCTCTTGTTGTTCTTCCAATGATCTAAGTTCTTGACGGACGTATTCAGAGGTATCTTGAAATTCCTATGATATTATTATTATTATTATTATTATTATTATTATTATTATTATTATTATTATTATTATTATTATTATTATTACTATTATTTCGTAACTATTTCAAAATTCTCGAATCTGATTGGTTCTGTGCCCGCATATTTGTCGCCTAATATGCTAGTTTCGAATAGGCCTTATTCACGATAGCCGCCATGTTAGTTTTCAAATTGTCATGCAAATTAGCCATGCGTTATGCTGGGGGGCAAACATTGGGAAAAAAAAGCAAATTGCGGAAAATCGGCTCGTCGAAATATTGAAATAACACTGCTAAAAGTACATTTTAGAATTTAGAATCAAGTACCTTTTTTAATAATTTTATATCTTTGATTGCCTTTGACATTTTGACTTTCTACTTTCTACTACAAAACATCGAAGTAACTTGTGTAATCATTCTATTTTACTACTTAGGTGATAAACATTCAATGAACGTGAAACAAATCATCTGTGTGGCTAAGATGTTCATTATAACCTCTCGAACTTGTGTTGTTTACCCCTCAGAAGTGTGTAGCTAATTTGCATGATAATAGCAAATCCAACATGGCGGCCATCGTGAATAAGGTCTATTGTGCAGCATCAAAAGAACAGAATAGAGGTTCAGGGAAATAATTAGCATTTTATTGGCACAAAACAAAGGATAATGTCTTTTGTTGCTGCACAATTCGAAACTAGCCTATTGGCGCGCGATCACGTGGATGTCCAATTTGAACAATTCCAAATTAGACATCTGCGCCATTCGCGCGTCAATCACATGCACTTGGATGGGGTATTTCTTGCTGTTTTCCTACTGTTTGCAAAACATGTTGAATCTAATTTTAACTTTTTCACACATAAAGGTATTCAAAGACTTTTTATCCTCGAATTTTGTTCCCGTTACGATTAATTGGTAAGTGAACCTCGTGTCGTACATTTCAGGGAGAAATCGTACTCGTAATTTTCGTGATTTTAAAATCACTCGCACGATTACTCCTTGAATTGTACTCCACTCAGTCCAATTACTATTACTATTACTTATCACCAAAGTGGTTTGCATGATCGAATGACTTAAAATCAAAAATTCAAGCCCCGCCCAAATAGATAAAGAATTCTCACCCGAGTTTGAGTTTTTTCAGGATCCGATGATGTTTGATCTGAGTTCGGCTGAAAACAAGTTTTAAACATGTTAAATGAGTACCTAGGTTACATACGAAACTTTTAAACTAATGTAAACTTCTTTTCCCTGAAGTTACGACACTGAACATGCTTAGTCAGGCTGTTCTGAAGTTCCAAGACAAAAAGGGATGAAACAAGCTTCAAAATCAAGTGCGGTCTTCTTTGCTTCATTCACGCACTGCAGCGAGAATGTTTTCTGTTCTACCATACAATACATACATACTTAATTGACCACTCCTCATAGGGGCTTTTCACGGCCCATGAAATTCAATCAACGAAACGAAAAAGCAGAAAAACAACTGTTAGAGCGACTTTCGAATATATGACCTTGAAAAAGTGTTCGCAATTCCTTTCACGGACCAATGTTTGACAAGATTTAAAGCAAAGCTTCTCCTTATTTCCCCCAAGAAAACTCCTAATATGGGTAATAAACAGCTCGATTGCCCAATCACATTGCTGCATTTCAAATGACGTCAAAGCGAAACTTTCCAGAAAGTTCCACGGAGAGACGACGTTGTTTGCATCGGCGTTCGCTAAGCCAATGAAAATTCGCGCTCGTTTGTTTTTGTTCGATAAACCAATTAAATGTTTTGCGTTTTTGTGTACGTTCTCTTCTTACGTTTATTTTTCAAGGTCATATGAAAGTCGCTCTAACAATCGCCAGATGAACGGAGGCAAACCAGTTGGCTATTTACAAGTGCGGCCGAAAAAGATGAACCAGGGACTACCAGGAACAAATACGAGTGGTCAGAACGAGTCTTGAACCCGGGAACTCCGGATCGCAAGAAAAGCGTAGGAGGCTGCCTCCCGTTTTCGGCCATCGTTACGAATGGCAATGATAAAAATGGATCCAAACTTGAACCCATTCAAGGTCCTTGTAATTTATCCCTTTGCGAAGAAATGGCCGCAAATTTCAGTTATTATAGAAGCCTAGCACCTTTCCAAATCATAAATTCAGATGTTCGAGAGTATTTTACGCGTGAGTGGACAAAAAACCCGACTAAAAAACACTTCAACATCCCCGACATTTGCCACTCCTCACTCCAACTCGTGCTTTTTTTGGTTTTTTAAAATTTGCTTTCACTCCTTCCTTGCTTTTTCCTGAAGGGACATTTTTCCCGGTCGGGAAAATGATTTTCGTATGTTTACGGAACGGTCGGGAAACGGTTAGCAAGTCCCTGACTTTACTGCACAACGATTTGATTTTGCAAGCTGTAACTAACTACTTGCTCATACCTCAGACGTACCATCAACTCTGTTTTCAACGCAGGAATTGGTATCTGTAAGTGAAAGGAACGTCTTTGAGCCAAAAAAGTGAATATATAATTTACAGTCTTATTTGCAACCGCCAATTCTTCTAAACGAGAATTCAACAAACCAGCTAAATTTTAGCCGGGGATCCGGAAGACAGCCGGCCCCTTCACTTAACACCACTCCGAGGGATAGGAACCCAGAGGTACATATCGACTTATCGTTCAGTTTAGGTCAAAATTCCTTTTCCTCCCTGGAATTGGCGGCGGTTGAAGATGGCTAACTAAACAAACATCGGAGTAAAAAAAATCTCAGTAACTTGCAATGAATCCATGCTATGTACAAAAATCCTAAAGTCACAAAACAATATGAAGGAAGAGAGCCTGATGCTGAAATAATAGACCTTTTTGCAGATACGGCAGCCATTTTGATTTCTATTGTTTCGGAAGACATTATGGGATGCTCAGGGGGCAAATTAATATGTATTTGCCACCTGGGCATCCCATAATAGCTATTTGAAACAATAGAAATCAAAATGGCCGCCGTATCTGCAAAGTTGTCTATGAAGATGCATTCCAGAATTTGTGCTACTTTGTGTGAGACTTCACATAGTGTCGCTCTAACCTAACCCATACTAAATAACTTGTTTGTGGGCAAGGACTTTAACACTTGCAAAGAAGCATGAATCCATTATGCACTTTTATTGGACAACGTTTACCATTCTCTGCAACTTCTTGGCCATCACTTTGGGACTGATCGGCTGGCACCTCAAACACTTCGAAGTTTATCTTTCTACTCTCTATATACGCATGTAGGCCCGCATTGGGTGCAAGAGTATTTGACCGCAGAGGTGCTGAAGGTGTTGTACTCTTCGAAAATCCATTCACCGTTGCATTTTTAGTCGATGATTTACTATCAAAAATATTTCTTTCTTTCGAACTGTCAGATTTTTGCGGATTAATTTTTCCATTTTGTTGCTCAATGTTTTCAGAGTTACTTGGCTTTTTACTATTTTTGCCTTGGTTCAAAATCTGCCGAATTCTTTGCAATTCCTCGCTTTCTTGAAAACCCGGTTTATCTGGCGAAGTATTCCCATCTTTTTCTGTTGACGGTCTTCGTTTCTTCGACTCATTCTCTTTGTCTTTGAGTTTCAAAGGACGATGCTGCAAATTCTTGTTTTTAACAGTTTTTTGCTCCGTGTTAGAATCTGATGTTTCCGCGTCAACGTCCTTTGCTTGTTTTTCAGTTATTGGCTGCTCCGTAGAAGATTCGGCCAACTTTTGGCCCATTTCTTTCCCAATGGCATTCTGGACCAACTTCTGCGCTTTCTCGTTGACCTTCTTCTTTCTTTGGAGTTCTTCCTGAAGACAAGGACATGTATGACAAAAAGTTAAGGCTCACCATCACTTTCCTTGGTTTATGACATTAGGGAGTCAAGTTAAGCAGCCCCTTTTGAAAAACGTGATCAAGATGGACTAATGGCGAAATTCTTATGATTGCACTAAATTCTTTTTCTGAACTGACGTTTTTTGTCGGCGTTGCCGTTGTCCGCGCTTAAACTCCCAATTGTCCTACTCAAAACGTGACGATTTCCCTTTTCTCTGAATTCGTTTAACTACCCTGGGGGATTTTATCAAACCTTTGAGACCAAAATAACGAGAACGAGATGAGAGAACTGCGAAGATGAAAGACTTGCTATACCTCAAAATTATATACTGAAGCGACGTTTTCGTGGAAGTTTCCGTTCTCGTTGGGAAAACTCCCCAATATTGAAGGCACGAGTCCGATCCAATTTTCCTCTCATAAAAATTTGTTACTTTCCTAGCGGGTATTCACATTTCGTGCCAAAACCAAAAGGACACAAAGGTAGTGCAGTTGTCAATTAAGCGTCGTCAATACTTGGCCTCTTCTGTGATTGACCTTGATTCGAATGACAAAGTAGTAGTGATAGTTGTACAAAACCTAAGTTTGAATTCAGCATTCTTTTTGGAAGGAAGTCTTTCAACAGGTAAGCAGCCACAGTTCACTTCTTTTTGTCGCTATTTTACCAACTCACCCTTCGTAGCCGCAGACTTTCTTTCTTTTTCAATGCCTCTTGGTTATCACTCTAACACAACCGAAACAAGAAAGAAATCTGATAATTTGCCCTGGTACAGAAAGGCTTTGATTCGTTTTTAATACTACAAGTGTTTCAGAAAATAAAGAAATTGTTTTCTTGTGGTTTAGCAATCGGAAGAGGCGAGCAGTTTAGGCTCTCACGCTGAATGTAGAGGACTGGGCTGGTTGGAGGCAGGTATCAGTTTTCGTGCTTACCCAGGGAACAGCTTTTCAACACCAAAACCGAAACCATTATTTTGTTGACCGAATGTCATCTATTTCGATTTTTGTATGAATTAGGATTGACCCCTTAAAGGGAAAGTGCGGCCTAGAAGAAGTTTCTCTGAATCGAAAGTTCTTTACCTGTATTGTCATACTTGACCACTCATTTGGGCTTAATGTGTTTAAAGAGCCAACAATAACACTTCAAAAATGGGCTATTTTAAATTGAAATCCGCCATCTTGCAAACGAGGCTATGACGTAGCAATAGTCAAGGACGACTAGGAGAGCGATACTTTGTAGACTTGCATCTTAATCCAGAGGGTAAATTGTATTAATATTGACTCCGCCATCAGAACAGATTTACCTCGTGGTCGTTAAACAGGGGTTTATCTGTGAGTGATAAGCAGGAGTTTTACGAAGCGAAAGAGAGCTTGCAGTGCTATCCCGCGCTCATTGCTGTGAAATAAACGCCGGGAATCAAGTTTAATCAGTCTACCGTGGTTTTCTACGAGATCCCTGTTACAACTTCAAAACAAACGATAGATTTATATATTTCCATCGAATGGTAAGAGTAAATCGTTTCAGTAGTGTCTATAAAGCTAACAAAATTTAACTACATTTCAAGTTGTTCATTTTACTGCCTGGAAAAGCGTATAACAGTGAAAGTCATCAATATATTACTTGATTCAGTTTTCTCGCTCCAATAGAATGATATTTTGGACTGGTTGACTGAGATTTCAGAATGAAGCGAATGTTACCAAGACCAATATTCATATACCTGAAGATCCCGCTTGAAGTCCACCTTAGCAAAATGACATAC
>OX421448.1:11370785-11393285 GCA_949126865.1 Montipora capitata | reverse complement strand
ATTTCACATGTGCAGATGCAGATGCATACACCAAAATCAGGTGCATGCATTTTGTGTGTGTTGGATGCTTATCTCCGAGCTACACTGTAATTGCCCAACGTTCTAGACAAAGTTAATTGTAAAAAAAAATGATGTCAAATATAGCACAATGGGACAAATTGGTTTGAACAGCAATGAATGCAAACTTATAAAGTTAACCATTCAAGATCCAACGTTTTTACACTCTTGACTCATTGGCATCTGACAGGATGCGGCAATGCAGATCTGCGTGATCCTCTGCATAATTACCATATTTTCCGCATAAAACAGAAGAAATGCCTGATATAAGTGATAAAGCAGCTGCTTATCATCCTCACAAACATACATGTAAAGCCAAAGAGATTGACTATTTTGAAACCCTTAAATGTATTTGGAAGGTTGTAAGCAGTTTCCAGCATTTTTCGCAAATGAGCCTGAACACTTGTTAAACCGTGTTACAAACATACCCTGGGATTGAAATTAAAAAAAAAACTATCTGCTCGCAATTTTGCGACAAGAGGTGAAACTTTACTCGCAAGTTAGTCGCAAATTAAATTGTATCATTTGTAATCATAGGGAAAAGAGGAGCCGTACTACACGTGTAACAAAAACCGCTGAAAATGGTGAATGATCAAGGGAATGGATTGCGGTCCAACCACATTACAATTTTGCTCCATATCTCCGAATTGAAACAAAATTCATGACAAGAAACAACATAATTTTTTATCGCTTTATTTAAATATTTTAGCAAAAGTTGCTGCAAAATGCCAACTACTAAGTTCAACGGTGAAAGCTGGACGCAAATTGGTGACTCCTCCAGGTATTTTAATTAATTTAATTAATTAATTGCAAAGGGGAAAAAATCCAGGTGCAAATGCAACTGTCTTAGTCACAATTTGAGTCCTGATTTACCACAAGCACGGAAATACATTGGATGGGCCTAATTATTAGTTTTATAAATTGTTTAAATTTCTGCATAATCAACTCATGTTTATGCATAATATGGCCAAAAATTTCTGCATAATCTTAAATTTTTTTCCGCACCCTATCAGAAGCCCAGTCTTATCTATTGTCTTCTGAAGGGAGACCGTAAGCAATACAAAATGAACCAGCATCAAACAATATCTGATTGCCCATGTGGTAGCATTGTGAACGTATTTTAAGTTAAGCCATGTAATCCTTTTGTCCAAAATTGATATTGAAGTTTCTATTCTGTGAAGGCTACATAATATACATGTACCTGGAGAGAATTTTACATTGCCAGATGACAAGTTTCTTTTGTGCCGTAACCTTGGTGATGGTGCCACTTCCATATCATCGTCATCATCCAAATTGAAATCTGCGGTATCATTCAAACTCATCATGCTACCAATACTGATCATGTCATCATCACTGTAGCAAAAAATCATCATTTTAGTACTTGTGCAGAAAATGCTTCTCTTAAAATAATTACCATCCTAATTACATGTACTTTTATCCCCATAGCTAATTATTATTTAGTTAGTGATCCAAAGGTTTGACTCCTACCAAGAGAACTCAGTTATTTTAGGAATACTTCAATTAGTCTACATGCAATTTCTTACAGCAAGTCTTATCAATTTTTTTTTTCCAGGAAAGAAATTATTAAGAGCCTATTTCACTTATTTGTATTCTAGAATGGGATTATAATTTAATTATTAATCATAATACCGGTAATGGCATAATATTTATCAAGGGGTTTCCTCGGCTAAAGTAGGAAATGCACATGTACACTGTAGGCTACTAGTAGAAAGTTAGTAAAGACAGACAAAATACTGCCAAAATTAATCTCATCAAGAAAGGGGCATTACAGCAAAGGTGAGTTTGAAGTTTGGTTAGCTAAACACCACTATGGTGTAACTGATAAGAGAAAAGTTTTGGGGAAAAAAAAGTCAAAACTTTCGCTACAGATATTGATTTCCTGTTGGCATCTAGTCTCACAGTTTATCCAGAATGCCGCAGCAAAACAGGTACTGTAGGAAGTCTGAATTCTCTTATTTATTTTAATACTTACGTTGCCATGCCCTCTTTGATCAGCACACATGACAAATTTAAGTCAAGTGAAGCCGAAACCAGTTTTTTACTAGCCACCTTCAAGGTGAGTGTGATGTCGAATGTTCGACTCTCTGTGCTCACGTAATCTGCCATATTGATTACCCCAGTGGCAATGGGCTTTCTTCGTCCAGTCTGGGATTCCTACAAGCAATGAATCATTCATTTCCACCATTATGGATATTCAAGATGTTAATTTATTTTACTTTTACTCAGTTTTATTCCACAAAAACATTAAAGGACTAAAGATTGGCCAAGTGTTTAGGGTACTGCACTTGAGATCTGGTGGTCAGAGTACAATTCTCACTCTGATTACTCGTTAGAGTTGTTCTGAGTACTGGTAGTTATTTTTTTTCCATCTACATAACATGTACGTGTATTACTTACATCTTCAATGACAAACGTCCACTCCTTGTCTTCAAACTCACTGTCTGGTTTTGAGTCCTAACCAAGATTTAATGGCAACAAAAATTCACCATACTTCACAACTTCTGATACAGCCCGACAACCTGGCCCTCAGTTAAGGCTGAGCTTATCCAGCACCATATTGAATAACATTGATATTGAAGAGTGTACACAATAATTACACTTGACAGTCATGACTGTAACTCACTTCAGTGTTGAGAAGTCTTAAAAAGAATCTTGGTATGACATTTTTTAGGCTTCATGAAGCCTTCAAGATGGCAAGACTGATGCTGCTGCCATGCACAAAAAAATTTCACTACATTAACTTAATGTTTATATCTCAGTGTATCACAGGAAACCGGAGATAAGCGCAGGCCTGATGGGCCTTTCTAGGCTCAAGCTAGTAACAGAGAGTACATTTTCAGTGTATCACCATACATTGTACACCATTATACCTTATAGAGTGTGACCGTAATGTCAACAGGTTCTGGTTCCGGCCAAACAATGATTCCCCTGAATGGATTGCTGATATTGGGCTGCCACGACATTGCCTAAGAAAAACAGTACCTAATGATTCTATGAAGGAGTTTCGAAAAACACAGCAATTAGGAACACAGACAAAATTAAGCTTACATATACACTGTACCAAGGACTATAATAGGTCACCAAATATGGTCAGAAAAATTGAGCTCCAATTTGAAATGCAACCACGCTGTGCTGGCCCACCATTCAACCATTATGGAGACTGTTGTGCTAGCATAACAATGGCCACAAAATATTCAACCAAATGGATGATGCCAAACAGTCACCACCCACCCACCACCTCCCCAGCCAAAAGGGCTCATTTTTTTGTGTCCAAGCACAACAATGAGGCCAATTACCATCAATGCTGTTGCAACTCTAATTAAACATCCCACCAAATATTGACCACGACTGTACCTTGATAGCTTTCCTTCTCTTCCGTCGCATCCACACCACAACTAGTTTGTTTGGTAGCCTGTAGATGACAAGAAATTAATGACATAAATGAGGTTTACAGAGCTTCAAAACAAGTCAAAACACACTTCCCATAAGCACACTTACTTCCCATAATTACTTCCCATAAGCACACTTCCCATACAGCAGCGGTGATCTAATGCGAAGGTCGTGGGTTCAATTCCCACCCTGGTCAGAGTTTTTCTCTGTCCTTGTGTGGGCCCATTTCCATCAGTAGGGCTAATGCTCACATGGTTCATAGGGTAGATACTTAGCACTTCACATTACACTCTACTCAGTTAAGTCTGTTCCCATAAACTATGTTGTCTGCGAGATATTTCAGCTCTCAGCAAGAGACTGATTCAAAGCACCAAAGCCAACAGTCAGGGCATGAAATTGCGAACAATACAGTCGCATTTGCAACTGACTTTTTCCCTTCGCGACTAAAATATCTGGAGAAGTCGCAAATTTGCAATTTGCTTTCACCTTCATTCGCTCTTTCAAAACAAAAGGGTTAGCAGTTGCCACTTTTGCTGCTACTTTTTCTTGCCGTGAATTTTCTTTCAATCTGAAGATAGTGTAATTGTAGCATAATTTCGCTGCGATGTTACGTGCACAACTCTATTCCTTCTATATCATTCGCCCTTTTCAGCGGTTTCCTTTGCGGGCTCATATTTTGTTTTGCAACACCACTGACAACACGACGCAGCGGCTAAAATTTGTGAAATTGTGACTAAATTAATTTCGTATTTTATCACAAAATTGCTACTGGATTTTTTTTTTTGTTAATTTCAAGCCCTGAGCAGTAATTAACCTGGAATTGATTTTGGCAGTCAATGGCATTTGTGGACTTAAAAATAAGATAATGTCATTACCCAAACAAGAGATCTTAATGTGTATGTTTGGCTTGAACGACAGGAAAAAATTATTGTTATCTTTAGCAGTGATAGTCTGATCATTGACCAAAGTGCACACTGGATAATTTGGAAGGTTGTTGTCATTACTCTTTAAAACAAATCCACCAGCTTGACAGATGTTTGCTTGAATGAAAGAGACAGTGCCTCATGCATATAACACACTAAACAGAATTTCAAAATGGATGATTGCCTCAAAACATAGCATATTCTTATTTTTGGCAAAACTGATTATCATCCAAAGATCGAGTACCTTATTATAGTACCGGTAAACTAACAATGCATGTTGACAATGCGATGAAAATTTACGTTACACTAAATTAATGCGCATTTTTCAAAAGTTAGGTTTACATGCATTAAATTAACGGGAATTTTAATTTCGATAAGCATCTTGCTTTACTTACTGCAATTTTCACAATTCTGCGAACTTGCACTTTACATTTCTAAACGCCAAACTGCGTTTTGGCTTTCGTGAATAAAACCTTCTAAGACAAGTCCACGGATGTTTCAAAGTTTTTTTTACAGCCAAAAATTTTGTTTTGAAGCCTACCTAGACCCTGTCAATTTAAAAGATCTTTCAAAGCCTCAGTATGCCGCAGTAATACGAATTTGCTGTGCTTAAAAAATCTCAACAAACGTGTCTCATGGAGAAAAAGAAGCATTTACAGTAGTTAGCTTTCAGGATTGCTCAAATGGATCTAGTGAGGAACTAATAAGGTTTTTTAATGAAATAAAGGTGCTTCAAAATAACAATGTTGTAAAAATAATTAATAGCGTGCATTAAATTTACATCGACATTAATTTAGATACATTAAATTAATGAGAATTTTGTAAAATCGCGTTAATAAAGTCCGTTCTTAATTTCCTATAATAAGGTAGACTACTAGAATGCTTCTATTGATCTACAAAAAAAGAATCCCATTTTCACACAGGGGTTTTAGTAAGAACTCGCAGCTGGCAGAACTTGACAGTTTGCTTTTCAACTTGAATTTGCAGCCTCCTTTGATTGACAAATTACCCCATACTTTACAAATACCTAACAAGAGAAATGTGTGCCACAGAGCATGAACCTTGGATTAGCCAAGCTTTGTTTGTAAAAAAGCCAAATAATCTTGCTCCTAAATGCAAGAAATCATTTCTAAGGGAAACAAAATTCAGACCCCTCTAGGAGCAAACGCCTATTGGCACTTGTGGTCCCTTCTGCAACTGTTTAAATTTTGCCAAATATACATTCGCATTTGTATTAAAAATCCTGCAACAAATGTTTGTTTGGCCTTTAGGGACCAATTCACATCTATAAGCCAAAACAAAAATATTAATGTCTACATGCAAGAAGCTACTGTACATGTGTAAACTTTGAAAAAGAAAGAAAAACATCTGGCAACAGATTGGTGAGATTAATTAAGAGTTTTCTAAAAGTAAACGATTTTAAAATATTCATTCATGGAAGGTCTAGGCCATAAACACAAGCATTTCAATCTCTTTACAGCAATTTAAACTGGTTGCTCCCAAAATTCGAACCAAAAACTCATTGGGCAATAAGGTGAAGCTGTCATGGTTCAATTTTTTTCTTGATTAAAATAATAATTTATTGTTCAAACCAGTACAATTTTGATTTGTCTTTGTGTAAAGGCAAAGGAAAAATCACTTTAATTGAACTAGTTTTTTTAAAAAGTTTAGGCCAAGGAGCCACAACATAGCAGCAAGGAACAATGCAATAGGCCACTTTCAAAATATCAACATTCAGCTTGATAGTGAGGCAGAGAGGATATATAGAAACAAAAGAAACAAGTTGCAATGGATGTGAACTTTAGATATAATAGCACATCATCCACTTTCCTTTGTCTTTGTCCTCTAAACCTCTCTTTCAAGCTGAATTTTAACCTGTTTTCTCCCAGGGCTTCGCCATTGATGATTAAAACCGTCTGGCGTTAGACAGAGTAAAATAGGCCTTATCACGGTTTTTGACGCCATCTTGACGGGTAGGCAAAGCGGTCAGAAATTACAGTGTTTGTATGGGAATCCGATAGCAAATAACTTCTTCCAATATTGAATTTTTCACAATTTCTGAATCGCAACGTTAATTAAAATACCAGGTAGAAGATTGTATTCACCAAGTTTGAAGTATGTAGCTTGGCTAAAAGATGCTTAGTTAATTTTTTGAATTTTCCATACATTTGTCTGTAAATTTGGCTGGGTAGACAAACATCTAGACGCAGTTCGCGGGGAAAATTTTCTAAGACTAATGTAAGGAAAATAAAAAAAAAATAGCTCAGCGACTTAAAGGAAAGCTACATCCTTCAAACTTGGTGAATACAATCTTCTACCTAGTATTTTAACTTTTTGATTCACAAATTGTGTAAAATTCAATTTTGGAAGAAGTTATTTGCTATCGGATTCCTATACAAACACTGACCGCTTCGCCTACCCATCAAGATGGCATCGAAAACCGTGATAAGGCCTATACTACATGTAAGTCTGACTGGTTTAGGCCGGTTTGGGTGTGAAAGGGTTAATATACCGAAAGTGGTCTGTTGCATTGCTACCCAGGAGCCTTTGTCCAAGAGAAACCAAGGCTAACAACAAATAACAGAACGGAAGCTGCTAAAATACAAAAAAAAATCGGCTAGCTTTAGAGAGCTTCTACACTACCAAAATTGTTAGAGTTTATCAAATTCCCTTGTAACAACACATGATTATATAGTCTAACTTAAATACTGTTATTTAAAAACAAGAAAACAATGTATCTAAAAAAAGGAAAAAATTATAAGGACCTGGAAAGGTACCAAATTTTACAAGTCAGGGCCCCATGGAAATGCCAATGCACAGCTGTGCAAACTTCCTGCACTAAATCCCAAACTTTTACAATAGATATCACTTACATTCTGTTTTTAGAAGGCTGAAGGTTAAGGGCTAGCTTTAAGAAATACTTTTATTTTCTATTGTTCTACCACTCATGAATTTTGCAAGGTCACCAGACAAACATGAAACTGATTTGAACAATTTTCAAGCCTTGAAAAAAAAACCAACAAATTTGCAATACTCCCTTGTTTTGGAAAAACACCTAACTTTGAAAAGCTGTGAACCTAAACAAACCAGTCACTTCCATCATCAATAAAAAAAGGCCACACATGTTGAAGAAATGACAGACTTGAAATTCCATAACTACACATGGATGTAAGTCTCGTGTTTTTAATGCCCCTTCAGTGCTTAGTTGACTAATTATACTTGAAAATGAGAGACTCTTATCACGCTTGAACGTCCAGTAAAACGGAATTCGACGTTTATAGCTATTTTAAAAGTGCTATGTCATTGTTGAGCTCCAATGTTTCTTTCAGTTTCACAAAACAGTTCACAAACAAATAAAAGTCAACCTTGGAAGCGTAACTAAGTGAAACTGAGAGAAGCAAAAAAAAAACCCCTCTGCAGTAAATTTCTAATTGATCAGGCGTTGAAATTTTTGAAGCGACATTTTACAATATATTCAACGCAATAATTTTGATAGAAGCTAGACTGGCCAAAATAACTCAGACGATGACGGCGTGATCTTTGTTCAAAAGATTAAAGTCTGAGTAGGCCGACTTAACGGCGTTCACAACAAAATGCTATCATGCCCGGATACATTTTGATACGCCTGATCTGGAAATAGCTAAAATTTTAGTGAAGGTCCGAAAATTGGAAAATATCTGCTTGGGTGAGTAATAAAATTCTCACGGTATCAAACACAACATAGGTCAGAATACATACAGTCATAAAGGACGCACTGTGAAATTACTAGACGGCCGTACACAATTAATTAACATGTACAGGATTCTTCACGCTTACCATCTTCCACCTCGTACACACTCAACAGAGAGCGACTGATAAAATGCAGTGAATTGAAATTTGGACGCTTTCTTCCCTACACGTTGTAGCCTTTTCCAAACGGAAGTCATTTCCCATTTACTCACAGAGTAAAATTCACTATCGCTTACGAATCTCCGGAGTTCAGTACCCTTCAGTCCACCATTGCTAGAAATGTGTACGAGCTGTGCGACCACGTAATTTTCAAGGACTACTCGGCTTTCTCGGATCATCTCCGAACCGTTTTCGGTAAATCCGAAATAACCCGACTTTTCCTACCCACAATGCTCACCAAAATTTATCACACGGGATCCGCCATTTTCCTAGACTTTGGTGTTGTATTTTTCTGTTACTTTCCAGGTAAGTGCTGTGAAAGAGCTATTTGGTTACCTCCAGCTATATGATTGCAATTCTTTTCTCAATGCTTGTGTTCTCATTTGTTCTGTAGAGTAATCGTTCGGTCTGGAGTTATTCATGAATAATAATTCTGCGGACCTCATATTTCACGTGTTGCTTAAAATCCAACGAAATGTAGATCTCTTTTAGGAAGTTCACGAACAATTTGTTTACAGCGACGTCTAAACTCTAGTAAAGTATATTTGGTTATTATTTTTATTTCTCACGAAATCGCTTTCAGGAAATTTGTGACTTAAAGCTTAAATAAGATCAGTGTAATGTACATAATTTGTCAATTATCGAGCTAAATAAAATTAAAAGGAAGTACTTTTCCTTAATTTACGTCGTACTTACTTTCTTTACTCCTTTTGTTTTGTAGTGTTTTTAAAATGGCGGCAACGGGACCTTACAACTACTCTTACATATTCAAGTACATCATAATAGGTAAGCTAAGTATAAACTTGGCTTTCGCATTTCTTGGTTTGTTGCTTTCTTAATATTGCAGTAAATAACAATTTTAGGCATCAATTATGTATTCTGCGGTTTGTTATGCCAACAGTGGTGAAATTTAAGTGGCATAATTTTATATTTGCATCTGCCACTATTACTGGGCCTCAGATTAGTTAATGTTACTTTGTCTTTTCTCCGTTTTCAAAATGTCCATCAACTGCTCTCTTTGCAAATGATAAATACAACAGAAATATTAAATCTGACTAGGTTACGTACTGTAATCCAGTTAGTGACAAGGCTTGACACTAATGGTAGCCAACTAGCCACAGGCTAGTGAAATTTTAGTTTTGGCTAGTAGATTTTGAGCTTCCACTGGCCATTGGGGCCAGTAAACATTGTGAAGCAGTGGAGTTCTGGATGAAAACAAAAATTAAAATTATTTCTTATGCATAAAACAAAAGGATACAATAGAAACTAACAACAGAAACTGGTATCAGATTCTATGGAATTTACTGCCTTAGAAAATGATAAGTTGAAGAAAAAAATAAAGAGGAAACCAACGTGGATTACAGTTTCCACATGCCACGTTACGAACGATTAATCGCATGTGAAATAATGCGGAGCTTCTCGGCTGCTGTTTCCATAATTATGCGTGTAACTCAGTCACAAACAATCGCAAGCACCTTCCGAGAGCTTGATCACAAACAGGTTCGCCGATAATCGCCAATGATCGCAAACAAAACGCAAGAGAGAAGATTTTCCATTGTTACATCTTGTTTGCGACGAGTGACAATGGTAAAGCGGGGAACACAATCGTCAACTGTTTCTGATTGTTTGCATTCAATCGACGATATTTTTGTGTACGTGATAGGTTTTGACGAATTAGAAGCAAGCATAAATAATGAAAATGGCGTACAATTCTGGCAATGAGGATACTCCTCAAAACAGTGAGAATTTAATGAATATCATAAGGGAATACCCAGCCAAATATACTTGTTGTTAAGTTCTTGATCACAAAGAGCCAGTTCCTACAGTATAATTAAATTTTGATAGTGACTATGCTGCAGCTACAGCTGTATATGGAAATAGGTCACAGACTTGTTTAGAAATTGAATCCAAATATAACTTATTTCAAATTAAAAAATAGAAAGAGATAACAAGGAGCGACTTATCTCGTTTACTAGGAATGGTGAATCTCGCATAAAAAGAGAAAACTTGTTCCAAAAACCATTCAAGCATAAAATGCACTGATTGCTGTTCGAAACAATTAAAAGAAAATCTTAAATGAGGGCAAGTCTGTCCTTTTGAATAGCTCTAATCAAAGGAACAGCCTTTCCACAGACCTCCGAACGAGCAGTTTAGTTTTTTTTGTGCACGGTTTACTTTTTTATTAACTTTATTCCAGATTTTCCATACTCCAACTTGCATTTGTGAGTTGCAAAGTTCTGTGAGAATTAGTCTCAAGGCCACGAAAACTTTGCCTCGGTGGGAAAATATGGGAGGCCGTACATTCCAGCATATTTGTGCCACTGTTGTGAGGATGGATATGAAAATATGAGAATATTTACTAAAAGTGCGAGTTGTATTTGCAAATGTGGAATTTTTTTCGTGATAATTTTACAAATGAATGAAACTGCGCATGATGAAACTGGCTAGTTCAAATTTAGATTTGGCTAGTGAAATCAGACCTGATACTAGCGACTAGGCTAGTGAGCTAGAAAGTTAGTCTCAAGCCCTGATCATCAAATCTATTTATCCTTGGATTTTAGATTAGCTTAGTGTAACTATCTCTGAGCAATTACCCTCCCAACCATGATATACTACAGACAACAGACTCGTCACAGCACCTGGAACTCCATGCCATACTCTTTGCAAGTAGTGTATGTGTTCTTTTACATCCCAAGGCTTCTGCCTAATGGTCGGTCAGTCGCCTGGGGCACCTTCTTTGCGAGCAAGGGTGACTAAATTTCTGAACGAGTAGCCCGAATGGGCGCCTAACTTATCACAAGGTGATTCATCCTCACTTTCTTGTAAATTGGATCCCAGCTGGAGATAAAGCTATGAAAAAAGCGATGTGGTTGGAGAGAATGTACAGTAGTTAAGCAAATTCAACAAATAAACGACACTTCAACTTGTAAACGTATTTAATATTTTTTGTTGCGGTACCTCCTGGTAGCGCACAGAGACCGGGTTGCAATGAGATGAATATGGAAATGCTGCCTCCACATGTTCAATTTGTGCACTCAAAGACAGTTAAATTTGTGCGTGTGAATTTGCGGAAAGTTATGCGATAAAGGAAACATGTTCTCCCCATCAGCTCTGAAGAGACTTACTAGTAAAATGTGGTATAATATGATTGTAATGTGATTTCTTAACTTCAAATTAAATGTTGAAGAAAGAAAATATTATTTGTTTTGGTGATGTCTGCACTACCTTAATGTGCCGCACATGTGAATCTCCCTTTTCCCGTGTAAATTGCTGAAAATTTACTTGGTTTTTTGCCTGGTGATAGCAATAGAGCTCTCGCAACAGGTAAGCAATACTTTTTGCTTCTTTTGTCATCATTCGGAACTCGAATAAGGTAGGACTATGATACAATTAACTAAACATGCATTTCCGTGATGTGACGCTGTATCTCCCATTGATCACTAAAGGTTCTTCCCTAACCCTTGTGCACTTAAGACGTGCGAGTGCAAAAATAACAAGCAAATAAACCAAAAGACAGTAAATTATTTTGTGAAGTACGCTTTTACTTATACTTTTATTATTCCGACGTGGAATGTTGATTGGTGACGGAAAGGATCAAGAATTGTGACTACTATCGCCCTTGATCTTGAAGATAAACAGAGTTTAATTGAATTGGAAAAATGTGATTGCTTTATTCACTTCGTTTATAAATACGACGTTTACTGTCATAAGGTACACACCAGTTTTTTGGTAAGTCATGGGTGGCACATTGAAAATATGACTCAGGCTATTAACTTTTAATGTTGGGAGCCCGAAGGGCTTCCGGAAAATTTTCTTAGGCAGCAGCCTTGCATCCCACAGGTTTCTGAACATTCAAAGGTTGTGAGATGGGGCCTACGGTTTATCGCCGTTATCCAAGAATACTAGGGCGTCTATCCATTTGCAGATGTCATTACAAAGGTGGCACTTTCTCCTTAGTTAATCAAAGGCCCTAGGCGTTAGCGTGGCCGGTGTTTTGATCCCATGACCTCCCCACTGAGATTTCCGATGCTCAATCAGCTGAGCCAACCGGTCGGCGGTCCACAGATTCAAAGATTTCCAATTCATAAATACATTTTAGGAGAGTTCTGTAACTGGGTGTTTAGTTTACCCATTAGATCAAATTATTTTCTTCATGTTTTGCAGGTGATATGGGTGTAGGCAAATCCTGTTTATTACATCAATTTACAGAAAAGAAATGTAAGCATTGAAAACTATCTGTTTGTAGTTATGAAACAAGAGAATGTAGTCTTTTTCTAGGGTTCTGTGCGCTTCCTTGATCTTGCCCTCTTTTCCTGAAAGGCCTAACAAAGCAGCTGTAAGTGATAACCAGTGTTCAAGGAAGTCAAAAGTACTTTTCATAACATAATTCTGTGTTTTGGGACATGGAGATTAGTTTCCACAAGTCTCCTGTAGCTCATCGGTAGAGTGCCTGAATTAGGAATTGCAAGGTCTTAGATTCAGTGCTCGAAATTAGCAGTGGTTGTCCGAGATGACCAGAAAGTTTACCAGACGACCAGTTTTTGGTACAGTAAAAAGCCTGGTCGCCAAGAAAAGAAATTGGACAACCAAGCCTAAAATAATATTGAAGGTGAATTAATCATAAGCAGTACCCGACTTCCTTGTTGGTTTTCTATTAATGCTGGTTAGTACTGTGAAGTTAATGATAATTTATTTGCTGCAGCTGAGTACTTTGAATATCTGTAGCCTTTACAAAACATTGTCAGATAGGAAGATGTAAGTGGGAATAACGCAAACATGTGTAGGCGATGGCAATCAGACACCATTGTGGAAATGCCAACCAAATGCAACCATATTTATGGGTTTGGTTGCCCGACTTTTGAAACAGGGACAACCTGGATTTTTTAATTTCAAGCGATGTACAGTGTAGGTTTGACTTCTGCAAAGGAGTACTTGTATCGCCAAGTCACAACCGAAAAAGGTCATCTCCTCATTTTTATTCTCATACAGCTGTATCTGAGAATTTCCCAGATTTTGTAAAGAAAACTACATGTAGATTTTGTATTTCCCAAATATCATACAATTGAACGTTAAACTTGTCATGATCTCTTTCTTAGTTATGGCAGACTGTCCGCACACCATTGGTGTAGAGTTTGGCACAAGGATAATTGAAGTTTCTGGACAAAAGATTAAGCTCCAAATATGGGATACAGCAGGACAAGAGAGATTTAGGTACATCAGAATTTACTGATAACAGCGGCACAAAACCAACAGCAAATTCAATGTTGTGTAAGAAAGATGTTAGGGATGAATACTGACTGTTTCATTCAAATATGCAGAGCTGTGACGAGGAGTTACTACAGAGGTGCAGCTGGTGCTCTCATGGTGTACGATATCACAAGGTAAAATAAAAGATCATATCAACCCTCAAAAATACATCCAAGCGTGCATAAAAGTTAAAGTTACACTGTAATCAATTTTATCAAATTTGTTTCTGTTGTTGACTAACATTGAAAATTTTGTCATTGTAGGAGAAGTACTTACAATCATTTAAGCAGCTGGCTCACTGATGCAAGAAATTTAACGAACCCAAACACGGTAACACAGATTTTATTAGTTAACCTGGCTTGAGCCTGCGATCCAATCGAAACTCAGTACCTCGTCAGTGGTCAACATACCTAATTATTTTCTCGTATAGATGGATTGCCATCTTACTCATGGTGCTCTGCGGGAGCGCCTTTGGTCCGCGGAGCTCAGCTATTGCTGGCTCTCAGCATCAGTGGGCAATAAAAGATAAATGGGATGTCAAAATTGTTGAATATTGAGCACTAAAATAGGTATTGAGTGGAAGCCTGTAAGCTTAAGTTGCACAGGTAAACTGTACTTAAGTAAGGCTTGTTTACAAGTTTATTGTGCAAGAAGCATTTAATAAGTATCAACAAACTTAGCAGCATGTTCAAGTGATGTAGGGTTTTGATCATCAAGTATTGTTCAGTCAAAAAATGATACCCAACATGTTTCGCCATTTTGCTTTTTCTTATGCACATCACACAAGCTTTGCCACTGTGACATTCTTGCAGAGTGGGTTAGTTAAATTAGTATTTAACAAACTTGTATCGTTAAATGCACTCACTTTATGTGCCAACCATCTTGTATGGTGTGAGCTGTCTCTCTTTTGCTTCAAACTGCATGCATGGGAAATGATTGTGAAAACAAGTTACAAAATAATGTGATATGGTACAGTGTATATGTAGATCTGCAAGTGTCAAGTAGCAATTAAAGCTGTGAGCTGCTAGTTTTGTGGGCACCCCTTACAAGACTTGCAGCTTGCCACTTTGCTGCTGGCCATTCTTGTATCACATTTGCTATTTTCATGTTTGTTCACAATCAAACCATCGTACTGTTTCAAGACTTTCTTCTGCTACTTACTCTACACACTTATATAGTTTGAAATTAAATTTTAAATGGAACGTACTTGTGCTTACAGGTAATATTTCTTATTGGGAACAAGTCGGACCTAGATGCTCAGGTGGGTATCAAGTGTATTTCTCACTTAACAAGGAACTACTTGTTCCAACACTGTTATCTGTATCTGTCAATGATTAAGTGCTTTAATCAATAACATAAGGTGCACTGATTGTACTTGATGTTATGGCGGCAAACTATTAAATTTTTGTGAGTAAAATTCACTTGTGAAATGACAAGTTTGTTAGGAGTGTGTGGATAAAAACATTGGATGTTTGAAGTTACAAGTTTGTCAGTCCTGCTCAGCTCCCGTAATCACTGCTACTGGGAATTCTGTGTAGTTGATCATATAGGATCTGGTACATTTGTACATCTTTGGGGGTTTGCAGAATATCGATGCTTGTGAGACTGGGTTCATGAAAAGTAAATAAAATTAATGTAGTTGTTTTCTAAACAGAGAGATGTGACTTATGAAGAAGCCAAGCAGTTTGCAGAGGAGAATGGCAAGTATAGATGATTAGTACAGAATCCTGTTGAAACATACACTGTATGAGGATACATGTGGTAGGAATTCACATTATTTTTTAGTGCTTCAAACCACAAAGAAAAAGCTGAATGCATGTGCATCCCTTACTTCATCTCATTTATTTTAGTTTTAAAAATTAATTGACAAGTACTCTCAAGTTAAAACAAGACGTGTTTTGATCATTCAACAATCATTATCAGTTGCATTATATTATTACTTATTTTAGTAATGATGACTGATTTACATTATGCAGTAACTGACAACAAATAGAAGCGGGAGACATTAAGCCATACAGTTCTTAATGGCAACTAGGACAAACGAAAAATAAATGAAATAGAGTAATTAAACGAAAAAAGTTAAGTCAATAAATAACTAAATAGATAAATAAGTAAATATACTGTATAAATGAATTTTAGAACAAAATATATAGATTGGCATGTTTGACCTGCTTATGTAACTAAGGATTTCCCCAGTGGATATAAGCTGCCAGCTTCTTTTAGGATTAGCTGGAGTCTGTTTGAAGCTGAATCCAAACTGGGAAAGTATCGCTTAGACCAAATTTTGCGACAAGCCTCTACAGCAGTCTGAGCTTTAACCACTTTGTGGCACAAGGGTAATTCTTATTAATCAAGGAACTTTGGGCTGGTGTGTCAATTACACGGTATTTCCAAACACACTTAACCAAATAATTTTGTATTATGAAAATCCTTTACTTTGCCTTTGTGTCCTCACAGGACTGCTCTATTGTGAAGCAAGTGCAAAAACGTGAGTATTTGTATTTAAATAATAATACTTATTCTCATCACAACAAGTACGCACTGTACCTTTCAGAATGGTTGTGTACAGTAAACTGTAAGGTTCAAGCTACTGACAATTGTTGGCAGACCATTAGATACAGAAACCAACAGTAATAATAATAGTGATTTTTATTAGTGGTATGGTCATTATTATTATTATTATTATTATTATTATTATTATTATTATTATTATTATTATTATTATTATTATTATTAATATTATTATTATTATTATTATTTAACAAATTATTCGCCGAAGGCGAAGTGATTATCGGTGAATATTCACCGAGACGAAGTCGAGGTGAATATTCACCGATAATCACTGAGCTGAGGCGAATAATTATTGTTTTAGTATAAATACACAGGTGATTATTTCAAAAAAGAGAAAAAAAAAACATTTCAACGGGAAATCATCTTCACTTACAGTGGCAAAACGACTACTGGCAGCCATTTTGTCCGTCGAGGTGATTATCGGCTGATAATCCGAGATAGCGAGCCAATGAGAGCGCGCGATTTTGTATAATCACCTGTGTGTTTATACTAATAGTGGTTAGTGCCAATCACATTGCTGGGTGTTTTAATCCATTCCTTTGCAGTGATTGGGTTAGGGTTAGGGTTTAGGGTAACGAAAAAGGAATTTGAGCTTATGAGTCTTCAAGTTAATGATTGGTGTTATGATTGGTATTCATAAGGCCAAATCGTCACCTGCTAATCTAGTACCAAAGTCAATGATTTTGTTTAATTTTCCCTAGTGGTGAAAATGTAGAAGATGCTTTCCTTGACACTGCGAAGAAAATCTACCAAAATATTCAAGATGGCAGGTGAGTGGAGTGATGATGATTAACTTTTGGCTATTCTTTTTTATATACTCACAAACAAATAAAAAAAACTAACCACAGCAACATTTGTGCAAGAAAATTGTGTTAGTTACAGCCAGAAATAAAAATGAAGCAACATCATTTGAATGTGGGAGGCACAGTGGTGTAGCTTGCTGGACCCTTGACCCCAGGGACATGTATTCTGGGTGTGGCTCTATCACAGTGTTATGTCTTTGGACGAGAAACTTTGCTCCTCACTGTCAACTCAAATGTATAAAATTAGAATTAATAGAAACAGGTGGCGGACTGTTGGGGATAGCCCTGCCTGTCCAGGGGAGGGGATGGGGGTTTAGTAGCAGTACTCTTAGTCACTTTATGCTACTAAAACACAGGAATAAGCTTCTGCCTTGTTGTGAGCCATATTACCTAGCTTGTGTGCCCCTTTGCCTTTTTGCAAATTAAATGAAACAAAGTAAATTTGTGATGTTTAAAGAATCACGTCATAGCTAAAGGATGATAATTTTAGTGTTACAACTTAAAGTTCTTTTAATCCTCTGAATCAGCCGATTGCATTTTGTGATGGTGGCGTAAGTGTCCTGTAGTGGATAGCAACTGATACACATACAAAAATATTTTAAAGGAGTGCACATGACAGTGAAGTGGCATTTGGAAGTTTTAGTATTACTTGACGCTTAAGTTATAGGAGCCTCTCGTGATGCTCCATTTGGCATCAACACCATTCCAGCCATTGAATTGCATGACATTTTTCATGTTGGTTAACGTGGTAGACTAAAACCCAAACTTGTGTCATACTCCGCAGGATGATCTTACCTTGTGAAGTGCCACTTACTGTGGTGTGTAACTGCATTTAAGGTTTTTTTTCTCCTGTCTTTAGTTTGGATCTTAATGCAGCCGAGTCGGGAGTACAACACAAACCATTAGCAGGGAGGCCAGCAAACTCATTGCATACAGACCAGCAAGCAAACCAAGAGAAATGTTCATGTTAATATTTTATGCCAAGACCACAATTTTATTCCCATGTGATGAAGAAATTTGTCTTTATGGATCCAACTATGAGACGGAAACTAGTTACTTGCAATATTGGAACCATGAAATGACATACCACAACATGCAGATAGCATAATTATTATACAGTAAATATTTTTGGGGTATGAAGTAGAGGAGGTTACTCAGGATGTTCACGGTCGGTTTGTTTCATGTTGTGGGAAATGAAAAATTCACAACAGAGATTCCAACTCTCCCAGGTTTTCTTGAGAATTTCTTTCAATCCCAAATAATAATGAATAATGCCAGCTTTTACAAATTGTCGACATTCTGAAATTTACAAAGTCGCTGTGTTTTGGAAGGAATTCGAAGGCAATCTAGGTGTTAAAACTGTGCACCAATAGGATTATAAAGTCTGCGAGAAATACAATATTTTTAAAACCATGAGCGATTTGTGGTGAAATGAGGGTGCATAATGTTTGAGTCAAGCTGAGTAGATCAACTGCATCTGCTGCGGTCTTTACCTGAATTGAAACTAGAGCATGGTATGCAGAAAACTTGTTGCTCTCAGTTAATGAAAAAGTTATATAGATGAGGACGTCAGTGAAACAGAGAAACACTGAATTGATTATCAATTTGCTTTTAAAGCCCCGCTGACTGGTGAATGAGATTTTAACCTCCTTTCTTTCTCCAATGGTTATGTTGTATCATTTTGTAAAATGGGATCAGTTAGGAAGAGATGCCATTGCAGTAATTTTTAGTTGAAAAGAAAAGAGAAGAAAAGTTTACTTATCTTAACTAGTTATCTTCCTGCGGTGATATCAAGAAGTTAGTTATGTTCGCATTAAACGTTTCATTTCCGGGCACAGGAATAAAAAGAACAAACACTTAAACCTTTCACTCCCAAGATCTGAATCTTAATTCTCCTTACTGCCATACGTTAGTTTTTATGTCAGTTATGGGAATTTGATAATCTAGACTAAACACCTCAAGTGATAACCAGGTGATAAATTTCTTTATTCTCATCAACAGTCTGCTCGACAATTTATTGAGTTTGTAAGGAGAACATTTATATCAATCACTCTTGGGATTGAAAGGATGAAAACGCCTAGAGATTAGAAAGATCCTAAGTTGCTTTTGGGCGGGTGTTGTCACTTTGCGTAATAGACGACGAGTCGACGCCGGAGGTACTCCAAGTTGTGTCAAGAGCTAACAAGCACTGGCAACAACAGGATGAACTGAGCATGTTTTCAACCCGTTTGCTCCAATTTTTGGCAAACAGCGTGCGACAGAGTACAAAATAACTTAAATGCGATTTATTCGACCGGAAAATGGCAGCATTTTGTTTTTCAAATTGACACCTGAGAAATCACGCGGAAACCACTTGGCCGTTTTGCTCTGATCCTCGAAATAATTTTAGCCCGTTTGTGTGGAATTTACATTTTGGGAATTGTTGGGTTTTTGTTATTCTAGTTTGCAAGCTTCGCTCTGTTGCCTTTAGAGGTATTTCTTTCTATTCCAAGAGGCTGCGACGGCCTTGTCGTTGAACAGTACATGTATCAACATTTCTAAATATGTTGTATACTCTGCCCCTCCAGGTGGGATTTTAGACCATGTAAGAAATAGGGGGGGGGGGGGGCAATATTGCAAGCGAAAAGACGCAAGATATGTGCTAAATTTTGGCAGCTGTCTATATTGATCTCGACCGCCTATTTTCAAACGCGTTTGTAATCAATTTCTTCAGACTCAAAGCAGTTAGAACTTCAAACATCAAATAGCCACACGTTACTGGATCAAAGGAACTACATTCCCTGTACGTACACGAATAAAAAAAATGGTTTTGTGAGAAGTGTAAACATTACGTCAGAAGTTCGTAAAACTGCTCCATCTCAAGTTCTTTGTGTAATCATTTGTGAATAAGTGGCTAAAAAGAAGGAGCAAAATATATTATGGGGTTATTTGGTGTCCATCATATTCTTGAAATATGATGTGGACACCAATAGTGAAATGCTTCGTATAGTATAGTAGGACCTTAAATCTCTCTAACTTCGTCAGCTCAATGAGTGTTAATACGTAACTTGGATTTGTAATAAAGAAGTAAATAAATAAATAGCCAATCGGAAATTAGTGCGTCCAAAAAGTACTTGTTGATTATTCTTAACGTGTTATGAGAGAAATAACAAAACGGTGGTTTTAAGTCGCACCAACTCTAAGACCACTGTGGCCTTAGGGGTGTGATGGATTTGACTTAACGTTTGAGGGATGATCTTGCTTATTTTATGAATTTTCCCTCAGTAAAGATCCCATTAACCACTTTTGAAACAATGTTGAGACAAGCATTTGTTGAAAAAAACTTTGGGAAACTTATTTTCTAGGGTGCAAGTCTGACCTCTTCGGATAATTTTGATATGTGACCTTGAATACGATCACAGTTGCTTAGACGAGCAAATTATTTCAATTTCCAGGGACGGGAAGATTTTTAACTTAGTGAAAGTGGAAACCGTCACAAGGTTACTACCCACAACTGGAGAACAGAACGAAAACTTGGCATAGGTAGGGCCATCTCCTAGTCACTTTTCCTTTCCGGTATCTATCCACCGTACCATCGATTTTCTCGTTTTTTCTTTCCTCCTGTGGATTGTTTTTTACACAAAGGGGATAACCATGACCGTTTTGGCCACCGTGACCAATGTAATGTTATCAGGAGAATTCCTTTTGTACTTGACCGGCAAATGACATCACTCGGGTGACCCTTTTAACGCGAAATGGGCCAAAGTAAAGGCCAGCGTCAGAATCCCTGTAGCCTCCTGGCCTCAGTTGTTCAAACGATGGATAGCACTATCCACCAGATAAATCACTATCCAGTGGATAAGTCATAGCGAAACCGATTGCGCGTTATCCGATGGATAGTGATTTATCCGTTGGATAGCGTTATCCGCCTTTTAATCAACTGGGGTCTGGTTGTTGAATGGTGTTTTAGAGGGGTGAGTTGTAAATTCTTTTTGCGTTGAGGGGCGGTTCCTGAGACTTACGTATATGGTCAAAATAAATATTTATTACATTCCATAAAATAATACAATCAAATTTGTTGTTCAAAATTCAGTCAAGACAACTTCGTGTGCTGAGGCCAAGGCCTTCATTCATCTCTGTCCGCACAATATGAAAGGGATGAATGGCGGTGGCAGAAGCATTTTCTCTCAAGGTCGGGTTAGACAGCTGTGTATTACGTGCTGCTAAGTCCATCGCACTTGGTGATGACGTCATGAAATCACTTGACTGAGAAGCCGCTCAGTCCCAAGCCTTCGGGGTAACGCAAGCACTATTGGACCTAGGAACGAGGCAGCGGCTGCTGTACTCGCAAATACAGGCCTTGCTTCGGTCTTTTAAATAAATTATTCCGTGGGGTACGAAATTTCCCGAATTATTTGATTTTCATGCGATATTCGCTGGGGTCATTTGTTTCCTAGTTCCACGTCATTTGTCCCACCATAGCGGGGCTTGCCAAGAGCAGAGTTACGTTTCCTTTTTCCAGAGGCCCATTTGCAAGCTACGCAAGGAGCCATGAGGAATACTTCAAACAGGAATGTCACTGTGTTGCTGTAAACGCCTCCTTTGGGACAACATACGCGAACTGAGGAAGAAAAACATGATTCTGGTTCAGAATAAACTATCACTATCTCTCACCAGTAGTATCACTTTCTTTGCAGACATTTTTACAGACTGATCTTTTTTCAAAAATTTGGTTTTATCAACGGAGTTGATAATGTAAATTGGCCACCGTACAGAGATTCTAAAAGCTGACGTTTCGAGCGTTAGCCCTTCGTCAGAGCGAATCGAGGGATTATGGGTTACGTGTAGTTTTTATAGTAGAGTAGGAGCTACGCTATTGGTGGTAACATGGCAACGTGAAAAATAGGAACATATTAGTTAAATGAAAAGCGTTCGTTAATACCGTGAGGATTAAGGGTGCCGATTTGAAAGATGAATTTTTGTTCCAGATTCTTGCGGCTTTCCGTCGTACCTAGATGTAGGGAAAGGCCGCAGATAGCCATGTGTTTTTTGGAGTGGTTAGGCAGATTAAAATGGCGAGCGACTGGCTTAGATGCATCCTTGTCATTCTTCTCAACATCGCGAAGGTGTTCGCGGAATCGGTCACCTAGTCGTCTACCTGTCTCACCAATGTATAATTTATTACATAACGTACAGGTTATGCAATAAATGACATTTGCGGAGGTACATGTGAAACGATCGGTGATCTTAACTGATCGCTTAGGTCCCGATATCTTGCTAGTGTTAACAATGAAAAGACAAGTTTTGCATCGTGAGCGCGCGCATTTGAAAGTGCCGGGTTGCTCGTTAGTTTTGAGCGCGCTTCTAACTAAAAAGTTGCCTACTTTTTTGTCGCGTTTGAATGAAATAAGTGGAGGTTGCGAAAAGATTCTGCCAGTCTCGGGATCATTTTGGAGTAATTTAAAATTACTAAGAATGATGCTATTGACTGCGTGATTATTAGGATGGAAAGTGAGGGTGAATGGAATTCTGTCATTCTTATCTTTTTGTGACGTTTGTAGTGATGACTGTCGATCAAATTGTTGGGCGCGATGATGGCCCGCTTTGACCAGAGACAGGAT
>OX421448.1:11328285-11363285 GCA_949126865.1 Montipora capitata | reverse complement strand
TGAAAACTGCAGCGATGCAAATTAATTTCTGACGTCAACCCGGGATCGAACCTATTCCTCTTCATTGCTCGGTTATGGATCAAAGTATTCTCTATTTTCTCAAATTCTGTAATAAACCTTGTTTACCCACCAAAAATTTGCACTGGCATTGTATTCGATTTCTCTCCAAACATCCACACCGTTCACACATCGTACTTCTTAGGCCTCGTCCACATGTATCGGGAAATTTTTGTATCCGCAATTTTTTTTCGGATTCAAAAATATCCGCGTCCACACGAAGTTGCACGCGTGAGTCTTTTGAGGTCCAAGGTCGATCCGATAGTGTTACGTCACTGAATTCGAAAATTTCACGATACGGCTACCGAATTCGCCGAATACGTGTGGACGCAAGCCGTATTCTAGCCTGCGTAGCAGGCGTTTCCTTTCCTTTTCCAAACGCTCGCGAAGGGGACGAAAACTGCGAGAAATTGCGCAAAATAAACCACTTCTCCCTAATTTT
Source organism: Montipora capitata (assembly GCA_949126865.1). Classification (NCBI taxonomy): domain Eukaryota; kingdom Metazoa; phylum Cnidaria; class Anthozoa; order Scleractinia; family Acroporidae; genus Montipora; species Montipora capitata. The sequence continues at coordinate 11,362,786 of OX421448.1, read as the reverse complement.
TTGCTCACCCCAGGCGCTCGCCCGCTTTATCGCTCGCTTGTTCGATCTCCGCCTGGAAAAGGAAAGGAAACGGCTACGCAGGCTAGCCGTATTCGAAAAAAAAAAAAAAAGATACAAAAATTTGCCTGGTACGCCCGTCCACACGTATACGGAAACTTTTGTAAATTTCTTTTTCGAATACGGCTTCCGTTCACACGTATCCGGCGAATTCGATAGCCGTATCCGGAAATAAGCTGCGAATTCAGATACGTGTGGACGGTCATATTCGCAAATTTTCGAATACACCAACGTAACACTATGGGAACCAGTCTTTCCCGGGTACGTGTGGACAGTGAAAACGATTGGAATACGCTACATATGGACGGAGATATCTTTTAATCCGAAAACAAAAAAACGTGAACTGCGGGCCCAAATATTTCAGGATACGTGTGGACGGCGTCTAATAAATGTTCCATTTAAATCGCATCCCTTTTCATAATAGGTGTGGTAAAGTGGTAATTGAACCAGGCGCGATGCTTTTTTGGTCTTAGAATTCAAATCTAACTAGGGCTGCGCATTCTTTCGATTTCCAAATCACGGGTATGATTTTTGATACCAAACAGGATTCCACTCCATTCAATTACTACTGTATATCATTAATATTGTTCAATTTCACCCTTTCAGGAGGCGGCACGAGAAATATATAAGGAGAAGCATGTAAAATGTTTAAGTGTTATACTGAAATGAAGCACGAAAGTTTTCATTATCACATGTGCCTGTTATCTTTCACAATGGCCAAATTTTTATGTTGGTTTTTTCAAATTGTTCAGATTTGTAAGGTGAACTGATTTGCATTTTGTCATGCAATTACACTTCCGTAAATGTTAATCTTACATTGTTTTGCTATTAATTTGAATATCGTTTTTAATTTGTTTTAAAAGGCGATGAAATGTTTACGAATGAAAAAAGTTACTACTTACTTGAAGCGAAGTAAGCTGCCTATCGACAAATAGATGTGACAAATCAGCAAACGTTTCCAGGTTATCCATAACATTGACAAACCTTGCGTAATGTTAAAATAAAACCGAAACAAGAAAACTATCAAAGAAAAAGAGATCAGTTGACTGACCAAGTAGAATGTTCTTTTCTCGTGATATATAAACCGTCGAGCAACATTTATGAACTACATCACAGAGTAGGATGTAGGCCAGATTTATACAGACTGCACAGCCACCATGCATAACCCCATTTTTTTACAATAAGTTTAATACTTTAACCTGTTTTCAATCCTGATTGCATCTGCGGTGAGCTTTTTCTTTTTTGAGATAGCAATAAAGCCTCTTTTTCGGGTCCATAATTGTCTTCATCCTTTTCCGTTTTAGTATGGCTCTTGGCGTGCTCTAATATTTTCTGACCGATATCACGTCCTCGAAAATCGTGGACTGAAGTCGATTTACGTTGAAACGTGCCACTATGCCTCAACACCTCTTCTTCATCAAAGGGCTCTCCTATCTCCAACATAGATTTATAAGAAGGCATCTCTAGATTAATCTTTGCTTTTGGCGTTGGCGGTTGAACCAGTTCACACTCTTGCCGCAACTTCTCGACCGCATTTTCTAGCAGTCTTCGCTGCCCGACTGGCAAATTTAAGTCGGGGAAATCTTCTTTTTTCAACGCCAGGACCGCGGGTAGGCAATCGATTTCATGCGTTTTCACCAAAATGTCAATCGTGCTTTGGTTGATAAATGAATCCTTCGCCCATGCTTCAAATAATTCTTGGCTGCCAAAAGTGTTATGCGTTGTCATGGGCGGTGGTTTTCCAGTCGAAGAAGCCGATGGCGAAGAATCGCTCATCGCCTTAACGAAGGAAAACATCCTAGTATTTCCCCGGTCTGAGGGGAAAACTCTACCCACCGATTTGGGAGTTAAAGAGACAATGCCTTCATCGACTCCTCAAAGAAGAGACAGATGGGAAAGCCCATTAAATGCAGATAGCAGCGTCATTGCATAATCTTCAATCAACTTTTCAAAGAGTTCGGTTTCCGGCCACATGGTGTATTTTAAAACACTAATGTTGAACTCGATAACAAGAACAACCAGAGTTAATTTAGAGGGAGCGACAACAACAAAAAAACAATGTAATTTTGACGTGAAAGATATAAGGCTGTGGATAAGGGATAGATTTCTTGTTTGTTCGATTTAAAGTTGAGAATAATTTACCTATTTTGCGATGATGCTCTAATGATCGCTTTTGACCGGATCTTGATTGCCAAGAGTCGAAAATTCAGGTGGAAAACGAATTTGTTTTGTAGTACACGCAAGTAAACAATAAAATAACCTTCAAGGCAAATTTAAAGCGCAAATTCAAACTAACTTTCATTACTTTACAAAGTAAGAAAACCACAAAGATTTTAGTGTTTGAGCAAGGAGGTTTAGGCGACTTTGTTGAAAAATTACGTGCTTTCGCCAAAAAGGGAGAGTTACAACTTGTTAATGATATTGCTAGAATAAAAATGGAAATTTAATAAATTTCGATAGCATTTTCAAGGTGCAGTTTCTTCAGACAAAATTTCACGGAAACCTCTAGAGTTAGTATATTTCTTTTGTTGCTTTAAATCAATGACTGATTAGTATGCGTTTACGTCCGTTTGTGAGACAACACTAAAATGGGTTATAATATGACAAAAACTGCGAAATAATTGTGTGGTTAGCTTGAATAGCCAATCTTTGTATACATTTCTGACCAAAGGCGACTCGAATTACGTGTATTTACACATGAATGTATGAATGAATGAATGAGTGGAAATGCTTTCATGAGCGGACACTGCAGCTCATAGAAGTGCTCTATCGGACAGCCTTTCGGCGAGTAGAGCGGGTAAAAAATACAATACCTAGAAAATGTTTCAGTGAATGATCATACAATTAGACAGGTAAAGACATTGCTGGTATGTTTTAAACGCGCTTAATTTGATATCCTACACCACTGAACCAAGATATATTTAGATATAATGCAAAAAACGAAGAGAACTAATTTTCCACTCTCTCCGACATGTCTTAGTTGAGTCAATTGTCGACAAGTCAGTTAAAAAATGAGATTCGGTTTTGCTGAATTTAGAATTTCTGCATTATAATGCACTGAAGGAATCGTAGTGTTGATTTGTATGCAGTAATGTGGACTTCAGGGCCTTCAACCAATACATAGGTTTATACTAAACTCGTTCCCAGTACGAAATCTCGTTTTCGAAAGCTGTCAGCCATCTTTATCCAAATTAACACTGATTCAGTGCAATGATTTGACCTTACAAATACATTATGCTGAATACATTGTCATGAAATGTTAATGACCACAACATTCCAGCACGAAATCTTGCTATGTTAAGACTCCCCTTCCCCTTGGTTAGGGGTGGGATCTGGCCATGTGTTATGAACCTATGTATTAATTATCTATTCCAAAAGCCTGGTGAAAGAGTTTAAAAGTGCTACTCTAATAAAAAAAAAACACTTCCTTTTTTTCTTCAGATTATGAAAGTGTGATTGCTTGCAACTTGACTGGAAAAATTTTGAGGTTTGATTTTTATCCAAAGGCTGTTTACTTTGGGTGTAAGTTTTGGATTTCATGGTCCGCCATCACTCACGTTCCAAACTGACCGATTGGATATCAGAGGGTTGGATCTAGGGAAAGTGACGTCATTTACTCACTAGCTTAAAATTTCGGTTACATGAAGTTAACTCTATACTTTTTAATTTTCTCGTCAATTTAATTTGAAAAAGGACATGAAAGTCGAGAAGGATGAATCTGGATCATAAGCGACATTTGTATCATTGACAACCACTGGACCAGCGAAGCCAGCCGATGAACAAGTGCGAGTTTTCAAAATATTTAAATAGATACCCATCACTAAAATTGAAAGCTAACAGGTTTAAAATGGGTGTTATATTTAAATACTTGTAATTAAGAGCTATTCAGAATGGGTGCTTTGAATTAAACAATGTTGATCAGCGTTACACGAAATGCTTGAATACGGTGCATGGGAATATTACGTTGGTGACCTTCTAATGTATATAAATCGTGAAATTGTCACGAGATGTCCAATGTCCTTCTCGTCTATCCCCAGTATAGCATTACCTAAAATTTCAGCAGGTAAACGCAGCTTATTATGTATGCAAAACACAAGTTTAAAAGTCTGAAAGCCGAAAACTTTCTAGCGGTCTCCTCACTAATCTTAGGGGTCGCGGGAGAGAGAACTCTCCCGCGATCCCTAAGGTTAGCGAGTAGACGACTGAAATTTCAGACTAAAAACTCCCCTGCTGCATATTAATTCATCCGCGTACACACGCATTGCAGTCTTAAACTATTGAGTCTTTGACGTCATTTTCTCTTCGATTCAGCTCTCACAAGATTTTAAAAGTAATTACTGGCGGACCATTTAATAGAAAAATTCCAGTTAAAATAAATAGGTGTCTTCTTTAAATCAAGGCTTAAAACTTGGGTCACTTTGTGTTCCGTTAACATAGTTTTGAAATCCAAAGAAAAATACAAATTGATGTTTTGGTCATAGTAGCACTTTAAAGCATCTTCGCTGGGATTTGGGATTGGCAGGGCCGTTCACAGGTGGGACGTCATGATGGCGATGATGATGATGACAGCCGAGGACAGGCGAAAGCATAGCCTTTATTACAGACAGACGATAAAATCATCTAATAGTGTTTCATTTCGACCTACAGAAAGAATAGCTCTCTGATTTTGCACGGTTTTCAAGCTAGTAACTGACCACACAAATACATTGAGAAGCTTAGAAACTGAGTCTTATCATCAAAACGGGGAAGAAGTTGTTCCCCCTACAAACATCAGCACACTGTCCGACCGAAGACTCGTGGGTGCTGAGCCATTTTTAAATGGCACTGTGACCGAAAACTACTTAGTGACCTTCTAGAAGGTCTCTCATGATAAGAACAGAGGTTCGCTTATTTAAATACAATTCAGTAATAGCCGTTTTCATAATAGAAGACGAACAAATCGTCTAAACGGACAAATCGCACTGTGGTTTTGTCGACTCATATGAATTCAAGACAACTAATTACGCTAGTCTTGTCCGACGTAGATTAATTAAAGTGCTACTATGACCAAAAATCAATTCTAGTTTTTCTTTGTATTTCAAAACTATGTTAGCTGAACACCAAGTGACCGAACTTTTAAGCCTTCATTTCAAAAAGACACCTGTTTATTTTGACTGGAATTTTCTTATTTAATGGTCCGCCATTGCTAACTTTAAACTCTTGAGAGAGCTGGATCGAGGATATAAATGCAATGCGTGTGCACGCCCAAAAATTAATATGCAGCACGGGAATTCCGAGCTTTCAGACATTTAACTCGTGTTTTGCATGTATAATAAGCTGCGTTTACACGCTGCAATTTTAAGCCAGTGAATCTTTGACATCATCTTTTGCTCGATCCAACTCTCTGAGGTCCAATCGGTCAGCCTTGAACGTGAATAATGGCGGACCGTAAAATCCTAAACTTGCACTCAAAAAAAACGGTCAACATTCATGGCCATCCCTCAAACTGACATTTCCCTTTTTATTCAACTTACGCGACGTACAATCTACTTCAGACTTCAAATTTACTTCAAAGAAACAAACATTTTAAACATAAAGCGAAGATTGAGAATAGGCGAGTCTAAGAGTTCAACTCGGATCGACAGCTTCTTATTGCAGTTTCCGATATCCACTAGACTAACGAGACCAGCTCCCGGAAAGGCAAATTTTAGAGTATTGACACAGAGGTACCCAGCAAAATAAGTGAAAGCTAACCGTCTTCAAAGTGGTTTTTAGACCTAAATACTGTAGATCAGCGCGGCTTAGCTTAGAAACGCTATTTCTTGTTGAACTAAGGCTCTAATTCTGCCTGTTTTCATTCTTATACAGCGGTAAGCTTGTCATATTAAGATGGATATGTCGTTGTGTTATTCTTACGACATGTCCAATGTCATTTTGAGGGAGAGAGTGCTGACCTAAAAAAAACGGCCTGTGGATAAAATTCGAAGCTCAAAATCTTGTCACTCAGGTGTCAAGCAAAAACGCTTTCAAAATCCGAAGGAAAAAGGGAAGTGAATTTTTTGATCATAGTAGCACTTTCATTAAAGACTGACAAGGGAACGACAAACTGGATAAGGTTGAGCGCATGAAGATTGGCACTTAGTATGGCTTGGTTACCTTACCTTTCGCGCCAACATTCCGCCATATTGAAAACTTCCCTAGCCTGCGTAGCAGGCGGTTTGGCGAATTTTAGACGCCTCTTTCCATTGGGGTTGACTTTAAAGTGACCGTTTTGAATATGGCCGTGCGAAAACCTGGACCGAAGTCAAACGAGAACGCGAGGGGGGAGGGGCCGAGGAGAAGAAGTAAGAAACAAATACTTCCCATAAACCATCGCTTCCATCCCTGATTCCATTTCTTAGTCGCTTTGTTCGTCAAACGTGAATTTAGGTTGGACTTTGGCCGACTTGTGCGTCTGGACGGACAAATCGTCTTCCTAGCCGGACAAATTCCAAACGACTAAGTCGTCTAAAAACTGCAGTAAGTCCCGTTTTCACATAAGACGATTTGTTCGTCGTTTAGCATGAAAACGGTCAATCAGGTACTTACAAAACCGCGTTCTAAGTTATTTTTAAGCTCGCCTGTTTCTAATATGTAAAGTCTTTTCTTATTGTAGAAAACAGTGTCGATTAAGCAGGAGTTTAAGAGAAAAACACTCATCTATTTGAGACAAATCACTTCTAGAAAGCGCCTGAGGTAAAATTATTGCTGTTACTCGCAGGCTAAGTTTTTATGTGACAATTTTATGAGGCAAATATATTTGATCGTGTAGATGCACAGGAAATAATTGTTGACAAATCGCATTTAAGTGGGTCAGAAATGCCTTTGGACAGCAGAGATAAAGCAGAAACAAAGCGAAGTTGCGTGGCTGTTCTCCAATGGCGCTCACTAAGAGACACGAATTTGCAACATTTTGTGTGACAAGTTGTCTACACGAGCAATTTTCGTATTTGACAACTTTTATTTGTCACAAAAAAGATAACTCACCAGCCTTTCGGCAAATATTTTTGTCACATAAAAATTGGTCAAATTTCCTCGTCTACACGAGCAAGTAAAAACTGTCACACAAAAATTGTCATATAAAAGTTGCTCGTGTCGACGGAGCTTAAAAGGAAAACGGTCATTAAATATAATGTGCCAGAAATTATGAAACCTAACAGTTAAATTTAAAATTGCATTTGTATAACAAAACCATCACTAATCTTATGTGAAGTTGAGTTAAAACTTTCTTAAAAGAAACAAGTTTACCATAGCATTCTGCACTTTTTCCCCACGCTCCACGAAGGTGTCGAAGAAAAAAAAGAAACGACACATTTGAAGCGGTCCAAATGTTCCTTAGATCTTGCTCTAAAAAAGCTGACTTAATTACGTTGCTCTTAATTTTTAAATTGTCCCATCAGCTTGTACCTGCACTCGTGTCACTGTCCTCCTCCCCCTTGGGTTGACTTGTGTCTGAATCTTCTGTGACGGCTCTACAAAAGGGATAAAAAGACAGGGCAACACCTTTACTCTCTGCTCTTTTGACGAACGGCTCGCAGCAAACTGGTAAAATTCAAATTCAAAGACACTGTCTTAGTTTACCCTGTGAGATCGTCGCCAGTTGAAAGGTCAAGGGCAGTCACGTGAACAACGCATTTGGGATCCAGGGGAGGAGGACAATCCTGAAGAGAAAACAAAATCACTTGATGAAAAAACGCCGGCTGAACTGGCTCTATTCACTTTGCCCAAGAGCGACGACCTGAAATGAAACAAGTGCTTGTGCCTCGAATAGGCTGACAACGTCACGCGAGATATTTAGGCCAATCACCAAGGGCCAAACAAGCAGAAGTTGTTACAGGAAAAATTTTTCCTCACTCACTCGGTTCCGGTCCCCGCAGTGCTGAGCGCTGGCTCCTTTTTCGAACAGCGGTTGGTCATTGAGCCACAGAAACCGATTGGTTCCCGTAATGCTTCAACGCGAAGGAAAAACTCATTGGGAATGGGGAACTTTCTTGCAATATCGCATAAACGATTCACTCGAATTTGTATCAAGAAAGTTTGGAACGTAAATTAACCGTAAAGGAAAAGATAGCTTCATTCAGGAAATCGTTCGCCTGCAAATACATCTGAAGGCTGCAAGCGAGCGGTGCGATGCAAAGCGGCTAGGAAATTGTCCAGGTGGGCAAACAAAATGGTGAGCTATTTACTTTCCAAAAAAAGCCCGAATCTTTTTGCCTACTGGTAATCACCAAATCTTTTTTCCATTTCAGCGAAAAAACGGACAACAATCCGAATTTTCCATTTCATCGATTCCTGTGTTGACAACCAAACACATGCAGTGCGATGCTATTTCCGAGGAAGTAATTCCCTACAACATACCTCAGGAATTCTCGCGTGGTAAATCATGCCATTTTCCCGTTCACTTTTGGCTTTCTTCTCGTTTAAAAGTTTCTTTATCCTGCAATGATAAGAGTTCATAAATCTTTCGGTAAAAATCTTGCCGGACGATGAAAAGTGGATGGTTCTACTACAACCACCAATGGTTTACCTTAATGCACTTTTTCAGGGCAAAAACGTTAACTTCGCAATTCTTACCTGGTCATATTTCGCGACATTAAATTTTCACGATTTCATGAAAACGAAACAAACCGAGTCACTGTATTTTCGAAATTTCTTCTGTAAATCAATAAAAACAAATCGCATTTTTTGCGTGCGGAAAATATCTTGCTTTGTGGGACGCTTAGCCTGCGCTCGCAGACGTATTTCCGGTTGTCGCTTCTCTCACCGGAAATACGTCTGCGAGCGCATGCTACGGGACGCTCTGCATGGTCCAAAAGGGTTTAGAAGTTCCAGTGAACGAAACTTTGTTTTGTGATTGGCCACACAACATAGAAACTATTACTAACTTTTAAGCCCTTTGTGAAATTAGGAAAGGAAAGGAACTTAATTAAGTGTCTAGTTTTCTAGCTCTGGGCCCGGTTGTTCGAAAGCCGATTAACGCTAATCCCAAATTAAAAATTAACCAAGGAGTTTATTTCTCTACTCCCAAATGTTGTACAACGCTGATATTTGGCAAAATTTTACATTAGACGAGGTCAAGCTTGAAAACCAAAAATAACCAAAAGAAGCTTTCACCCAAAAGTTAAAAAAGCAAACCAAAGTTTACGCTAATCCTGGATTAAGTTAATCGGCTTCCGAACAACCGGGCCCTGGAGCACTAACTGGGGACACTGTAAACTGGAATCAACAAATTAACGCAAATCAAATGAAATGTTGGTTTTTGAGGAGAGGGGAAAACCGGAATACCCAGAGAAAACCTCTCGGTGCAGAGTAGAGAACCAACAAACTCAATCCAACTGCGTTTGACGCCAAGTCTGGGAATCGAACCTGGGCTGCATTGGTGGGAGGCGAATAGGATATTTCCGAGTTCATGTCAGCCTCCTCTTCAAAGCGACTCCAAGTGCAAAGTTTTTGCGATGGTAATTAGTTTCACTTTGCATATGAATGAAAACTAATTTTCATAAGAAAAACTTCGCACTTAGACTCTCTTTGAAGAGGAAGCAGACATGAACTCGAAAATGGCCTATTGCCTCAACACTGCGCCATTCCTCATCACAAAGAACCCAAAAATAGAAAGTACGATGACTACACAAACGAAATGCTTCAAGAGCTTGATGCAGAAGACGTTAATAATGAGCACGACGGTGAGACTATTGAATAGACGGGCTCTGTGTTCTTTATTTTCGCCCACAATAACTCAGGCAACACTTAATTTCTGCGATTTCTTTCCAATCGTGAAATTTGAATGTCGCGAAAGTTAACTGTAACAAGATATCTTAACTGAGTTTCAATAATAGGCCACTTTCGATATATTAAAATTCAGCTTGAAAGAAAGCATTAGAGGACAAAGTGGATCATATGTTAATGTCTTTTCACATTCATTGCAACTTGTTTCTATTGTTTTTGTCCTCTCTGCCTCACTGTCAAGCTAAATATTGATGTTTCGAAAATTGCCAATTAAATATAGAAGCGATTTGTGTCACATCTGGACTCCAGCATGGCCCGACCAGGCTCCGCAGTCGGGAAGCGGAGAAAAAGGAACGGGGCGAAGCAAAAATTCGCTCGCCGAGCAGGGGACAGTGCCCAGTCACCTGCTTGGCGAGCGAATAAATTTTCTCCTTCGCCCCGTTCCTTGGTAACTACTTCGTTTCCTCCTTCTCTGCTTCGCCAACGCTAGAAAAACATGAGTCGCATATTGTAGCAAAATAATTTCCTTACTCTTGAAAGTGTGCTGATTCGTCCAAATGAACTTTAGTTCTCGGTTTAATTTTATCGTATTCCTGAAAGGAAAGAACATAAAACGATCACGTTATTTTCGCAGTTTTCAGTAAAAAGTAGTCATGGATTTCAAAAAAGCCGGCCACTCGAAGCAACGTTTCCTCGTTCCCGGCTACGCGGCTACTAAGTGGCTAAATTCACCATCGCACTCATTTCCAACCGATCATAGTTAGTAGAGTAGTCAATATGGGTAGTAGCCAAAATTTTTTTTTTGTTTCAATTTTTGTCGTTATTCTCCTGTACTGTTGTTTTCGAATGACCGGCATCTGTCCTTCATTTATGGTGGAAATAAGTCAAAAACATTATGGAACTTCGGAAGCTATGAAAGTTCTTAAGGGACATCTTAATTTTATTTCTTGAAATCGGACTTTGTTTTTTTTGTGTGTTTTAAAGTGGAAGTTGGCTTTTGCGAGCATCTGACTTAGACTTTCCGAAAATCGAAGTTTGTTTTTCCGAAATTAAGATAATTTCCTAAAATGCTGAAATTGGAGTTTATGAAATATACGCCAACTGCCAGAAACACTGGAGACTCGCTGAGCTGTTGTAATATTTACTTCTTGAGAAAAAAAAACCAGGATTACAGTTCCACGATGATCGTCACGCAGTCACGCAACGTTCTCATTTGCTTGTTTGTTCGTGTTGATGTCATGTTGTCTGTCTTTACTACAAATGGTTTGTAGTAAAGCCAGAGTCACAGGGGAACTTGCTAGTCAATTCTATTCGGACGTCAAGGGATCGATAACAAACAACATTGAAAACAATTTTGCGAAAACAAGCAAACGAGAACGTTGTGTGACGACTATCGTGGAACTGTGGCTATGTTCTGTTTCGTTTTTAAAATTGTATTGCGGATGAGGTTTTTAAGAAGTAAACATTAAAATGCGGAGCTCAGCGAGTCTTCAGTGTCTCTAGGAGTTAGCGTATATTCTCCACAAAAACTCCAATTTCAGTCTGAAATTCTCTTAATTTCGAAAAATAAAGATGTCTCTTTCGTAGCTTCCGTATGTTCCATAATTTTTTGACTATTTTCCACCATAAATGAAGGAAAGATGCCGAACAACAGGAGAATAACGACAAAGATTGAAGGAAAAAAAGTTGGAAAAAAGAAGACACCCCGACCCCGCGTTGAACAGATTTTGTCTTTCGTTTTTTCAGGGATATTGATCTTTTCAGCCAGGGTATTTTCGTTTGTACCTTGCAGTTCGATTAACCGTTTAATAACTGATCGAAGTCGTTGAGCGTTTGGATAATTTTATGATGCTTGCAATAAGCGCGCGGCAGCTTTTTCGGCGCACAATCAGCTGAATCAGTCGAGAAATTTGCAATCGAAGACGGCAGCGTTTTGTTACTGCAAAAAAAAGAACTCGCGTTTCTTGTCAATAACTTTTTTAGCGCAGAAAATATCAAAGTGCAACTTAAATAATCAAAGTATGTTATATTTTTGTCTGGCAAAGAACTAAAACCCACTCCAAACACGAGACTCTTCAAATTATAATTCGGAGTTATTATGCGTCTTTTGAATGGAACTACTGTAACTTGGTGGGATTGTGTCTGGGATCTTTGTATAATTTCGGAAGACATGTGTTGGTCATGCCTTTATCAACTTCTGGTGGCTCTTAAAAGAGCCGTTTTTGTCTTCTTGTGAGCTTCCTTAAGCCTTTGCCTTCTTCTCGGTTTTCTTGGGCAGAAGGACAGCTTGGATATTTGGCAGCACACCTCCCTGCGCGATGGTGACACCAGCGAGTAGTTTATTCAACTCCTCGTCATTGCGGACAGCGAGCTGCAGATGACGGGGAATGATTCTGGTTTTCTTGTTGTCGCGAGCAGCGTTGCCCGCCAGTTCGAGGATCTCGGCACTGAGATATTCGAGCACAGCGGCCAGGTACACTGGAGCTCCGGCGCCAATCCGCTCACCGTAGTTTCCTTTCCGGAGAAGTCGATGAATACGACCGACAGGGAACTGAAGTCCCGCTCGGGATGAGCGGCTCTTGGACTTGGTGGACCTTTGCTTTTCCTTTACCGCGACCAGACATTTTTCAGTAGGCTTTCAGTCTACGAACACTTAGCGAAATGAATGTCGACATATAACAACAGGGAAATTTATACGCACGATAATATTTCAGTCGGATCGAAAATCATATCAGAAGTGTTTTGTTTCAAAACGATGTGTGTTTAAAAATTCTGTTGACAAGCGGAAGTTGTAAACCAATCAGAAATCGACGATTTCGATCCTTATGTTAATTGATCCCACGTTTGTTTTGTTATAAATAGCAAGTCACTCGCTTTCATGTATCATTCGAATCAATAGATTGAACCTTTCAGAGTGAAACATGGCACCAAAAATTGCAGGAAAGAAAGGCGAGAAGAAAGCTGGTAAGGCTAAGGCCGCCACTGGTGAAAAGAAAAGGCGAAAATCGAGAAAGGAAAGCTATGCAATCTACATCTACAAGGTTTTGAAGCAAGTTCACCCTGACACTGGTATCTCCAGCAAAGCCATGGGCATCATGAACTCGTTTGTCAATGATATCTTCGAGCGCATCGCTGGCGAAGCTTCTCGCCTGGCTCACTACAACAAGAAGTCAACCATCAGCTCTCGTGAAATCCAAACCGCCATCAGGCTGCTCTTGCCCGGTGAACTGGCCAAACACGCAGTCAGTGAAGGAACCAAAGCTGTCACCAAGTACACAAGCAGCAAGTGAACTCACTGAGTTTGCCGCCCAAACCAACGGCTCCTTTAGGAGCCACCACATTTTATAAAAGTCATGCCAACACGATTTTATCAAATTTTCCCCTGCATCAACCCCTAAATGCTTTGTGAACTGTGGCTATGCAGCTACACGACGACAACAACCTGAGGTCTTTTTGCCTTTGTTTGAACTTAGCCGCGTAGCCACAGTTTGCGCATAACAGTAGCCACAAGTTGTCAAAGTGTTTTGGGAGTGGCCGGGTACCTATTCTACAGTTTCTTCGAGATAAGGAAAGGACTGCCCAAAAGAACTTACTTTTGCGAGTTGAGTTGCTTGATTAACGTGAAGTAAACCTTGATTTAACACGACAATCGATTCACCACATCTATGAAACGAAAAACATCAAGAATCAGAGTCGTATTAAACGGTGGTGGAAAAAGAAAATTGCAGGTTTGGAGCTTCCTTCATATTCACTGCAAAGTAATTTTAATAGATTTCATAGAAACAAACGGTTTACCCATAGAAGAGTTTTTATTAAAAATAATATCGCCAGTGCTTTGGCTATGCCTTGCCTCGCTTGGTGATAAGATAGGTTATTTTAGCATTGCGAAATGTAAACTGCTGACTGCTTCTTGTCGGCAGAGTCGGCGGCAAGCGTTCGAAGTGGTGATCTTTAATTGTTAATTAAAAGTTGTCTGTCTGGATCCCTACTCAACGGGTTAAAAAAAAGGTCTACAAACAAGTTTGGAAATCAGAGTACTGAAACTAAAGTTTGTCCATGACCTGCACAAATCACGATTGGCATTTCTTTGCATGACGAGTTTCCCATCCTAAAATTTGTACCGCTTTAAATCATGTTGCATAAAGCAGTTTACTATCATTTCTCATTATTTACTTATTCACTTGTTAAATAGTTTTCGTGCACGGTTTCTTTAGTTTTTGCAAGTACATAAATGACAACTGACAAAGTCATTTCAAAGGTTTGGGCCAGTAATGGAATTTTTCCTAAACCCTCATATGCGGCTCACTTGTTCTGACAACGTTTCGTGTGATAACCGATCATGAAAACAACGCTCGGGGAAGACAAAAGGTACGTTTCATCGTTAAAATAAGCCGCCGGGGCTATAAACTGGCTTAACAAGACGACATCTTTTCTGCGTCGAGAGACTAAATCGCTAGAAGGAACAACCGCGCGCCGTTGGCTTAGGCAGGTCCTGAGTTCGACTCCGGCCGGACCCGCAACACTTTCGGGTCTTAAACCAACTGGGGAGAAAGTGCTGCCCTTTGTGGTAACATCCGCAAGTGGTTAGACTTTCAAGTCTTCTCGGATAAGGAATATAAATAGCAGGTTCCGTCTCACAACCTTCAATGTTCATAAACTCTGTGGGATGTTAACGATCGCACACACTAGTCGAAAAGAGTACGGTGTTGTGATCTGGTCTTTCATTCAGCGATCTTCAGCCATGTGGTCGGCTTGGCATGATTTCTGAGGGGACTACTGATCGATGAGACCACACAACAGCAAAACAGACATTAGTCAAATGGGAGGAGTCCGAGTGCTAAAACTGGTAAACAAGAATACTGCAGGGCATGAAATTTCAAGATTGTTTTCATCAGTTGAAAACCACTGCGTCACGAAATCGGTGTTTCATGGTCTTCCCAGCGACTTCTACTTAATATTTCATCGCGCAGAATGCCTGGACATCATGAATAATTCATAATCACTGAAGCGGCAAATTCGAATGCGATCGCGCTCTTAAGAGCCATAAATTAGAGAAGAATGGGTCGAAACTAGGCAACTACAATCCGGGTCAAAACACTTCGGGACACTTGTCAAATTTTGGGCGAAAAGTAGAGAATTTACTGTACATGCTTCCATTGTTATATGAGCAACGTTTGTTCTTCTTTCGCTGCCTTTTTTGCGCCCCCCTTCCACCCAGGGAGCTTACGAAACGACGACGCCGACGGCAACGACGACGCTACAAAACAATAGGTTTAGTGAGCAAAAACAATGCCTCTGCACGCTCTGCACGTGCGTTTTACATTTTGGTACATTTCTTTGCCGTCATCTCCTAAATGACGACGTTAAGGCCGGTACACACGAGGGAGCTTGCTCCCGCAGCACGCTCCTGCAACACGCTCCCGGAGCAAAGCTCCCTCGTGTGCACCAACGATTTCTAGCGAAAAAATATGTTGCGCAGCAAAACTTTTGCTCCCGAATTTTGCTCCCTCATATCAAACTGGTTTGATATGAGGGAGCAAGCTCCAGGGGCAAATCTGTTGCACGGGTCTGTTTCAGGAGCAAGCTCCCTCGTGTGTACTGAAATTTGCTTGTCGTGACATGACGTGTCTCCAGTTGGCCAATCAAATTGGCTTATTTTTTTCATCCACAACAGTTCCCATGCCCCAATCGGGTTGTTTCATCATTCAGCTCCCTCGTCGTGTCCTTCGTGTGTACTGGTTGGGGTACTTACCCGGGAGCGTGTGTCGGGAGCGTGTTTCAGGAGCAAGCTCCCTCGTGTGTGCCGGCCTTTAAATGACCAAATTCAAGGTTCTGTGGAGGACGTTAGCACATGACGATGAGTTTTAAGTTCTCTCTCTACGCTTCCAACCCACTCATACCAGTTTAATTCGTCAACAGTTACTACACATTTTTAACGCGAAACGACATGAAATAGTTTCGTAGTGATATAAATAACGCCAAATCGTAATTTTAAATGAAGTCCTCGTAGCCGTCGTCGTCCTCGTTTCGTAAGCTCCCTAATGTTGAAACATGACAGCGATCGATGAACGGATCTTGATTTTGGAGACCGTGAAAAATCAACATTGTAATGGGGGGAGGGGGAAAAGCACGAATTGTCCCGACAGTTTTGACCAGGATTGTAGGTTCACAAAATTCACTTTCCCGAGTCTCAGAAATGATAATTTCAAGGTTCACGCAGCTTCTTGAAAATCAAGGATTAGTCTACAGTTTGCACTAAAAAAGAATGAAATTGAGAAAGTAGAAGTTTTACGTTTTTCCACTTGAACATACGGAAAATTTTGCAAATTTTTGTATAGACAGTAATTTTGAAGAGCAATTTTGGGAAAACAAACATACCTACTAGACTTTCACGCACGGCAAATGGCAGATGAGTATGTCCTTGAAAAGAATCCGTTTTAATTTCGAAAATTGGTCACGAGGAACCTTTACGCTTTTCAGTTTGAAGATTATTAGTCGTAGTTTCATTTGAAAATGGCGCGTTTAGAGCTGTCGAGGTATTGTTTTCAGCCGAGACATGAATAACAATCCCTGTCAAATGAAACAATGCCTATTGTTGAAAACCACTCCGCATGAAAAAAATATTCACATCTACCGCGAATTTTAAGATTGCCATAAGGATCAGCTGTTTTACTCAGGACCTTCGGACAAAACAAAGATGATGGCGTGCGCGACCAATAAATACGATAGTGATCGGGAGCTCTTTTCAGAGCTCTTCGAAAACCCGATCCATCCATTGTTAATTCGCATCGTGCCGCGATACGTTAATGTTACAAACTATACTTACGATTTTCAAGTGAACGGAGAGGGTTTATGGAAATGGAGGGACTTTTGCGGGAACCCGGCCATTTTGTTCGAACTTCTGCAAATAAACATCCTTCCCTTCGCTTACAAATTAGAGGAATCTGGTCGCGAGCGCGTGGGCCACGCACTGGGCGAAAGCATCCGCCGATTCCGCAAGAAGATCGTTTCAACGAAAGATGGCAAAAAAAGGAAAGAAATGAAGGGGAAGACGTGGATAACGTTGTCGGTCAAACCAAAATGTTCTAGTTAAAGTTTCTCTTTCTTTCGCAACAAAGAAAAGGCACGCGCGCGCTAGCTTTTTCGATCATAAGCTACTCAAGATTCAGGCGAAACAAGTCTATTCACTTTATTTAAAAATCGACATTTAAGTTTTCGTACGTACGAATGCCTGTGAAGGCACCACATTTGTTGCCGTGGGTTTGGCGGAGGGTAAGTGTTGCCGTATTCACCCTCCCAGCGTCGAGAAGGGCTTTGTAAAAGAGGAAGCATTGTGCTTACTAAGAACAAACTCGGTTAAAGAATCCTTTGAGTCAAAAAAGTTACAGTTCTTAACTCGCCTTTTAGAACGAGGCTACCCCAAAACCTTCGTCGAGGATATCTTGTCAGAGCAAGAATTCCTTCACTTTAATTTAACAACCAAGGAGTTACACACGGTAAGGGCCGAGTGACAGCGTTACAACAAAACCTTTTCGCAACCAAGATCCGTCAGCCTCTTATTCATTTCGATTCATTTATATTCATTCATTGAAAAGCGAAACGAAGCCTTTTAAATGTTATACTTACCCGCATTTCATTGAGAGAAATGCGAAGCAGAAACGCGCTAAAAGATACAATCACTTTACATTCACGCACAAGCAACGTAACAAACTTTAATGAAGCTCACTGTTGATTGCCACAGGCCATAATCACACGGCGGCCATCTTGAGTCGCGAGGGATTGAAAAGTTTTGTTTTTGCGCACCGAAACTCGTTTCCAAACATTGAGCAAGAAAGTTCTTTTTCTCGATTGTTTCGCTCTGTTAAACATTGATTCGAGTTGATTCATTTCTTTTGACAAATTTCAGTCTGTCGATTGCACGTAAGAAACTGTGCCGGAAAATAGCGGACTTTTTGGTTATGTTTGTTTTGAACAAGAGGCCGAGAGCTTTTTCCAGTAAATGCGAAATCCTAAAACAGGCATTTTGTGAGATCAGAAATGGTCAATGCAAATTTGAAATGTCTGTGAGAGTCGGCTTGTAAAGCATTCTCAAAGTGTGATATCGAGGAACAATAGCGAAAACAATAACTTGAAACGTCCTTTGTTTCTTAGCTCCGCCCTGACAAGTTAATGAGCAAAGCAGAATTCCCCAAGGGAGAAAGAGCGCGTAATATTTGACCAATGAGAACCATTTGAGTCATTCTTGGCCGCTAATTTTACTGATCTATAATTTTTATTGCTCTGGAAGTAAAGGTCCGGAGAACAATAGGCGTTCTGCGCGATGTATTACTTTTAAGTGCCAAAAACCGTAACTCAATATTAACTCAATCTTAACTCAAACTCAACTCAAAGTCAACTCAAACTCAACTCAACTCATAACTCGATCAATAGTCTATCTCGCCACGAAACACGTATCAGACGCCACATTGGAAGCGCGTGGGATAGGTCTGGTCCGGGTTACAAAACGACGTGGTAGCGGGAAAGAGCGGGAGAGAAAGACGCAGTTTTTTTCTCTCCAAATCCCCGCTCCCACCCCTGAGTTTTGTTACCCGGGCCAGACCTATCGCACGCACTTCCAATATGGGGTCTGATACGTGTTTCGTGGCGTCAACAACATCTACCGCCCGCAAGCTGGCTATTTGACATTTGGCGTTCGCTGTAATCACAGCCCGCAAAAGCTGGCGGGGTTTTATCACTGGATAATTTAATCACGCGCGAGTAAATCGATGGTTTGGCACCGAGACCGAGCGGCTACAAAGCGGCGAAGCCGGGAGGGATTTTCGCGAGCCCCGTCACTATGTCAATCGGTGGCAAAACACCACGGAGCAACCATCGATTTACTCGCCCGTGTTTAAAGAATCCCGTGATAAAATATCCCGCAAGCTATGCAGGATGCCGTAAACGCGATTGACTTGACATTTTCGCACCACATTCTAAACCAATCAGAGTGAAAATAGAAACTGTAACTTAGCTGTCGCTTCACGTTACGATTTCTGAATCTGCTGTGATTGGCTAAATTTATTACTCTATCTTGGTTTTCGCCTTTCACTTCAAAACGGGTTTTCTCTGTTATATTTGCAAGCCTAAACCTTACATAAAGCCTTTTAATTGTGATTTCAAAACGGAATGTAATGCGACCAGTAAATATTAAATCAACAGCGCTACAGTTCTTTCTGTAACAATTATTTTGAAATCCCACTAGCCAGAATTTTCTTACCCCCAAAATCCCGACAATTTGCGATCCCATTCTAGTAACTCTGTCGGAAAATCTGTTAAAAATGCGACCCCATTATAGTCAATTCAGTCGTGAAAATGTGACCCCATCCAGCAGCACATCCCCATTAGTGCATTAATAGGAATTATCCCCCCTTCCCGGGACTTTCACTAACAATTTAGCAATTTTTTTTATTAACAAAGTCAGTCCAAATAATGCATAAACCGAAAGTGACTAAATTAGTTGCGGTCGCTGAAATTATATTTGCCCAAAAGTGACTAAGATGAGGGTCCCCTGGGGGTCTATAATTGGCTATAAAATAGACTATATAGGGGTAGAGGTTCTGAGCGGCCAGCGGCACATATCCAGCGAAAATTGACCCAAGTACCCCCCACCCCCGGGGGTGAAAGTGAACATCGTATTTAATGAAAAAAACTTGAGCAGTTACAGAAGCCTGGAAATATCCAGGCTTTAATGGCAGAGTTCAAGTTCAGAGCAGATTTTTTTCCGGCTCCTTTGCAATTCTCTATCACAAAACTCATCCAAGTCCAATATACCCAAACTGAGTCGATTCGTCTTTAAAAGTAACGAAAATCAAAATTGGAAAATAAAATTACCTCTCTTCGGTTTCAAGGAGATGAACACCTTGATATGTTCTTGCTAAAGCCATGTATGCTTCTCCTGAGAAGGAAGCAAGAATGTCAGAGAATGCTGACATGGCAATTTTTTTCACTAGGTATTTGTTCTTCAAAGGGTATAATGCTTTAAACTGCCGTTGTTGAGAAAAGTTTTACCAGATGTGAGAATCTGGATGTCGGCATTACCATAGGTGAAACCAGAGAGGCTATTGATGACAGACCAATCTCTTTGAACATTGTATTTCTGAATTTTACTGCTTGAGTAGTTTTTATACTGAACTGTAGCCTCCCACACAGTCCTTTTTCGGGGAGTCGTATTTCACCTCCTGAGGAAGGATGGCGCAGTGGTGAGAGCACTCATCCCCCACCAATGTGGCCCGGGTTCGATTCCCAGATTCGGCGTCATATGTGGGTTGAGTTTGTTGGTTCTCTACTCTACACTGGGAAGGTTTTCTCCGGGTACTCCGGTTTTCTCCTCTCCTCAAAAACCAACATTTGATTTGATTTGTGTTGATTGTTGCTTTCTTTCAGTTTACAGTGTCCCCAATTAGTGCTCCAGCGCTAGAAGACTAGACACTTAAATAAAGTTCCTTTCCTTTCCTTTTTACGAATTGGACCCTAATGCAAAATTCGATACTACCGGTAATTCATGGCCATTTTGAATTACGGTAAACACAACAGTTTCCTTATTTAGACTATCCAATACTAGTACCTTGAAACTTCAAGTATGCAGACCATTTCTGTCCCTCGTGATGAGACACCTTAGTATAAATAAAACATAAAATGCTGTGTGCAGTAATACCCATCACTCTTCTTCTAACTTCTTGAACGAAACAATTATTAAATAAGTGGAGCAGGGCTGGCGCAGTGGTGAGAGCACTCGCCTTCCACCAATGTGGCTTGGGATTGATTCCCAGACTCGGCATCATATATGGGTTGGGTTTGTTGGTTCTCTACTCTGCTCCGAGTGGTTTTTCCCTGGGTACTCCGGTTTTCTCCTCTCCTCAAAACACAACATTTGCTTTTATTTGTTCTGATTTCAGTTGATTTGTAGTCCCCCAAATTAGTAGAGCCCTCATGCTCAGCTAAATAAGCTTGAGGCTCAAATAGAGTGATTAACTTGTCACACAATACTTTCTAGGAATGAATGAATGGGGAGCCAATGGCTGAAATACTGTACATTGCATTTCCCTAGCAGATACTCAATTCTCACAAGTTTACATCACCGTATGATTAAAATTAATTATACAGTCAGTTATTTTATATTTCTCACATCCACCTCCCCTGCAGCTGTGCTGTACTTGGATGACACATCATGGCAAAGCTCACTGATTAATGATGCCTTGTGATTTTTGCTGATGGCTCTTCTAATTGTAACACTCTAAGGAAGCCAATGGGAAAATAAAAACACTCAAGGTTAATGTTGGCTTACAATCATAGCTGTCATAACAACAATCAACAATTTTTATAATTTGCATTTGACAAATGAGAATGTGTCCTAATTTTTTTTCTGACAGACTGGGTGAAATTTGTGTGGTCTTGCCAAAAGGAATTGTTATGGAACTGATTCTGTATTGTGTAGACTGATTCTTGTGTACAATTGTGTACAACTTTAATGCTTTGTTGGATTGAATAGGACCCTAATTACATCGACGGTTACCCCTGTATTCCTTTAGGATTTCGGAATACATGTATTCTGGTACACGTACATGTATTGAACTCGATCTGATGACAGTCTCTTTTTCATGATCGTGTCACATGCTTAGTTTTCAAGCTTGGAACCCTACGGAAACAGAGGCTACGTATACAGTGTACTAATGATTTCCAGCCACATACTGTGAAATTATACCTGTTTCCGTTTTTTTTTTTCCAGCACAAAACATTCTTCTCTGTCAAGACAAACTACTGCATTGGTCTGACAAATATTATAATGTTCTGACAGACCAATGAATCAAATCTTTCCGCTCTTCCTAATAACTTTGTATCAAGTCAGATTTATTTACTTTTGCATCAGTGTTTGTTTTGCATAAAGCAGACAAACAAAATCCTTGTTTAGTTTGCATTTTACTAGTAATAACTAATAATTACTTTTGATGCATTGCATTGGGAGACGTTTCCCTCAAAAAGTTTTTGAACAGTCTTAACCCTTTGACGTCCAAACCAGCCTAAACTGGCCAGACTTAGTATTTTAATCTGTCTAACACCAGACGATATTACTCCTCAATGGGGAACCCCTGGGAGTCAATGGGTTAAAAGCAAATTTGATTGTAACAAAGGATTAGCCCATTGATTCCAAGTAGTGTTTTTTACTTGTCAATGGGAGACAGTTCAAGAGCCAATGGGTTAAGATATTATACATGTACATTGATAAATACAGTAATAACATTGTACCTGTCCATTGGCAATTGACTGAAGAGAAAGTGCATTCAGTATTGGGCCTGAAAGATTGAATCAAAATAGCTCACTTTCTATATATTAATTTAAAAATTCAGTCCTAAACAAAAGGCATCATCTTGAGGCTCTGGGGAATAAACTCATACAAATCCTCATATTTACTATATTTAGGACTGAATTTTAATGTATCAAAAGTGGGCTATTAACATTAGGAAAGGGTCATGTGATATGGTAATGAGTAACTGTTATAGCTGAAGTGAGAAATACATGTAGAGTTACAAAGGAAGGCAGTTGAAGCTTTTATTACAGGTGTTTCTGGAGATAAGTATACTCAGCTTCCAGTGTAGCCCTGGGCAGGGTTGACAACCAGTGGCATATTTCTCAAACAACTTTAAACACTTTAACAATGTTTTCAAGACCAAAGAAAACTGTCAAAGCATTAACAAAGTTTCATGACTTTATATGTTTTCCTTTTGAACATACAAAACATTTTAAGTCACCCAAAGCACTCGCAAAATGTTTAAGAACTTTCGAGAAATTCACCCCAGGATGCTTTATGTAGTCTCCTCCTACCCAGCCGTTCTTTGTGTGGTCATGTAACACTCCTCCCCACACAAACTTGTTTTGTTTGTGTGATGGGGGGGGGGGAGGGGGGAGAGCATTGCATGACCACACAAAGAATGACTGCGTAAGAGACTACATTGTACATTTTATAAAGTTTATAATAGAGCTTAATTTATTATGCATCCCTATCTTGCATTTCTAGAAATTAATGGAGAAATCTGGAGCAATTATCCTGCAATAATTTTATTATCACAACATCACTGCTACATTGTACTAAGTCAATTCGTAACAGTGACTATAAAAGGCCATAAATTTACAACAACAAAACTGTTCTATTATAAAACATCAGAATCCATGGCTGGCACCTGATGTCTTGGCAGCCATGTTGGTGTACTGAACAATAGCGAAAACGTCTTTTCAATTGGGAATTTGGCTCTATTATTATGCAAAACACGAGCAACATTTTGCTTTATAATTGTTTTGTACATTAAAATGGCTGTCTAATCACATGAGTGCAAGCCAAGAATATGAAAACTACATGTACCATTCATTTTGCACACAGTACATTAATTTTGTGGTATTAACCAAGAATCAAGTGTGTGATGAATGTTGAATCCAAGATGAAGATCCACTCACCTTTGAGGTCTTTGCTTCCTTGCACTAATAAATTTTGCCATGTTTTGCAGGCCTCAAAAATACTGGCTGCTGCCTTCAAAGAATTTAAGCTTTGCTAAAAATGGGAAAGAAAACCGTAATACAGTTTCAAATATCACCCAACAACAGCTGGCATTATTCTAGATATTCAACAGGTCTCTTATTGACATTAACATGATTCATATTGCACTTGATTAAGTTGTTATGCTGAAGTCTTATGCCTCCCTAGTATCCTTGAGAATTATTACCATGGTAATTATTATGTACTTTTGATTGACTATTGAAATGCCATCTGTGTCTCCCAATAAAGGACAAAATTATTGGCATTTGTTACAAGCAGCAGTACTTGATTAAATCACTTACATTCAGTTTAAAAGAGCACCTATTTTGCTAATTGGCAGTGGTTACTTTATAGGCGCATCATACTTGTGGCATTTGTTCTGGCAGCATGAGGATCAGTGCTGTCTTCCAGCACACATGGTTCATAGCGAGTTCGTTTTGGTGTTCCCCCAATCCCATGGAAGCCCCTGGATATCCCAGGCCCCTCAGTAACCCCCATTAGAGATGCAGTTGTCAAAAAAAAAAATTTGGCAAAAGAAAAATCTTGCAAAAGGTGAATTTCAATGGCACTTAGTTGTTAATATTCACTGGGTTATTTTAATTTTAATATTTACCTTCATTTTTTCTTCATCCTCCTCTTCACTGCTAATGCTCTTGTTGAGCTGTAGAAATCAATAATGATGACATCAATTAAACATCTGTTTTGAAAACAGACCAAGAAAACAAAGGCAACAATATTAATATTGTTGTACGCCTTTACGGCAGCAAGATGTTTGATGACATCATGAAAGTTGAAATTAAAAGTGGAAAGCACATGATGTGTGAAGTACACTTGGTGTATAACCAGAAACAACATAGAAACTGTCCTCAAATGACGTGATTTGTACAGCTGGGTAGTGTAGTATTCCCGAGAGTAATAAAGTATCCAAACAAACAGATTTAACTCAACCAATTTCATTGCAGACGTAACATGGCCGCCGCTATCAAAAGCCCATGGTTTTTCCTATCCCAACATACTTAGCGGCCCAATACATTACATCTCCCCTATCCTCAGAAAAATGCTCTCTTACAGAAATAAAGAAATCTCCACGAACAATAAAGTCAACTATACTAACGATGAAGTCTCTTCTGCTAAAACTTAAATGTTCAAACTTTATATGGTTCTGAAGAGAGAGAATCAGTGTTCATGTTCCCCAAAGAAAATTAACAACATAATCTCTTAATCTCTCTGGCAATCTCCTTGTCCTCTGGGGTCTCAGATTCCTTGATGGTTCTGGTGCCGCTCCACCATTCTCCTGTAGATTGGGGCACTCCCCTCTATCCAGCAGCCCGGCAGTCAATTCTGGTACGGTTGGTTGGTAAGATGATGGCACAGGGTCTAGTTCCTGCTGGGGTGTGGGGGGTGTTGACACAGAGTCTGACCCTTGTTGGAGTGGGGGATCTCCCTCTCTAATGTATTGCTTCACATGACTTGTGTTTCTGGAGTACTGGTTCCCCGTTGGACTCTCTACCACGAGGCTGTTCCCAGTCTTGCTGACAACCTTACAGGGATTTGGGTTAAATGCTGTGCTGAGTTTGTTAGTCTTGTCTTGTTGGACAAGCACTTCATCACCCAGTTCAATGCTGGAGGGGCTAGCCCTGCGGTGTATGTCTGCGTAAGCTTTACTCTTAGCTTTCTGCTCAGCATCGCGATCGTGTAGTTCATAGTCATAGGCATGGCCGATGCTTAAATCAGGGATCTTCCCCTTGACTTTTCGGTTAAAAAGTAGCTCAGCGGGACTCCTTCCAGTCGTATTATGGGGAATGCTTCTGTAGGCAGAGAGATACCTCCTTAATTCTGCTCTCCATGGTTTGTTCTCGGCCTGAGCAATTTGTAGTCGTTTCAACAGTGACCGATTCTGTCGTTCGACTTCTCCGTTGGCTTGGGCCCACTTGGCAGTAACTTTCTGATGTATAATATTATGCTGCTCACAATATTCTCTAAATTCATTCGACTTGAATTGTGGACCATTATCGGACTTGATGGTATTTGGCAGCCCATGTCTGCAGAAGGTGTCAGCCAGACGGTCTATGATCTTTTCGGCGGTAGTGGACTGCATAACCTCGACTTCGTAAAATCGGCTGTAGTAATCAACAATGACCAATAGTGAATGTCCAGATGGTAGCAGTCCCATTAAATCTACTGCTAAGTCTTGCCAGGGTCCATCGGGTAATGAGGTGGATCGAATAGGTTCAGGAGGATCTGGTTGTGCCACCAGCTGACACCCATGGCATGCTCGGCAATGTCTCTCCGCTGCTTTATCCATCCCGGGCCACCACACCTTGGTTCTGAGGTTCTGTTTGGTGCCAACCACGCCCAAGTGGCCTTCATGAGCAAGTGCTAAGGTCCTTGGCTGCAATTTACTAGGAATAATAATGCGTGTACCTCTAAGCACGAGCTGACCAATGACACACAACTCCCCCGCCACTGTCATATATTGTCTACACTTTTCAAACCGCCCCGTTGCAATAGCTTTCCTCACTTCTCTCAGCTCTTCATCATCGGCAGAGGCCTCTTCTATCTCACGTGTTGTGAGTGCCGTTGGTGTTGCACTTGCAGCGACAAACCTAACATACTCCTCAGTGCACCGCTGGTGGTTATCAGGTTCGACCCTCGTATGGAGTAGACGCGACAATGGATCAGCAATGTTCTCGCGCCCAGGCCTGTGTATCACACTGAAATCATATGGCTGTAATCTGAGAACCCATCGTTCTATCCGTGCACATGGTCTTGACCGTGGACCATATATGACCTCTAAAGGCTTGTGGTCGGTCTCTACAACAAACTGCATCCCATACACATAGACATGGAATCTCTCGCATGCCCACACCACACCGAGCGCCTCCTTCTCTGTCTGGGAGTATCTCTGCTCACATCCAGTCAAACTACGACTTGCATAACATACCGGTGTCCATGTACTGTCCTGCTTCTGTACGAGAACAGCGCCCAGCCTAACTGGACTGGCGTCCGTGATTATCTTGGTGGGCGCATTCCCATCGAAATATGCCAAAGTACAAGCTTCTGCCATCTTCTGTTTGAGACATTCAAAGGACTTCTTCTGCTCTGGTCCAAATTCAAAGGGTGTCTCTTTCCTTGTCAGTCTTCGCAGTGGTTCAGATAAAGTGGCAAAGTGAGGTATTAACCGGCTGCTGTAATTGGCTAAACCCAGAAAGCTACGTACATCTGACGCACTCTTTGGTTCTTCCACCTCTAATACTGCTTTAACACGATCTGCTGTAGGACCAATGCCTTTCTCTGAAAGCAGCATGCCCATGAACACTAGCCTGTCCGTGTTGAACAAACATTTCTCAGCATTTAAAGTGAGACCGCACTCTTGTTACCATAGCAATGTTAATGCCAACTTTTAACACCCCCAGTTCTGTGGCTGTGATCTTTCCAAGCAACGACATCCCTCTACCTTTAATCACCAAGACTTCAGCTTTGGTCGATCTATCACAAACACTCACTGTGCACTTAAAACTACCCTTAACTGGCAGTGGCTGACTAGACGCATATGGGTATAGTTTCTTGGCTGGGGTAGCCACTTGTGATTCACATTTCACTCCCTTCACCTTAAGCTGTTCCCACGTCCCCTCGTCAATAATGTTGCTGCTCGCCCCAGAGTCTATTAACATCCTAAGGTTTACTCCTCCTACTTGTACAGTGACCATTTCTGAGTGTCCTCCTTCTGTAATACTAAATGCATAGTCCTGCTGGGGCCCAGGGTCATTGTCATCGGGTCCCCCCCCCAACCTGGCGAGCATATGACTTTGTCTTGCAAACTTTTTCAAAATGATCTTTCCCACGACATTTCCTGCATGTTTTGCCCTTTGCTGGGCACTGGGGATCACGACCGAAATGTCCCAATAAACCACATCTATAACATGTCTTATCTCTCCCTTGGAATCGGCCTTGCATGCTAGTACTCGGATTGTTACTTCTCTCTTTGATTCTATTGATATGTTCTGATTCTACCCCCTTTTCTGAGAGGGCAGCCAGTTGGGTTTCTATCTTTTCGCATTTTGCGGCAACCTCTAGGGTGCGTGTTAAGTTCAGTCCTTGGCCTTCTTCAAGCAATTTTCGTTTGATGTAAATGGAAGTGCACTTATTCAGAACTGCGTCTCTTATCTGGTTGTCGGTATCAGTGCCAAAATCACAATCTTTAGCTGCTTGTCTTAAGCGAGTAGCAAATTGCTGAACTGTCTCACCTGGGTTTTGTGTGATCCGATGAAAGGTCTGGCGGGCGAATGCTGAATTTACCTGCGGCACGAAATAGGCGTTGAGAGCTTCAACAGCACTGGCGTAATTTGTAGCATCCCCGGTTTCAGTTAAGGTGGTGAATATCTCCTGCACATAAGGCCCAGCCAGGTGGAGTAACATTGCTCGTCGCCGCTGTTTAGTTGCTGCTGTGGTTCCTTCGCTTATAATAAGCCCTTTCCCGTCCGCGTACAGTTCGAATGAAGTTAACCACCTCTTCCATCGGGGACCAATCGTCGCTGGATCAGAGAAACAATCAAATTTCGGTAACACGCTCTTTTCCATTGCTTTTCGTTTATCCTCGTCGCCAATGTAGTATTCCCGAGAGTAATAAAGTATCCAAACAAACAGATTTAACTCAACCAATTTCATTGCAGACGTAACATGGCCGCCGCTATCAAAAGCCCATGGTTTTTCCTATCCCAACATACTTAGCGGCCCAATACATTACAGGTAGTTAAGCAGTTAACACCAAACACCATGCATTAAATACCTGCAAATTTGTCATTTTTTTCAAAGAGCAATATCTGCAGCAAATTTAGTACAATAAATTTGTTTTTTGCTTTGTGTTTGGCTATGCACAGCTTAATTTTAATCACCAAACTTAATGAACGAAGAAGAAAATTGATAAATGCAAACAACTAACAATTCACAGCGATCTGCTCCACAATCCAACCACGTCACACTTACCCACTGAGCATGCTCCATGTGCCACAGTCCAGCTGCAAACATCATAGAGGCCATCTCTTCATCAGTATCACTTGTCATTGTCTTCTCATCATCATCCATTAAGTTTGACCATTTAAATCTGGAATTTGGTAAGCAATTGAAAAAACAACTTGTTTTCAAGGGGTAGGTAAAAAACACAGGTCACAGGTAACAAGTCACAGGTCATTGTTTTACTGATACAGAAATAACCCTAACTGTTTTTCAAATGCTAACATTAGGCCTAAGGTTGGCTTTAATGAATGTTTAGGGTTCTTTCAGTAAATTGGAAAAACAATGACCTGAGACTTGCGACCTGTGCTTTGTTAATTGTACAGTGTACCTGCTGATTTTCAAGCAAAGTGTTTCATAAAATTATTTATAATTTATTTCCAAATATGGGAACAGAAATGAGTATTTTTGAATAGGTTTTCAAAGAACTAACCTCAGTCTTGAAAAACTTTTAACCTAAAGAATGAACGAAAAATGTCAAGATATTAACATCTGACAACAAATATATCACAGTCATGTACTAGTGGCAAAAAACACATTGTCAAGGAAAACAGATGGAGGAAGTATGGTGAAGTGCTTAGGGTACTTGCTTTGAGATCCAGGGATCCTAGGTTCAAGACCCGTTCTGACCACTTGTTGAATCATTATGTTCAGGCTAGTAGTCACTGGTTCAACTTTTCAGAAACACTTGTATAGCCAACTGATTTGCTTCTGGTCAGTTGGGATTCTTAAGAGTTGTTGTTGTTGTTGTAAGTTGTTATGTTCTGTTGTTTCATTGATTGTGTTTCAATGGCACTGAAAAGCCCCTATGGGGAGGGATCAATTAAGTACTGTCTTATACAGTACTGTACATATTGTGCCGGTTAGGGAAAACAAGAGGTCGACTTTCATATCCCTACCATTCACCAAGTGAACATAGTGAGGTTGATCAACATTTAATTTCAAAAGTGGAAATTGTTTTTTACTCCTTGCATAAAAAACTGAAATCTGATGCATTTCAAATAGAATTTTAAGACAAAATTTAAAGCTAACTTGGACTTTTGATGTCAACAGCCACAGTTTAATACTTAACAAATAGATTCCATGTTGCTGTGCGTCTGTTCAGTAATAGATCACAGATGACGTCAAAATGTGGTAAGAACAAAAAAGTGGCACACGAGGCGATAGCCGAGCGTGTCACTGATGATTAGGTGATTAGGTGATTATTTCAAAAAAGAGAAGAAAAAAAACATTTCAACGCGAAATCATCTTCACTTACAGTGGCAAAACGACTACTGGCAGCCATTTTGTCCGTCGAGGTGATTATCGGCTGATAATCCGAGATAGCGAGCAAATGAGAGCGCGCGATTTTGTATAATCATCTGTGTATTTATACTAATTTTACAATATTATTGATTCGTACCAACATTAAGTTGACAATTTAGGGTTAGGCTGTAAAAAAAATATTATTATATTTAGGTGCCCATAGCTACCTTGTGCAGAATACTCTTTAATGTTTTGTTCATGGCAATATATTCTTTCAGTGAATTTACAATGGTTTCACTTGATCCATCAATGTTCTTCAAAGCCTCAACAATGCCCTCCCGCCTGTTAAAGACACAAGACAGCCACTGTAAAAATTATTATCTTCAATATGAGAACTGTACTGTGGTCTCCAGTGAAGATGGTAGAAAGGAGAGGTGATCCAAAAATGGCTTTCAGGGAACACTACCTTTGCAAAACGTATCCGGCGAGGATTAACCTATTTGCCCCTAGGGGTCCCTGGACGGGGCAAAAAAAATAATTTGTATCCTCTTTAGAAGGCAAAGGGTTACATGTACATTGTAAAATGAAATGGCATAACATTTCATAAGAATGGTCGCGGTCACACTTGAAAGAAGCACAGTGTAACAGTGGTTTAAAAATATGTCAACTCTCTCTGGTGTTTTGAATCCCTAGGGGAAAAAAGAACAATAACACTAAGATGAAACTATTAAACTTCCTATTAATGCGACCGCAACCAACGAGTCTTACTTTCTCGTAGTATCATGCACGAACTGTTCCAAGTCTTTGGGTATTCCATCAAGTGCTTTTCCAAAATTGAGGCGTTCTGTCAGCTTTTTTCCACAAGTTGGATGTGCCATAATCGCAAATCATCCGAAACAGACTCAGACGAAAAGCGAATTTCCAAACATATTAAGTGGACGAAAATGGCTTGGCACACATGAAGTACTTACCTCTCACATTACCTCAAACTGTTTTCACAAGCCGCTGGATTTCAGCTGTGCAGGCATTGAAACATGTTTGTGTTTTCAAGGGCCACCCTAGAACAAGGAATCCGGAATCCAGAATCCAGAATCCGGAATCCGGAATCCGGAATCACAAGTCATTGTTTTACCAATACAGAGAGTAAAAACTATCCTAAACATTCATAAAAGCTAACCTTAGGCCTAATTAGGCCTAAACAAACGTTTTTAGGCCTAAGGTTAGCTTTTATGAATGTTTAGGATAGTTTTACTCTCTATATTGGTAAAACAATGACTTGTGATTCCGGATTCCGGATTCCGGATTCTTGGTTTTAGGGTTGCCCTTGAAAACACAAACATTGCGTGATCTTGTGTCACAAAAACAGTCACAATTTTTAGGTAAGAATTTTTCACAGCTTATGCTAAGTGAAAACGAACTTTGACATAACAATCAAAATCAACCACGGCACCCGCCATTTTGTTCAAATGCTCATACGCGGGGAATCTGGAACAAGTACTTTAATTGGCCAGGCGTCGCAAATAATAATAGGCCATTTCCGAGTTCTTGCCTGGCTCCTCTTCAAAGCGAGGCTAAGTGCGAAGTTTTTGTTATGAAAATTAGTAGTCATTCTTATGTAAAGTGGAACTAATTACCATCACAAAACCTTTGCACTTAGACTCGCTTTGAAGAGGAGGTAGACATGAACTCGGAAATGGCCTATTTCCTTCTGTTTATGCTGCGTTTCGCTTTCACACGACGCAAGCGAACGCAAGAATAAGCGCAAGGTCAAGGAAAAGAAAAAAAAAAGATCCTTGTGCTTATGCTTGCGTCAACCCCGTTTTCACAGTGAAATAAGCGCTCTTATGCTGCGCTTGCGTCGCGAGTGAAAAACAGGCTTAAATGTCAAAAAGATACTAAATTTTCTTAATTACACTTAAACAGTTTTGTAAGAGAAGCTTTTTTTCTATTCAAAAACATGTAATACCACTTGTCTTAGTTTTAAAATATGAGAATTATTTCAAGCTATTTTGTGTGAACCAGTTCCCAAATGCAAACCAGAACTAGATTTTGCGCGCTCACGGCGTTAAACAAATGCTTCCGCAGAAGAATAGTTGTATACAAAACTGAAGTGACGCTTAAACAAAAATTGATCCTTAGTGGGATAGAACATGCTTCGCCCTGGTAGGGGGAAGATTAGGGGCCGTCGCCATATTAGGGAGCTTAAGCACGCACGTTTTTGAGACGCGGACGGCAACCGGAAGAGAACATTTCGCGTGCCAGGGTAGTGGTGTCTGGCAGAGTTTTAGATTAATCATCTCTAATGAACAAAAGATACTTAGCGATGTAAATGGGTTGTATGAAGACAAGTTAAAAGGGAAAACAACTCACTTCCGGTCGCCGTCCGCGTCTCAAAAAACGCGCGTGCTTAAGCTCCCTATTCACTTTGTCCCCGCTAACGTCAACTGCATGGACTTTTAGGTCAACCCCACCCCCCCTCCCTCCGCTCTCCTTAATGTCCATTTGAAATTTTGCTGCTTTAGAAGTCCCTGTCCGGCTCCAGTCGCTACTGCTGATTAGGAATATTAAATTGCACTTTAACTACAGGGAGAGGTCAACGAACGGTATCAATATAATTGATTCATACATATCACGGGGAAGACCTTAGACAGCAATGACCAGAACCAGGTTGCTGACCAGCGGTATGTGTTAAAACAATGGTTTGCTGGGGGTGCTCAGTCTCGCGGGCTCAGAAAACCTGGTCGTGGTCATTGTTATTTCAGGTTTTCTACATATCACTACGCCTGTGGTCCGTTGGCAATTTATTTTCCCCGTCATGTATGCGTTACTCTTGCCGCAAGCGTTCCTCGTTGTTGGCCGAGATGTCAAGACAACTAACCTTGTTTGGAATGACTGAGAAAAAAACTAAACGCGCAGGATACCTGATCTACAAAGACCCAATATCTAAGTATGAAAAGTTTATCGCGCATTTTTTTTTGGTCAAGGTCAAGGTCTTGCAAAGGAAAGTGTTGTTCGATCAGCCAAAGAAAAATGGCGAGAGCTTTAGGATACGGTAAAAACGTTCACAATGTAAAATGTAGAATTTATGGTGACTAAGGACAGAGTTTAAAAGATTACAATTTACATTCTTTTCTTGTTAAACTTGCCCTTCTTTCTCTTCAATTTTGTGACACGTGCTTTACCCCCTCCCCCCACCCCCCTAAACGTCCTGTTGACGTTAAGCGGGGACAAAGTGAATATGTCGACGGCCCCTTACAGTAAGCGACGTTCACGGGCAACAGACAGAAACCGGAAGTGAACATTTCACACGCCTGGACGGTAGTCTTAAGTAGACTTTTGAACTAAATCGTCTCTAATAGTGAAAAGGTACTTAGCAATATAAATGTAGTAGTATCGAGACAACCTGAACAGCTACCGTCCGGTTGTCGTTTGCGGCTCAAAAAACGTCGCGTTCTTTAAGTTTTCTTCTGTTTCGTTAAGCAGAAACACTGTGGCGGCGCCTTCGATGTGATGTAGTTCATGTGGCCGAAACTAACACTGAAGGCGTCTGACGTAATTTCTTTTTGACGTGACAGGGAAGTAAAAGACTCTAATCAGAAGAAAAGCAGAGCAAGGAATTCGGACGCCCAAATTATCTGCACGAAAGGCACCCCACCCCAACTGATCTAGGCCAGGGCCGGCAGTTGAGGGTCTTTTTAACACAGTGTGGGAAAACAATAGCACTAAAATGGTCCTTTGATCTTTTCTTAGCGGTTAAGAGTTATCGAGACACTTTTAGTAAGACAGGAGCATTTGGAACTTGAGATTCAAGCTGTTATTTTTGTGGAGGAAAATCCCATAGCGCGAAGTTTACCGTCCCCCACTCATCGCGAGAAAATAAATGAAAAGGAAAATAAAACATCTAGGAATTTTAGACACCTGAAAGTTTTTTATTTCTCAAGTGTTTGATGGATCTGTACCTTATTGCTTTTAGCTTGTTTACCCACCGTGTCAACCCATACCAAGACTACTCTATGTGACGGCATTTTCACAGATGAAGCTATGTTAAGCTTACAGGAGTGACCATCGTCTATCCCATGGGTAATAAATTCTCATGCAAGACTTGCGATTAGCTGGAAAGGTCTTGTTTCGCAGAGAAATCAATCTAAAAGCTGAACTCGATCTGCAAAAACACCGTTGCACAAATACAATATATAGTTGTACGTTTCTTACTATGGACTCGTTTTTCTCTTACTCCTACCCATAAATCCTCCTGATAGTTAATTATTCGCCGCCTATCCATTTCTCTGAGCTCAAGTCTGTCTGTCTACCCTATTCTAAAGTTTTACTTTACTCTCTTCAGTTTATTCGCCTACTCTCAGATTTCGATTTCTTAAGTTTGTCGGAAAGAATAACAGTGGTAAAAATTCTCATCCGTTTTAGTAACGAAAGTTTCCGGTTATAGGTAAAGTTTCATTACTTTTTAATCATGAGAGAGACTTTGAAGGGAGAAAAAACCTTAAGGTCTGGCCTAACGCTCGCAACATTTCAACGCAACATCTCGCAACATTGTTGGGCACAACATGTTGCATACGTTTGGCCACCCTGTTCCGATATGTTGCAACATGTTGGATGACGTTGGATCAAATTTGAAAACGTTCAAAGTGATCGGGAGACCACGATCTCTTGAAAACAAGGACCCCATAGTTTGCTTCGAAAAATCCTTTAAATGAATTAACAATATCGTTTTTGCAATGCGTGCCAAACGAACTGCAATTTTTAGAACATGAGGAGTACTTCGATCCCTGATAAAATGAAGGAGGTAAGAGAGTATATCTGTTGTCGGTCAAATCCGGTCTCAGGTTGAACCCGTTTTTACCTGGAAATTGGTGATTCTCA
>OX421448.1:11318285-11323285 GCA_949126865.1 Montipora capitata | reverse complement strand
CCATTTTGTCACCTCGATCTGATAAAAGTGTTTACTTTATTTCTCAAAGTTCAATCCATGGTAACATGTGAGGTTTCGCACATTGTAATGTCAAATTTCTTTAGGTTTTCCGTAGATTTTATTTTCTTGATGGCATGATTTCAAAAAATCTATTCAATTAAAAAAAAAGACTTTTTTACCCTTAAAGAACTCTGGGAAGAATAAAACAAATGAAAATAATATTAAAGTAAAACACCCTAAATCGAGAATTACGGCTTCTTTGAATGAATAAAATGTATAATACCTTTTTCAAAAAAAATGTTAAATTATTGCTATTTATCCCAGTTCCGTTTTACTTAAAGGGAAAGCGCTTAAATTGAAATAGGAGCAAAACATAGTCAGAAGGACTCTTTCAGAACGTACCGTTGCTTGACGTAACATTATCACAGACAGCGCCATTTGCCTGTCTTTGCGCCAGAGTGTCGTTTGACGGGGACGTGGAGTGACGGCTTAAAACTGGCACAGCAGCAGACGGCTTAACGGCGACGCGGTAGGGCCGAAAGGAAGGTGGGCGAAACGCATGTACGGAGCTACCCGGAAGTGGAACGGGTAGCTGCGGATATATCCCCGCGGGATAGAAACAACATGGTTGCAAAGGAACTGAAAGCGATCTTCCTGGTGACGGAGTGCACAAGGGGCACAAGACATGAGTTGAGTGGAATGGAACCCGATACCCAGAAAGTTGCAGCATGACGCTCTCTTCTGTTTGCCAAACCAGTCTGGCAAAGCTTAAGAAAAGGAGTAAGTGGTCTCCTTGGTGACCTAGGATGTACTGGAAGAACTTGGACGTCTAATTAACAAGCTATCGCTTACATAATAACGCCAAAATGAATTTAAACAGAGCCTTTTATGGAACATGATAAGATTTCTGTTTGTCCAAAGTTAGCCACAATAAAATAATGACATTGATTCTCTTTCCCTTCAGTACTTTTTATTTCATTCAAAGGAGTTAATTTATGTCATTTATGTGATTCGCTCGTATAGGGACACGCAACAACACATGAAGAAATTCATTTATTTAACTTCATAATACTTAAAAGAAAAACAACAGCAACAACAATCTCGCCGGGAAAATACAAAGTCTAAATTAATATGTACAGGAAGACGTTTGGGCCATCTAACTAGTTGTAGCTAAGCGAGTAGATTGCTCAAATGGGGAAACAACAGTACTTTGCTTGAACTCACGACACAATTAACAAGGAAAACTCGGGACCGTGTCAGTAAAGGTTGGCAGCAGCGCTAGCCTACCTACTGAAATTCGTGTGGAAGCGTACATTGTTCAGAGACAATTCATTTGACACCAAATGGGGACTTAAGTGTCTTTCCAATCACTTGGCATTCGGCCATCGCTCAGGTCAACCCGCAAATAAATTTGATCAAAATAAAGCAAATCTTCATACTAAATTCAATGAAATATTGGTTTTTCTACAATTACTTGGTCCACAATGCCGCCCTGGATTCTCCTTTTAAAACCTGTAAACTCAGTGGTGCGGATAAAATGGTCAACACTCATGGCCCTTAAACTGACGTTGGACATTTCTTAACAATTACTGACGATGCCATAAGGTCTCGGTGAAGGTAAATTTGGGCGTTTCGCTCAAATTTTTTGTTTTTGCAAATCTTGAATCGGTGGTTCTGTGAGGTATATTTTTCCGAAAATTAATTTTAAAACCACTAAAATCGCTTTTCTTTGTTTCCCGCCATAAACTGCACGCGAAAAAGGATTGACGTGGCATATCAATCACAGGTGAAAGGATTAGGTGTCAACTGACAGCCTTCACGCCCAATCTGCTACCTTAAGCCAGGTGATCTGGTGACGTAATTTGGAGGACCGGGAAAAAAATTTTAATGCCGTATCCCACAACCGCCCGCTGCCTTAGGTGTTGTTTCCAAACTCCCTGCAATATTGCCATCGCCAAAATTCAACAGATAATTACGTGTCTACCACATTTTCCTGTTACTGAATGAACATTCAAGTAGACCCGACGAGATCTAACCTCGCCTCTGCCAGTTGAATTCGAAAATAAGGCCGCGCGCGGTTGTGGGATACGGCGTTAAAATTGTTCTCCCCAGTCCTCCGAATTACGTCACCAGATCACCTGGAGGGGGGAGACTCTTAACTACAAAGCTGTTGCTATGTAAAACTTTTACCCGTCATATCTTTGATGTCTGAATATCAAAGAACAATCCCTTTGGACACAGATGTTCTATAGAAGGTCTCTTGTCCTTTTTCGAACAACAGCCATATTTGGCAAGTCACGTGACCACGGCAGAAAAAGCGCTAAAACTCAAATTATTAACTTTTTACAATAATGAATACAATACCAATGTTCGGAGAGCATTGTTTGGCACGTCTTGACGTAAGGATTTGTTGAAATTGTGCTTATGACGAAAATTACCCTGCTTTGAAGGAGTTTTTAACACACTGTTTGATTGCGTTTGTGTTGAGAGATAAAACGGAAAATCGATACGTGGGATTATGGAGAATGTTTTGATCTTTCCTCTTCGCCCAAAAAACATCACCGAAGAAGTTGCTCCAGTTCTTTTTGACCGTTTGGGACTGGTAACTATCAGCGCATGCGTCGTGATTTTTTTCCCGCTGTTTCGGTCTGCGTAGCAGTGTCGGCAGTGGAAAGCGTCGAAAACAAATTTTCCCGATTAGCCCACCGTTTTGTCAGTGCTAAAGAAGCCAATACTGCCTTTTTCTGGTGCCTGGGCATACTTTTAACCCGCTTAACCCATAGAAACCTCAAGAAAACGAAACGTTGTTGCAACAGACAAAGTTTTTTCACAATTTTATATTTCCCGCCATTTTGGCGGCAGTCCGACCAGCAATGTAAGCGTCCTTAGCAACAGGTTTATAGTTAAGAGTCTTCCCCCTTAAGGACGGTGCCTACTAATTCAAAGGTATTTTTGCGTGGTTTACTGAATATACGGGAAAAGCAGATATTAACAAGTGTTATTCCAATCCAAAAAGAAAATTGGGGATAACCACGCATTTTTCGAAGATAATTAATCAACAGTATTTGTTAAAAGCATTAAAATACAAAGCAATGTATGGCGTTCTTTTCCAAATTTATATATATATATATTTTTTTTTTAACAACAATACGTACAGACTTACGGGACGAAAGTAACCCACATACAATAACACCTAGAACACTACTATTCACAGAGACATTATTCGACACTAAAAAAAGGTAAAGTCACTGCTTACGAGCCAAAAGGCCCATCAGGCCGGCGCTTATCTCCAGTTTCCTTAGCATGAAGCGACTAGGAGTATTATACTCCCCCTGGATGGGATGCTAGTCCATCGCAGGGTTACCCCCAGCTTTTCGCCGGTACCCATTTATACACCTGGGTGGAGAGAAGCACCGTGAGAATAAAGTGTCTTGCCCAAGAGCACAACACAATGTCCCCGGCCGGGACCCGAACCCAGATCGCTCGATCCGGAGTCGAGCACTCCAACCACGGCTTGAAATTGCGACTCACTGGTCGCCAATGCGACCAAAAATTGAGTGCTGGTGACTAGATTTTCAGAACTGGTCGCCAACTGGCGAATCACATTTTGTCTGATAACCCAGGACGTCGCAAATTTGAAATTTGCATGGAACCTTCAAAAAGCAGCCTATACCCCGTAAATTGGGTTGGAGAACTTGTCCTCTCTGTTAGAAAGCAAACACCTGCAAAATTGACTGCACAAGGTGATTAATAAATGGAGATAAATATCGGTAGAAAAGTACGTTAAGAAACCAAGTTCCTCTGATTCTAGAGGCTACTGAAACCGTATACGAGCCGCTCCTTTTATTTGATCTCGGTAGACTGCATCTACTCGCGATAAAGGTAAGTCGCTTGCCACGCAAGCTGTTGGAGAATGAAGAACTAAGTTTTGAAGAGGTGAAAATCAAGGATAAAGGACCCATGTTTGCCTTGCTATGGAAAACACTGACTGTGCTTCGCTCCATTTCTAATAACCTAAAGAACACCATCACCAAACTAAAAGAAAAAGCCGAAAAGAACAATGGCTTTAGAGATCTTTCTCGTGCTGGTTTTTTTTGTACTATTTAATAATTATGACTTTCCTTGCATGCAAAGTTGGCGACCAAAATTTATGATCTGGTGACCAAATTTTCCCCATTAGTCGCCAGCTGACACCTGAGCAAAAAAGTTTATTTCAAGCCCTGCTAACCATGAGGCCTCCATTCGACACTAATAACTAAGAAACTACTTTAAAAACTTCGACTTACAATACATTACTTTACTTAATGTTTATAAAAAAAAAAAAAAATAATAATAATTAAATTTGTGAATCATTTTGTTCCTGGCACTAATGTAGTTTTCTGTTTGTATTTTGTTGTTCACTTTTGCTCGAAAGCAAGCTACATTGGGAAGAACTCCATTCCTTCTGCAGTCCCACAGATACAATTTGCCCATGATTATCAAATAATTTAGTGTGGGGCACATTGAAGAAATTTTACGACATGGTTGTAGATCAACTTTTACAGGAAATTCTAACACGAATCTTTGCAAGAGGTAATGTCGACTTTTCATTACTCCGTTTCAAGTTAAATCACGCCCATATAAGATTCATTTTACCTGTTCGTGTCTTAGGAAACAATTCATATGCATATATGTTTTCAATGAATGTTAATAGTCTTTGTCTAAGGAGAAAAATAGAAGACACTTTCTTAAATAATTAAGGCTCTTCTTGTCCTAAACAAATAGCACACCTAAAGGTGTGTAGAGAAACACACCCTTTCATAATTATGTAGTTTAAACACACCTCAGTTTGTTACCGTAACACCTTAGATGTGTTTTTAGCTTGTCCTAAATTTGACATCCTTTCAGGAGTGTTTTGCTAAAACATGTTTCCTCACATATCTCTATATGTAAAAAAGCGAATGTTATGCTTGTCCTAGATTTGGCAGGCTTAAAGTGTGCTGTGTTGAAAGACGTGTAGT
>OX421448.1:11310785-11313285 GCA_949126865.1 Montipora capitata | reverse complement strand
GGGGAGAAGGGGAAGGTTTATCTGTATAAAGTCACTGCACGTGATGTATTATCGACCATTTGATAGGTCAATGGGTTTATGAATTATTAATGAGTTTTTGAAAGCATTAGAATTCTTTTTTGGGGGAACGTAGAGAATCTACACATGTACGTAAATGACATTCGTCACTTAATTGCATTTAAATGACATCTTTTCATTCAAGATTACCCTGGATTTTTCTCTTAAAAGGGCGAGAAAGCTGATCGTGGATAGAAGGTGAAGATTTCATTTGATGGATAATTAGTAGTGATTTAGATATAATTTACGGGAGCGAGTGAGTTCCCTGCCCTGCTAATCATTCACAAAGTCTTCAAAAAAAATCCTTCATGGATGGTAGATGTAGAACGAAGACAAAGGTTTGTCCAGCGAATTCCGACGATCGAGATTAAGAAACCACACTCCGTAGAAAACCTTTGAAACCATGATATGTAATACTTTCTTCAGCTTGCATGAGTTGTGACCGCGAAAGGAAATTCTGATTTCCCAGAATCTTGTGGCCCAGACCTGGAGTAAAAGAAAAATTAAATCTCAACCGTTTAAACCTTGTGACACGTCATGTTCGAAAGATATGACCTGGCTAATACCATTGCCTCCACCCCTTTCAAAGTACTCTTGAAGATCATTAAGACAGTGCCTTCGTAGTAACGAAATGGTAGAGTAGAACGGTGTGGTCGTCACTAACCTGAGATCAGGCCCATTTTTAGCTTCGCCCATATATGTTCTCTTACGTCGTCGCCCGCTAAAATTGGGCCTGACCGAAAGTTTCTCATGCAAGAATTCCGGGTGGTCGGCCACATTTTGGCCGACCAAATTTGTGATCTGATTGGCTGTTAAAACGCCAGAGGTGAAAACGCTATCGTGATTGCGTGCAGCTCTCGCGAAGTTCTCGAGACCCGATCCGCCATTAGCGTACGAAGAAATTTGCTGCCATTTTTTTGTTACAATGACGTGGACAGTGCAACTTCATTTTATTGGTATAAATGTAGATATGCGATCTGAAAGATCTCATAACTCGTCCAGAATCGGGTTTGAATCTCTAGAAAGAGTGCAATTAGCGATTCCGTTGGCGAGCTCTGTGGCCTTGTGGTCGAAAGTACTTTGGTCCTCGCTTCCCTGATGTTTTGAAAACTAAATAGCTGGTTCTTTCAAATGGCAATGAGAGCCGATACATATTGGTTTCCTGGATAAGACAAAGGACGTATATATCAACAGGAGATGCTGATAAAATCGCAAGTTACATGAATGCATCTTTTGAATAACTGTATATCAAACGACTTTATTTACTTACTGTACATGACGTGGTTGTTTGTACAGTTTGGAGTCAACATTTCTTCATAATACATATTTCCAGTTGAGTTGACTTAAAACTCGCATTCCAGAAACTAAAATGGCATGTTTCCAGAGAGACCAATTGTACAAAAACAAACGAAACTCTGGGAGTCCATCTTAGTATTCGTACTTCATCAGAAAATTAACGTAAGCACCAGTCAAAGTAAACCCCCCCCCCCCCCCCACCCCGGGATACAGGTGGAAATTGGTTTTCAATCGCCTGCAAAACGTGACAAATGCCCCACCATGTGGAGAAATATTTTGCAGGGAATAGCAGAAAATGTCCCACCCCTGGGGGAACTGAAGATTTTCCAGATGGATTTGTCCTTGAAAAATTCGGTGTTTACTTCGTGTAGAAGACACACATGACGTAAAACAATAGAGCAAAAATCGTGAAACAATACCTAATCAGAATTCGAAATCCCTAAAGACCCCTAAAGCTTTTGTTACGTCATGTGTGTCTTCTACACGAAGTAAAAGCCAAAAATTCACAAGGCAGTAGAATGAAATTTTAACAATGCCAGTTTATTTTTAGGACAATGTTTGTCATAACATTCCATTTCATAGATACCAATAATTAATGATCACAGCCTTTGCAAAACCAAGACCCAAGAAGCACAGTTTCTTCAGAAAGGCCAACACAGGCAGCATGGTACTATACAATTGGGCATTTCTCCCCATCACAGCATATCATCATCCCATATTCACCTCTACCGCAAATGCAATAGATATTTTGTTGGACTTCTATAGGAGAGGAAAAAATCACAAGGAAATGAAAAACTTGTTATCTTTAATAATCTAAAAGTAGAACAATTTCAACACAGGATTCATAAAGAAACTAGGGAATTAAACAATTTCGTGTCTTTTCCATGACGTTAAATTCTATTCCATAATCTGTAACTTGAGTAAATGTTTCATGTTTTGATGCCTAAAGGTTGTTAATAATTTGTAGTTTTGAATAACAGTAAAACGGATTCCACAAATACCTGTTAACACCCGCGTCCGCCATCTTGAGTGATCTTGCAGGAACGATGGCCGCCATCCCTCCTACTAATGCCCCACATTCCTCTGCACAAGAGTGACAGTATGCGCGAATCCCCACATACTGGGGACTCAAAGAGCTGTCAATATG
>OX421448.1:11290785-11305785 GCA_949126865.1 Montipora capitata | reverse complement strand
AAATTCTAGAACAACATCATCGATCTCCGACTGGAATTACTCCGACGGCGTCAAAAGGACAGCTACAGTTCTGCTTCAAAAACGTCAAGGACCAAAGCCCCGACCCTCAACGAAAAGGTCTCTATTTGGAGAAAACCCTGTCGTCGAATATTCGGTTGTCCCATGAAGAAATAAGCCATTTCTGAACATTGCAACAGACGTTTTTTTGACACCAATTGTGAAGAAAAGTCTGGGAAAATACCATCAAAACAAACAAGTACTAGTACTGACGTTATCGACGCTTTTAAATAAATATAATTTTAAAACTTGGGGCTCCCTAGATCAAACTGACGTTTACAGAATTAACACTTTTCTAACGGCAGGATGCTGCAAAAGCGAGGTAATGGATCCCATCCAAACATGATTCGAGTACAGCGTCAATCTTGACAAAGAAATTACTGCGTGGAACGATCAGATGGAAAAAAAATTGTAAACAAGTGAGACTTGTGAGTGAAGTGATCGCATCCCAAAACGGATCCTCTGAAGAAAGTGACTCGATGGACTTGAGTTCCGTTGACTTCTCCCTCAAAACTGTGGAAAATGTAAGCATTTCGATGCACAAACCTACGAATTACATGTATGCACTGAGCCGCTTAATTCCTTCTACCTGTGATATAACAGATCTCTTCAATGCTTTGAAGTTGTTGAAAAAGGAGAAGCTGTCTTTGTACAGGTTAAAAAATTGAAAAAAAAAACAATATTAAAACGTTTCGTGAATTTTATCAGTGGTGTATTTTTCAGTAAAACACTCCTGTCGACTGTGTAAGAAATGAGGCTCTTTCCATAACCAGTTGGCGGAATTCAGAGGACATCCTTTCATTCGACAAAAATGCTTTTAAGACAGAGTTCCTGTTCTTGTTTAAGCCTTGGAAAGAACCCAAGCGCCCCCTCTGAGCAAATTGTTGAATTTCGCCGATAAAATAGCCGCTGTTCTTCTGAGTCTTCTGTGTGTTATCAAATCAGAGAAACATCCTGATTCTGGATGTTCGACACAGGCCAATTAATAGATTTGTGTCAGGCCTTCCTTCTTTTTCTCTCCCTGACCCCCTACCTCTCAGGAAGGGCTGATACTCAGGTTATAATGATAGAACCTGAAAATCCTTTGAAAAAATACTTTTGATGCAGGATGTCTTAATCAAATGATATTTACTAAGCTAACAAGGATTCGAGTGCAATGAAATAAATCATTGAGTTTGGACCTCTAACAGGTCCTATTACGCCAAAATAAGGCCCACCTGAGGCCTCCTCTTGTGTATTACGCGGCAGCGGCAAATGTATCCCGGATACACGTTGTCACAGCGTCTTGTTTGTCGAAAAATTAATTGCCAACACTAAATCCCAACGGCCGCCGTTCATGACCAAGGTCAATTGCACTCTTCTCTTTTTAAGGTTGGAAGCGAGACAGACAATGGTGACGAAAAATGTGTTCCTAGTAGTCCATATTAAATCAGTCCCTTTCCCGTAAAAGTAGGAGGACGCTGACAGTTATGAATACAACACCCGCAATCCCGCGCAAGGCCCTTACCCATGTAAACAACCTTATAACCCGACAACAGTGGCTGGTTTGTCGGCTGATAATGTAAGCAGCTTAGAGATGAAAATCTGGCCGAGATGCGAAGCTTCAAGGGCCAATGTAAAGTCTCAGCCAAGGATATTATCATCCGAAATACCAATATATAACCTGGAACGGGTTTTCTTTATTTTATAGCCCTCCCATTATTTTTTATACCGTTTAAAAACAGCCGGTAAGAAGGCAGTGTTCAACTGATGGCAAATGCACGCGATTGACGTAAACAAGTAC
Source organism: Montipora capitata (assembly GCA_949126865.1). Lineage (NCBI taxonomy): Eukaryota > Metazoa > Cnidaria > Anthozoa > Scleractinia > Acroporidae > Montipora > Montipora capitata. Next base: position 11,303,945 of record OX421448.1, on the reverse strand, counting down.
ATTCGATTGGATTTAATAACTTATTTCCACTTTGATTGGACCACATCTTGACAAACTGTCTTGAGAAATAAAGTCTCGTAACGCCTCTTCGATGAAAAACTCGGGCCTTTTCAGCTTACTGGACAAATCCACGCAGACGGGGATTATTGATTGCTTTAAATTTCTAACCTCGGATAACGCATTTCTCGTGCTCTGATTGGTTCACTCAATCTCGGTTATCAGCTCACACCTTAGTTTGACCTTATATGGTAAATGATTGCGCTAAGCGTTGCTAAGCTAAAAGTTTTTACTCCAAAAAGCGAAGTTTACCTCTGAATAATGCAAAAAAGAAAACGTTTTTGTAGAAAGTTTGGATCAATTTCGACATTTAGAAGTACGCAAAAAGCTAAGAAACTAAAAAATAGAGCTATACCTGCGTCTTCTTTTGCATTATCGTCAAAGGCACAGCTTTCGTTCTCAGTGCACCTCTACGAGCTTGCAAAAATGTTCCTTTAAAAAATGAAATCAGCTGGTTTTTATGGAACACATTCGTAATATCGCAAAAAAAAAAAAAGGAACAAACAAAATCCTCTTTTGTAACATTTACCGCATGGATATTATGAGTGTATCTCAGTAATTTATATTTATAAAACCTTTCTTCTTACATTGCATTAAAAAATCACTGTTCCCACCTCACAACCTGAAGACTGCATTGTTAAGACGACACAGGGTAAATGCTGCGTTTTTCCATTTACCTACGGCGGAAAGGTTTACCAGAGTTGTACTACTAAGAACCATGACAAGCCTTGGTGTTCAACAACGGCCAATTATGATCAGGATGGTCAATGGGGAAACTGCTTATCAAATAAGTTACGATGAATACATATGTTTTGAATTTTTGATAAATTGATTTTTAAGGTTGTAAGCGAGACAGACAAAGATGGGGGAAAATGCATGAGTTCCTAGTGGTCCATATAAACTCACTCCGGGAGTTAAACCTGGCTTTTTACCAAAGTGCAGACTTAAAATTGTCTCTCCCATAAAAGTAGGAAGACAATGACCATCATGAATATAAACCAATTACACACAACACCGGCAACCGCATGATAGGTCCTTTCTTATGTAAACAGCCATATAAACCGACAACTGTGGTAGCCATTTTGTAAATTTTAAACCCTTCAGGCGGTTGGTATGTCCGCTGATAATTTTAGCCCCTTAGAGATAAATATTTGACAGAGATGCGAGGATTCGGGGGCTAATGTGAATGTTTTGAGGCCAATCTCTTAGCCGATGATATATCAGCAGAAATACCAAAGAATAAGCTAGAAAGGGTTTTCTTTATTTTACTTGTATAACTCTTCCATTATTTCATACTGTTTAAAAACCACTGGTAAAAAGCCAGTGTTGATCTCAGGGCGAATGCAGTCGACTGACGTAAACAAGTACATACGATTGGATCAATTAACTTTATTTCCACTCTGTTTAATTTGGACAACAACTTGACAAAGTGTCTTGTGAAATTAAGTCTCACAACGCCTCTTGGATGAAAAACTCTTCCCTTTTCATCTCACTGCACAAATCAACGTAGACGGGGATTATTGATTGATATACTTCCTATGATTTTATAGCCTGTGTACAGACCGCCCCTCCCCTCAAAAAAAAAATCGGAGAGGAACAGTCCGTTCCTCTCCGATTTTTTTTGAGGGGAGGGGGGAGGGGCGGTCTGTACACAGGCTAATGATTTTACAGTACGGCGTGGAACAAAGTAGCCAAAAAAAAAAAAAAAATTGCCCAAAGGATGCATTATAAATTACTGCTATCTCTGCGTCTTGCTTTGCATTATCAGCAAAGGCACAGCTTTTGTTCCTAGTGCACCTCTACGAGCTTGCAAGAATGTTCCTTTAAAAAATGAAATCAGCTGGTTTTTATGGAACACGTTTGTAATATCGCAAATAAAAAGGGAACAAACAAAATCCTCTTTTGTAACATTTACCACACGGATATTATGAGTCTATCTCAGTAATTTATATTAATAAAACCTTTCTTCTTACATTGCATTAAAAAATCACTGTTCCCACCTCACAACCTGAAGACTGCATTGTTAAGACGACACAGGGTAAATGCTGCGTTTTTCCATTTACCTACGGCGGAAAGGTTTACCAGAGTTGTACTACTAAGAACCATGACAAGCCTTGGTGTTCAACAACGGCCAATTATGATCAGGATGGTCAATGGGGAAACTGCTTATCAAGTAAGTTACGATGAATGCATATGTTTTGAATTTTTGATAAATTGATTTTTAAGGTTGTAAGCGAGACAGACAAAGATGGGGGAAAATGCATGAGTTCCTAGTGGTCCATATAAACTCACTCCGGGACTTAAACCTCGCTTTTTACCAAAGTGCAGACTGAAAATTGTCTCTCCCATAAAAGTAGGAAGACAATGACCATCATGAATATAAACCAATCACACACAACACCCGCAACCGCACGATAGGTCCTTTCTCATGTAAACAGCCATATAAACCGACAACTGTGGTAGCCATTTTGTAAATAAAAAACCCTTCAGGCGGCTCGTATGTCCGTTGATAATTTGAGCCCCTTAGAGATAAATATTTGACAGAGATGCAAAGATTCGGGGGCTAATGTGAATGTTTTGAGAGCAATCTCTTAGCCGATGATATTATCAGCCGACATACCAATAAGCTAGAAAAGGTTTCAGTCTTTATTTTACTTTTATAGCTCTCCCATTATTTTTATATTGTTTAAAAACCGCTGGTAAAAAGCCAGTGTTGACCTAAGGGCGAATGCACTCGACTGACGTAAACAAGTACATACGATTGGATTAATTAACGTTATTTCCAATTTGTTTAATTTGGACAACAACTTGACAAACTGTCGTGTGAAATTAAGTTTCGCAACGCCTCTTGGATGAAAAACTCTTCCCTTTTAATCTCACTGGACAAATCAACGTAAACGGGGATTATTGATTGATATATATATGTGCTATGATTTAACAGTACGGCGTGGAACAAAGTAGCCAAAAAAAAAATTTCCCAAAGGATTGATTATAAATTACTGCTATCTCTGCGTCTTCTTTTGCATTATCAGCAAAGGCACAGCTTTTGTTCCTAGTGCACCTCTACGAGCTTGCAAGAATGTTCCTTTAAAAAATGAAATCAGCTAGTTTTTATGGAACACATTCGTGGTATCGCGAATAAAAAGGGAACAAACAAAAAGTGTAACGAGAAAGAAAATCCTTTTATTTGTAACATTTACCACGCGGATATTATGAGTCTATCTCAGTAATTTATATTTATAAAAGCTTTTTTCTTACATTGCATTAAAAATTAACTGTTCCCACCTCACAACCTCAAGACTGCATTGTTAAGACGACACAGGGTAAATGCTGCGTTTTTCCATTTACCTAGGGCGGAAAGGTTTACCAGAGTTGTACTACTAAGAACCATGACAAGCCTTGGTGTTCAACAACGGCCAATTATGATCAGGATGGTCAATGGGGAAACTGCTTATTAAGTAAGTTACGATTAGTACATATGTTTTGAATTTTTGATAAATTGATTTTTAAGGTTGTAAGCGAGACAGACAAAGATGGGGGAAAATGCATGAGTTCCTATAGTGGTCCATATAAACTCACTCCGGGACTTAAACCTCGCTTTTTACCAAAGTGCAGACTGAAAATTGTCTTTCTCATAAAAGTAGGAAGACAATGACCATCATGAATATAAACCAATCACACACAACACCCGGAACCGCACGATAGGTCCTTTCTCATGCAAACAACCATATATCCCGACAACATTGGTAGCCATTTTGTAAATAAAAAACCCTTCAGGCGACTCGTATGTCCGTTGATAATTTTAGCCAATTAGAGATAAATATTTGACAGAGATGCGAAGATTCGGGGGCTAATGTGAATGTTTTGAGAGCAATCTCTTAGCCGATGATATTATCAGCCGACATATCAATAAGCAAGAAAGGGTTTTCTTTATTTTACTTTTATAGCTCTCCCATTATTTTCATACTGTTTAAAAACCGCTGGTAAAAAGCCAGTGTTGACCTAAGGGCGAATGCACTGGACTGACGTAAACAAGTACATACGATTGGATTAATTAATGTTATTTCCAATTTGTTTAATTTGGACATCAACTTGACAAACTGTCGTGTGAAATTAAGTCTCGCAACGCCTCTTGGATGAAAAACTCTTCCCTTTTAATCTCACTGGACAAATCAACGTAGACGGGGATTATTGATTGATATATATATGTGCTATGATTTAACAGTACGGCGTGGAACAAAATAGCCAAAAAAAAAAATTGCCCAAAGGATGCAATATAAATTACTGCTATCTCTACGTCTTGTTTTGCATTATCAGCAAAGGCACAGCTTTTGTTCCTAGTGCACGTCTACGAGCTTGCAAGAATGTTCCTTTAAAAAATGAAATCACCTTGTTTTTATGGAACACATTCGTAGTGTCGCGAATAAAAAGGGAACAAACAAAAAGTGTAACGAGAAAGAAAATCCTTTTTTTTGTAACATTTACCACGCGGATATTATGAGTCTATCTCAGTAATTGATATTTATAAAAGCTTTTTTCTTACATTGCATTAAAAAATCACTGTTCCCACCTCACAACCTGAAGACTGCATTGTTAAGACGACACAGGGTAAATGCTGCGTTTTTCCATTTACCTACGGCGGAAAGGTTTACCAGAGTTGTACTACTAAGAACCATGACAAGCCTTGGTGTTCAACAACGGCCAATTATGATCAGGATGGTCAATGGGGAAACTGCTTATTAAGTAAGTTACGATTAGTACATATGTTTTGAATTTTTGATAAATTGATTTTTAAGGTTGTAAGCGAGACAGACAAAGATGGGGGAAAATGCATGAGTTCCTAGTCGTCCATATAAACTCACTCCGGGAGTTAAACCTCGCTTTTTACCAAAGTGCAGACTTAAAATTGTCTCTCCCATAAAAGTAGGAAGACAATGACCATCATGAATATAAACCAATCACACACAACACCCGCAACCGCACGATAGGTCCTTTCTCATGTAAACAGCCATATAAACCGACAACTGTGGTAGCCATTTTGTAAATAAAAAACCCTTCAGGCGGCTGGTATGTCCGCTGATAATTTTAGCCCCTTAGAGATAAATATTTGATAGAGATGCAAAGATTCGGGGGCCGATGTGAATGTTTTGAGAGCAATCTCTTAGCCGATGATATTATCAGCCGACATACCAATAAGCTAGAAAAGGTTTCAGTCTTTATTTTACTTTTATAGCTCTCCCATTATTTTCATACTGTTTAAAAACCGCTGGTAAAAAGCCAGTGTTGACCTAAGGGCGAATGCACTCGACTGACGTAAACAAGTACATTCGATTGGATTAATTAACTTTATTTCCACTCTGTTTAATTTGGACAACAACTTGACAAACTGTCTTGTGAAATTGTCTCGCAACGCCTCTTGGATGAAAAACTCTTCCCTTTTCATCTCACTGGACAAATCAACGTAGACGGGGATTATTTAACAATTATTCCTCGAGCCCGAATGGGCTCTGAGTCAATAGCCCATGAGGCCGAAGGCCGAATGGGCTATTGACTCAGAGGCCATGAGGGCGAGAGAAATAATTCTTTTAGTAAAATCCAACTAGTTGGTGAAAAAAATATCGAGACAAAACATCTTTCGCTAGTTAAAGCTAAACTTTAATTGTTGTTTTGGTTTTCAAAGCCGGCGCTTTTCGCTACTAGTGGGCTATAACAAATAGCCTACTAGTAGCTCAACCAATCAGAACGCAGCATAGATAATAGACCACTAGTAGGATTTTACTAATGATTGATACACGTGCTGTGATTTTACAGTACGGCGTGGAACAAAGTAGTCAAAAATAATTGCCCAAAGCGGGCTGCATTATAAATTACTGCTATCTCTGCGTCTTGTTTTGCATTATCAGCAAAGGCACAGCTTTTGTTCCTGGTGCACCTCTACGAGCTTGCAAGAATGTTCCTTTAAAAAATGAAATCAGCTAGTTTTTATGGAACACATTCGTGGTATCGCGAATAAAAAGGGAACAAACAAAAAGTGTAACGAGAAAGAAAATTCTTTTTTTTGTAACATTTACCACGCGGATATTATGAGTCTATCTCAGTAATTTATATTTATAAAAGCTTTTTTCTTACATTGCATTAAAAAATCACTGTTCCCACCTCACAACCTGAAGACTGCATTGTTAAGACGACACAGGGTAAATGCTGCGTTTTTCCATTTACCTACGGCGGAAAGGTTTACCAGAGTTGTACTACTAAGAACCATGACAAGCCTTGGTGTTCAACAACGGCCAATTATGATCAGGATGGTCAATGGGGAAACTGCCTACCAAGTAAGTTGCGACAGGAGCCCTGGTTGCGATTAATACATATGTTCTGAATTTTGGTAAATTGATTTTTAAGGTTGTAAGCGAGACAGACAAAGATGGGGGAAAATGCATGTGTAGGAAGACAATGACCATCATGAATATAAACCAATCACACACAACACCCGCAACTGCACGATAGGTCCTTACTCTTGTAAACAACCGGATAACCCGACAACAGTGGTAGCCATTTTGTAAACAAGAGGCTACAAGTAGCCTATACTCGGGTCTTCAAAAGTACAGTGGTGTATGGTTAATTTAGCACTAAAGAAAAGAAAAGAGAGAAGTTTGTCCTTCTCACATCGGCCTTACATTGCGAATCTCATGATGTTCGACTGTGTATGTAGTGAATACCCGGACCCAGATTATCTTTATTACAGGTGGTGGCAATGACCACTGGACCATGAAAACGAGGTAAAAATAGTGTATTTATTCCAAAGTGGCTAAGCACATTGTTATTTACTGATCAATGGGTATTTGTGCTCAGTGTTTGAGAAAGGAAACGCTAATTGAACGGTTTAAGATGAAACGAAATGACTCATCGAAACATCTTTTGCAGAAGCAAATGAAAGAGAAACTAAGGTGAGATGTGAAAACATCTTTCCATGACCAAACTTTCATGCAGTGGTGCACGTAAAGGTCACTTTGTCACGTGCGCGACACGTGAAGATGTGCACTATATCTCGACACTTGAAAATACTTTCAGAAGTACACAAGTTCCTTGAGCAAATGAATCCATAGCACGAGAATCAAATATTTAAAATATACCATTTGTTGTAATTTAAATACTCACAGTAATATGCACCCAATTGTCAAAATACATATATGTTATTTGCCAGCTGGGAGGTCCGTATAGGGAAAAACTGTGACCGAGGCCTTGAAATTGCTGCCCGAGGCCGCAGGCCGAGGGCAGCTTTTTCAAGACCGATGTCACAGTTTATTTTTTTCCTCTCTCTCCCACTCTCTCTGAAATCACTTGTTTTACTTGTTGACTCGCACCGCGCTTTATAGTGAATGCAGTATTAAAGCGATTTACAAACTGAACGTTTCAAAGAGAAATATTTTTTATTTAAATTCTATTTCCAAACCTCTTGTCTAATGAAAAATAACCTCTGTATGTAAACGGAGTCGGTGTACAAAAAAAATGGAAATTTAAGGTCATCACCCAAGCTCACGCAGTCAAGGCTAGGATTCCGCCTGCGGTAGCCTCGCAGCTCTTACAAGGTCTCACCTGATTGGAGACCACCCTAACCCTTAACAAAAGAATAACAGAAACAATGGACCCTAGGCCTAAAACCTAACCCTTTTGTTTTAGGCCTAGGGTCCATTGTTTCTGTTATTTGTTCTTTTGTTAAGGGTTAGGGTGGTCTCCAATCAGGTGAGACCTTGTAAGAGCTGCGAGGTGACCCTCCGCCTGCCGTGAGCAGGCCGGATGAGAAAATTCCTCCCGCTCCCGGAACCAATCAGATTGCAGGATTTGTTGAATTCCGCCCACTCACGCCTAGAGAAAAAAATTAAAAGAATTATAATTCTCTGTGACCAAATTTTGGAAACTACCTATCAAAGACATACAGTAAGCAAAATCTATTGTGCAACTTCCAAGTACATTACCAGTATGACTTGGGCTGTATTGAATCTGAAAAGTTGTGTTGAACGCTATGACTTCTGCAGGTAATTCTGTTAACATGAAATATGTTTTGTTTCAATAAGCTTGATAAGGCAGTGTATAGTTCATTACCTACATTTATAACTGATAATTACAGGGAAGTAATTAATTTCCTGTCATAATTATATAATAGCACATAGTGACATAGCTGCACATTCACTACCAGCATTTGAGTCACACACTAAAACATCACCTTGACAGTTGTTTTACTAGGATCAATGGGATGTGAACCAGGATCTTTCTAGGTTATGTCCCTGCAAAGGTTGAACTTAATTACCAGCAATATGCCATGCGGTGGACCAGACTTTTAACAAGAAACTATTTCAAAAAATGAAAAATAGTTTTTCGTTTCCGGAATGGTAAGGGGTGCTAGGAGAAAAGACAGAATACTGTAGTGTGAGTCACTTGGCCTGTCATTCTTATTCACGTCGTGTACATGTATTGAAGCTCTCGCGAAATAAAGATAAAAATGTGAACGCAAACTCTCTGAACGGTCTTCCTTGGTATCAACATGCATAATTAGCTTTTAAACGCATAACGCAAGGCGCAATAGAACGAGACAACAGACGTAATGGCGTTTTTTGAGGGGAAAACTGCCTTGCTGCTGGTAAGCCTATGCGACTTTCAGATTGCGTGACATAGAACAACCTCACTTATCTCCCAGCACTACGAGGTGAGTTGTAAGCAGGATGTGCTGGATCGGACAAGAGTATTGGTTAGTGAGCAATGTACAAACTCCAACAACGAGCCAACAAGCTTGGGGAAAGTCGCTGCGCAGACTTAACCACACCACGCAGGAGTGACCCAATTGTTAATGACGGCAAAGCGATATATCCAACACATCTCCAAAAGGAGGGCGGGAGGGGAAAAACTTTGACAAATTGCAAACAGCTAGTTGATTTTACTATAGAAGACAAACTGCCAAGTGAACCTTGGACGACTAACTGAGGCTTTTATAGCTAGACCCTGTCTATTAAAGTAGCCAGTTGCACAGGTTCTACTATGTAGCAGATAGGCATTACACTTGCTCTTTAGCAATAATGAATGAGGCTTTAACAGATTTGGCCAATGCAGGTGTACGTTATAATCTGAGATCTAGGAACAAGGTCTTCATGTCCTCGTTTTATTTACAACAAAACCGTTGATTTTATGACCCTGAATGGGTGACTACAAAGAACGCGAAGATAAATATCACGACCTGAATAGCCCTTTTAGTACGGCCACGTTCCATTAACCGTATTTTACTGATAGGGCAGTAAAATCTCATTTAAAGAGAAGAACAGATACTTTTTTATGTGCACAATACATCGAAGCAGAAAGTCTACAAATACCTATTTTACTTTCAAATACTTACCCCTCCACAACATTTCAAATTCCGTTTTCCGTGACATACCAACCACTGGGTTCCTCGTTAATCCAATTTTTAACTAAGACTTGTTTGCATTACTAATTAACTCGAAAAGGGATAACTTGGGAATTTTTAACAATATATCGCTTTAATCCAACCTAAAGTCATTCAGATATTGAAAACGTCCTATGCATAATCCATTTCCTTCGCTTTTGTGTTTGTCAGCATTATGATTTGCAATATTTCAGGTTTAAACACGTTCCAAAACCTTGGGGGATATTCTAAAGTTAACAAAAATCGGTTGTCGGTGTTGAATCCTTGACGGAATTTTAATTTTCGGCTGATATTTCGAGGAAAGTGAATTATCTGGCCGCCAAAAATGTCCTTTCGGCTGGGAAAATCCCTCTCGTCCACTTTTTGTCCAAGTATTTACCGTTTACATTTGAACGATGGCGTTCAGTCGAACACCATGTCATCTCCATTTTTGGGTGGCTCGAAAAAATAACTTCGGAAGACATTGTGAAGGCTGGCCTCAGAAATTTCGGAAACCACTGTCTTCACCATAACTTTAACAGGAGCGGCAATTACCCGTTACTGGTTTCAGAAATTTCCGAAACAGTTTGTCTTGACCATTGCTAAAAACGAGGGCAGTTAACCACTGCCGGTTTCAGAAATTTTTGAAACTCCTGCAGCTGACCACACGTGAAGGTGAGGGAAATTACCGATTATTGGTTTCGAAATTTTTTGAAACCAGCTTCAATGATGGATGGTTTCAGAAATTTCCGATACCACTTCCGAAACGAGTTAATTGTCCTAACAATGTCCAAAGACACTGGAGCCACTAACCTTTGCACTAAGATTAATGTCACGGTAAATGTGCTACTGGTTTAAAAAATTTCCGGAACCATTAATCGCGACACAACTTGTTTTAGAAATTTGCAGAATCCCTCTTATTCTCTATGGTATAGGATTAAGACAACGGCATAACTTCTCCAGTATCACAAATAATTTATTTACAACGTTGCACTGAATTCGTTCCGTTCAAGAAGAAAACACTTAAATCATGAATTTCGAAATTTAATATTCGTTAACGGTGTTCGCCTATTCACTGTTATCTTCCTCAAGCACATCCTGCTCCAAGCTTTGTCTTATGCTCATTAAAGTTTCCTCGTCTGAATCCACGACAACCCAGTTCTTCCGGCGTTTGAGACTTGCCTTGGCTGCTGATGCTAAAAATGATAAAACCAAGAAACATCTTAAGAAAAAGCTATGTTAATTGAAATTTGTAACGTCATCTTTGACACGTATTCGTTGCCTGTCATCAGCACATATTCTTGCCCATAAAACTAAAATATCTTCTTGCTCAGTAACTACCTCAGAACGTGGACGATCTTCGCAACAAACATAATCTCAAGTGTCACGTTCGAAACGCGTGTGATTTAATTTATTTACTTAGAGAGAGTTAGAGGACTGATATATTTATATCGGTAAGTTCGATAACTCTCTGAGATTAATTATTTTTGATTCCTGATTTATATCCTACTTTACTAGTTCAGTGATGGCCGTTAAATGTATTTTTCCTGAGGCTGAGTGACCATTCTTGGCCTACATTTGTTTAGTGAATACATCTTAGAAGATTAGAATGACAACCCTGGCTAGTCTAACATACATAAATCCAGTAAAAAGCAATTGCAGCTCTGAGCTGTTGCAATAAACGTAGTAACTGAAAAAATTGAATTCCTTTCGGCAACTCCGCATTAAGTTCCTCACACATGCATGTGTGTTTTGCACGGGGTGTTTTCTCTTTTTACACTATAACTAGAATTTACTCCGATACATCTAGAATTCACTTTGCAATGAAAACAATTTCTTTTCTCTCGTGAGCTGGTATACACACTTATAGGCACAATCTCCCAATACTTCAAATATGTCGACAATTTAAAATTAAACCAGACAGTCACTATCTTAGTGTGTCACGCAAGGTGAAAACTCGGAAATTTAAAATTCTCTAAAACGAAAGACGCTACGGCACTGGAAACTTGTAAAAAGGCTTAATTCTAGATTTATATTGTCAAAGTAGTCCAAATAAAAATTTATAAAACCTCGATTTTGATTATAGAATTTATGTCAAGGCGAAAACCACTACATTGTTACTTAGAATATTAAAAGGTTTTCATTTGTTTAAAACGGCTTACTGTAATTTGCAAAACGAGAGGAAACGAAACGAAATTTAAACCTGTATTTCACAAAATGAATATTTGAGCATTTCGATAGCAGTAATTCGCAAAATATATGATGAGTGAGCTGTTTTCTTATTACGCTACGACGATAGTCACCTGGGATAGAAAACATTCCCTCTACTTTTTGATGAAACACACCCCATCTGTTTCATCTCTTTGGTGGTCATCTGCCTTTGCTCTCTTCGAATTTCTGGGCTCTTCATTGACCTCCAAGCCAGGTTTCCATTTGCCAGCGTGAGAACTTGGCTCGTTAGTACGATCTTGCGATCCCCCTTGAGAAACCAACGTCTGAAACCACTGGAGAAAGCGAAAGTGATTGCCTTTCATCCACTGTTTGGTTGCTTTTTTGAATCCGTTTAAATCTGTCAGCAATCTGACGACTGGAAACAGTGTAACCCATAAATTGTTTCGAGAAATCGTTTGCAAGGATGTCGAATTTGCCTAAATCTAGCCTTACACCGGCAGATAGGTTGGAGAACATGACCTGTAGAATGAAAAGACCTAAATAACCCAATGATGTCACTTCTCTTTTCGTTCTTTGTACAGTATTCAGAAAACTAAGTAAGCAATGTACCTTAATAGAAGAGGTATCCGAACTTTCAGCAACAGCGATAACATTTGCCATCTCCTTGCCGCTGACAGTTAATGTCCCTTTCCGTTTCTGTAGTCTAAACCACCATTTTCCTGTCTCGGGTCTGTCGCTCTTACCATTTTTACCTTTGCTCATAATTTCGCTCGTTGCAAAAAATATCTTAACTACAATTTGGAAAAAAAACAAGATCCTTGATTAACACCTCGGCTAAGAACAGTCTGTAACGATACGCGAATGACACCCCAATTTATATTGCTCCTGTTGAGAATCTGTGGTTTTGTAAAAACACGCAAGAACCAAGATAGCGTGCGGAAAACAATGTCGTTTCATTTACGCAGGAAACATCTAGGAATCACATTCCTTGTTCCAAGAAGAAAAAATATAATGCAACTGATTCCTGTGTCTTACCTCTGGACATTAAGCATTTGTCATGCTTTTGAAAACCAAACATGAATAGCCGGGCTACGAAAAACCTTCAACAAAGTTTAGTATTTCCCACTTCTCAAGTTTTTCTTTTTCGTGCCAGAAGGACAGAAGAAATTCCCACCCATGATTATCAGCGTCATGACCGATGGATGTCACCAGTGTCACGTGTGAGAGATAAAATGGGTCATTCACCTTGCGGTGGAGGGCTTTGCGAATCAAAGATCTAACTTCTTTTTCGGCTTATCAAATTTTGTTTCATACTTCATTTGTTAGTTTTTATTTGTGCTTAAAACTCGTGCATTGCATCATTGTATGTTGCATGTTCATCTCCGCAAGGGTACCGTTTGGTGTCATGATAAATTCAGCTATCAGTAAATTATCGACAATGCAATATTTCCGGTTGTCACTCGCATTAGCGACATGGATGCAACGATTGAAATACGAACATACGATTTAGACTCGTTAACAC
>OX421448.1:11262902-11290585 GCA_949126865.1 Montipora capitata | reverse complement strand
TAGCTAGGTCCCATTCTTGTGCCCATCGCTACACCATTAATTTGTTTGTAATAGTTGCCGGCGAATGAAAAACAGTTAAGCGTTAAAACTAGTTCGGCAAGGCGGAGGAGCGTTTCCGAGCTAGGTTCTTTGACAGCGCGTTGATCGAAAAAGTGTTTAAGTGCTTGAAGACCTTCGCTATTAGGAATGACTGTGTATAGAGATGTAATGTCCATGGTGAAAATAAGTTTGTTTTGGCCGGAGAAATTGAAATCGCGGAAAATTTGTAGTGCGTGTGTACTGTCCTTAATGTATGATGGCAAAGATTTGACGATAGGCGTCATAATCCTGTCTAAGTAGCTAGAAATGAGTTCGGTGGGGCAACTACAGGCAGAAACGATAGGGCGACCTGGGTTGTTGGGTTTGTGAATTTTAGGCAAGAAGTAAATGCACGAAGTTCTAGGGGTGTTGATGATGAGATTAGTGGCAGTGTCCGGTAATTCTTGATTACACTGCCACTAATCTCATCATCAACACCATGGACATTACATCTCTATACACAGTCATTCCTAATAGCGAAGGTCTTCAAGCACTTAAACACTTTTTCGATCAACGCGCTGTCAAAGAACCTAGCTCGGAAACGCTCCTCCGCCTTGCCGAACTAGTTTTAACGCTTAACTGTTTTTCATTCGCCGGCAACTATTACAAACAAATTAATGGTGTAGCGATGGGCACAAGAATGGGACCTAGCTATGCCAATCTTTTTGTAGGATATGTTGAACACCAATTTTTTAATCAGTACAACGGCCCCAAACCTGAACTCTACGGCCGCTACATCGACGACTGCATCGGCGCTATTTCATCCAGTAGAGAAGAACTCGATCAATTTATAACCTCCGTCAACTCTTTTCATCCGGCTCTTAAATATACCTGGGAAATTTCGGAAACTTCATTGGCTTTCCTAGATATCAAAGTTTCTATTAGAGGCAACGTGCTATGTACTAGTGTGCACTACAAACCTACTGATTCACACAGTTATTTGTTGTATTCATCGTCACATCCATCACATGTCAAGAACTCCATTCCTTATTCTCAATTTCTTAGACTTCGACGTCTATGTAGTGATGACTCCGATTTTTCCAGCAAATCAGAGGAGATGTGCCAGTTCTTCGAGAAACGTGGCTATCCTGTCTCTGTGGTCAAAGCGGGCCATCATCGCGCCCAACAATTTGATCGAGAGTCACCACTACAAACGTCACAAAAAGATAAGAATGACAGAATTCCATTCACCCTCACTTTCCATCCTCATAATCACGCAGTCAAAAGCATCATTCTTAGTAATTTTAAATTACTCCAAAATGATCCCGAGACTGGTAGAATCTTTTCGCAACCTCCACTTATTTCATTCAAACGCGACAAAAACGTAGGCAACTTTTTAGTTAGAAGCGCGCTCAAAACTAACGAGCAACCCGGCACTTTCAAATGCGCGCGCTCACGATGCAAAACTTGTCTTTTCATTGTTAACACTAGCAAGATATCGGGACCTAAGCGATCTGTTAAGATCACCGATCGTTTCACATGTACCTCCGCAAATGTCATTTATTGCATAACCTGTACGCTATGCAATAAATTATACATTGGTGAGACAGGTAGACGACTAGGCGACCGATTCCGCGAACACCTTCGCGATGTTGAGAAGAATGACAAGGATGCATCTAAGCCAGTCGCTCGCCATTTTAATCTGCCTAACCACTCCAAAAAACACATGGCTATCTGCGGCCTTTCCCTACATCTAGGTACGACGGAAAGCCGCAAGAATCTGGAACAAAAATTCATCTTTCAAATCGGCACCCTTAATCCTCACGGTATTAACGAACGCTTTTCATTTAACTAATATATTCCTATTTTTCACGTTGCCATGTTACCACCAATAGCGTAGCTCCTACTCTACTATAAAAACTACACGTAACCCATAATCCCTCGATTCGCTCTGACGAAGGGCTAACGCTCGAAACGTCAGCTTTTAGAATCTCTGTACGGTGGCCAATTTACATTATCAACTCCGTTGATAAAACCAAATTTTTGTATACTACTTCCCCACCAACGCAGCACCACAGTTTCTTTAGAAACTACCCCTTCATTCATTTATTTTCTAAAGAGCTAATCACAGTCTCCACTGATGACATTAAATCGTGTAAAACTAGAACAGATATACACACAAGATGTTGAACAAAGGATATAAGCTAGACCATTACAAGAAACAAACTGTCTAACAATAATAGAAAACAACGCAATAGACAAAAAACTTATCTCCGTAGTCAATGGTACACTGAGCGGGAGGCTATTTGTTCGCGGTGAAAATGGTGCAAACGTGACGCCATTTGTTCGCTGTGCAAATGTTTTTACTTTGTCTTCAGATTCCAATATGGCGTCCATTTGTTTGTGGAGTTATTTTTTTTTGTCCCTGTCATCGTCAGAGTAGTTCTTGATAAGGTACCCACTGCTTTTTGAAGAATTGGTATTTTGACTTGTATCACTTTCAATAGTTGCGTCCATTTCAGTTGCATTCGAGTATATTCTTGCTTCATTCAGTTCCCGGAACGACCCGTTTCGAAGCTGACGCTTGACATCTTTTAGTGTGGGTCTACCACGAAAAGCGTATGCCTTTCTTTGTATGTGTTTTGAGCGCCCCAAGTAGATTAAGCCAACGCAACGTCGACCTTCAGTAATCCAAACAAGGCATTACAATGCTCTTCATGATCTTGGATTACGTGGTTTGCTATAAATAACCAAAAGTAAACAGCACCACGTGGCTTCTATTGTGCATTACCCAATCAAAACACCACCACGTGCTTTCTACTGTGCATCGCCCAATCAAACACCGCCACGTTTTTCTATTGTGCATTTTGCTGCACAGGAAAAAAAAACCTGAAATCTAACGTATTTTATAACTCGAGCCCCTACGGGCCCGAGTAATAAAAACCCTTCAGGCAGCTGGTATGTCCGCTGATAATTTTAGCCCTTAGAGATAAATATTTGGCAGAGATACGAAGATTCGGGGGCTATAATGTGAAAGTTTTGAAGCCAATCTCTTAGCCGATGATATTATCAGCCGACATACCAATAAGCTAGAAAGGGCTTTCTTTATTTTACTTTCATAGCTCGCCATAATTTTCATACTGATTAAAAACCGCTGGTAAAAGGCCAGTGTTGAACTAAGGGCGATTGCACTCGATTGACGTAAACAAGTACATTTGATTGGATTAATATATTTTTTTTCCACTCCCTTTGGACCGCAACTTGACAACTGTCTTGTGAAATTAAGTCTTGCAACTATGGAAGCTTGTAGGTGCCATCCGAGTTGTTGCAAATTCGCCAACAAAGTTGTGAAAATCCGACATCCGAGTTGTGAAAATTCGACAACCGTTGTGAAATCCGAGTTGTAAAAATCCGACATCCGAGTTGTAAAAATCCGACATCCGAGTTGTGAAAATCCGACATCCGACTTGTTGAAAATCCGACATCCGACTTGTAAAAATCCGACATCCGACTTGTAAAATCCGACATCCGACTTGTAAAATCCGACATCCGACCTGTAAAAATCCGACATCCGACTAGTTGAATATCCGACATCCGACTTGTAAAAATCCGACATCAGACTTGTTGAAAATCCGACATCCGAGTTGTGAAAATCCGACATCCGACTTGTAAAATCCGACATCCGACTTGTAAAAATCCGACATCCGACTTGTAAAAATCCGACATCCGACTTGTTGAAAATCCGACATCCGACTTGTAAAAATCCGACATCCGACTTGATGAAAATCCGACATCCGACTTGTTGAAAATCCGACCACCTAATATCCAGCAAGATGCAAATTGTCGAATTCTAAGCATATTTGGACACGATGAAGGCTGTCTTATACTTTTTCAGTTTCTTGGTTGGCATCCATCACTGTATGTGCAAGCTACCGGGATATACTCCACCTCTTCGAAGAGGGAGACATGTGAACACGGATCGTATCCTTTCAGTAAAGAGGCAGCGACAGAACTGGTCAGAACTCAGTTTAAAAAATAGTTTCAGCAAACAATTTTTCCTTACAGTAAGTCCAAGGTAACACCTTGGTACAAGAGTACTTTCAGAATGGTTTCACATATGTTGAAATTCAAGCATTCCTGATCATGGTGCATGGAATCCGGATAAGATAGTTACAAGGGCTTAAGACTTAGTTTGAGTTGAACCTTGAAGATATCTGTTTCAGATTTTTGTAGTTACACAGATGCTGTGTTTGCAGCGTCCGTCAGTTAAAACGTGTTATAAAAGAAAAGTTAAGGTTGCGAAGAAGAGGGCAAACTGATCTCGCAAATGTTATTGACGTTCTTGAGGTGAGAACTGTTCGTTTTTCTGTTTTTTACTTATCTTCCAAATGTGCAGTCCCACCAGTACCCATGAAGGCTATTAGCAGGCGCCGCTGTATATGTTTTAAGGCATGTAGGGAGGTGGGTTTTGAAAACGCACGGGTTCCAGGTGCACCTAATATGGACTCTTGACTCAAAGCAGAACCAAACTAGCTGGCGTTAATTAAGTGGTTCATCCAATAAACAGTTCCTTAACGGCCAAAAATGACAACAACAATCGAATTTGGGAAACACTGCCGTTGAAATATATTTTGCAGCGGTGTATTCAACAGTTGAATTACACGTCACATTAAAATTTGAGAAACGCTCATGTTTTCTTTTCATGATTTCGTATGAGGCGCGGATTACTCTCTCTAAATAACCTTATTTTCTACCTAAATGGCATCAGATTCCCGTAAGAACTCACGTCACCGGCGCTCGAGCGGTCAGCGGAATGCGGTCGAAAACAGGTCCCTTGCGACTCGCTGTCACTCGCTTTAAGGAATGGGGACCTAAGATCTATGAGTGATATGTTCTCAGTGAAAGCTCCGTCTGATTCGAGCTTTTTTCCTCAAAATATCGTTAAGTAACCAAATGAGGGTTTTAAATAAGTATTTAACATCTTTTTTTTTGCATAAGGAGGAGCTACAAGGAAGCGGAAGTATCATCGGGTATCGACAAATGCATCAGAGGTTACAAAATGACCATGGGATAATTGTCAGCAGGTAACGGTTGCAATCACTTTAGGGAATGATAACTGGCAGTGTCATTGTTCATACCAAGGTAAACCGTCATTGTTTTCCAACATTTATCTTTATGGTACCTTGCAGTTACCTTTAATTGTTTGCTCAACTATTCTAACAGGGAGACTGTGTGGCTTGCTCTGGGTGTTCTTGATCCAGTAGGGGTTTCTGAGAGGAGGAGAGGTTGGTTAATTCGGCGAAAGTATTTTTGCAAGGTACGAGTTCTGTCAATGATGGTAATAGGACTGAGTGGAGTACAATTCTGGGAGAAATCGGGCAAGTTATTTCAAATGTGGAGTGATTCACAAAATACGACGACCGCGATTTGTTACATGAGCATGATTGAAATACTAGCATAATATAATTACTGCAGAATTGTTACGACACGAAGTCCAGTTGAACTTTTTCACGGTTTTTCTAACTTTTTCAAGTTATACGATTAGACCCGAGGAAAAACGAAAAACCATTCTAAGGCTATTTTGCAATGAAAGTGTAACCATTTACAACCGAATGACGTGTGCTACTGTCCAATGAAGGGTCCAATAAGGACTGCTGAGAACCAGCCAGATTCCAGAATTTTGTTATAGTTACGATCAGTTTATTTATCACTCACAGGCTCCTATTTATGTTAAGATCAATAGTTAAATACTAACGTTTCAGTGCTGATGACACTGAAAATCTTTGTAGGGTCCAAATTACCTGTGGCACATAGACGGCTACGATAAGCTAAAGCCTTTTGGGTTTTGCATTCATGGAGCAATTGATGGGTACGAGCTTTTAGACTTTTGAAATATGAGTGACTGAGTAGATGTACATCTTTGTGGCATATGCATAGTTTTATTTAGTCAAGCGCACTTTTTTAAACTTTTTTATGTAGATACTCAAGACGAATAATGTGGTTGGAGGTTGGATCTACAAATAACAATCAAGCAGTTGTAGCAAAATATTACACTGTATGCGTGCGTCAAATTGGGGGTAAGCAAGAACAGAGGTTGTCTTAAAAATTTCACAGCTTTACAGTCGCTTTTTTGCTGTACGCTGTATTAATACTGCAGACTTCATTTAGTCTATCCATAATGAAAAAAGACTTTTGTTAACAGGTGTCTGCTTCGAAATCGTTCTTCATAGTTTCGTCGTGCAAACGCCGAATAGATTCCTGCACTCCACTTGAACTCTGGAAGCGAAGTTCAAATAACAAACTAAACCGTCAAACAATCTCGTGGAGCACCAAATGTTACTTCCACCAAAATCAGGCATGGGAGGCTCGAACCAGTTTCCCACCGTGGTATTTCACCCAATGAAATACAAAGGCCAAAAATGTGTAAAGTTATTTATTAGTGATGACCATCTGGTGGTAATATGTGAGTGCATTGTTCAACAGGAGTTCCTCGTATAATTCGCGCAGACAATGGAACTGAAAATTGCACAATTGCAGGGCTACAAAGATTCTTTCGTACAGATCACACAGACGCTTTTGCCGGAGAAAAAAGCTTCATGTATGGCAGATCAGTAAACAATCAGGTTTGAGACAATCTCAGTCTTGTGAAGATCAATTGATGGAAAACATGCAGGATAAACTAAGTGAACTCCACACTTACGTGTGAAATGTGACTTGTTTTTCCTTGAAATTGGCGAATTTCATTTTGCGTTTTTATGGACAGAGACGAACGGTTCATTGTCAGGTCAAAGAACTTGACTTTCCTGATTTTGTTTTCTTTGGGGGAACAAAACGGACAGTTGCGTTCGACAAGGGACCTATTTTATCATTTCGGGTGGCCAATCAGAACAGGACTTTGCTCTATCTTTCCCGCTCACGGACTCCACGAAATAACAAAAAGGCGCATTCTACTTTCATTTCAAATGCACCCCTGTCATAGCTTGAAAATTTCGCACCCGCTTCGTGGTTGGTATAAAAAAAATAAATAGTTGGGTGGAGAGGACAACATTTGAATGTATGACGTCTATATCTTTCCACTTGCAAGCATTTGAGAATTACCAGAAGAAAGATTCTTTGCATTTGTTGTTCATCTTGCCTCCCACGCAGGCGTGTTTAAGCGAGTAACTTGTCTCTCCTCTCACCAAACACCTGAGTGCTTGCATGCATGCATGCTTCATTCATGCAGTCCTAAAGCAACAGTCATTAAATTATTCTGGTGTCTTTCTGTTTATTTTTTGCTCCAAAGAGAATAGAAGCATGGTGGTCTTTCTTAAGGAGAAGCAGATTGGTGGATCGTGTATTTCAAGGTTGGCTATTTCTTTTACCAGGAGGTCTACAGAATTCAGAAAACAAATTTACATTACAATTTCTTTCCTTTTGTTATTTTAGTTTTTTATCTCATGCCATGTTTCACTTTTAGGAACTTAGAGATAATGGCCTCTTCTGCGACGACATCTTCGTGGCAACTATCTAAAATTCCAGTTTCCTGGGTTTCATATAGCTTAATATTTCTTTTTTTGTTAGAGTGATTTATTTAAGAAAAAGATTTATAATGTAGCATTGAGATGAGTATGGAAATTATAACAAGGTCGGAGGAGCTATTCCATTCTGGAGAATGCTGATCAGATGAATCTCAATACAAAACGCAGTTAAAAAGTAAGCTTGATGGATTGACAATTGAGACAGACCTTGAATTGGAAATACTGTAGATCCAAAAGAAGTGGTTATTCCCCAGAGCCTCAAAACTATGTTTTTCGTTTCAAGCTGAAGTGGTCTATTGAATTTCACTGCAACCTAAAATATCCATTACTTGAAATACATACATCAATCCTTTACGTTTCTTTCATAGAGCGTGCCTGAAGTTTTGCTTTATGCCACTTTTTCAACGAGAACTTTACCGAGCTGCTTGTCATTGGAATACACATAGAATAAGGCCTTACCCAAATCAAGAAACCGAACATCATGATGGAAAAGCGGACGTTCTCTTCTTCATTCCCGAAATGACAGGTATAGACTGGAAAAGGGTCCTGTAATTTCTTTTCAATTCAACTTTTGCAAAAATAATTCTCAAAATATTGTGGTGCAGCGTCGTTTTGAAAGGGGAGTGGGGAGGTTGGCATTTCGTCAAAGAAGTGAGCGAATCTTGACTGAAAATTCAAAGGGGTTGCATGATGTTACGATACATCACAACCTTGAAAGGTACGTATGCTTAGCTAACCACACTTTATTTAACTTTCTTTCTCTTAAGGTGCAAATGATTACAAGTCACCAGTGGATATCGATACCTTGGGTACTGTTGAAGAAACCTTCTGCGTTGAGCAAAGTCAGTTTGGTTGTGAAAAGGAATTCATAGATGTATTTCTTATGCTTATGGAAGAGAATAACCTTATGAATCCAACAAACGCCACCGAAGCAGAAAATTTGTATTTGACATTGCTGACCCTGTTGCAAGGAGTAGTTTGATTGCCTTGATATATGAACCAGCCTCCCCTCCCCCTTCACCGATCAGAGAGGGCATTCTCGACGACGAAAAGGAATAGAGCCTGGGTTTGAAGTCACCTTACAGTTCGTTAGTTGATGTTTTAAGTCATTATGGGAAAACATGGCGTCAAAATATATTGCAAGTAAACCTTAAAAACACTGTTTAGTTCTTACTCCTGTTGCAACCACAAAAGGATAATGCTCAGTTGTTTTGATGTCAGTGCAAGCTATAAGGAACCCTTGTTACCCTACTTAGATCACAAAAAAATATAGTCCAGGCTGATAGTATGACACGCCTTCATGAGTGCATGATTTTGATATTAACAACAATAAGGGAACATCAGCAAATACAGGGAAATAAAAGGTTACTTTAAGCATAAGGACGCATGATTGAACCATCTGTCACAATCAATAGCCTAGTTTCGAATTATGCAGAAACAAAAGAACAGAGTCGAGGTTCAGGGGAATAATTAGCATTTTCCTTTGTTTTGAACAATACAAAATGCTAATTATTCCCCTGAACCTCGACTCTGTTCTTTTGTTTCTACACAATTCGAAACTAGGCTATTTACACTGTTGCAAACAAACGTTGAAGACTGTACGAGAAAATGTCCCTCATTGAGGTGTCCATCACCTCAACAAACTTTTTCCGCTTCATATAATTTTTTTCTGCACTTGCTCCCGAACATTAGTGTTTCGTTTCCTTGGAACCCTTTTTGTTTTCCAATTTTTTATTATTATTATTTTCCCCAATGCAAAGTCGTTTTTGACGTCAACCCGGTGTTGAATCCAATCTCATTCCTTACTCGGTGAAAGATCAACCACAATTGTTTTCAATTTTTTGGGGGCCTAATAGAGAATTAGTTTTGGAAAAGTGGAGAGAACTAATGCAGGGTAAGCACTTTTGAGGTGATCGACACTTTAAGAGCGAGGTCATTTACACTACTGCTA
This sequence comes from Montipora capitata, assembly GCA_949126865.1. Lineage (NCBI taxonomy): Eukaryota > Metazoa > Cnidaria > Anthozoa > Scleractinia > Acroporidae > Montipora > Montipora capitata. Next base: position 11,281,096 of record OX421448.1, on the reverse strand, counting down.
TGGAATGTGTAAAAAGTTGTGCCGTAATTCAGCACAAGCTCGCGTCCCCAGATGTCATTGGCCATCCCAGAAAGGAATGCAGTGTGAAGGTAGCTCCAGACACGTCATAGGTTACGATATAATGATACTGTATCTGTAATGTCCGATTACACTTTCATTTCCTTTACAGTTTACTGTCTTGTAATTCATTACGCTAATGTCGACTGGTATTATGGGGAAAGAGCTTGCGCGTTAGTTTTCTTAGTTGGGAAGGATAGGCCGTGGGATTTGAGATTGTTGATTCGCGATGTTACGATTATTTGACGTTTGTCCACGTACACAGAGATGAATATCGGAAAGATACTTTTTATGCAATGTTCTTATGATTCTTTAAGGTTTTCAACGCAAAAATGTCGTATTTATGTGCTTTCGGTTGACAGCATCATAGTTAGTTTCACTTACAAATATCGCTCAGAGTATAGGTTTAATTTGTTCATTTCCCTAGTCTAAAAAATGCTGTAAAAAATAATTAACAACTTTTGTATTTTAATGCCAAAAAGACAACTTCAAATCTTAATACAGCAATCAAACGTGCGCTCTGCACTAATATCGTTTTACCCGGACGGGCGGGAACACAACAACACCGATGTCCCTAGTTTTCGCTATATTGATGAACAGGACAAAACGAGGTATGCTCCACTGACGTTTTGAAGACGGACCGATTAATTTAAAAGTTACCTGTTTAGCTTGTTTGAAACGTAAACATAACGAATCCAAAGATTCCTTCTCTACTGAGGCACATTTAAGGTGGCTCAAACCAGTTTCAACACTTGTTATTAGAAGGATTGACACTACAACACTTTATCATGTAACAGCAATGTTATGGTACCATATGAAACATCAATTATTGCTGAACAAGATGCAGTCATTTTTGGGACGTAACAAGTTACCATGGCAACAGGAAAGCCTGGCAAGAAACCCTATATTTTGGCTGTAGTTGCTCATATCTGAAAAGCGACCTCGGTTACCCCAATTTTTTATTACAAAAAAGTGATCAGAAGGTCAAGATGAAAAATTTATGTGGAGCTACATAAGGTGACTCTCCGTCCACTCCACATAATTTTTTTAAACTTTGCAGAAAGTTTTATTCTGACATGCTGGTTACATTTCAGAAATAAAAAATGGGGGTCATCGAGTTGGTTTTTGAGATATGAGCAGCTAAAGCAAAAATATGTGGTATTTTTGAAGGGCTTTCCTGTTGCCACGGTAACTTTTTATGTCACAAAAATAACCAAATCTTTTTTAACAATAATTGGTCTTTGACGTGGTACCATAACATTGCTGTTAAGTGACAAAGCGTTGTAGTGTCAATCCTTCTAATAAGAACGTTTCTTCCAAGTGTTGAAACTAGTTTGAGCCACCTTAGGTGCCTAAAGAATACAACATATTTCTCAGTCTAACATATAAAATAAAAGGAACTGTTCTCGCAATATTGCAGGCGCTCTTCACAAAGCCAATGAAGGAGACTTCCTTTTCAGTCATTTTCCCGCGAGGTGTGCCACTTTAGTCCTTCAGGTCCCACGGGTCTGAGCGGTTGATGTATAGGTCAAAATTTTCTTTCAGTTGGTTGAATGAAAGAAAATTGCTTGGAACTTCAAGAATGCCAAAGCAAGTGCGTGCTCACGGTCGCAAAGCCATCTCTGACATGGTCACCATGCGGAAAGAGATTTTCTTGTCTGGTACAAGGACTTGTGAAGTAGTGCAGAACTGTAGGAACCTAGCTAAGGTGGCGTATTCCGCTTCGCGTACATACAGCCTCAGCCTCTTGAACACCTTTCATTCTTGCCTATTTGATGGCACGCAGTGCAGATGATCTAGAAGCCTGTCGGCACTAAGATTGTACATGGAGTAAATATCATCTATCACTTGTGGGGACACATCATTCCAAAAGCTACCCATTCCTTCCCTTATCTTTAGAGAGCTAAAAAAGGCTTTTCCACGAGCTCGTTCATGGCAGTGGTCAATGAGAGTGCACGTAGATTCTCCGCCGACGGAAGGGTTTTCACATTGTACTCATCCAAGACATCGATTACGTCATCCAGGGGAAACAGCCTAACGCTCCACTGAAGACATTACGTTGCTTGGGAGGAAGAAGGTGGAGGAAGGAATCCAGCAGACAATCATCATCCACTTTTCCAAACAGCATATGGTGGACAGATGCCCTTGCAAGCTGTATTGGAAAAGAGGCGCATTGGATAAACTGGTGGGTGATGATACGGCCGATGGCGATGTAGTTTTCTGTCATCTGAGGCGAGAGGGCCAGTGAGAATTGGGAGCTGGCACTACAGTTTTGTCTCAGGAAGTTCTCCCAAAACAAAGAATACATCTCCCGTAGAACTCCATCACCGGTTGCATCATCCTCTTGGAATGATGGAAAAAGTTGTTTTACAATGATGTCTTCATCCTGATACAACTTTAACACTTCTGCTACAATGTCATTTCGAGTTTCACAATGTACACTGAGTCCACGAGTTTTTTTCTTTCTTTGTCCTTCCAGTATAATAGCTTTCTGTGCTGGCTACTTTGCTTGAATGTGTTGCCGACTCTTCTCCCGACAGCAGTATGTCAGGTGGCTCTTCACTAAGAGGAAATAGAGAGGAGTAGTCCTCCAAGTTGACGTTTCCTTCGTCGCTGGTTGGAACATCCACCTTTCCGTTGAAAAAGGACACCTCGTGTTCATCTTTAGAAAGTGGTAAGGGCTCGTCTCGTCTCGTTCTCGTCCGGATAAATGACTTCTTCTGGCCTTGTGGACAGACTGAAGAACTTGGGGGATACATTGAGGCAGCCAATCCAGTCGTAAACCGCCCTCATGAAACTCTCGTTCCCGAAGTTTCGACTAACAATGCCCAATAACTGGTGTCTCACGCGTATAGTTACACAATTGTCGCTGCCGTCTTCTGGTTCACGTGGTACTCTTAACTCCCGTCGCAATCTTAGGTTTTCCAGCTCCTCCGCTTCTTCTTTTGTTTTTTGAACTAAGTCTGCAACCTTGTCTATCACTGATTGCTTTTCCTGTTGCCTTCTTTCTTCTTTCTCTCTATCCATCTGCTTTCCATCTGCTATCCATCTCTATCCATCCATCTGTTTTGGGTTTATAGCGGGCTCATATTCAAAGACTGAAAGGCCCATATAAAGCCCACTGACCAAAATGATTCTTATATCAATAAAAAAGAGGGAGAGATGAGCTTTCCAACGATGGGTTTAGAAGCAAATTTGGAGCATATTTGGCGGAGATATCGCATTTTGAACTCAGCACTTTTTAAGGATTTTATCGAGAGATCAGCAGGAAAATTTGTCGCGATCGGGTTTATGTGAAGTTTTCAACCAGAGCAAGTATACATGAAAATTAGCATACGAAGACTATAAAAGTGCAAGTAAGTTAATTTGTCTTATGTTTTTACGATATCCACTTGCACATTTTTGCCATCATGTCTCCAGCCTCGGCATTCACAATTTATAAACTATGATTTTGCATTATTTCGCTAAACGTCGCGCAAATCCTTAGAAATTTTGCGGGGCGAATGGTAGATCATAAACGTTCGCAAGTATATATGAAATTCATTTACTTTATTATGATCTATTCATGTTTTTTCTCGTGGTATAATAGCCTACCAAGCTGCAGTTGCACAATTTTACTTTCTGTACGTCCTCAAGAGATATTCGCTTTTCAGTTGCATGTTCCATACAAACGCCTATAAATGTTTGCATCCCGATCCGGCTGCCAGATGGCTCGAACTTGAATGCGCAATAGCCTATGTCTCGCATTTCTAGCGATGTAGAGTCTGGTGTTTCGCTCTCCTTCATCTTCCACGATACTTTGAAAAAGAAAGACAGTCTTGTAACTTCTGCAACTGATCCCGGATCAGTGCATTCAGCAGCGACACAATCTGCTTTACACCTCCACTTTACACAAATAGTTTTTTGAAATCACAAATACCAGGCAAAACTTGACAAAACAGACCGTTGGTCCTCAGCACGTCGATTTTTTGTCCAGTCATATCGCTCCAATCACATCATATGGTTCCTTTTTCAGTTCTACAAGGTTGGAATTCCTCCATTCCCTTCGCCATTTTGGCGTTACGCCTACGTCTGCGCAATGGTGTTCATGACAAGAATCGTGTCATTCGAAAACAGATTATCCCAGAGTCGCTCGTTTCCCGACCCGTTGGTCAAGGGGAACGAAGACTCCTGGAACGAGTTTGGAGATAAAACGGATCGAAATGCGCCAATCAAACGATGCGCGTTTCTTTGGAAAAGAGTTGACCAATAGAAAATGTACAAAATAAGCCAATTAATGAGGAGGTGAATTAGCTTCTGTTGTAAACAAGTGAGAATTGTCACGTACAATGTTCTGGTGGGGTAAAGTTCGAGTGCGAGTTAGCCAACGAATTTATCTTGACAGTCGTGATCACGAGTAAAAACGTGGGGAAGATCACGGAAAAGTGCTTTTGATCACGTGAATTGTGTGACGTCGGCATCAAAGTGGTCAGTAAAAGGAAATAGTTTTTTTTTGTTATTTTGTGTCAGGTAGTCTTTCGCGGTTCGGTGGTCGTCGCGATCGCCTCTGAATGAGTAGCCTACGTGTAGCCAGGGGAATGTCTACGAAAAGCTGGCCCAAATCGTGTTCCGTGACGTCACGCCTTTTTGCAAGATAAATTGTACCGTTGAGTCCGCTCGCTTTTTCGGCGGTGATGATAACAGTGAGGAAGGAAACAGTGCAAAAGGAACGTGAATAGTTTTTTAATCTTGATTCGGAGATGGGCTGCAACTAACTAGCCTGGGGAGCTTCAGTGTGCTGAAATCCAAACTTTCTGGAGGCGATTCCTTCGAAAACAAGCCGAGCCTTTCGAAACTTGCTAAGTAGGAGCTTCTCATTGATTTTTCTAATTCCTCAAGGTTGTGCTGCAAATTTTGCCGTTTCGTAAGGACAGCATAACTGTATTGTTCTTAAACGATGATTATTTGTCTCCATAAATGAGATTAAGGTCTAATTAACTCCGAAGCTTGGACAAACTTTCATTGCTTACAGAAAGGATTTACTACAAGACACCACTGGGTAAATATCATTTATCTGATTTCGCTGAATCCCTATCAACAATTAATCTGTAACTATTTTCAAATTGCGAACAATACTTTAGATAAATAAATCGGTTTGAAACCGATGGCAGTGAGTGAATCCGCAAGCAATACAACAACACCGTCTGTAAATGTAATCAAGACTGTGTTCACATCGAAGGTTGCTTCTTCTTGCTTTGGACTAAATATCGCTCATAATCCTTTTCAATCTCTCAAAAACACATTATACACTTAAAAAAGGACATTGACTTGCAAATGAGTTCCAAAGAACAGAAATATATCAAAATTCAATGAAGTACCATAAATGAAGTACCAAAAACGAAGCCTTCGTTTACACCAATTTTAGCGGAAATACCAATTATTCCAGAAATTGCATAAATTAACGTGACGTCAAGGAACACATCTTGGGCCAGATTTTCGAAGATGTTCCCTCCTCCCGTTTTTCTTTCGGGGGGAGGGGACGGCTACGCGCATGCCACTGAACGAGGAGATAGCGAGTTCGAATTTGACTTTGCAGTACCTTCTGTGAACAGTCTGTGCGGAAAAGAGCTCAATTACGAATGGGGAAATGAGAAGCTACGGGTAGCCTACACTTTGTGCGAAGGTTTCTTAGCCGATTTCCTATGGGAAAAAAAACAGCATTTCAATGTTTTTTGTATCATGGTCAATATCCAGTTCAATTCTGGAGTCCGAAGTCCAAAGTTTAAAACTGTTGTTAACGGCATTGATTCCAATCAAACCCAGTACAAAGATGCTTTACAAGTTTCTATAATGCTATTTAAAATACTTAATATTTTTTCTTAACAATACCTGGAGAATTTTAAAATTAGGTAATTAACCCGATAGGCATACGATTACCGGATATGGCATTGCGTGCAACGAAAACATAAAAAACTTTTTTCCGGTCACGCACAGAATTCTTTAATACAATAATACAAATTTTCCCCGTATTCTCTCACGCGGTGTAGTGATCATCTGGAATTCCTTTGAATCAGGAGATACCGAGTTCGAATCTTACTAGGGTTGCCTAATCTGAAAAGTGTCTCTACAAGGCAATAAAATCTTGCGCATGCGCTGCACAACCACGACCCCCCCCCCCCCCCCGCCCCCCCTAAACAAAAAATCAGAGCCGAATCCTAAATGCGAACAACCTCGTTCCCAGGGTGTCTTCTCCCGCTCCAGGGGAAAGGAAGAAGAGAGATTCTGGGAACGATGCTCAATATTTTCACCTTTCATTATTCATTTTCCGAGTTCAGTGGCTCATAGCAACTGATTATTCAATACAAACGTTTTTCATGAAGAAAATTCAAACAAATTAATTTGATCGTAAACATCATTTCCTACGGAAATTTAAACCCACAAAGTGTACTCATTTGCCTTCGAATTCTGGGCATCCCATGATATCGTTTTCAGAACATTAGAATTCAAGATGGCCGCCGTATTGTTTTGATGTCCGACGTTTTTATGTCAGTCTTTCTGATCAATCTCTCAGTTTCCAATTTTCTCATCTGCGTGATTGCACGTTAATTTATCCTATATCCAAAAAATACATAATATTAAACAAATTCTCAAGCAGAGTTCGTCTTGCAGTTACGTTTTTTTTACAAAATGTCCGAAGAAATTAGAGGAAAACGCGCTTTTCAGATGTTTGCCGCTCTATAAATAGAGCAGCAAACAGACATATCATATCATATATCTTTATTTACCCTCGGATTTTTAGAGTAGCTTGGTGTAGCTAATATCTCCGAGCTTTTACCCTCCCAACCATGATACACAACAGAAGACAGACCACAACACCGGGAACTACATGCCCTACTCTTTACGACAATTGTGCTTGTTCTTTTACGTCCCACAGGATTATGAACATTGACAGGTTATGAGACGGGACCTCCAGCTTATCGTCCTTATCCGAGATGACTAGAGAGTCTAACCATTTGCAGATGTAATTACATAGGCAGCACTTTCTCCTCAGTTATTTAAAGACCCTGAGTGTTGGTCCGGCCGCCGGCCGGCCTCCCGCGTGACAGCCCGGTGCTCAACCAACTGAGCCACCGGTGCGCGGTGGAGACGAGTGTTTCTTGCGTGGAACACATCCAGATTCAAACGAAAACAATCATTCTTTTCTTGCAGAAACGCAGTGACGAGAGGATCAGAAATTAAAAACGACAAATAGATGGGCATGTTAGAGGCAAACAAAACAGCACACAGAATATATCTGGAGTAACAATAATAGTCTTTAAAAAAACACAAGGCTGTAGTTTTAAATGATGGAATTAAAACAAGAAAGGAGTCACTGAGTAATATCCTCTTGTATGAATATATTTCCTTTAATTAATTAAAGTGCTACTACGATCAGAGAATCATTTTCTTTTTTTCCTCAGATTTTGATTCTACACTGGAAAAATTTTGAGCTTTGATTTTTATCCAAAGTATGTTTATTTAACAAATAAAGAAGCCTTGACTGTGCTCTGTTCTGTAAAGCACGCAGGAAGCGGCTAGAGCACGAAAGAAGTGTAGGGGGAAACACAAGCCGATAGGCGAGTGTTTCTCCCTACTTCTTGAGAAGTAAGAAGAAAAAACTGCAAGAAAAAACTCGTCTCCGTTGTGCAGTGGTCCTCCTTTTCATACAAGTAATAAGTCTATTGTATAAATTGGCTTCGTCCGTGAAAATGAGCCTTCCCCGGAGAAATACGCCTCCTCCGTAGAAACAGGCCTCCTCCTTGTCCGTAGATATGCCTTTTCCTCGAAAATGGATCCTCTCCGTGGAACTGGACCTTCTCAGTGGAAAAGCCCTCCCAGGGGTTTTGGGGAATAAGAGAACATGGCTAATTTGAACTGGGAAACAGGAGAACAATAACAAAGTATCTTAGGGAACAAAAACAATTTTAGGGAACAAAAAGCTGGGAACAAGCTTTAAAATAATTTAAGCACATTATTCCTGCGAGGGCCTAAATGGAAGTGCAGCATACCTCCACCCCCTTCAACCACCTCCACCATTGTTGTTCTCGTGAAACGAATTACCAGTCCTCTGGCTGATCACCGATCTGTCCCGCCACTTCCTGCCATAATTTAACGATGGCGCACCGTTGATGCCACATTTTTGCTTCAAATGTGGCATAAAATTCCAGCAAGGTCAGTGATAGCGCTTTTTTTCCCTTTTGTGTGTTGATATTAGTTGCGATTAAACACACCCCCATTCCAAGGGTTACCAATGGAAAATTGGCTTGGGTTCTCAGCCATGTTAAGGCATTGTTTACTCGCTTTTTGGACATAGTTACGTTAAGAAAGGAAGCCATGGTTCAATGTTACTGAAACTTGGCATACGTTCTATCTTAAGGATCCTTAATTGCATGGAACGTTCACAGTGTTCAATTTTAGGTCGCGTGCCCTGCAACTTTCGCCATGTTGGCGTTTTACAGTTTCTTTTAAAATTAACAGCAGAGTCACTCTCTCTGATAGGAACAGGACGGCTGTTCCAGAATCTAGGAACTGCAACAGCAAATGCGCGGTCTCCAAATCTTGCACCAGGTGCGAGGAACCTTGAGAAGACCCAGGGGAGTAGCATCCCAGGGTCTTGACTTGAAAAAAATCCTGCAGATACATTGGCGCCATGCCCCTGAGAGCTTTGAACACAAGAAGGGCTTTCTGTTCGAAGAGAGATTGCTCAAGCTTTCGTCGCTCAGACATTCAATACTTTGCTAGTTCACCATTCTGTAGCTTGAACTGAAGTGGCAACGCGCGAAACAGATGCAATCAATAAACCATCAAACACCATGTACACAATATACTGGATACAAACAGACTTGAGCACCTACTGGCAGCACTCGTTCTGTGTAACTATATAATTTTAGCTTTATTTCCCAACCTTAAAAGCCAAAATTTTAATTTTGGTTTTGCTAACATCGTTGGTAAAAGGAAAGGAAAGGAAAGGAGAACCAACAAACTCAACCCACATATGACGCCGAGTCGAGGAATCGAACCTGAGCTACATCGGTGGGAGGCGAATGCTCTCACCACTGCGCCATCCCTGCACCATCCCTGCACCCCCAGTCTAGATCAGTCTAGATGAATTTTATTCACACAAGGAATGCCTTAATGTCATTTTCAACCCACGTCGCCTTCAAGCCGCTTCGTCGTGAGCTATGGCCGATCCTGTCCCGAATGGGAATATCAAGGAAAAACCAATTCATCGGGGCTGCAGATCCGGTCAGAGAAAGTGTGAACCTATAATACAGAAGATTTCATTATCGGAAACTGTTTCCTTTAAGCGAATATGTCCACAAGCGAAAGAGTTTTTCAGCTTGTTAAAGATTCACAATGTCACCTTTGGTGGAAGAAATGGAAATGCCCTCGTTACTGGCCGTTCCACCTCACCTCCTCAAATTCAAAACAATGTGTATGACGACGTGAACACTGACAATCTCGACCAGGAAACGCGCCGCTTTTTACCGCGGTTTGGTTTAATAAATGCAAGATCTCTGAAAAACAAAATCGACGAATTTGCAGCATCTGTTGTGTGTAATAACATAAACGTTGCCGCTGTAACTGAAACGTGGTTTCAACATGACATTTTGGATAGTTTTATCTCTGTTGACGGATATGAAATACATCGAAAGGACAGGCAGCTAGGAAGAGGTGGTGGTGTATGCATCTACCTTTCACAATCTCTTGAGGGAAAACGGTGTTTGGACCTAGAAAGTCCTGATTTGAGTGTATGTGGGTATGGTTACGCCCTAAACGCTTACCAAGATCATTATCAGGACTTGCAGTCTGTGGTGTCTACCATCCACCGGACAAGACTGTTGAAGATCAAAGTAGTCTGCGTGATTACCTAATTAACTCCACCGATGTCATAAAGAACAAGTACCCTGATTCTGGAAAAGTAATATTAGGGGACTTTAATAACCTATAAGAATTAGTGACATTATATCTAGTCACGATTTAAAGCAAATCGTACAACAACCCACTAGAGGCGAAGCTATTCTTGATTTGATTATAACTAACTTAGATTCTTTCTATTTTCCACCACAGGTATCATCACCACTAGGATCTTCGGATCATAATTCAATTCTATGGTCACCTTGTAATTATAATTATAATAATGTTAATAATAAGTGTGTGAGGAGGCCCGTGCGTCGTTTTCCCGGGTCGAGGAAAGGTGGTTTTGGCTTGTGGGCTTGGGCGTAACACCTGGTTTGGAAATTGTGGAACTAATCCTACCACAAGGAAGGATTACGTTTTTGCAAACATTTGCCGTGTGTAGCACTTATATTTGAAGAGGCTAACTGACTAGAGTGTAATGTGAGTGGGGATAACGCTCACATGGTTCATGTGGGGTAGAAAACTAGCACTTCACATTACACTCTAGTCAGTTTAATCCTACCACAAACGAGTGAGCCCAGTCTTTTACATCTGATGTAACGGAAGCAATGAACTTGTACTTTCCAACCAAGTACGTGAAATGTCCCCCCACCGACAAGCCCTGGCTTACTCCGAGCATAAAACAGTTGATCAAAGAGCACCAGAGAGCCTTCCATTCAGGTGATGCTACAGTAGCGTCTTGGCGAACTTCGGCCAAAATACCTTAAAGTAAAAATATAATTTGCATAGAACTACATGCAACAAATGGTATTCTCAAATTTTTGGAGCGATAAAACCAAAATGTAGGCAACAAATTACCATTAGGCGAACAGTGCACTCGCCAGCCGGAAGCCGCTTTGCAAGCGTAGGGAATTCAATGCTGGCGCTGTTAATCGAACAAGATTCCACAAATTCCGCGAGGAAACAAGTTAACAACATAACTTGTATCGTATGTATGAGTTTAACGATATAACGATGAGAGATGAGCGGAAATGTCACTCCACGGATATTTAAAAATAGGTACGCAATGCGTACATGTGAGGCCTTTGCTGTTTTCCCCAAAAGGTCTGCCACACTTGCATCTCATCCCCTCAGCCTTTTTTGATACTCCTCCCCTACTCAGTAAACCCCTCTAATATTGGTTTGTTTCCAGGGAAATTTGCCAAGACCTCCCATTAGGATAAGCACGCTCCCCTGGAACGCAAGATATTAACGGTTCCTTGGTTTAACGATACTCTTAAAGGAATGAAGAGATCTCGCCGTAAACTTGAGAAAAGATGAGGAGAAGTAATCTTCTCAGCGATATCTCAGCCTATAAAAAAGCATGTGAGGAGAACTGTGCTGCTCTTAAGGACACAAAAACTAAGCACTAATCTAACCAAATTGGAGAATGTGCTGGAGACTTAAAAAAACATTTTTTGAGGTAGTCAACTCTCTATGCAAAGAACCTACAGATAATCAACTTCCACCCTATACCTGTCCGCGTCAGCTTGCTGGTAACTTTGGTGCGTATTTTTGCCAGAAAATTACACTTATTAAAGAAAAGATTCAACGTCACACCAAGGAGTCTGAACCTCCCTACGGGATCTCTCCTCCTAAAGCAAAGATAACTCGCTTTGACTATGTTTCTGACGACACCGTTCACAAGATTATTCTCTCTGCATCTAATACCAGCTGTAAGCTTGATCTAATTCCATCATCTTTGGTCAAGAAATGTGCCGACGAACTTGCTCCAATCATTGCACGTATTGTCAATTCGTCACTAGAGACTGGCTCTTTCCTTGAAAGCTGAAAAACTGCCGGGAAATTTTCTACCTGTGAATAACCTACCGTTTCTAGAAAATATTGCCGAGAAAGCTGTGATACCTCAAATCCTTGGTCACTGTGAAAAACATGATCCCACTAACCAATCGTCATACCAACAAGACTTAACTGATTAGAGTGTAATGTGAAGTGCTAAGTTTCTACCCCATATGAACCATGTGAGCGTTAGTTCTACTGATGGAAATGGGCCCACACAACAGAAACCGCCTTACTACGAGTACACAATAACATTCTTACGAACATGGAAAGACAAGAAATTACACTGTTAGTACTTCTAGACCTTAGCTCGGCCTTTGATACCATCGACTATAGTACCATGGGTAACATCCTTGAGAATGATTTTGGAATCACCGGTTCTGCTCTCTCTTGGCTTATGTCTTTTCTATCTCTAAGACAACAATGTGTCGTTATTGACAATGCGCAGTCGATGGATTTTCCTCTTTCGTCAGGCGTCCCTCAGGATAGTTGTCTTGGTTCAATACTCTTCATCCTCTACGGCTCACGTCTGTTCTACATCTATACAACTCTATTTGTCCTTTCGTCCTTCATCAGAATTCTCTGCAGACGATGCTATTAAAGCCATGGAAGCTACCACTGCAGAACTTAGAACTTGGATAGCAAGTCATCATCTTTCACTCAATGAAACGAAAACCGAATTTATCATCATTGGATCTCAGCACTAGCTTTCAAAAGTGAACATTGAAGGTGTTCTTGTTGGTTTATCGGTCATCAAGCCAGGCGAGTCTGTAAGAAACCTTGGAGCCTGGTTCGATAGAACTATGAGCATAAACACTCACGTCGGGAAGGTTTAAAGCAAAGCCCTTCGTGGATTATATAACATATCGCAGATCAGGAAATTCCTTTCTGAAGTTACAACTAAGACACTTATACATGCTTTCTTAACGTCCCATATCGACTATAGTAATTCGTTGCTTTATATCATTCCACGCTATCAGATTGATAACGGTGGCGGATCCAGACCTGGAGGTTTTGTTGTTTTATGGTGTTTTGGTGGCTTTGATCCAAAAACAAAAGGGGGGCCTCCCCTGGATCCGCCCATGGATAGATAACAAAAGATCATGAATGAAGGAGCTCTTATTGTATATCATATTCTGCGGTTTTGTCACGTTACATCCGCCTTGGAGAATTTACACTGGCTCCCAGTTCAATTAAGAATTCACTTTAAGATTGCTCTCTTGGTCTTTAAGACCCTACATGGTCTGGCTCCATCATGTCGTTGCTCTGTACGGACCGCCGTACAAAATCACGAACGCAAAAAAAATTCCGTTTTGAATATACTTCACTCTTTAGCTGGAAATTCCTCTTTAACTAGTTTGTTCTTCAGTCATGTGATGGAGAATGAATCGCCTTCAAACGTATACACGCATGGGATTTCCAGGAGATCACCTCCTCCTCTGTTAACTCACTTCGATGCTTTAAAAAATGTTACACATATTATACCGTTAACGAGGTGGTAATTTTGTTTAAAGTATTAATCGATTGAAAGAGTGTTGATTGTCCTAGTGTTTCCTTGCATGATGTCTTTTTGTATGATGCGCCTTTAAAATTGACATTAGACCACGCCCAGTCAATATTTTTTGTGATCCTGTATTTAGCGGCCAGTTTCTCAAGTCCCGAGGGTGTCTGTTATATACAGGTTCGACTGTACTTCATATTTTACGTAGAGATACATGCAATATTTATTTATTTATTTGTTAATTATATACTTAAACGACCATCGCGTTTCTGATTGGTCATTGACGATTGCATAAATAGGTTGTAAGTTGCTAAGGACACAATGTCCGTGGAGTAATTTTGAGTATATAGGATAAATAAAATATCGTTCGTGCATTTCATGATTTATGTTCATTTATTATCTTTTGAAAGTTCTCAAGTAGACCTCATTACGGTTGTGCTTAGTTACCTGGCCTTTAAATGAAAGTGAGGTTGGTGTTGACCCTGTTATGATACAGAACTCCATCCTTTTCGTATGTTAATGATGTTTGTTGTCAGGCTAATTAGTAAGAATTTACATGAGAAAAGCATTGAGGTTTCTATCGAACAAGGTCAACTCCAGCCTTACTTTCGTTCATAGGCCAGTTAACTAAGCACACGACTGTAAATGGGCTATTGCACTTGCCTAACGGCTCGATTAACTTTCAAAACATCACTCAAGCCCACAAATAACGAAATACACGAGCGATTTTTATTTGCTATTTACTCAAAATTACTCCAAGGTCATTAGGAAATATTCTAGAAGATGAAAATACTAGAGAATACAGTTGTATGTTGTCTTGATTGGTATGCATTGAAAGAGATTTAGTTAATTAAGGTGGTTCCCTAGAGTATTTGCAAATATCCTCACTACAGGGTACGAGTTACAAAAGGAAACCCAGTTAATTTCTCTTAAAATTTTCCCTGTAGAGATTTACCAGTATGGGTACCGATATAAGACCATATAATAAGGCTTATTTTTTGGTGTCAATTTTTGGATTAAAGCCGTTACCATGGCAACATCAGGCAAACGTATGTATTCCTATTTTTGGATTAAATTCCTTAATATTTATACTTTTATTTGGTGAAGTTTTTTTTATTATTTGCAACATTATGGAAATGATATTGCCTGACATTTTGACGTGGTAAAAAGTCAAGGTCTTTCAGACGGTTTTGCCAATATTCTGTAATTTGTCATTTTTAATTTCTAAACATATTTCATTAGCTCTTACAAATATTAACAAATATAGGGTATTTGATAGGAACTGTATGTGGTTAGAACTGAGCCAATTTTCAAAGAAATTTACCGAAGGGAACGCGAGAAAATTAGCAGTTAATTTCACAGATTTGGTCACGCTGACGTCACAAAAAATTGAAAAACACGCTCGCTTCAGGTGTTAAGCGTCACGCTAGTGCTCAGCTTGCACGCGGCCCTAAAACTTTAGGGAGCCTCCATTTATTGTCACCCACAAATTATTGGATTGTAACAAGGGACAATAATCTATTGATGGTTTGCATCTGACCTCACGGCAGCCATATTGGTCTACAGAACAATGCAGTAAAATGCCTTTTGGGAATTTGACTCTATACTTATGCAAAATTGGTGGGGCCATTTTCTATTGTTTTGTACACCAACATGGCCGTCTCATGCATCACGTGGGTGCAAACCACGAATTGTTACCCACAAAGTACTGATTTAATTTGTAATGGACGACAATTTTTATACTCATTACCCGTCTCCATTAATTTGTGGGCTACAATTGTCATTCGTTACCATCCAATAATTTTGGGTGGGTGACAATAGGCCTTACGCATGATAACGAAATATGCTCAAAATTCACCACCTAGCCTCGTTTGTACAAACTTATTCTCATTATCTGGACATGGAATACTGTCCGCAGGTGGGTATTGCTCCTTTGGCGTTTAGCTCATGTTAAAATTTACGAGTCGAGGCTTGGTGATGAAATTAGGTAGCCAGAGGTTACCGCACATAAGGGTTGTTGTCCCTCACTATGATCGAATAATGTATGTATTTTCTATTGGTATGAAAGGTATTGAGAAAAAGGATAATGATTGCGGCTTTTAACACTCAGTCTAGCGTTAAATCAAGTTCTATTGTTCAGTGTTCCCCTATGGATTCAAAACCAGTGATTTGACACTAGAGTACTGTCAACACCAGTGTTACACTGTGTTTCTCTCATGTGTGACCGCAACCAATGTCTGTGCAACGCCCACTGAATTTACTTGATTAAGGCTGTTCCCCTCGGAATTGCCTATGGGTCGAAATCACGTTACGTCATCGCCACAATGTTGGTGGACAAAAAGAAAAGTTTTCTCATTAGCTCCTTTTGTTCGTCCACCAGTAATTCTACACTGCAATATTGCTATTTGTGTCTCTAGAGATTATTTGCAAACCACCCATAGGTAACTGCCTATTTATAGGGCGTTTTTCAGAGCATTCATTTTCTCTATCGCAAAGAAGTCTACGAGTTACATGTTGAGTCGTTTAAAGCTTATTTCGAATCCGTTGGTGATGTCCGACATCGAGGAAGACGAAAGAATAGCCGACACAAGAAGATAACGCGGTGAGTTTGCGACTTCCGAAAACCATGCGTTGGTTTAGCAAGTTTTGGACTTTTAAAGTATTAATGTCAGCTCAACTTGATCCTCAGGGAAAGAAACTCGAGGCGAGACAGGCGTTCGACACAGACACGGTCCAACTGAAATACATAGGAAACCAAAAGCAATTTAAGCTCAACGCAGAGCTCGACAACATTGGAGCAAATACAAGCATCAAACTGAAGAAACCAACACCAGCAGCAGCAGCAAAAAAGTTCATCCACAAGCGGAAGCAAAGATCGTCGATTGGTACAAAGTCGAAGAATGCAAATCAGAACGTCGGGGCTTGCGTCCACGAACAACAAGCAACAGAAGCGGCCAGCAAGGAAAGAAAGCGAGCAAAAGACCTCAAACGTGTCGATGAGAAACAGCAAAGGTCCGCTCACGCCTGTCTCTGATGATCAGATTTTTCATGGTAAGTCTCAGTAACTTGCCTTAACAGTTATAATGATACTTGGATTTCTCGTACTACTCTGCAAGAGTATCCATTCTAAATGTATTGTACCGAATTTATTCACTTATAAGGCACACTCGGTTATAAGACAAACCCTAAACTTTCGAAGACGATTGTGACAAGTAAGCTAAATGAAATTTCACCTAAATACACTGTTATCAGGCGCACCCAGAATTACGGGAAATTTTGTTGACCACTTACAACAATTGCTTCCAAAAGTTACTAATTTCGGGGCTTTCATTCTCAAAACAAAAGCGAAAAAGTCACAAATTACAAACAATAGCAAAAAAGTCACACATGGACAATAGCATAAAAGTCAAATCCTGAACATGGACTAAACCCGATGAGATTCGAGTTGCCAGCCACAAGAACACTGGAGTTCACGGGAAACTGAACAGAGCCGACCTTTCCCTGCGGAGGCGGTAATCAGAGTTTCACGGTCGTCCTAGCAGTGACGGTTTCTGTACACAAGAAGGCCTGGATGAACGAAGAAGATTTGTTCTTTTTCCTTTATCGGAGTATTTAATAGCGGCCATGACAATTTTTTCGAATGATTTGTAGTCAAGTTTGCCTCATTTCGTGAGAGGGAGGTTAGAAATTTGTTTCTGCTTTTTGGCACGTTCGCTCTTTGCTGAAATCACCTCGGCTTTGTTTACCAACTTGTTCGCCGTATCAGCATCAGAATTCAACGAAGTGAATTAAAACGTAAAAATAATTTGGTTACTATTTTCCCAGAGTGATGACAAGTAATGACCTGTAATAAGTGCATGCGCGTAAAGTAGTGAACAATATAGTGCAGGCTCAGAACATCTGAACATATGGGACTGACTGTGGTCGATGTAGCTTCTGCTGTATCCCAACCAAACTAATGGGAAACCAGAGTTTACTGAATAGCTGTAATGTGAAGTGCTAGATTTCTATCCCATATGAACCATGTGAGCGTTAGCCCTGCTGATGGAAATTGGCCCACACAAGGACAGAGAAAAACTCTGACCAGGGTGGGAGTTGAACCCACGACCTTCGGGTTAGATCTCCGCCGCTCTACCGACTGAGCTACAAGGTCAGACGGGAGCAGGCCGTGGGAACTGAAGATGTTTTAACATGTTCAGTTCCCACGGCCTGCTCTCGGCGGAGATCTAACCCGACGGTCGTGGGTTCAATTCCCACCTTGGTCAGAGTTTTTCTCTGTCCTTGTGTGGGCCCATTTCCATCAGTAGGGCTAACGCTCACATGGTTCATATGGGATAGAAATCTAGCACTTCACATTACACTCTATTCAGTTAACTCTGTTTAAAATATAAGTGCTACACGGCCAACGTTTGTATAAACGTAACCTTTCCCTGTACTTGTAATGGGAAACCAAGTTAATCCAGCTTTTTCATCTTATGTTACAAAGAAGAAGGTGAATTAAAAAAACATGTGAAAACAAAATGCAAAATCAGTTCTCTCTATACGTCACCAGAAGAGTTAATTCGTCAATACTTGATTCATAAATCATAAACTTCATGGATCATAGACTTCAGGACATAGGTACACTTACGCTCAAAGTTAAGCAGGGCACCTGTCCGATTTATATAGGTAATCTATTTAAGCAATATATGAAGGAGACTATAGTTTGAGAAATGCTGACTTTGTAATTAGTGACGTATGGCAAGCATTTCATCAAGTATTTTGGACCTTCCCTATGGCGCAGACTCCCTAAGAGTGTAAAGGCTGAATGTAACTTGAATAATTTAAGAATCATACAAGAAAATTAAATTCATCTTCAAATATGAAGAACCTGACCTGTGGGTCGGACTGTTTTTATATGCACTTCTTTAAATTATAC
>OX421448.1:11240402-11250402 GCA_949126865.1 Montipora capitata | reverse complement strand
TAATATGCAGTGTGATTTTTTGAATGGAGTCGATTAACCTTAAGCCTGGTTTTCACAAGCGCAAGAACAAAAGCAAGCATAAGAACGGTTATTTCACCGTGAAAACGGGGTTATCTGGGTTTTCCTTGTGCCTGCGCTTATGCTTGCGTTATGTCGACGCTCGTTTTCACTTGGCTACATATGCTTGCACTTGTGATTGCGTCGCTAGTGAAAACCAGGCTTTACACTAAAAAAGTAAATTTGTACATTGCCCATAACTTTTCCCCAAACGTTTGCACTTTTCCTTTCATCTTATTTTGTTCTAATTTTTTCTCTACCGTAAGTGCTGTTACGAGAGTCAGAAAACGTTCCGACAAAAATACATGCATAACTAGCCTATTTAAGCTAGTTAAACAATAAAGACAACACTTAGCTTTTCGGCCCGAGAGAATATCACTTTTGAATAGAGAATAAGTCATTCTGAATGCGTACTCTTAGCGCGCTCCTTTTCACCAATCCCCGCCGCTTTCGTTCTTTTACAAGACGTTCTTTGACTATAACATTAACCGTAATTGTCTTGGAAGAGAGATCATTGTCCTGAGTCGCAGATTAATGGCTGCATTTATTTTTGAAATGGCTAATTCGTCGGAGATGCATTATGAACAAAGGTAAATTTACGAATTAAAACAACCGGACGCATTGTACGTCTGAGAAGAATTGCACACCTCTTTGTTACGACTTGTAAAACAGAAATCATTGATCTCAGAAGAGTAACGCGTTTGGTCGCCTTTTGGTTTGGTCGCCGTTTGGTCGCACGAAATTTGGGTGGGTCCTTCGTGTCAGGTGGCCACGAAATTTAGGTGGGTACTTTAAAATCTGTCACAACGAGGCTTCAGGGTTTGGAAAAACAATTAATAAAAATTAGGAAGGATTGAGAAATCGTTTCAAAAGCTTTTAAAGTGCATATGATAAAGAATTAAGTACCTTGTTCGAAAAGGCTTTCAAACAAAGCTGAAAAACGCCCTTTATTTTATTGTGCTCAGGGTACAAGTCTCCAGTTGAGGAGGAGCAACTGGAGAGGGTACAAGTCTCCAGTTGAGGAGGAGCAACTGGAGAGGGTACAAGTCTCCAGTTGAGGAGGAGCAACTGGAGAGGGTACAAGTCTCCAGTTGAGGAGGAGCAACTGGAGAGGGTACAAGTCTCCAGTTGAGGAGGAGCAACTGGAGAGGGTACAAGTCTCCAGTTGAGGAGGAGCAACTGGAGAGGGTACAAGTCTCCAGTTGAGGAGGAGCAACTGGAGAGGGTACAAGTCTCCAGTTGAGGAGGAGCAACTGGAGAGGGTACAAGTCTCCAGTTGAGGAGGAGCAACTGGAGAGGGTACAAGTCTCCAGTTGAGGAGGAGCAACTGGAGAGGGTACAAGTCTCCAGTTGAGGAGGAGCAACTGGAGAGGGTACAAGTCTCCAGTTGAGGAGGAGCAACTGGAGAGGGTACAAGTCTCCAGTTGAGGAGGAGCAACTGGAGAGGGTACAAGTCTCCAGTTGAGGAGGAGCAACTGGAGAGGGTACAAGTCTCCAGTTGAGGAGGAGCAACTGGAGAGGGTACAAGTCTCCAGTTGAGGAGGAGCAACTGGAGAGGGTACAAGTCTCCAGTTGAGGAGGAGCAACTGGAGAGGGTACAAGTCTCCAGTTGAGGAGGAGCAACTGGAGAGGGTACAAGTCTCCAGTTGAGGAGGAGCAACTGGAGAGGGTACAAGTCTCCAGTTGAGGAGGAGCAACTGGAGAGGGTACAAGTCTCCAGTTGAGGAGGAGCAACTGGAGAGGGTACAAGTCTCCAGTTGAGGAGGAGCAACTGGAGAGGGTACAAGTCTCCAGTTGAGGAGGAGCAACTGGAGAGGGTACAAGTCTCCAGTTGAGGAGGAGCAACTGGAGAGGGTACAAGTCTCCAGTTGAGGAGGAGCAACTGGAGAGGGTACAAGTCTCCAGTTGAGGAGGAGCAACTGGAGAGGGTACAAGTCTCCAGTTGAGGAGGAGCAACTGGAGAGGGTACAAGTCTCCAGTTGAGGAGGAGCAACTGGAGAGGGTACAAGTCTCCAGTTGAGGAGGAGCAACTGGAGAGGGTACAAGTCTCCAGTTGAGGAGGAGCAACTGGAGAGGGTACAAGTCTCCAGTTGAGGAGGAGCAACTGGAGAGGGTACAAGTCTCCAGTTGAGGAGGAGCAACTGGAGAGGGTACAAGTCTCCAGTTGAGGAGGAGCAACTGGAGAGGGTACAAGTCTCCAGTTGAGGAGGAGCAACTGGAGAGGGTACAAGTCTCCAGTTGAGGAGGAGCAACTGGAGAGGGTACAAGTCTCCAGTTGAGGAGGAGCAACTGGAGAGGGTACAAGTCTCCAGTTGAGGAGGAGCAACTGGAGAGGGTACAAGTCTCCAGTTGAGGAGGAGCAACTGGAGAGGGTACAAGTCTCCAGTTGAGGAGGAGCAACTGGAGAGGGTACAAGTCTCCAGTTGAGGAGGAGCAACTGGAGAGGGTACAAGTCTCCAGTTGAGGAGGAGCAACTGGAGAGGGTACAAGTCTCCAGTTGAGGAGGAGCAACTGGAGAGGGTACAAGTCTCCAGTTGAGGAGGAGCAACTGGAGAGGGTACAAGTCTCCAGTTGAGGAGGAGCAACTGGAGAGGGTACAAGTCTCCAGTTGAGGAGGAGCAACTGGAGAGGGTACAAGTCTCCAGTTGAGGAGGAGCAACTGGAGAGGGTACAAGTCTCCAGTTGAGGAGGAGCAACTGGAGAGGGTACAAGTCTCCAGTTGAGGAGGAGCAACTGGAGAGGGTACAAGTCTCCAGTTGAGGAGGAGCAACTGGAGAGGGTACAAGTCTCCAGTTGAGGAGGAGCAACTGGAGAGGGTACAAGTCTCCAGTTGAGGAGGAGCAACTGGAGAGGGTACAAGTCTCCAGTTGAGGAGGAGCAACTGGAGAGGGTACAAGTCTCCAGTTGAGGAGGAGCAACTGGAGAGGGTACAAGTCTCCAGTTGAGGAGGAGCAACTGGAGAGGGTACAAGTCTCCAGTTGAGGAGGAGCAACTGGAGAGGGTACAAGTCTCCAGTTGAGGAGGAGCAACTGGAGAGGGTACAAGTCTCCAGTTGAGGAGGAGCAACTGGAGAGGGTACAAGTCTCCAGTTGAGGAGGAGCAACTGGAGAGGGTACAAGTCTCCAGTTGAGGAGGAGCAACTGGAGAGGGTACAAGTCTCCAGTTGAGGAGGAGCAACTGGAGAGGGTACAAGTCTCCAGTTGAGGAGGAGCAACTGGAGAGGGTACAAGTCTCCAGTTGAGGAGGAGCAACTGGAGAGGGTACAAGTCTCCAGTTGAGGAGGAGCAACTGGAGAGGGTACAAGTCTCCAGTTGAGGAGGAGCAACTGGAGAGGGTACAAGTCTCCAGTTGAGGAGGAGCAACTGGAGAGGGTACAAGTCTCCAGTTGAGGAGGAGCAACTGGAGAGGGTACAAGTCTCCAGTTGAGGAGGAGCAACTGGAGAGGGTACAAGTCTCCAGTTGAGGAGGAGCAACTGGAGAGGGTACAAGTCTCCAGTTGAGGAGGAGCAACTGGAGAGGGTACAAGTCTCCAGTTGAGGAGGAGCAACTGGAGAGGGTACAAGTCTCCAGTTGAGGAGGAGCAACTGGAGAGGGTACAAGTCTCCAGTTGAGGAGGAGCAACTGGAGAGGGTACAAGTCTCCAGTTGAGGAGGAGCAACTGGAGAGGGTACAAGTCTCCAGTTGAGGAGGAGCAACTGGAGAGGGTACAAGTCTCCAGTTGAGGAGGAGCAACTGGAGAGGGTACAAGTCTCCAGTTGAGGAGGAGCAACTGGAGAGGGTACAAGTCTCCAGTTGAGGAGGAGCAACTGGAGAGGGTACAAGTCTCCAGTTGAGGAGGAGCAACTGGAGAGGGTACAAGTCTCCAGTTGAGGAGGAGCAACTGGAGAGGGTACAAGTCTCCAGTTGAGGAGGAGCAACTGGAGAGGGTACAAGTCTCCAGTTGAGGAGGAGCAACTGGAGAGGGTACAAGTCTCCAGTTGAGGAGGAGCAACTGGAGAGGGTACAAGTCTCCAGTTGAGGAGGAGCAACTGGAGAGGGTACAAGTCTCCAGTTGAGGAGGAGCAACTGGAGAGGGTACAAGTCTCCAGTTGAGGAGGAGCAACTGGAGAGGGTACAAGTCTCCAGTTGAGGAGGAGCAACTGGAGAGGGTACAAGTCTCCAGTTGAGGAGGAGCAACTGGAGAGGGTACAAGTCTCCAGTTGAGGAGGAGCAACTGGAGAGGGTACAAGTCTCCAGTTGAGGAGGAGCAACTGGAGAGGGTACAAGTCTCCAGTTGAGGAGGAGCAACTGGAGAGGGTACAAGTCTCCAGTTGAGGAGGAGCAACTGGAGAGGGTACAAGTCTCCAGTTGAGGAGGAGCAACTGGAGAGGGTACAAGTCTCCAGTTGAGGAGGAGCAACTGGAGAGGGTACAAGTCTCCAGTTGAGGAGGAGCAACTGGAGAGGGTACAAGTCTCCAGTTGAGGAGGAGCAACTGGAGAGGGTACAAGTCTCCAGTTGAGGAGGAGCAACTGGAGAGGGTACAAGTCTCCAGTTGAGGAGGAGCAACTGGAGAGGGTACAAGTCTCCAGTTGAGGAGGAGCAACTGGAGAGGGTACAAGTCTCCAGTTGAGGAGGAGCAACTGGAGAGGGTACAAGTCTCCAGTTGAGGAGGAGCAACTGGAGAGGGTACAAGTCTCCAGTTGAGGAGGAGCAACTGGAGAGGGTACAAGTCTCCAGTTGAGGAGGAGCAACTGGAGAGGGTACAAGTCTCCAGTTGAGGAGGAGCAACTGGAGAGGGTACAAGTCTCCAGTTGAGGAGGAGCAACTGGAGAGGGTACAAGTCCATTACGTTTTTGTCCAAACCAAGATCTCTATCAGTTTTCGAGGAGCACTTTGGCATTTGTATGATTTATTCCCTAGAGCCTCGAGATGATGCCTTTTTCTTAGGACTAAATTTTAGTATATCCCAATTGGTCTATTGCATAGGTTCATTTGTGATTTTATCACTCTCTAAATTGCTTTTTCTAATTTGCGAAGTTTCTTGAAATGCGCAAACAATTTCATTGCAAAAAAATTTATATACTGTGTTAAATACACCAAGGGAACCAAGCTATAATGAAATAAAAGTTTGAAGCTTTAAGGACGTTCGCGCGAAAATCTTCCCAGGGTGAAATTTGTTTTACTTTTCGCCTGAAGTACAAGTTAATCTATTTTAAGCACATTTCTTACGATCGTTGCAGTTTCTTATCGTTGCATCTTTTGTAGTTTCACTGTCTACGAAAGGTTACCATAAAATTGGAAAATGTAGCATCCCTCCATGTAGAACTGGCACTATTTTTGGCTTTGGGAGCACTTGTGCTACCAAGTGTACATTTCTAGGCGCTTTGCAAAAGTTTTAGGCGCACAGCAGAAAATGTTAGGAGCACAACTTAAAATACTGGCAGCAACTGTTCCAACAGAAAAGCAGAACTTAAGACATAAATACGTCATCTTCGGCTTTATTTATTTATTTTAATACTGTGTTTGTTGTTTTAACTAGTAAGGCTTACTTTTCGTTTGAGACAGCGATAAAATTCTTGTGGCTTTAAAATCAACTTCACTGTGAGTTCTCAATTTCAACAACAAATTATTATTACATGTTATGATCATGTTAAAGTGCATTCGAAATAACAGAAAAGTTTTCATCAGGTATTTCCTTTTCAATGTACACTTGGAACCAAAGAAAATATACTTGAAAACCGGAATAGATACACAACTTCATAATTAATAATAGACACGCACTTCAATGAATCCATCCAAGAGAAAATGAGGAGACAGAGAGGGAGGCCCAAGGCGTTGGCCGGGATATGTTATGTCCACGAAAGTTATTTTTAGACGAGCGAAAGTCTCTGTTCTAGGGGAAGTCTGTCTTCCAAGACGTCCGCATGCAGTCTTGCTTCGCTCTCAGGTTCTTAGTGAAAAGAGAAAATGATGGCGCACGTGGAAGGCTTATGAATATATATATTTTTTCAAACATCGGACCGAGGTTGGCCTGCATGCGGACGTCTCGGAAGACTTCCGCTCGTCTAAAAATAACTTTCGTGGACATGACATATCCCAAGGGCTGGACCGGGAGCCTCCTTCTCTGTCCCCTCATTTTCTCTTGTTCCATCATGATCAGGTCACCAAGATCAGACTTTATGCTGTCGCAAATGGCAAATGAAACCTGCGCATTTGACATCGTTGTCGTAGGCCGCTATGTCTCGCGCATTCCTTTACAGTAATTCCACTGTTGTTAAGTGAGCCTACACAACATGACGCATGTTTTGAGCATTTGGTCGCTAAGTAACCGGCGCACATGGTTTCGACCCATGGCAGAAGTCTCTCTTCCCGTACTTGTCAGCCCAGTGAACACGAAAGAAAAGAGACCTCTGCTAGCAGGAAACCATTGACTAAGGATGAAGATGAATGCTTGGGGACAGCTTTACAGTATCTGCAGCGCATACAGTGTAAATTCCTTCTCCCGATCCCACTCCAGCCGCTCAGTCGAATTCGTTTCACCCCGCTCTTTGAAATTTGCATATTTTTCTTTTCTTGCTCGTTGGCTCATCCTCTTTAGCTTTTTCGCGGACTGATATAGTGATCGGATGCAGTATCATTCGAGGCAGATTTACTCGCCTTTGGAGAATGTGAAGGCTGGCTTTTCATAAGAAAATTATTGAATACAAGACAATGCAAGCGCGGTTACTTAACTGGGATATAATTCACTTTTCAAGAACACTTTTCTTACCTTGAAGAAAAAGGCGCATATTGTTGACCCTCTCTTGACCTTCCACTGTCACAAACCTTTAACATGCGCAATAAGCAGTCTTCATTTGCATGTGTCAGCGGAGTTTTAACGAAACAGAAGAGTATGAGATGGAATGAAACATCAACAGGAAAAATGAACCTTCACCGGTGTTGGGGGAATTTGTTGAGAAAACTAACGACAAATAAACACACACCGATGAAAGAAAAATAATTATTTAGGGCCAGATTTTGGTATGTATATCTTTCTATTACATAGATACTGATGAAATACCAGGATTTCTCCTTTTACTAAAAAATCATATCTTCATCGCGGGCAGTGAACATATCATTTTTATCTTTTGCATAAGAGAATATAGGTGTCGTCATGGTAACGAACACGATTAGCCAATAAAACGCGAGCTTCCTCTTCATTGTAAGATACTTTTGTGCTTTAATATAATTCTTCTCTACTACATTAACATTTTTATTGCAAAATTTTACATTATCATGATTTGCTTTTCATAACTTCCATATCTTGCTTCATGTTAAACAACATGCGTGTTTTAGCGGCATTTCGAAAATGAGTAAAACAAGTTGTTTAAATCTAGACATTTCCTCAATATCTATATAATAAACAGAACATTACATGGCCTCTTGCGGATACGAATTTTATCTTCTCATGCTGAAAGGATTTCTCACTCGTGAGCGATATCTTCTCACGCGTGAGAGATACTTTCAGTTTTTGTTTCGTGACGTACCACTCGGAGTTCGAAAGAATAGTCAGGTGAGAAAGCAGAGAGGCAATTCAGTCGCGCTGTATTTGAGCTTTTAAGCCGCACAAGTGCTATCAGACATGATTTTTTAGGCGCACAATCAGAAATTTAGTCGCATGTGCGACCATGTGGTCGCTAAATTTGAGCCCAGCGGCGTAACATGCTAGGACTTTAGCTACAATCCTCGCCAAAAATCCTTGAAACACCCCTTTTCCCTGGATAGTGTTGAGATGACATTTTACTGTTTGACTGGCTACAACAACATTGAAAAAGGGAGGGGGACCAAAACGGTGCGAAAGTGTTCAAAGTGTTTCAAGGTTTTTGTCTAAGAATGCAGGCCTTCTGGCGAGCCAAGATGGCAACTATAATTGTAACGGTTTTTTAGTTCATTTAATTGAGGAAAATAGGTAGCTTTACCTTTCAATCGTCACATATTACAAATTGCAAAGCCAAGGGAGGGTGCCCGGTTTGAAGGCCTATTTCAATTACCGGTTAGCCAGAAGTATAATATCGGGTAGTCAAGTTCGTGCAGATGTTATGTGCACCAGCACTGAATACCAGAGTGGAGGAGGTTGGATTTGGCTTTTTTAATCAGTGTATTCGCTTTACGAGACAACGGGATTAATTGTAAAATACAATTGTTCTGCGTGTGATGTCCAGCTGGTTTCTTTACCGACCATATAAGACAGAGCTACTTGATTGGAGAAACCTGCCCCACCAATCGTGTTCAGCACACGAAATGTCGTTCCAGAAATTATCCTCTTTACTCCTGTGTTAGCGTACAAACACGGAATTGTCAGTACGTGCCCTCTTAATAAAGGTAATAGGACTGAGCAATCATATGATTGATTAACAAAATCCGCGTAGCGGGAGTCGGATTTGTTTAGTCACGAGTATGATTACAGACCGAATTGGATGACACGAAGTCCTGTTACCAGTTAATCATAACCATTACAATTTCCGAGAAAACAAATGCATTCCTTGTTCACTGTCTAATGATACAAATTCGTCCACTTTGGAAAATCCTCAGTTTGGTTGGGTATGTAGTACTAGTTGTTGCTATGGTAATTGTGATAAATTCTGGGATTGGTGGATTAAGCTGAGTGCACTTAATATGATTGGCTGATGTAACTGTCCGATTATAGCCAACTTTTCGATTTCATTGTCCGATTACATCCCTAGACAATAATTAGTGAAAATAAAGCAGTTAATGCAACAATTAAATTTGAGAAAAACAAATTGTAATGGTTATGAGTCGAGGAACCTCAAAGAAATTGAAATTTAAAAATTCTACGTCTCCCACCTCAATTTGCCCCAAAGGAATCGAAGAAAAGCAAGGTTCTGTTAACAAGTTTCTAGTTTCTAAAAAAACTGTGGTGCTGCGTCGGTGGGAGAGTGAAACATGAAAAGTTGGTTTTATGATCACACGAGTTGAGCAGGATAGTTACGTCCGTCCTGTTCGCTCATCAAAATTCTTCCCACATTGGAAATATGACCAACAAAATTAACTGCTAAACGTATGCTTATTACTTTTTCCATGCATCCCGAAGTATTTCTCCAGGTTTTATTGGCTCAGATCCCCCTCGTAGTTCGAGATAAACTAGAAATAGCTTGCCTGCACAACACGTTCTCGCCAATGAATTTGCGATTATCCTGAAAAGGCTACCATAGAATATCGCTGTTGAAGAGTAATTAAGCCTAAGGTAGATTAATAATTTAGGCCTAAGCTTTAATTTTAAAATGTTTAGCTTTGTCGTGAAGTTTGGAAACCGACCTTTTGTAGTGTATAATGTTATTTATTTGTTGGCGAGTGATAATACAGCATCATCAAATAGTGTTTAAAATATTGTCCCTGAGCAGGTAGCGGTGTGGTGGTCGAGTGGTTAGGTGACGGGTTAATCAACATTTCCAGGCTCGAGTCCTAAGTCCATACACTTGGGTTATATTTTCAAAACATATATATCTGACCTTTTCCCATAATCAACATCAAGCTTTCACTCAGTCATCTAAATTCATGATAATAGTGAATTCAAAGCAAATTAGCAATTCAGGATAATCGCGAATAGGCCATTTCCGAGTTCATGTCTGCCTCCTCTTCAAAACGAGTCCAAGTGCGAAGTTTTTGTTGTGAAAATTAGTTTTCATTCTTATGTAAAGTAGAACTAATTACCATCACAAAAACTTCGCACGTAGACTCGCTTTGAAGAGGAGGCAGACACGAACTCGAAAATGGCCTATTCAAGGGCGAGAACGGGTTGGCCTGCACCAGTCACCAAGCCCCTATATTTCGACAGGGCGCCATTTTCAACGGAAGAGCCTGTTTGCAGGCTATCATGACAACGTCATTCGTGCAAGAATACCATAATGCTCACTGTTTTTACCTCCAAACTTTTGCATAAGCGTTGTTTCCAGTTTCTCTTTG
>OX421448.1:11225402-11235402 GCA_949126865.1 Montipora capitata | reverse complement strand
CCAGGTTTTTGAATCGAAACTTGAAAAATTCTGCCTTGTTGAACTTTTCAAGTTTTGAGAGGTGCAGGCAATATGGTGACCACTGTCGCATGCAGAATTTTAAACACTCAGCGCAAAAATAGTTATTCAATCTCCTCACGAAAGCAAAGCAGAGCAGTCAAAATACCAATGCAGCATCTAAAATGAAGAGAAACTTTTTAAGGCGTGAATTCATGAGAAATTGTGTCAGCCGTTTCGCTATCAACAAGGATCGAAGTCCGTCTTCGTGGCTCATTTGTAGCTAGTCGCTTAAATGTCAGAAACCACCACATCATCGTTTGCCGATAAACGTTTACTATCTTCGCTCTGAAATGTGTATTGAATGTTTAATTTGAAGAAAAACATGCATTCAGGTGAGCGGAACTGCACTCGTTGTGTTTATTTGTTGCACAATTTATAAAACCGAAAGCGGTGAGTAAAACAAGGCTCATTTTTTTTTCTCTGCTTATCGTCTTTCGACTTCAAAGTCGTTTCTTGTAAATAAATGCACTCTCTTTCAGCTTTGAAATGGCATGTTAATCTGATGTTTGGTTCTATATCGCAGAGAAAAAATGTATTTCTGTGTGAGTGCTTGAATTGCCGACAGTGTTCCCGGTCACACTTCACTGAATTCAGCAGTCAGTGAACGAACATGGCATGATATTTGTTTCTTGAATTCCAAATCATCGATAATATGGACAAATATACATTTTAGTGCTTTTCTAAAGCCGTATTCAGTCTAGACTTAAACAGAAAAAGCAAAAAAAAAATTACTTCTGTTAAAATCTCTGCGTGTGAAAAATACTTCGCAGGTCAAAGCATGACATTGCCCCTTTAAAAATTGTGAACTTCTTTCTCTTCACATCAAGTATTGCTCTCAATTTTTTAGATTTTAATTAAGCATGGCTTGACACCTTGCGCACCTATTTTTTCTTTCCGTGACAGTTGTGAGCCTTTGTAGCAACCTCTTGCATTTGTAAGCGACCACCTCCAATAACAGATCACGACCCCTTTTTAGAACTAAAAGTTTAATTTTTTTTTTCACCTCCCGTAAGCGACCACTTAAAAAGATAATAGAGCGGATAATTCGTTTTTTTTTTTTTACAATGTTTACGTTACCTTTACAATACATACTTATAAAACTTCCATAAAATGAACAAATACGTAGTTACATTCATTACGGTAAATCGCAAAACGTTGCAACCGAAGAAAAGTTAAGTACGGCTCTAGATTACAAACGTGATTAAAAATAATAATAATAAAATAAACAAATAAAAAATAAAATAATAAAAATAATAAATGCATTTGTCTTAAAATGTTCAAATGCGCATGACAGTCAGTTAAAAAGTAAGATCTTAATTTTAAAATGTACAATAAAATATTACAATTAGAAAAATATAGTATAGTGATTCATTAAGTTATTGAGGCGGTCGCTCTCAATGATACCATATAGGATTTTAATGGTTGACAATTCCAGTTTTGTTGCTGTGTGAGTCTCATACCAATCTAGAACTTTAGGTTTTCCAGAACTCTGATACAACTGGACATAAAACTGGCATATGTTTTAGATCTTGTTTTGCTTTTGAGTATAAATAGCAAAGATCACTGCTCGCAAGTTTAGCCAACATAGTGGAACATAGTTAACTAAGTTTCTTCAGTGATGGAGAAGGCGAACTTGAAGTACATTGATATCCCAGCGGTTTCGAACTTGCTCGAAACTTAATTCAGTTTCAATAAGTCAATACTACCGGTATATTTGATAAAGGATGTCAATAAAATTGGCAACTATACAGCTGATGTGGACCTGCTAAGTATTTGAGAACAATACAAAGAAATATCTACAATAAATTAGCTAAACATACATCACACCTAAGAATTACATGAATAGTAGGACTTACTAAGAATTTTTAAAATACCTATAAACTAAAAATGAAATTGTTAAAAATACCTAAAATTTGGATCTTTAAGTTTCCTTTTAAAGGTATTAGGGTTGTCATGTTGTTTGATAACATCAGGTTATGTGTTCCAAGCGACTACTGCTCTATATGTAAAAGATCTACGTCCTATTTCTGTCCTTGGTCTAGAGACATCAATATTCAAGGTTTTCTTAAGGGTCTAACTGGAAGGGGTCTTAACAACTAATCTATTTATTTCATCTAAATCTACATTGTAAAAAGCTTTATGAGCGATAGTTAGAATGGGGAAACAATAGAAATAACTCAGCGGCATCCACTTAGCATTTATAAGTACAGATTCATCATCCATGTCTCTTGGCAATTTATAAATAAGTCTTGCAGCTCTAAGATGAATCTGTTCTAGGCTTTTCAATAAATGATCCAAGCAAGAGCCCCACACAGCTAGACCACATAGCACGCTTGGGATAACTGTTTTATAATAAATTGTTTCCAGAGACGCTCTAGATAAAAAACGTATACATCTTAACATTTTAACTTTAGAGCTAAAGGATGTGGAGACAGACTGCATATGCTTGGCCCAGGACAGCTGATTATCGATGGTGACCCCAAGGCATATGGAAGAACTAAAATAAATTGAATAATTTCATCTCCCCATAATTAGGGCTTCAGAGGGCCAATAAAAAAATTGTATCATAAATTAAAGCATCAGTTTCCCCCTAATGCAAAATTAGCCTATTCTTTAGACACCAAGATTCTAACTGATCCAAAATCTCCTGAAGGGATATGACAACCTCATAGGTTGAGCTACCAATGGTATAGATTGTGGTGTCATCTGCGAACATGAATGCTTCACCACTCCTAAAACTACCTGGGAGATCAACAATGGGCCCTTAGGGACCCCAACTGTCACTAATTTAGATTCCGAGTACTCACCAAGGATTTGTGTTGTTTTTCTTCTACTTGATAAATGATCCATCACCCATACCCACATATCGCCAATTACTCCCACACCCTTTAGGACACCCTTTAGGATTGCACGTGTAGTTTACAGGTGCAATTTTGAAGTTGCAACTTCAGCGCAATAAAGACTGCATCGACTCAATAGGCCTTCACTGTTTAGTAAACTTTCGTAATCTTTTTAACCTGTCAAAAGGTTTGTTACAGAAGAGTCAACTCATTTGTCAGATAACAAATTTTTACTTTTATTGCCACTGTTTTGGCTCAGCTGCCAACTGTTATTCATCTTCTGGAGAACAGTTTACATAAATTGGTATTTTATACCTGTATTATTACAAAACCAAAGACATACAATTTTTTGTCAATAACTTTAAAATATTTCAAGGTTATCGACTTTCTTTAATACTACTTTCCTGTTCTATTTTTATAAACCAAGCTGATATAAAACTTGAATTAGTATATCGTAAAAAAAGTCACAAAAATGTAAAAACAGAGTTCTAACTTATTACTGATCAATTATTTACAAAACAAGTAAGACCAAGTAGTCTGTTACATGTAATTTTGAAGTGCCCATAACCGTTTTTTTTACTTTCTAACGTGAATGTACACATCTGTCAAAGACGTTTCGCAGAAAGATAAAAGCAATTTGCCCAAAACTCGATTTAAAAATGAAACTTGAAAACATTCAAATTTGCCACCATTTTGGCTCACCATTCGTCTCCTAAAGACTTGTCTTGATTTTTCTCGGAAACAACAGTGCTGTGAAGTAGATTAAGGAACACGTGGTTTTGACTTCAAGTAAACAAGGTGAGTTTTCAGTTCTGTGAGCATCACAGCATTACTCCACAGAGTGCATGAAAGATGCATTGCAGCGAGATGCAGCAACGCTCCTCACCCCAAGAAGTGAATAAGAATGATAACATCACATCCTTCTGGTTGTGAGCCTGTTGGCCTTCTTCACCAGCGGCGAGGGTGTACCACAAAAAATTTGATATAGAACTTTTTAAATTTGTAAAAATATCTGGTTTTAAGAAAATCACAATTTTTTGCGCAGAAACCCAGAAACCTGAAAATTATCTTGACAGTCTGAGAAAAAAGGTTATGGGCACTTTCACCCTGAATTAGCATTAATCAATTGGGCCATGGTCAAAACATCCTCATCACATTCACCAAGACAGGAATGTGAAAACACTTTTTAGTAATTCTGAAAAAATAGACACTTTTATTTTATCCCTCTTATTGACTGATCAATATTCAACAACAACATTGACATTATTTTTTTCAATTTGAGAAAATGGCCTTTTTAACTCACAGTTTGCGTAGCTATTCTTGGCGGGCTACTTAAACTGAAAATATATACACTGTAATAAGTTCATTTTAAGAACACACAAAAAAAAATTATAATTATATTGATAGTTATGAAAAAAGCAGTTAAACATAAGTAAAGAAGTCTACATTACATTAGCCTTTTTGTATTCAAATAGCCACTAATTTAAATGCTGTTTTCGGAGGAGGAACAACTCCAACGATAATCCTAATGCTACAATGTAACTATAATACCAACCCTAATCAGGAATCTGTGACCCAGTCAACTCAAAGACTTCTTTCTGGTTTGAAAGGGTAAGTTGTGATGCCGTAAGTGTTTTGGAAGGAGTAAGTCATTATTCACTGCAACATCCCAGTTCTTCAATGTATCCTTAAAGCCTACACTGTTTTACTAGTAATTATTTTATTTGACATTTAAACCACAGCTTTTTGACTAACCTTTATAATGGCTAGTCTATTCTATTATATAACTAGAATGATTGATCTCTTTAATCTGTAATATGACTACTCGCTGAATAACAGATCTTGACAATGACTATTTTCTTTAACAGATTCATTATGACTTCCAGTACACAAATAACCGTTTCAAGTCCTTACAGATACCATTCGTACTTGAGTGAAGAGACAGGTACAGGAACTTGGCTTGCTTTGTCTCCTACAACCCTGGTAACTGTGGTGAGCATCTCCAGAACATGATGAGAGTTGTGGTCTTTGGTGAACACCTCTGCGAGAGTCTAAAAACGTAAAAAGGGTGATTAAGATCTGGATTGACCCATTACCAACTAACAGATACAGAGAAACCTGTCCTAGATGTATATGGGCAAATCTGATTGACAATGACAAATACGTTTGGATGTACGTACTGTACGTATACTACATTGTATAAATTGAAGATGAAAGTGATCATTGCAGTCATGATGGAAAATTGTTGGTATGCCTGTCCACGCACACATACACAGTCGCTTTTTTCAGAGGTATTAGTATTAACTCTGATTTTTTATCTGAGCACGAGGTCTTGAAGTTTGTACTTTGTTTTCAATTGTGATAAAATTGAATCGTTCAAGTTTCATCGACTTTATAATATTGTGGACTCATTGTGCTGAACCAATAATCCTGGAGAACACTTGGGCAGTAGTGAAAATAAAGCCCAAAAAAAACCTTCAGGCTTGTATGGGAGTTGAACCCATGATCTCTGTGATTCCGGTGCAGTGCTCAACCAACTGAGCTAACAACCCAACTGGGAGCTGGTCATTTTGTTCGTTCGTAATAAAACCGTGAGTGGTGAATAAATGACTGAACATATGAATAATTATTATTTATATTTATTATTTTGTTTATTTTTGAGCTGTGGAATAAAGAATGAAGATGAGAGTGATCACCACAGCTATGAGTACTACTACCACTACTTAAGTAGTTAAGGTAATTCCTTAGTATTGCATTGCGCATCCCTACTGCGCACGAATTTCGCGTCATTAGCGCGCGCACATGAGCACGTGCGCATACAAAACGTAACAGGTTTCGCTCAAACTAAACCCGATAGCGAAATAAATGCTTCTTTTCTCTCAAACGAGCACGGTGACCCCCGATTTTTTTTTTCAGGTATTTGCTAAGAACAGTCTAATAAAGAACATATTTGAAGAAGAAAAAAAGTTTGATAGTAGAACATGAATTTTTTTTGGAAAACAGTTCCGTACTGGGTGTATTTTACCCAAGGCGAGGACTTCAAGTTAACCACGGAACTGTCCCAAAAAGTGCACTATTCCCACAACCAGGGGATCAAAGTCGGCGTAAATGAAGCATTACTGCTTATGTAAATAAAAGAACTTTATTTTCAAAATAAAATTTTGTGTCTTTCAAGTAACCAAGACTTAATTCTGTAAGAAGGTGATTCGAATTTTTAAGGCGAAAACAGTAAAAATATCCCATTTTAAGAGCCTGCTGACGCGTAAACAAACACGGTGACCCCATTTTTTTATTGCATTTTTTTAATGTTCATATCATGAATGTTAATTATGCCAAGTTTCCAAAAAAGTTTGATAGTAGAACAATTTCAAGAGAATTACCTTAAGTAATTAATAAGTACTTAAGCAGTAGTGAAACAAAAGCAAAGGCTAACTCCATCTTTACTATGATTCCATCAGGAAAACTGAGATAATGTTCAACGCAAAAATCCAGTTGCAATTTTGCGACAAGATACGAAATTTAGTAGCAAAATCATCGTGCTGCATTGTGTTGTCAGCGGTTTAGCAAAACAAAATATGAGCCCAAAATACTCGTGTGTAAAGAAACCACTGAAAATGGCGAATCAGAAGAAATGGAGTTGTGCACTTAACAAGTGTGCTACAATTGCGCTATTTTCAGATTGAAAGAAAATTCACGGCCAGAAACAAAAGTAACAGCAAAGTGGCAATTGCTAACCCTGTTGTTTCGAAAAAGCGGTGGTGAAAACAAGTCGCAAATTTGCAACTCCTCCAGATATTTTAGTCGCAAAGGGAAAAATATAGGCACGCATTGCGTACGTGTGGTAGTGCAGTAACACAGCGCTGTCTAATTGTCAACTGAGCTGCATTTTGTTTTCCAGGATATTCAAGCTGTCTTTGCATAATCTGTAGCTCTAATAGTATACGATGTTGTTTTGGTGCCGTATATCATGGTAGATGTCTTAGGTAAATAGCCCCCCGAGAGGACATGTAGTTACTCGTAAAATACTAAATCCCAGAAAGACAAAAGTTCACTGAAGTCTTCCCTGTCCGGCGGGGTTAGTATTTGGACGGCTAACCTCAAAATATACTATTTGCTGTCAAAAACATACATTTACAGTACCGCTCAAAAGGTAGTCACCACCCTCTCGCGAGACGATAGTCTCGTCTCTAGAGACGAGACGTTCGTCTCGCGAGACGGTTCGAAAAACTGTATTCAGTAAGTGTCTGCATAAACGAAAACTGTCCGAAGATTGACCTGTTTACGAAGACACTCGCGCTCCCAACCGCAATTAATCAAAGCGCAAAAAACTAACAAGAAGTCACGTCGCCTTATTTGCTTACTACACGGAATAATCGATCGGTTTTATTGCTATTGGTCATAATTTTTATTACATTTGGTGGCTCCTAAAGGAGCCGTTTTCTTTTTCTTTCTTCTTTGGGGATTCATTCTCCCGAGGCATATGACGAGTGTTTTTTCCCGCGATTTTTCAGCCGTCGCTTCGGGCTGTTTAAGGGTGGCTTCACTTGGTTCATCGCGCGCTGGTGACGCGACAAAATTTGAAAAAATCGCATCACCGGTGCCAGCAAAAAATCGCTTGTGTAGCCGCGACTTTAGGAGATGTGTTTATACACATTTGGTTAATTCATGAACGATAAATAAGCGCTTTCATGGCAAATGTTCGTCGACCGCGGTGTCTCTTCACAAAACTCTATTACTCTAAGTTGCGTGAAACGCTTCGACAAATAACTCAGATAAGATGTACCGCACAGACCTGAAGTGGAGAATAAACTGGTTTCATACAACATGCCAAATTCTTGGCCTTTTTCATTGCACGGTTTAGAATTTTCTTGTTGTTGTTGTTGTTGTTGTTGTTGTTGCGTGACAGTGAAAACGATCTGTTAAAAGAATTAAGTTTTGTGGATGATATTCTCAAAAGTGAAGTCATCAAACTCAAGTTTGTTTTCATTTACAGTAGCAGCTAAGTCTTACTGTATATGTACTTTCTACTTGCTTGCAGTCATTTACATCAAAAAGTGTCGGCGGATCGACTTAAATGTGAGAGTAACGAACTGTGGGAAAAACAGCTGTAATTCGGCGCAAACTATCCGAATTCGTTCAATTTCATACGGTGTTTCGCTAGCCATGAGCGTCGTTTTGTCGTTTACATTTTTTGTGTAACCATCGGACTACTATAAAAATTTAAGCCAATCTTGCCGCTTCAGTGATTCTCGCGAGACGAGAGTCTTACTTTTGAGCGGTACTGTAGGACCAAAAATTCTATTTTAAGGCTCAAAAATGTGAATTAAGCAAGGTACAGATTTTGTTGGCCTGCCTTATGCAAAACAAATATTGATGCAAAAGTAAACAAATATTGATACCCACTTTTCAGGAAGTGTTGCCATCAGCAACAAAATTTGCGACGTGAAAACAACTTAAATTTTGAACAGTTACCATCAGCGAAAAACATCTCGCGAGATTTTTGCTACGTTCAATTTTTCTATTGTACTTTTGGCTGCACAAGTAAATCGAAAGGGTAAAAGTTTCATTGAATGCAGCGGGCGCCGTGACCAAGTTACCTTGCATGTTTACTTTCGAAATAAAGGATACATCTGTGTCAAAATGATGCCAGACAGCTGGTTTTTGTTTTTGCTAGCTGTTTTTTTTTCTTTCAAGTGTTTTAATGATTGACAAGAAATGTGCCAATTCAACACAAAGATCACAATAGCCCAACTCTTGAGGGTAACCATTGTTTCACTCTCCTAGATGAGGTTATTTATCACCAGGTAATTCCATCATTTTGGAAATAGCAGCTGCTTGATTATTCATCAGCGTCACAAATTCTTGACGATTTTGGTGCTCATTTTGCTGAAACTCTAGCACGCTTCCAGCAGACCTGTTTAAGTTTGCAAGTTATGCACGCGCTGCGGGCCTACTGTCACTACGGACTTACACTCACTCACTCTTACAACCTGGTGGCATAGTGTGTAGTGTACTTATAAAGTGCACTACCACAAAAAATTCATTCGCAAATGCAACTGTATTGTTCGCAATTTCAAGCACTGTAAATGTAGGGTTTCAGTGAAGAAATCGCCCAGGACCATGGTTAGTTGGTGTCCACTTATGAGAGGTGTCTACAAGGAGGTTCAACTGTACATCAAAGTTTCATTTAATTTAAAAATGGCCCTACCCACCTGGATAAATACAGAACCATACTCTCTCTTTCTTTCAGCAATATATCCTGGTGCAGTGCAAAATGCCAGCAGGAAATCACTTTCCTCTAAAGACATGCTTCTGCAAATTGTCGAGTCTGTTCCAAAGTCAGCCATAGTACTGTCAGCGGAACCACAGCTGCTCAGCATCATTTTATCTCTCATGGTGCCTCTACAGGCCTGAACAATGAATAGTTTGGGCTTGCCTGCTAGTGATGGGCAACTTCCTGCCTTGAAGTCGCTCGTCAAATTTTCAAGCGCAATGTTCTTTCCATTGACACCTTGAATTTGATCCCGATTTCCATGGGACATGATGATGCACACAAATGCATCATACTCACTATGATCCTTAGCAGCAAAGTCTTCACATGCCATCTGCATCTCAGAATTTGCCAGATCATTTTTGACATGAACGTCAAAATCAAGTTCATCCCTAAAGAGGGTGTGTAAAGCCTCCTCATCGTATTCGACACCAAAACGATGATCTGCATTGTTCTTAGAACACAAATTATTTATAATAAGGCAAATTCCATGTGGCGTCTTGGTCATTGGATAGTGCATCACATCTAAAAGAAAAGAAAGTTATATCCTAAGCTTAATTGCTTCAGTGTAACACAAGTTACTGTTATGTTCATTAATGAGGTGAGGATGTAACACCACCAATCAAAAATTAAGCAAATAAAAAAATAATAATAATAAAATAATATAAAAACAAATTTAAAAAAAAATAAAAAAAGTTAAGCAAATTAATATCATAATATCATGAGTGACAAATTGCTCCTTAATTAATTTTGGCACAAAACTTTAGTGTTAATTATTTTATGGTTTTCACAATTGAAATTACAAAATTGCGAGATAAACTAAGAAAAA
>OX421448.1:11180402-11210402 GCA_949126865.1 Montipora capitata | reverse complement strand
AAAATAAAAATTCTAGAAGAATCCAGAACTATATTAAAAGATAATTTAAAAAGAAACTAGTACAAATATTAAGATAAGAGAATAGTTAGTGTATACAGTTCATACACTGGCACCCTGCAAATTCAACACAATTTAGACGAGAACGAAATTGAGCGAAAGTGGTCGAGGATTTTGTTATGGCTGGTAATTGATCCCACATGTGGACAATCTGATACAGAAATGAGTTGTGCATAACGAGGCTGTTATATGATGGCTGTTCAACATTTAGGCCATTACCTCGTAAATTATAATTAGTTATCCTAGGTGTAAAAAACTGAGAAATGTAATTTGGGCCGTTAAGTCTATAACACTTAAAAAATAAAATGGGCGATTGTACGATGTTTCTTTGTTCAAGCGTGCCCATAGCGGTCGTAGCTAAGCATAGATCATAGGTAGCTGAGTTACCCAGATTAAGTAAAGACTTAATCGCATAGTGGTTGGCTCGTTCGATGGTATTCTTCAAAGATTTAGATATCCCTAGCAATAGCGGGGTACAATATTCAATATGCGGTAACACGTAGGCTTTGTACAGAGAGATCATAGTATTTGATGGAACTAAGCGCTTAATCCTACGTAGAGCAGCTATCATAGCGTATGCTTTTTTCAGCGTAATCGTAACATGGGGCTTAAAAGACAAGTCACGGTCCAATGTTAAACCTAAAATTTTGAGAGTCGGTTCAATTACGATGGACAAGTCATCGAATAAAAAGTTGTAAGTATACTGAGAACTACCTAGTGTCATTGATTGAGTCTTAGTGGCGTTAACTTGAAGATAGTTCGCTGAGAACCAAATGGTTAATTTCTTTATGTCTTGATTCAAGATGGATTCTAGTAAAGCGGGACACTCGTGAGAGACATATTGCGTCGTGTCATCGGCATAAAGACGTATGGAGGAAAACCCAGCTGAGTAATTAACATCATTCACAAGAATATTGAAGAGGACCGAGCCAAGAAGGCTCCCTTGCGGCACTCCACAGCGAATGGGGAGCCAGTCAGACACGTTCCCATTGCATCAGTAACTCTTTGAAGACGGCCTGATAGATACGACTGAATCAGTTTTAATGCAGAGTCTTGAACGCCATAAGCTTTTAGTTTCGCTAGTAACAAGTTATGGCAAATCGAGTCAAATGCCTTCGATAGGTCAATAGCAACCACTCCCACATCTTTTTTCTTGTCAAGAGCATGGCGTCCATCATCAGTTAGTTTAAGTAAGGCGGAACAGCATGAATGTCCGCGTAGGAAGCCAGACATGTTATCAGAAAAGATTGGAGTGAATGCGCTATATAGCTGATCATATTTAATTCTCTCAAACACCTTCGGTATCACTGATATGACACTAACAGGACGATAATTTGTTTTGGATGATTCGTTATCTTTCTTGTAGACAGGAGTAACGTTACTGAGTTTCCATTGATAAGGCCACTCGCCGACGCCAATACAATGATTCAGAAAGCTTTGTAAGAGGTGCAGTAATGACGGGGGTAGCTATTTTAAGCAGCTTAGATGGTATACCGTCAGGACCAGTTGATTTCCTTATGTTCAGATTAGAGAGAATATCAGAAACATGGGCTTCGCTGACTGGATGAAATCCAGTAACATCAAGTGAAATCAACATATCATTTTTTTTCCAGGGAAAAAAACCTTTACTACTGTGTCCTTTTTATTGCCTGTATCCTTTAAATAAATCTTGTTAATAGTGAAGGACGTAATAAGGATTTGTTTGTGAAAGTAAATGACGATTTACTCTCTCTTCGCGCATTGAACGATTTCCATGCAATAACTGATTATTTTGAGTTCAAAGCGCTGTGACAAAGAAGTGCAATGAAATAGTAGTTTGTTATTTGCACCCATTGCATGGGAATTTTTTTCTTTGCTTTCGGGTTTCTTTTGTATTGTTACAAAATGTTAAACAATCTTTGTTTGTTCCTTGTGAAAGAACTAATGACCAAAAGGGCGTGTCCCGTTTGGGTTTCTACTTTGTCGCGAAGCCTTGGAGCGTGACACCATCCATGCATTTAAAGGAATGCACGAAATCATTTCCCGTGGACCATCACATCGGGTAGAGCAGGAATTAACCCATTTCTAGGTAAGGAGGGTTCAAGTCTTCTGGCATGGTAATTGTCCTTCCCAAATTATAACCCTGTCTGGTTTGTGGGTTAAGATAAGAGCTACCAAACTACGGAAAGTGTATTTTCTTTTGCTTGTCGAGGCTGTTTGTTTAGGTTGGAAATTGGAGGGAACGCGATTCAGCGCTCGATGAATTCGTTGCTTTCTATCCGTGTTTAGTTCGCTGGGAAACCCTACGTTGTCTTTAACTTGCCGGGAAAAGATACTGGATTCTGGTGACGATTAATCCACAAAAATGTCAAATATAGTAGCTTTTCAACGCTCTAGGTGTACCTCAGAGGTCAACTGCAATGCAATGTTCCCCGTAGTGCAAGCCACTCCCAAAACTTTGCTGTGACCATGATGCAAGTAACAGAAGATCATTGTAACGAATTAACCAGTGTGTAATCATTGGTGATAAAGCAGATTCATATTTGTTGGTACATAGATTAGTATTTTGTATGAATACTCTCAGTTTACTTATTCAATTATTCTGGCGAAAGATCGAACTGATCCATCAAATTTCCCTCAATTACCGTTCTTGTGAGTGCTTGGTTGTACTTCTCAAGTCAGTGAAAGCATTGCCGAAGAAAGCAGCCTTTCTTGGTCCCTCATGCATGTTTGGTGTGTGAGTAAAGGGTGTGTCGAACTTGCCGCACAAAAAGCGGCACCAATAGCCCTTTTCACGGTTAGTTTTTCTTATTTGCATTACAATGTAATCTAACGTGGATGCGAGGCAATTTCGGGTTAAACTACAAAATAGCCCGAAATTGCCTCACATACATGCTAGATTGTATTGTAATGCGAATGAGAAAAACTAACCGTGAAGTGCATATATTATTGTAATGTATGGACATAATTTCTTATTGACTACGCATGCCCTGAAGCAGCATTAGCTAGTATTGAACAAGACAACGTTTTATGAAATAAATGCGGCACAATTAAACTCGACGTCTGAATTAGATGTCGAAATTTTATCGAACTTAAGTCAAACTCGATTCAATTGAGTTCGACACGGCGGAAGTGCGACCGTTGAATGGGGCCTATTCAGCGTGAGAAGGATTTGTGAGCTTTCGCCATGCAGTTTCGAGCGTTAGCCTTTGTCAGAGCGAATGAGCGATCCCACAAAACTTCAAATCCTTTTATCTTCATCAATTCGAATTCGTTAATTTTATAAAGCCAATTTTTCATGATTGAACGTCACCAAAGTTTATCCCCCCAGTTTCTTTTTAAAAACTATTTAAAGTGCTACTATGATTTTAAAAAAAAACCTTCCTTTTTTCCCCTCAGATTTCGAAAGAATGATTGCTTTAACACCTGTGTAGCAAAAATTTCGGCTTTGATTTTGATCCAAAGGCTGTTTTCTTTTGAGTGTGAGAAGCTGGGAATAGAATGAAGGTAGAGCATAACTGTTCAAAGGTTATGCTACACGTTTTGGTGCTTATTATATCAAGAAACTGCCACACTTATAAACAGGTTATAATTGGTGATAGGTTCTTATATTATTTAAATTATGAATAAAATTGTGAAGATTGTTATAATTTTGGATGATAAGCAAACAAGCAAGCCTTCTTTATTAATGCCAATTAAATTTTGATTATGGATATCTTTATACAAAACCCCTTATTCCTACATGCAAAATCCTGCAATTGTACTAAAACCATTTAATAATTTAAATTAAATATGAAATTAATATACTTATTAAACACATTTACTTGCATTCGGTTTTGAAATCTTCTTGTTTTCGGTAACTGTATATACAATTTTGATACCAGAGGTAAAAGTGAGACTTTTAGACTTAATTCATGGTAATTAAAATTGTTTTATGTAAATGATTACTGCATATGGCACCTCGTATCCATAATGACATTTGATACAAAATTGACACTAAATTAGCAATGTTGAGGTGCCCTTTATTTATCATGATTATGGACTATTGCCACGGATTTTCGTTCAGATTTTCAAATTCTATGCAGATTAGTGAATAGTGAGAACCGGAATGACAACGACATCGTACTAAAACACTCCACTGTAGAAGGATGTCGACGTGGCTATCCACATGTACGCATTGCGTACCTAGCCATTATTTTTATTTTTATTTTTATTCTTTTGCCAAATACTGTAATATGTAGTGTGTGAGACGAACATCTTGAGTCGCAATGAAAGCTTGCGTGGTTAGTTTTGTTCCATTTAACCCACATAATTGTTCTTTATCTTTTAGATTGTTGACAACAAGAATCTGATTGATATGAGAATTCTAAGTTAGATTCATGTGCTATTTCATTTATTTCTCGGAACGAACGCCTGTACGGAGATCCGAGTAACAGCCGAAGATAAATCGACGATCATCGGTCGAACAATGGAGTACAGTCTCGATTTATTTTCGTACCTCATCGTAGAACCCGTGGGATACAATCACACTGCAAAACGACTAGAAGGTTGTCATTCAGATGGAGATCATTTTTCTTGGTCGAACAAATACACTGTGGTATATGTAAACGGTTGGAAGCAGATCAGTGGGAGGTCTTCTGTTCCCTGGCTTCACGAAATATCAGGTACCGCCGCTACAAAATAAATAAATCATGAGTGCCCTTATTTTTGTACTTTAAAATGGCGGATAAGTCATAGTGAAACCAATAGCACTATTCAACGGATAGTGGTTTATCAGGTTGCAGTATCCACCTTTTGAATTGAACTGGTTGTTCGAAGGCCATTATAACTTTATCCGGCGGATACTGAGCCACTATCCACCAGTTTCAATCTCTGCGAATATTTCAGTATTTGCCCTCAGAACTGTGAATATGCTCACTCTAAGCACATCTAGTTAACCCGTGAAAATCTCGGTCAACGTGACTGTGAATTCACTCAATCAAAACAGGTCACAACGCCAATTGCGACCATTTTGAAGTTTTAATAAATTACGATCTCAAATCTTCCTTGTATAAAGGAAAAAGGAAAGGAAAGGAAAGGAAAGGTTCGGGTGTTCATATAAGTGTCTAATCTTCTAGCGCTCGAGCACTAATTAGTGACACTGTAAATTGAAATTAACAAATTAACGCCAATCAAATCAAATGTTGGTTTTTGAGGAGACGGAAAAACCGGAGTACCAACCTACATATAACGCAGAGTCTGGGAATTGAACCCGAGCAACATTGGTGGGACGAGGCGAATGCTCTCACTACTGCGCCACCCCTGCACCCCAAGGAATAAAGGAAACTTTTATTGAAAATGCAAAAAAGAGGGCAGTAATATACTATTTTACCACAATTGCTTGTAATCTCGCAATCTGATTGGCTAATTTGCCGTTGTCGATAAGAGTCCAGACAACGCTGTACGCGTCAATTTGCCACGCAATTTAATAGCCAATCAGGAACGTCCATTTTGGGAAATAAAACAATCATATTGCAAGAAAGTTGTAGACATGTGTCATGTTCTAGACTTGTGTCATGATGTTGAATTTGTTGTCGACTCACTCGACTGTGCCTCGTGAGTCCACAACATTTTGACACTGTGATGACGAATATCGTTGTCGACAAGAGTACAGACAACGCTGAACCACTTTCGATTTGTTAAGTAGCTTATCTTCGAGCAAATTAGTCTTAAGAAGTCCTTGTTAACACTAATCTCTCAAGTGAAAAAAATTTGGCTGTAAAACGTGAATGGTCATGATAACTAGCACAAAAACAAATTTAAAAAAAATGTGGCCAAGTCTTTTGGTGGTTTGCCACCAATCTCGAGAGACAAGCAAAAGGAGCTAATGATAAATCTTTATATGTTTTCGTCCACCAACATGGCGACGATGACGCAACGTGAAATAACCTTTTTTATACGAGAGTTGAAACCAAGCCAAACGAAAAATGTGAAAAAATGTACTTTATTAGTCAT
Source organism: Montipora capitata (assembly GCA_949126865.1). Taxonomy (NCBI): domain Eukaryota; kingdom Metazoa; phylum Cnidaria; class Anthozoa; order Scleractinia; family Acroporidae; genus Montipora; species Montipora capitata. The sequence goes on along the minus strand of OX421448.1, from coordinate 11,204,372 downwards.
GGCCCGGTTGTTCGAAAGCCGATCAGCTTATCTGGATTAGTGTAAACTTTGCGTACTTTTTTCAACTTTTTGGGGAAAGTTTCTTTCTGCTTATTTGTTTTCCAAGATTGATTCTTCTCTAATGTAAACTTTGCTGAATGTTCGCGTTGACCATCATTTGGTAGTACAGACTGTAGAAAAACAAACACCGTGGTCAACTTTAATCTGGGATTAGCATTTAACGGCTTTTGAACAAGCAGGCCCAGATGTCAAAAGCTTATTGATTTATTTAAATCTTTGTGCTCAATCTAGTTTCCAGTGTATAATTAAATTTACCATTCGAGATTTTAAGATACATTTTGGGGCATACAAAAGGCAACGTTCTAACCGAAAACTAGAATCATCTCGTATAACTAGAGTGTGTATACTCATTTTTATAGAGAAAAAGGTGGCTCGCTCGTTTGGAAAATCTCGATTTAAGTTTGGTCTTGAAACGCGGGTTTTAAATTTCCAATCAAACTTAAAAATCGTGTTTTTATGTTTGTTTTCACACGACAGGACGTTCCTTTCAGCAAATGTGGAGAGGCGATAGAGCCTTTATAGTTAACCCTGTGGCCCTTGGCAGACTTTGGATCGGTACAGGAAGTGAGGGAGATCATGTCATCAGAATCCTTTCCGTTGGTATTCGGTGGAAGTATTTTCGGTATCGTTTTTGAGGTGCACTTTTCGGTGATGGACAAAACCGGCGATGCCATTGTCATATGAATACACTGAGAAACGAAGACAGTTGTACAATAATACACTGGGTGTGATGACCAACGCCTCTCCTTAAGACTTCCAAATGCTAAACCTACGTAACTACGTTCAACTCCCAAAGTTTAATAACGAGCCGTTGGTATTATATTGTATTATATTGGGCCCAGTTAAATTTCCACCGACTGTAGAAGGAAGTGGGCTCCTTGGAATGCGCATGCCCGTTGACTTAACACCTCCATCAACGTTTGTCCGTGCAGCGGTGCTAAAGAAATTTGCCAGGAAGCCCAAGACGAACATAACCGCCGTCAACTTGGCTTTTCACGTGCTGAATTCTGTCGACATTCCTCACGGGGTAATATCTTATCATAAAGTCCAGAGGATTGGAGATTTCACCGTTTGAGCGGTGGCCAAGGAACAATGCCTTTTTATTTCCGTAACTACAACGACTTAACCATCCGTGTCGTGTATCTTGACAACGTGCAACCAGGAAAAATGATGAACATTAAAATGTTTTCAAAGATTGGCGGATTTCAAGATGTCACAGGTGATATGAAACATATGGGTGATGCAACAGGGGTCTCAAACATGGCGATGAACTGTAAGCTTGGAACTCGCTCACCAAGATCACCTTTTCTGGTGTTTAATTGCCTTTCGGTTGTTATAAGGAATGGAAGATTAAACATAGTTGAAAATTATGATTTGTATGTCGTAGAAAGACTAGCCTGGTTTAAATACTGTCGTTTTCTAGGCAATGATTTCCATTGTAAAATATCTGAATGACGATGAACTAAGCAGTCATATCCCATGTTACTTATGAGAAAAGTGACAAACTGAATAAAGAAATCAGTGGCATGAGTGCTTATGTATTGAGATATAGAATACTTCGGTTCACGGTACGTAGTTCCTCCTTTTTCACAATAATATTCCACATATTAACTAAAGCAATCGAAAGTTCTCAAAAGTTACAGGCATGTTTCTTTGTTTGAGCAAGTTGAAGTTTTGGCACCTATTTAGCTGATGTGGACCTGCTATACCCACTCACTCATATACAATCACCGGCAAAGGACAGCTACAACACCGGGAACTCCATCCTCTACATGTTATGAACATGGAAGATATTTACAGAGCGGGACCTACGGTTTACAAAGGCAGCAATTTCTCCAGCCAAGCGTCCTGCCGCATAGCAGCCCGATGCCCAAGTAAGAGCCATAATAACATGAGGCTTCTGACTATTGGTAATGAATTATAGAGTGCTTATACGATCTAATATTAATTAAACTCGCGTTGTCAAGGCGTTCAATCATCACTGAGGTCATTAAAGCACCATGGAATCTCGACGTTGATCCAAATCTAAATTATTTATTTATTTATTTATTTATGCAGTGTAAAAACAATAGGACATAAGTCCCTACTAGGTTTACGCACCAACCCAACCTTCTCCTAGTATAGTAACTTAACATTATAAATATCCTAAATAGGTTGCTTATTAACAAGTTTCACGCAGCAAAGGTATTTGCCCGGCGACATTTAGGACAAATTATTTTAAAGGTACGAAAGTTGTCGCCATCAAAAACGTTTAAGTCTCTTGAAATAAGACGATTAAAGTTTACTCTTAAAAGAGTCAGTAGACTCAGCCTGCCTAACATCATCAGGTATATTGTTCCTCAAAATTGCTATCCTATTAAAATAGAAGTCCCGAAAAATTGATGTACAGTTATTACTTATCTTTAAGTTCAGCCCTGAGCACGCATGAGCACGAACGAGTTAGATCAATATGTCCGTCATGAAGACATTTAAAAAAGACAACTAAGTCGAGATATTAGAGCCAGTAATTAAAGGCAATCACTTCAGTTTGATTAAGCGATCCTTATATGACAAGTTACTACTATTTCTTAGTATAAAGCGTGCTAGCTCGTCTTTGCACATTTTGGACTAGGAATAAATTGCTGATAACAGACTGAGGTGCCCATAACTGAGAGCAATAGCAAAAGTGTGAACGCACTAATGAACAGTAAAGACACAACAGCGCAACACTTCAACAATTCCTGCGCAACTCCTTCTAATAAAGCCCAGTAACCTATTTGCTTTAACAACTATAATGAGTATATGATCCTTCCAAGAGGTGTCATTTACGGTCACTACCCCCAAATCGTTTTCAGTTGAGACAATCTCCACATCTATAACATTTATACTATAGCTACGATATGGACTAATACGGTTCCTAGATATACGCAGATTACTGCGCTTTGTAGGCTGAAAATATAATTCATTTGACAAGGACCAGGTTGTAAGCGAAACTAAATCCTACTGTAATTTCAAAAAAATCAGAATCATTATTTATGATCCTATAATATTTAGAATCGTCAGCAAACATAACCAGCGTCCCACTGCTAACAGGCTATTTCCGAGTTCATGTTCGCCTCTTCTTCAAAGCGAGTCTAAGTGCAAAGTTTTTCTTATGAAAATTAGTTTTCATTCATGTGCAAAGTAGAACTAATTACCATCACAAAAACTTCGCACTTAGACTCGCTTTGAAGAGGAGGAAGACGTGAACTCGGAAATGGCCTATTACATCTGGCATGTCATTTACAAATAATAGAAAGGGAATGGGTCCTAGAAGTTACCCCTGGGGTACACCTGATCCAGTCCATTTACTAAAAGTTCCATTTGTAACCACTCCTTGACGCCTTCCAGTTAGGTATGAGTAAAACCAGGAGAGTAGGGGATCATCGATTCTAAGCGTTTTTAGCTTCGACATCAGCGTTGCCGGGCACACAGAATGGAAAGCCTTGACCTAGCATGCGCATGGGCAATAAACGCTTTCGCTTTTATGGAACTGTTATGATTAGGATGTCGGTTTTTACTTGTTTACTCTTGTAATTTTGCAATGTTGGTAAATCCTTCAGCATGGTGTGAGAGAACTTCCTCCTATCGATACTGCTATTTCTATTAGAGTTTCCAATTGACTATCGTCCTTTGATTTCTCTGTTTGTCACATGCCCATGTTGGATGCCATCTTAACGGGTACTAAAAATTTAGGTCCTTTTCTTTTTGTTTAAAAACATTTCTGGTCATTCTACGCCCCGAGCTTTACAAACATTGAAATACGAAATATTTTGAGCAAGAGCCAATGTAGATTTGATTTAAAAACGCCATGCCATGATCAGAAACCCATTACCACAACATGTCCTCTACCTCTGAAATGACGGTTATCGACAATTCCTAATTTTCTCTGGATTGACTGTTAGAAGTATACCTATAAAAGATTAAAGGCAACGACGAACAGAAGGCATGGGCCCGGGAGCTCTTGGTCACTGTAGGTGAAGTCTGTGGAGAAAACGTGGATCCGTTCATGGCTGCTTATGGCGTGAGGACGGAGAAGATTCAAGGTATTTACCAAAGTAAAGGAATGGCCTGTTCTGTCTACGTCAAAAAAGATGACAAGGAAGTGGCGCATTTTGTGACTTGGTCTGGTTTAACTAAACATGTAAACAAAGCAGCTCAAATGAATCACTTTTAAAGTAAACGCTTTGGAAAACACGGGGCTTCAATCGATTCGAAATCAACCGTTGAGACGTTTGGTCATAAGTTGTCTTTTCCAGCGGGTTCTATTTTTGCTTCGCTTTCCTCGAAGGAGTTCCTTACTGCTTATAGACCTTTACAAAAAACAAGAATTTACCACGGACTTGGAGGCTTATTGCTTTGTTGGGCCTGAGAAACTTAAACTGAAATTAGAGTTCCAAAGAGACACTCAAACGCATAAACTACTGACAGGTGATACAAGTGGAAAGGACAGGAAGCTGGAGTGGTCTTCTGTGCTTGGGAGCTCCAATCATTGTCAAAGACAAAACGATCTTACCCCGCAATAGTGGCCGATGGTCTGTTATGGGAGTAGTAGGAGTCAGTAGGAAACGAGAACTTTGTCCACGTTTTGTTTGAGAATAAAATATTTTGGACTAGGAATAAATTGCTGATAACAGACTGAGGTGCCCATAACTGAGAGCAATAGCAAAAGTGTGAACGCACTAATGAACAGTAAAGACACAACAGCGCAACACTTCAACAATTCCTGCGCAACTCCTTCTAATAAAGCCCAGTAACCTATTTGCTTTAACAACTATAATGAGTATATGATCCTTCCAAGAGGTGTCATTTACGGTCACTACCCCCAAATCGTTTTCAGTTGAGACAATCTCCACATCTATAACATTTATACTATAGCTACGATATGGACTAATACGCTTTGGAAAACACGGGGCTTCAATCGATTCGAAATCAACCGTTGAGACGTTTGGTCATAAGTTGTCTTTTCCAGCGGGTTCTATTTTTGCTTCGCTTTCCTCGAAGGAGTTCCTTACTGCTTATAGACCTTTACAAAAAACAAGAATTTACCACGGACTTGGAGGCTTATTGCTTTGTTGGGCCTGAGAAACTTAAACTGAAATTAGAGTTCCAAAGAGACACTCAAACGCATAAACTACTGACAAGTGATACAAGTGGAAAGGACAGGAAGCTGGAGTGGTCTTCTGTGCTTGGGAGCTCCAATCATTGTCAAAGACAAAACGATCTTACCCCGCAATAGTGGCCGATGGTCTGTTATGGGAGTAGTAGGAGTCAGTAGGAAACGAGAACTTTGTCCACGTTTTGTTTGAGAATAAAATATTTGAACAAGATGCAAGCGGTCCTCCCTTTAATGACGAGTTACATGAAGTAGATGCTTCAGCTCACCTGAGCCAATCCTTGCATAATACAAGTCATCCCACTGATGAGTTACATGAAGTAGGTGCTTTAGCTCACATGAGCCAACCCTGCATAATGCAAGTCATCCCACTGATAAGTTATATGAAGTAGGTGCTTCAGCTCACATGAGCCAATCTCAGCATAATGCAAGTTATCCCACTGATGAGTCATATCGAGGTAGGTGCTTCAGCTCACATGAGCCAGTCCCAATATAATGTAAGTCGTCTCACTGACGAGTTGAAAAAGGCTATCAGTCGCTGTTGATATGGAAACGGGATCAAGGTGTTAAAGCCAATTACGAAGTGTTAGAAACTGGACCACGTGATTCTCTCGTAGGGCGAAGTGATTTTGGCAGAAGAGTTAGAATTGTGCTAAGTTGCCATAGAGAAAAAAAACTGCGGTTATTAATTCATGTGGATTCCCTCGTACTTTTGCTTGAGTTCATTCAACTGAAGCTGCTTGGATTTTCCGCTAAATTTAAACGCTCCAAAAAGATATAAGAATAGATGCCCCAGAAAATCTGATAAAAAAAAAAAACTAAATACATCGAAGTCCTTAGAATGCTTGCAGTACTTTCTTTCCAGTTAGACAAGATCCTTTAATTCAAAGTGGTACTTCAAATACACATGGAAAAAATTAAACCAAACAAATTGACCTGCTGAATGGCTTCATAGCTCTGTTAGTTAGCGCAGAGGTCTCGGGTTCGGATCCCTTTGAGGTGTCTAAGGGCCGATTTACACGATACGATTTTGTCGCATGCGACAAGCTCACGACAGGCCTACGACATGACTTACGATTGTCGCAGCGTTTTAAAACATGTTTTAAAATGCTACGGCATTTTTTCTGACGTACACAACAGTCGTAAATCATGTCGTAAGCCGTTGTCGCATGCGACAAAGTCGTACCGTGTAAATCAGCCTTATTAGCCCTTTTCATGGTTAGTTTTTCTCATTTGCATTTCAATGCAATCTAACCTGGATGCGAGGCAATTTCGGGTTGAAACTACAAAATAGCCCGAAAGTGCCTCGCCTCCACGTTAAATTACATTGTAATGCAAATGAGAAAAACTAACCGTGAAAAGGGCCTTAGAATAAAAGCAAGGCTGGAGTTGACCTTGCTTTGATACAAAGCTAACTGCTTTTCCTATGTAAATAGAAACTCGTCAGCATTACAACATGATTTACATAAAGAAATCAACGGGGATTGTATCAAAGGAAGGTCAACTCCAGCCTGGCTTTCATTCAAAGGCCTGGAAACTTAGCACAGAACTGTAAAATGATCTTTTGGTTTAAATTGTCCAGGTAAGAGCGAGGATCACTTCCCTCTTTTGTCTATAACCCGCATTTAATATATAAATTCATTTCATAGGGCAGTTTCATTTACAGACAAGACAGCACAAGACCGTTTCGTTTACCAAATTTACTTTAATTTGACTGATTGACTCTAAGAAATGTTTACACTGTTACGTCAGTTTGTCTATCAGGTCCCACTATTTATATTAATTATATATTTTTTCATTTTTTTGGGAATTTCCTCAAGTTTTGTACTTTCTTTCTTGAAATTATATGTAGGTAACTTTACAACGAAATCACTTTGCTCGCATCGTCGAAGGTCTTTTTGAAAGCCGTGAGTAAGCAAAAGCTGAAATGGCGGTTACGTTCCAAGCAAGTAAGCGGAGACTAACATCTCAAAACCCTAAAGGTTAATAGCAAAGCACTTTAAAGTGCAACAATGACAACTCTTCTTTTGCAACTATAGTATGTTTGACTAAACATAAAAAGGGTTCGCGAGCTTCCTTTCTAAAAAATGATGATTTCTCTCCTACATGTATTTGGTTCCCCCTCAATTAAGAGGAGAAGCCAAATGACTGATTATGTTTAGCTGGGCCACTATTAAGCAAGGGATCACTGAGTTAAGGAGTGTTTAGACACCCTGATATAGCGTACTAATACTCCTACATCTCTTTCGTGCCACACATACGTGAATTGAAATAATCTTAAGCCTCTTGCTGTATTATTCCTCTCCTGAATATATTTTGTTTCCCCCTCAATTAAGAGGAGAAGCCAAATGATCGATTATGTTTAGCTAGGCCACTATTAAGCAAGGACTTACTGAGTTAACCAGTGTTTTTACACCGTGATAAAGCCTACTAATACTCCAACATCTTCTCTTCCAAGCCACACCTACGTGACTCGATGTAATCTTAAGCCCCTTGCCGTATGATTCCTCTCCTGAATATATTTTGTTTCCTCCTCAATCAACAGGATATTTTTTTACCACTTTTCGATGCCGCTGTTGTAGTAGGATTAACAAGCCAGCATCAATCATACCGAATACTCGGTGATGATCACACTCGATTTCGATTTAGGTCTCCGAAATAAACTACTGCTAGTGCCTACAAAATCTTGGAAAACGTTCTGCTTATGATCGCTAGCTAACGATTGTCAAACCTTGTCGGGTTTGTTTATATTTTTCTTCGCAAAGCAATTAATTACTGTAGCAATTGTTGTACTAATGAATATTCTAAACAATATTGACTGATGTCAAAGGCAAAATGATATTGCTTTGTTCTGCATTAGCACAGATGTCGATAGTGATTGCCAAAACATGTCACAATAATTTCTCATTTAGTTAGTCAGGAATAAAACTGAGACTGATCGATTCCGTGGTCTTTTGGAGTTTACGACATGAGAAAAATATTGTGTGTTAGGGTTGTCTGTCTGATTGTCTACGCCTTTTTTTTAATCGACCTAAATATGAATTAGGACTAGCTTTTGAATTTCACATTTTCTCTGACTTTAAAAACTAGTACTGTTACTGAATGACAACTACTTCAGCTAGCTTTTATAATTTCAGACTTGACCACTTTCTTGTTGAGGCCTTTGCATTTGTGGCCCCACGAACTGCTCTTGCGTCATCTTCAGTTTCTGCACCCACGTCCTCAACTCCTGAGTATTTTGCTCCATCGTACTTTGATTCGTCCACCAACGGGAGGTACTGCAACATATAGAAATAAGAAAGGTTTCCTCAGTATCATGCAATTAGTTTTTACTTCTTTTTCTTTATTTTTTTGGCTTGAAATAAATTGTAAGCAACAAAACTGAAATTCATCCTAGAAGCGTCTTTACGCCCATCACCCACAACAAAGTGACCAAAAACTCCGACGAGAAAACACTTTAAACTTCACGCGTTTCTCGTAAAGAGTTAACACACAGATATTTGAAGAGGAAAATGATGACATGGATAGGATATTGAATCCAGTGTGAATAGGTAAAAAATTATATATAACGCCACTGGGAATAAATACTTTTTGTAGAATTTTGAAAACGTGTCAGAGTGGGTAGCCCTAAAGAAATAGTAGCATTCTAATTTGAATTTGACTTTACGTAGCACTTAACTCAATTTATTACACCATTTTACGTGTACAGAAACAACTTCCAAATAAGCCAACTTCATCTCTCAGTTCTACCTTTAGCAATTGCACTGATATCGCCGAGTTTCCCTTCTTCCCATTCATAAAAGTAAAAAGGAAACCATGGTTTGTCATTCAGAAAAAAATCCCATCCAACGTTCCCTTCATTTATCATCTTCCTAGAACCCGTTGCAACCTTATTATTATAATAATCGCTAAAACTGGACATTAAAAAAACAAAGAGTTTATTGCCCAGAAAAAACTAAATGGATTTACGTGGAGTGTGACATGTTTAATTAGTTATTTCCCACGATGCAATTGGGGCATTCCTGTCATCCGGGACTTTCTCTAGCTCTTAACCAGTGCAGACGACAGGCGTAGGGCCTCCTTCAGTAACTAATTCAAGAGAGTCAAGATCATTTTCCCCTCCTCTTTTCTTAGTATCTTGTGGATGGCGGGTGTGCCCTCACCTTTGCTGGAATCATGCCTTCTATATTAAGTTATTTTTTAGAAGGTACCATGCTGATGTTAAATAAACGGCCTAGCCCAGCAGGGCTCGACCAAAATATCCCAAACATATGTGAAATTAATATCTGTTTCCAAGAAAACAGAGCTCGCTCCAAGCAACACCTTGGCAAAAATATCAGTCTTTATGCATGGCGCATAAAAAAAAAAAAAAAAAAAAAAAAAAAAGAAAAGAAAAAAGAAAAAGAAAGAAAAAAATAGCACCTTGAAAACGTCTTGTTACTGACCTCTCCTTCGATGAACGAGCGCAACCTCTTGGAAATATTTACGAAATCAGGGCGGAGTACTGGGATCTCTTGCCAGCACATCTCCATCAAGTTATACCTGATGATAAAAAAAGGAGGAGGTGAGAAGCCTATATCTCCAGCAATTCTTCCTTCAACCCTTTCGCAAGAAGGTTTATGTTTGGATATTTTTTCGCTGCAAAATGCATTGATTCTACGTTTAAGGTCTTGCGACATTTTTTGATGGATATAATGCCATTGCTTTTGATCGGACATTCTGATGTTGATTTGAAAACGTATTGAAAGAAATATAGAGTTCTCCGGTAAAGTATAGCACTAAACACTAAACATGACAGAGAGAAAGTATCTCGTTATCCCAGACTTGACGTAAGGGACGGTTAGTGCTTATACAGATAAAAGAGGTTCTTGACATAGAATTTATCTGCGACTTGTTTCTTTGAGAAAATATAAATGGTACATTCGAACACTTTAGAACACTTTATTTTAGGGTGCATAATTACAGTAGAAAAAACTGTACTCTCCCTTATAGCCTTGTTAAACTAACCTCGATTATCCGGATTTCGCGATTATCTGGACTAGCTTTTCTGGTCCCATTTTTTTTATAAATATTAATTAGTCAGATTCATTATCCGTAGAAAAGCTATCTTACGCCGAACTGAGATATAAAATTCCAGTCAGAACTGAATTTGTTTCGCATCAAAATACAATTTAGGGCAAGTTTATTGCTCGAGTGATCTTAAACGCGCCTAACACGCACCGTAACTAATGCAGTGCATTTCATTGAGCGTTCATTGGGTCAGAGTTGTTTTGTTGCTAAGTGGAATTTCACGCTCCGCTTCCCAGATCAGCGTTGGTATTATAAACACAAGCTTGTGTCATGAAAAGTGTTTCCATCATGTCGACAAAGCGTAAGCGTTCAATTCTTTCTGTACAAGATAAGCAGTCAATAATTCTACGATTGGAAAAAGGCGAAAAAGGAACGAGCTTATCCAGTGAATATGGCGTCAGTAAACAGCAGATTTCGGACATCCGCAAAAACAAAGTCAAGATTATGAAGTTTGCCGACAGCTTGGAGATCGATCATGAACTAAAACGAAAATCATTGAAAGTTGCACATGATGAACAGCTGGATGAAGCCCTATACGCATGGTTCATACAGCAAAAAACAGCTGGCACTCCAATTTCTGGTCCCCTTCTGCAAGAAAAAGCAAAGCACTTTCACAGTCAATTACATGTGGAGAACGCGAACGGCGAAACCTTCAAAGCTTCGACAGGATGGCTTGAGTCTTCAGTTGAAGATGAAAGTAACGAGGAGGAGAATGAGAGTCGAGATGAGCAAACTGTTACAAACACTGAAGCTGTTGAATGCTTTAAAAAGTGTTTGACATGGATGGAGAGACAAAACAATGTGGAAGCTATTCAACTTATGCAGCTTCGAAGAATGATGGAATTAGCGACACGTGCACGCTGTAGAAACTTGAAGCAAACTGATTTACTTGAACATTTTAGGCAGAAATGACTTGTTTGGTTCATTTTTGCATGATTCTCGAATAAATGTTACGATTTACAAATGTATTCAGTGCTGACTCATTAATATTCATATTTTCGATTATCCGGACTATTCGGGTCAGTCCCTAAGGGTCCGTATAATCGAGATTCGACTGTATTCGTTGTGAATAATAACTAAACCTTAAAGCAAAAAAGTGGAAATTAAAAGATGCCCACGTACTGCTATTTCCAGCATCTTCCAACTTGTAACAAATGAGTTATTATTTATTTATTTACCAAAAATGCAAATTAAATTGTAAAGAGAAAGGAAGAAAATAATTTTTGAAAAAAAATAAATAAAAATAAACTAAATTTGCATTTTGGTGTGGAGACATTGGAGCACCTGAAGAAAAGAAAGCACTTCTTTTGCTCTGCTTTCTGTTATACGAGGCCGAAAATACAGATATAAATTCTCCAGAAATTGGAAATAAATAATAAAAAAAGAAAGAGCAAGGTGAAACCAGTCCGGTGTGGTTAACACATAACGCATGCGCACAACCATTTCACCCGGACAATTAGCAGCCATGGACAGCTGGTTCGGCATTGCTGGGCCTCATCAGCACGGCGTGGCTAACGTTAACATGCCAGGTGTTGGCCCCTCCGGGTTGGTGTTAGCGTGGGTCATCTTCTTTTTTTGTTCTTTTCACATAGAAATAAATAAAAACTCGAAAGAAATTTTCTAATAATACTAATTGCATATAACCGTAGGACGACTGCAAAATTTTTGTGGTTATTACAAAAAAAAAAGTGACTTAGAAAAACATTTGACAATAAAAAATTGCGACAGAACGTTTCTTAAAAAAAAAGTTAAACAAAACGTTTCTCAAGTATGAAGTCCATTTGGATGATTGACAATTGACGGTTTGGCTTGTTTAGGTTTGAGATCTTGTTCTAATTTCTTGCTTACAAAATCTGGTTGCAAAGTGGGGCCAATCCATTAATTGAAACTTGATCTTTGAATGGTAGACTAATTCTGATTATGTCAACCTCGTCAGTATTCAGTAAGCATAGCGGAGAGAAATACCATAGTTAATCGAGGAGAATGGTTAGGAAGCTCGGCAAACATCAAAGGAGCAAACAAAGCAGCCAAGATTTAGGTTGGAAAGTCCACTACCGTGCACAATCTTTTGTTTTGCGCTCATACACTATGCATGAATTACGTAACCAACACGTTTCTATTGGTTAGTTCTTCAGTACGGAGTAAACAACCATTGTGTTTTGTGCACGGTCAAGGCCAGAAAAGTGAACAAAAACGTACAACAAAGAAAGTTGTCGGGTTTCTTAACCATTCTCCTCTATTAACTATGGAAATACTGACGAGAGCAACATAGTCACAACCTCATTGAAAAGCTCTGGGAACGAGGTTGAAAGTCAGAATTAGTCTACCATACAAAGATCAAGTTTCAGCTAGATCTCAAGCGTAAAGAAGCCAAACCATCAATTGTTAATCAGCAATGCGTTGTTTATCATTTTGTATGTGATGTGTGCGATGCTACAAAGCCCGACACCTTTTTCAACGTGTTGTTGAACACAAAAATTCGGCAACCGGCAAGCATTTTCATGAAGCGCGTGGTAGGGGCGATCTTTTGAATGAGAGCCATTTCAAGATTCTGAGAAAGTGCCAAGGCAAATTTGATTGTTTAGTGTTTGAAATGCTTTACATCAAGAAATTCAAACCTAACTTGAACGTCCAAACGAACTCCATACGTGCGAAACATTTTAACTTGTAAACTATTTTCATCTCTTATTGTTCGCCTTATTATTTATAGAACTTAGTTTTTATACATTTTTGACTCGATAATAACGCTACGGTAACGTCGAAACATTGTCGATTATTATTCAGCTTTTTAGCTTTTTAGATCTTAGAAAGTTTTTAAGAAATGTTCTGTCGCATTTTTTTATTGTCAAAAAGTTATTCCATGAGCGCGTGTTGGATATGAGATGGTAAATAGCCTTTAACATTCGCAAATGTACCCGTACCCAGGCTCCTAAACAGGCTCCTAAAATAGGAAGTATTTTGCAAAAAAGGCACCCGTCAGTTTATTAATTTCTTAGGGGCGCACCCCCTTCTAAAAAAAATCCTCTATTCGCGCCTGCATAAGTTATATGAGTTGATAACCGAGATTGAGTGAACTCATCAGAAAGCTAGCAACGAAATATGCAAGTTTGAAAATTTAATAATACTTTATATTTCAGATAATCAGAGAGTAACTCATTGTGAAACAGTCGTTATTCCGCCTGACCAATTACTTTATTATGTAATTGCTAGGAAGTGTCCAACCACATAAGTTGGAATATTTGTTCTAGTCCACGATCATTTGTTCGCTTCTTTGTCATAACATTTGCCCTGAATTATTTTCTTCAAATAAGACATTGCCTGGAGTGCACTATGATTAAAAAAATAATGATAATAATAAATAAATAAATAAATAAATAAATAAATAAATAAATAATCTTGGGTTTACAAAGACGAATTGCTTATTTTTAAAATGTGGACGGTAACTCACAGGTTGCTGGCGATGTGTGCAGGCTTCGGCATGCGATATCCTCTTTTCAACTCCTCCATTGTCTTGCCCTCAGACCAACCAGGGTATGGTATGCCTCCTATTGATTGTCAAATGTTTTGTTACGGTTTTTGTTGAAATTAAATACAAATTTAGGCTTCATCTTGGAAGATGGCGCCTGAAGGCGTTTACAGAGGATTCGTAGTACTAATCACGTAAACAAATATAAACGTGAGAATCAAGCAGAAACTCGGTAAACAGCAAAGTGATTATAAGAAAAAACAAACAAACACACACACAAAAAAAAAAAAACAAAAAAATCCAGTAGATGGGAGAATTTCCATATAAATTCACCTGAAATAACAATTTTAGGTATCGAGGGCTTAGAACAAACCAAAACTGGTCAACAAACAAAAACACACAACCAAAAATACCGCGGTTAGCCATGGGAGATAACAATCGAACTCACACATCCCTGTGATATCCCTCTTAATTTTATTTATTTATTTTCTTTTTTATTTTATTTTTATTTCCACTTGACAAACATAAGATACAATATATTTAACAAAATAAGTACGTAACAGTGAAAGATGGAGTGGAAAGGGCAAAGATATAGTAAACTAATTATATGCCCTTTAATTACGTACATTTATTTTAGGATAAAAAGTAAACTAGAGAGGAAAGAGTAAAGGCATAGTAAATAAATATATAATGTTAGAATTATCAATACTGAGCAAAATAAAACTGATAAAGTGCTTTTTTAAACAGTTTTCTAGTTGGCTTGTTGCGTATAGATAAAGGAATATCATTCCAATAATAGCAACCTAAGATAGTTGGACAAAATTTTCTTATGTTTATTCTGAAAGATTCTGGATTTAGATGTTGTAAGGATACACTTCGAGTAGCGTAATTATGTTGCTCAGATACTAGAGACAAGTTAAGGTTCGACGACTTCTTATTAATTAGGTGATCATAAAATAGTTGACACGTGTATAATTTAACAATGTCGGGAAGCTTAAGGAAACCAAGGTTTACATAATGGGGAGTAATATGATCACAAAGTGGCACATTGTTGATAATTCTAACAACTTTGTTTTGTAGTCTCACCAATTGTGACAATGGCGCCTCGTAATTATTGCCCCACAGTACCCAACCATAGGTTAGATAGGGGTATACAAGTGCATAATAGATGCTTATCAGAGATTGGGATGTCACATGTGGTTTTAGTTTGGCGATAATATTGACACTTTTACCAACTTTACTACTAATATGATAAATATGCTCATGCCATGACAGGAAACAATCAATAATGAGCCCTAAATATTCAACACTATATGACTGTTCTAGGTACTGATCTGCTAATTTTAGAGGATGATATAGATTAAAACTAATTTTTTGTCGTGGTTGAAAAACCAAGTATTTTGTCTTACTTAAACTCAGGGTTAATCTGTTTGAGCATAACCATTCATAAATAGCGGGCAATTCAGAGTTTATCCTCTGAAGCAATACATCTAGATCTTTCCCAGTTGCAGTTAAGGAAGTATCATCCGCAAATAGTCTTAGGGAAAAATAGTTGGTTGCTTTTTCAAAATCATTTATATAAATTAAAAAAAGAAAAGGGCTTAAGATCGATCCTTGAGGTACTCCAGAGTTTAATAAAAGAAAATTAGACTCCACACCATTGACAAAAACTTTCTGCTTCCTGTTGCTTAGGTAAGACCTAAACCACTGATTTGCATTACCTCGTATACCATATAGGTCTAGTTTGGATAACAAAATAGAATGGTTTACTGTGTCAAATGCCTTGCTTAGGTCTAGAAAGAGCGATACAGCATGCTTTTCTTCATCAAGGGCTTTCGTTATCTCATCTATTAAATCTACCAAGCAGTCAATTGTATCGTATCCAGATCGAAAGCCGTACTGATTAGGTACTAAGATATTTTCAGTCAGGCAATAGAATATCAGTTGATTGAGAATGCACCTCTCAAAAATTTTACTTAATGCACAGAGAACTGATATGGGTCGGTAGTTACCGCATGAAGAACGAGAGCCTTGTTTGAAAATCGGGATAACCTTCGCAATTTTTAAACTATCTGGATATATACCTTGTTTAAGTGTTAAGTTTATTATGTATGTCACTGGTCTAAATATTTCGAGTGCAGCAGAGGATAATAACAAAGAGTGAATCTTGTCATAACCAAACGATTTTTTACAATCGATGCTCTCTAAAAGTAAGAAGACCTCCACTTCACTTACCTTAGTAAAGCGAAAAATGCATTTTTTCCCCTTCAAAAAGGATGCGAAATGGCGGTCTGCTTTAGGCAAGCTAGATGCAAGTTCAGTTGGAGCATTGCAGAAGTACTTGTTGATAGCATTTGATATAGAAGCTGGTTGATGGAGATTTTTACCGTTAACTTGTAAATTATCAATAATGGAAGATGGCCGCTTTTTATTTATTATTAGGTTAATGTTATCCCACATTTTCTTACTGTTTGTAGAGTCTTTAAGTACGCGATCATAGTATATTGTACGGTATAACTTCCATTTTTCGTTCCTTAATTCGTCACGGAAAGCAATCTCATCTCTAAGTCTCTAATTTCAATGGTATCGGGAAAGGGGCTTAGTAAAGGATCGTATGAAAGGCTAAAAACAGGCAAATGATCAGCTATTTCGACTGCAATACTACCACTTGTGCTTGAGTACACAAAATTGGAGTGAATATGATCAATACAACTTATTGTCGTCTCTGTTATTCGAGTTGCTTTAAATATCAAGGGATTAAAGCCTTCGGAATGGACCAGATTAAGGTATTCTTTTGCTATTGTGCTCTTAACAAGTGTATTGATATTAAAATCACCTAAGATCAAACATTTCCGTTTAGACAAAAAAATGGTATGCAAAACTTGCTCAAATTCGTCAAGAAATTCACGTTGGGACCTATTAGGTGGGTTGTAAATGACACCTATTAGCAAGTCTTGTGAGTCAACCCATATATTTTCAATATCATCTACTTTTAATTTTTTTTTATTCTTAATTAAAACCTTTTAGCTTAAAATAATTTCATGGGTACCCACCAATTGTGAATATCTCATACAGAACGACTCCATAGGACCACCTGTAAGACAGAAACACAAACATACGCACACACACGTTTTACTTAGGACTGGGTTGCAGGGATGCATGGTGCAAGGATGGCGCAATGGTGAGAGTACTCGCCTCCCACCAATGTGCCCCGGGTTCGATTCCCAGACTCGGCATAATAATAATAATAGTAATAGTAATAATAATAATAGTAATAGTAATAATAATAATAATAATAATAATAATAATAATAATAATAATAATAATAATAATAATAATAATAATAATAATAATAATAATAATAATAATAATAATAATAATAATAAGGCTAGACTCCTAAGAAACGTTTTGTCCCTTTAGGGAATCAGGTGAGGACTCCCTTGGCGCTCTTCATCCCAGGTCCAACGTAAGCCGTCTGTACTTACCAAGAAGAGAAGGAGGGCGTGGACTAATTAGTGTTGAAGACGCCATAAATATTGAAGAAAGAAATATCAATGTCTACATAAGCCAGAGCCAGGAACGTTTGTTGAAAGCTGTACGGGAGAAGAAGAACTTCGATGAAATTGAAACACCAAAGGAGTATAAGGAATGGATAAAGAGAAAAAGAATTGAGGACTGGTCTAGAAAGCAGCTGCATGGGCAGTTCAAGAGAGAGAAAGTGGACCTATCTGGTGTTTCTTGGAATTGGATAAGAACTGGTGAACTGAAGAAGGAGACAGAAGGGCTTATTTTTGCCGCGCAAGACCAGGCACTAAGAACAAACGCCATAAAAGTCAAAATCGAAAACCAAAATGTATCATCCAAATGTAGAATGTGTGGTATTCACGATGAAACTGTGCAGCATATTTTGTGTAGTTGCCCCAAGCTTGCGCAGACAGAATATAAAAAGAGACATGATGTTGTTCGGCGAGTCATACATTGGGAGTTGTGCAAGGAATATGGAGTTGGGTGCAGTGACAAATGGTATGAGCATTCCCCCAAAAGCATAGAAGAGAATGAGGAAGTAAAACTGTTGTGGGACTTTATCATCCAAACAGACCGTGAAATCCATCACAGGAGGCCAGACATTGTAATTCAGAAAAAGAAGGCAAAGGAAACAATCATTGTGGACATAGCTGTTCCCGGAGATAGCAACGTACGGCAAAAAGAAACTGAAGAGTATGAAAAGTACAAAGACCTGGCAAGAGAGATTAAACGGATCTGGAAATCAAGGACAAAAGTGGTGCCAGTAGTAGTAGGTGCATTGGGTTCAGTGTCAAGCTGGCAGGCAACTAGGAATTAAGGACCGAACAAGAAAGATGCAAAAGTCGGCACTCCTCGGATCGCCACATATCCTCAGAAAAGTGCTGGAAGTCTGAGGTCTCGGGATGAGACTTGACTGGATATTTCTCCCCAGGAAAAAAACCCTGTGCTCAATTCTACATAATAATAATAATAATAATAATAATAATAATAATAATAATAATAATAATAATAATAATAATAATAATAATAATAATAATATAAGTGAAATAAGACTAATGAAGATGAAGATGATCCAACGGTATTCCATAAAAATTACAAACACTTAAGATATACAGACGACTGCTAGCTTTCGATAGGATATTATCTAGATGTAAATCCCAGTTACTGTAAACACGGATCGGACTGAAATGTTACACCCAGCAACTTCAGACTGGGTTTTCTATCTATAAAAGTCAGAGGAACTGGTAAAACCTTAGTGGGTTTGCCTTTAAGAAGTATCTTCCACGTTTTCTTGAAGTTTAGTTGCATGCGATTAACAGTTGTCCATTCAACAATAGATAAATAATGAAATCATCAGCAAATTTTACAAGCGAATTTTGATTCTGTGCGATGACCTTGATATCACTGACTATGATAGAAAATAATATATGGCCTAATACAGTGCCCTGGAGGACACCTCTATTAATGTTTAAATGATTCGTAACAACGCCATCAACAACAATCTTTGTTTTCTCCTTGTCAAAAACTAATAACCCAGGCACCATGTGTAGGTTTCCCTGGCTCTCCTCAAAAACCAATATTTGACTTGAAATGCTTTGATTGTTGATTTCAGTCTACAGTGTCCCCAATCTGTGCTCCAGCCTTAGATGGATTAGACATGTAAATAAAGTTCATTCCTTTTCTTTCCTTTACTCAAATATAGTATCAATCGAATCGAGTTTGCACGCAGAGAACAATGCGACTAACTATTCATGTTTATATACCTTAAACCAACCAAACGGGGTTGACAAGAATCGCTTTTCTCTTAGGCGCTAACATTATTGCATTTCCTGACCTGATACAATTGTGTCTTAGCACTAAATACTTCAAAAGTCTGGAAATTTAATCGTCAAAAGCACATACACATCACTTTTGCTTGACAGATTTGCAGGATCTCCAAAGAGTATCTCAGGTGCCGTCCACTTTATTGGCATACAGCCCTAGGGAGAAAACAGCATTGCATATTCGAGTTGAAAACAGAACGTCAAGGAGGTACACAGAGAAAAAAGTGAAAGGGAAACCATCAATAATGTAACCCACCTTTTTGGCATTGCCATGTCCATATTTAAAGTTCTGGTAAGATAACCCAAAATCAGTGACCTTGCACACACGGTTTTGATCAAGAAGTACATTTCGTGCTGCAAGATCACGGTGAATAATCTAGAAAAAGCAAATAATCAACGTTAGTCATGCTCGCGTATAGGATAATATGTTCTGTAATTCCACCTGTAGTGAAGAGGTGCGATTTGCATTTCCCTATCAACAAGAGGGCTGCAAGCTGGTCCAAAGTTAAAGCTTACTCGAAATGACTCAGAGGAAGTTAGTAAGTAGGTATTATTACACATTGGTGTCACAAGCTCGATTTTAAATGGCTATAAGCACGCAGCTAATTCTTGGTTGCTCTGTTTCTCCTACGTCATACCTATGTGACGTCACCTGACACAGTAACCAGCAGAGAAGAGGAAAGAAAACTTTGCCAACCGCAGAAACTTTCTTTGATTTACCGCTCATCCAAAGAAATGGGTGAGTCAGTCCTCTTGTCTTTACAAATGCAACTCAGGAATATGCATAATAAAACAATTATTGGATTCGGTTTTTGCATGACAGCGATAATTATCAAGGCATCAGTTTGTGTCTTTGGCCTTGATAATTATCGCTATCGTGGGAAAACCGAATCCAATAATTGTTAATTAACTAATATGATTAGAAAATAACGTAGCCAATGTTCCCCGAATACTGACTTAAAAAGATGACTGTTGAATTATCATGATGACCACGGCGGCGGCAGATCACACTATGTAATATCAAGGCATAGGTCGGTGCATGGTTCTCCACGGTTATCCCAATGTAGAAAACCCTGTGTTTAAAGCGCGCGCTAGCACGTGTCACCTACAGCAATCCATTAATATGTCTTTTCGATATAGGAATATGATAGCAAAATGATCACACATTTTTGTCTACATAATGTCAAACACTACAAGGAGTAAGCATATCGCATGATGCATTTCGTAGATGCAATCTTAATCTGTGAAAGATTACAATAAGCAACAATAGTATCATATCGTATGACATGCTTGTTACATACCCCTCTGGATGCCAGGAACACCATTCCAGTAGCAATCTGGTTTGAAAATGACATTAGGTCATAGGTCTTCAGTGGCGCTACTGCTAGTTTTCCGCAATAATGTTTGTCGAAAATTCCACGGCTTTTTCTCAGGTACCCCAGAAGATCCCCACAGGGTAAGTACTCCATGATCAAAATTGGCTGTACTGTAAAGATTACACAGAGTTTGGACAACTTCTATAATGCTTGTATAAACTATTAGCTTCTCGGAAAGGTGGATATGGGCTCTACTATTATTACGTTTAGACGCTTTTAAGAAGTAAACAAATAAAGCAGTATTTGCGTGGCTCTGTGTTGGAAGATCACAGTTTAGCCAACCATCTTTGTCAGCATCGCATATTAGCGGCTCACCTTGAATGAGCAGAGGGGATGCGAAAGAAGAAAAGGGCGAATATCTACACATTCCCCAAGTTAAAGGTCATGTTACCCAAGAATGAATGTAAAAGTGAGAAAAAAAAAAGACATGAATTAAATAATAATAATAATAATAATAATAATAATAATAATAATAATAATAATAATAATTAAAAAAAACATTAATCAACGTTACTCATAATTTCCACATTGGTGAAGAAAAAAAAAATGATGATGATGATGAAAAAAAAAAAAGTAAGGGCTGGATTTTTAATATGACGAAAGTATAGTGAGTAAGAGATGATTAAAAATTTGTAACATATTTGTAAAGATAAAGTATACAATTGTCATGCAAAATGTATAATTCCTTTAAATTATTTATCTCTCCCTGGTGGTCTTTGCAGCCTGAACCAGTTTCTTGCACAAAAGAATAAATTATGAAATAATAATAGTAAATAAAAATAAATAAATAAATAAACCAAATGAAAGCCTCAAAAACTTTCTTGTATGAAGAGGCTCCAAGTGGGTTCTCTTCAGAAGTGTGAAATTAGGCACGTGACCGTTTTATATAGCCAACCATTCTCATTTTTACTAAAACTATCAGCTTCAAGGGTTTGCATTTCAGATTGAAAAACAAAGTTCATATCTTTTGTCATTATTCCATGGCATTGCTTTGATGATTCACCTTTTTAAAAAATTGTTCTGTTTTTCTGTGTCTTGACCTTATGCTATGCAATTGTTGGATTTGAACTTGACGTTAAGAGGGTTTAATTTGTTCTTGGGAAATGTGGTGAAAACGGCCATTATCTCGTTACTCGTGTAACACGGCAAAAATGGGCTAGAATTACCCAAACAATTTGCTTAAATAGACAAATTTAGCCCTGAATATCATCGATTGATGAGGTTTTCACTAGCGGTAGTGAATTGCTGCAAATTTCTCACAGCTGTTTCTACAGTTTAGCAGTTGCGATAAGATCCTTACTTTGGGTGGTGACACAGCCAATGAATTGAACAATATTCGGCTGAGGGCTGTCTCCAATAAGTTTGCCCAACCCGATTTCTCTCATCAGAGCGACTTTTCCTTCATCTCCAGATGTGGCTACAATAAATGACACCAGGGTACAATAAGATTGGACACATGACTTGTTGAGGTGTTTCATGTATTTCTACCTCCTAAAATGGACTATTAATAACACGGTTGTTTTAATTTCCCAGACTTGTCTTTGTCTCATTTTCTTTACGTCATGAAGCATTGTGATAAAAGTAAGTCCATTTTTTTAATGCCGGTAGTTCCTTCGCATAGGAGGCTCAGGATATCAATGGAAGCCGATGGTGCGCTTCTTACCCTCCCTCCATTTGTCAGTGCTCCATTTTACAGATAATTAGAGCTACAGCTACACAAGTTAAAGGAAGGTGTTAAAACATGCAGACTTTTAAGTCGCTGAGAATCGAAGTTGTGACATTTGGCTGTCAAAGACGCGCACCAGTCAATTAAGCTACCCCTGCTCCTGATTCAGTGTTTTTGGGCTCCAACGCTTAGGGAGAATCGAATATGCTTGATCGATTCAAATATCCACTCTATCAACCAGTTGGGGGTATTTAACTATCTTATATCATATTTTAAACTGCAATTTAGCAATGGAAAATAGGCTCTATAAATGGTTAAAAGCATTATTTATTTATGAATTTTATGAGGAACTTTATCCCTTGATGTGCAGCGAGGGTAAAATTCTGGTGTATTTGAGGCAAGACGTCGCCATGGAAGCTTGAAATAAAAGTAAAAGAACGAAATATCTTTTTACACTTGCAATGAATAGGGATTAAGCAGGAGAAAAGGATTAGGAACCTGTTAGGAGAAGGTGATCTATTTTGGTAATCTCGGCATTTGTTTCTAGGTTAAGATAAAGGTGGGTACATTATGAAAGAGTTGATTGAGAATTGATGATTTTTGCTGCACCCTTTCATAAAACATAGTAATGAAGATTTGTTTTTCTTTCTGTTACGACACATTTTTATCGTGCATGTTGAACGAGGCTTTGTAAGATTCTACGTGACAGGCCGTTCATTAAAGCACTTGTGATACCTCTTCAACTGAAAGGTATCCGATGGAAACTATAAATTAACAAAGTCGAATCGTACTTACGAGAAAAGCACTTTGCTGCAACAAAACGTATGCCTGGTTTTCTATTTTCACGACTCAAGGTTGCTCGCCAAACTGTTCCAAATGCTCCTGAACCAATGACCTCCTCAAGTGCAATCTGGCGACGTGCTATTTCCCATGAGTCCACTTCAACATTCAACACCTCCATTTCATGTTCTTCCGCGGCACCTTGTGATCTTTAATCCAGAAATGTTGAGTGTTAGTTCTCTCATTTTCCAATGGTGGGTTGGTTGCCGCTCGCCAAAACTATTTTTCATTTTGTCACAGCAAGTTTCCAAAAGCGTAATTGGTTTGGTTATTTGATGCGGAAAGTCAAAAGAATTCGAAATGACGTTCAGAATTGCAGAAGCAATGATACTAATGATGTTGGTGTATGATGCCCCAAACCCGGAGTGGCAAACTAACTAAGAAAGCCATACTTAATATCCAACAGCTGCCATTTTATAATGCCAGATAAGTTCTTATGCTTAATAATCGCGCACTTCTTTTGATCTTGAAATAAGTTTTTTGAAATTCAGGTAACCCGGCTAAAGCCCCTACACCCTCTCTCTCCTTTATCTTGTCTTGTGGCAAGAGAGGATGAGGGGACAGAACATCTCCACCATATATTGGCCTCTTCCAATAATATTTTTTTCAATCTCAATTTAACCCGTGGTCAAGATGCGCGGCTATTTGAAGGAAGACACCTGATTGGGTGTCATTGGCTGTGCGACCATGGCGCGAAGATAAAAATAAATGAGGCATGGAGATGTGTTCTCTATAGTCATCCTCCCTTCCTTGTGGTTAGTTATTGCAATGCTATTTACAGAAGGGGGCGTCATACGTAGAGTATACATTAGAGAGCTTATGCACAAGACGTTTGCCAAGTAGCCGTAGAGAGACTGGGGCGAAACCGATGTCCGTGACTTGAGCATTTCAGGTTAGGGATTTCGCTGGTTGTGAAGCAGTTTTGATTCTTTCTTAAGACAGAATCAAGATTTCTTTAGAAAGAAATGTCATATGCTTTTTAAAAGTTACAATCCAGGATTGATATGAAA
>OX421448.1:11175402-11177902 GCA_949126865.1 Montipora capitata | reverse complement strand
CTACACCTACAACCACTACCACTACCACTACCACTACCACTACCACTACCACTACCACTACCACTACCACTACCACTACCACTACCACTACCACTACCGCAACCACTACGACTACTACTACCACTACCACTACCACTACCACTACCACTACCACTACCACTACCACTACCACTACCACTACCACTACCACTACCACCACTAAAAAAAAAGACAATAACCCTTCAAATGTAATACCCTGCTTCACGAGATCACAAATACCTACATAGAAACATGTAAGACTCTTTAACTTAAGATTAGAGATGTGTACCTGTCATCCGTCGTTTGCAAAGGAACCAAACGATTAATAATGATAACACCACAGCAGACAAAGGGCCGACGATGTAGTACCACTCTATAGCTGTAAAAAACAGAACCATGAATGGATGCAAGTTTTTTTTTACATGATATCTGTCATTCGAGGCTGAATATGGAGTGGGAGAATTGGTACTCTTCTTCATTTATTGGAGCTTAAAGGAACCCAGTCCAACCAGGAAAGGACAGAACTAGATCTTGCTGCACTAGTTTGTGGCAGAACAGCCAGCTCATAAATCATAAGTTAGTCCAATACGCCGGATCATTTGCCTAAAAACACTTAGGTCATCCAGCCATATATAATCACTTCCTGGATTCGCGAGCACATAAAAAACCTGCTAAGAACTGCGTGAGTAGACACCCGTGAAGTCCCATCAAGTTTTTGCTCACATATTGATTATTAACAGCTCACAACACTTTAAAAAAACCTACCTGGTCTTTGTTCTGGGAGCCCTATCAAAAAGAGAATTCAGAAAACTCAACTTTTCTTTTCAGTGTATTGTTTTGGGTGAGTTCTCCAACGAAACAGCTATTGCATTAATGAACTCTACAACCATAATTGGCAAACTCTAATCCCAACCCTTTGTTTTTGCATATTTATAACTGTTTCCCACCCGAGCAAAAATTCTGTCAGTCTAAAGTGAACTCATGGCAATGCTTGAACTAAAACATCTGGATGATCGCGAATGAGGAGAACAAATTGTCAGAACTCCCAGTTATTTTGTGAAATCGTTAAATCGGCAAAAATATTAGGTGTTTCAAGAAGGGATGACCTAAAGTGGCATGACCATGATGAAAAAATTTCTGCGAAAGCCTCACAGAGAATTTATTAGGCAACTGTAAGAGCGCTGGTATTGACGGCATTTCTCTGATTCAATTTTACAGCGCATCTATTCGTTCTGTCTGGAAATATGCCTTTCAAGCTTTCCATTTTATTTTACCAGTCTAT
The DNA here is from genome assembly GCA_949126865.1 of Montipora capitata. NCBI lineage: Eukaryota > Metazoa > Cnidaria > Anthozoa > Scleractinia > Acroporidae > Montipora > Montipora capitata. The sequence goes on along the minus strand of OX421448.1, from coordinate 11,176,602 downwards.
TTGTTTGATCAAAAAGAGAGGGTTCAGAAGCGAGTTTGAAGGATTATGAATCCAGAAGTATCATATAGGAAAGCGCTAGAAGATACAAAAATTTTCAAGGGACCGAGAACTCCTGGCTATTTCGCTAAATTTTTCACAAACCCCGTACACGTCACTAGATTTCGAAGAAATTTGGAATTAAAATAGTTCCGACTACAAATGCGTCGTCTATAAAAAGAAAAAAAAAAAAAGTTGAAAAAAAGAACAAACTAAAATATAATAATAATAATAATAATAATAATAATAATAATAATAATAATAATAATAATAATAATAATAATAATAATAATAATAATAATGAAAATTTAAAAAAAAATCTGAATTTTGGAAAAACTGAACAAGGTCTTACCAATGTAATATTAAAATTATAATCCCAGCAACTAGCTTTGTAGATAGCTTTGTACATACAAGATCGAGCTGATCTGTCCTTATACGGGAAAAAGGACGTGATGTTAAGCGTACTATTAAAAAGCACTGTAAGATCGATATGCAACGGTAAAATTTACTAATACAAAATTTAAGCACCCTAGCAAAGACATAACTTTGTAAACCCAAGTAGGGTTGGACTATGTAAATTATCTTTTTAGGTAGCGTTGTTGGGCGTTCAGCATTTTGCTGTTGTCTTCCTGAAACATCATTAATATTATAGCTTGCGATACCTACTGGATAACCATTCTGTATGTGTGCTCAAATGGCATTCTTATTGCACTGGCTCGTTATATCACACCACAGGACTATTATAAACTCAACGTTAGATGGTTGTGACTCGACTCTCGAAACTCAACTCGCTCCAAAAAAAGAAAAAAAAAAAAAAAACATCACGTATTCTTATGGCGTCATCCAAGAGTGGAAGGCACAGTTTGATTGCAATAAAGAAAGAGGCGAACAAATACCATAACAACGAAAACAACTGTGCGGATAAGGTTGATTTTGTATTTCCTAGGTGTGAATACCATTTGGTATAAAACCCCGTAAAAGTTTTCTTACGATAAACAGATGCTGATAAATTGTGTTGATTACGTTTAAGAAGAATATCCAGGAAAGGGATTTGGCTACTTTCCTCAAATTCGTTCCTCAAATTCAATTGTGAATTTGATGTTATTATGACAGTTATCTAAAAACTGTAAAAATTGGTTGGCCATCGGCAAGATTAGATGGATC
>OX421448.1:11135402-11167902 GCA_949126865.1 Montipora capitata | reverse complement strand
TACTAATAATAATAATAATAATAATAATAATAATAATAATAATAATAATAATAATAATAATAATAATGATAATGATAATGAAAATTTGAAAAAAAATCTGAATTTTGGAAAAACTGAACAGGGTCTTACTAATATAATATTAAAATTATAATCCCAGCAACTAGCTTTGTAGATAGCTTTGTACATACAAGATCGAGCTGATCTGTCCTTATACGGGAAAAAGGACGTGATGTTAAGCGTACTATTAAAAAGCACTGTAAGATCGATATGCAACGGTAAAATTTACTAATACAAAATTTAAGCACCCTAGCGATGACATAACTTTGAAAACCCAAGTAGGGTTGGACTATGTAAATTATCTTTTTAGGTAGCGTTGTTGGGCGTTCAGCATTTTGCTGTTGTCTTCCTGAAACATCATTAATATTATAGCTTGCGATACCTACTGGATAACCATTCTGTATGTGTGCTCAAATGGCATTCTTATTGCACTGGCTCGTTATATCACACCACAGGACTATTATAAACTCAACGTTAGATGGTTGTGACTCGACTCTCGAAACTCAACTCGCTCCAAAAAAAGAAAAGAAAAAAAAAACATCACGTATTCTTATGGCGTCATCCAAGAGTGGAAGGCACAGTTTGATTGCAATAAAGAAAGAGGCGAACAAATACCATAACAACGAAAACAACTGTGCGGATAAGGTTGATTTTGTATTTCCTAGGTGTGAATACCATTTGGTATAAAACCCCGTAAAAGTTTTCTTACGATAAACAGATGCTGATAAATTGTGTTGATTACGTTTAAGAAGAATATCCAGGAAAGGGATTTGGCTACTTTCCTCAAATTCGTTCCTCAAATTCAATTGTGAATTTGATGTTATTATGACAGTTATCTAAAAACTGTAAAAATTGGTTGGCCATCGGCAAGATTAGATGGATCTTTTATGTCCAAAGTTATCTATAAATCTAGTTGCTGGGATTGTGATCAATTGAACAACGTCTATCAGCGAATTATGAAAAATCTATCTGTTGAAATTCTATACTAACAGCTGTTAAAGATACTTTATTTCTATTATTTTACGTGTCATTGTCTGAGAAAGTGTGCCAGGGGCCAAAAGTTGTGGTCAACCGATTTGGCTGAAACTTGGCACAGAAGTTGGGTATAATGAGATATTTCAAAAGCCATTTTGGCTCACTTCTCTGCGTTTTAGTTTTGGAGTTACAGGAGGGGTCTCATTTTTTGCCCTTTGAGCATCAAAAATCCAGCCTTCCAGGGGACATTTTGAAAGTGTGATAAGAAACGACTGGTAAATTGTGCTGCCAAATGAATTTGACCATGAACTCTACTATAATAGAGCTTTCAGTTCATGCATGTAACTTTGTCCTCAAGGTATTGCACAGAGAGGAGCCTGGGGCTAGACTTTGGCCAAAATTGATGTTAAAATTACAACCCCAAATAGCCATTTTTCAAAATTTCACTATATTCACCTGCCTTCTTGCATAACTTCCAAACCTATACCACCGTTTACTTTAGTCACCCAGTTATCAAAATCAGTTGAGAAAAAAATGGCTTGTTATGGTTTATTGAATTTTTGGAACAAACACGTCATGCCCCTCTAAGGCGATGCAAAATGGAATTTTGAGCCTAATTCAGGCCATAAACAAACCAAATTGTTGACAAGAAGCCCTTATTCTGTATTTGGTAAGTGAAAAGGAATTGTCAAAGCCAAATCAGTTTCGTTGTTTAGAAATAACGCCGATTCTTACCTTAAAATTAATCTAAAACGGGCCTCTGATTAGCGCAACAAACACATAATTTAGCAAATCAAAGGTAATTTTATTCTTTGAAAACCTAGTAACAACCATAGAACACAAATGATGATGTTCTGATGTACATATAACAATCTTTTTACAAGATGCTTAAATTTTTCTTTGATTTATAGTCAGTTTCACGTCATATTTCCAAGCATTACTCCAAGCATGGAAACTCTCCATATTTTGTCAGGCCCATTTTTTATATTTCTACCAGACAAATTTTGCTTATCAGAAGGTTCGTTAACATGTAATCTTCGTCTGACCTTGTAACAGCCTGAATAGTTGTTTTAAATACCCATCAGCAAAGGGGCATGACCATACATATGTAGATTTAATACACAGACATATTCGAGCTTCAGTGAGCAGTATCGATGTGATTTTCCGAGTCCTTTAGGGCTGAAAAAATGAAACCATCCATCCACCGGTTAGGAGAGCTGGATAACAAAAAGCTTGTTTTGCTTTTAACCCAAACAAACCCTTGCATTGAGATGATGCACTTGTTACTACATCAAGCTAGCTGGCCCGACAGCTAGCCCGCCATTTTGGACTTGAAGAGTGTGGGGACTGGACCGAGTTCCCGCCCAATCCTTCTCCCGTTTCGCGGGAATTTTTTCTGCTTTTCATCAGGTGTGTTCGACATTCTAGAAAGTGGTCTGTTTCAGGATAATTTTCGATGGCACTTTATTCCTTTGAAGAAACAGGAATGCTTTCTTTGTTGTCTTGCGATAGTGACATGACTGCATCATTAAAGCACAAGTAGAAGAGTTCAGATGTGTCCGGGGAAGAAGAGGAAGAACTGGTGATGCCAAAGCTACAGGTGCTTCAAAATATCAGTTAGGGATCATATACGCTCACAAATGACATTTATCGTGATCTAGGGGACTCTTGTGGCTGAAGAGAGATTTAGAGACGACGATATGTTATTTACGATATTGTCGTCTCAAATTGTTTGGCTTACCAAATACAGAATAAGGGCTTCTTGTCAACAATTTGGTTTGTTTATGGCCTGAATTAGGCTCAAAGTTCCATTTTGCATTGCCTTAGAGGGGCATGAAGTGTTTGTTCCAAAAATTCAATAAACCATAACAAGCCAATTTTTTCTCAACTGATTTTGATAACTGGGTGACGAAAGTAAACAGTGGTATAGGTTTGGAAGTTATGCAAGAAGGCAGGTGAACATAGTGAAATTTTGAAAAATGGCTATTTTGGGTTGTAATTTTAACATCAATTTTGGCCAAAGTCTAGCCCCAGGCTCCTCTCTGTGCAATACCTTGAGGACAAAGTTACATGCATGAACTGAAAGCTCTATTATAGTAGAGTTCATGGTCAAATTCATTTGGCAGCACAATTTACCAGTGGGGTCTTATCACACTTTCAAAATGCCCCCTGGAAGGCTGGATTTTTGGTGCTCAAAGGGCAAAAAATGAAACCCCTCCTGTAACTCCAAAACTAAAACGCAGAGAAGTGAGCCAAAATGGCTTTTGAAATATCTCATTATACCCAACTTCTGTGCCAAGTTTCAGCCAAATCGGTTGACCACAACTTTTGGCCTCTGGAACACTTTCTCAGACAATGACACTTAAGCTGCAAAGAAAATTAATGAGCCAATTTTGCATAATGAATGAATTTGCAGTAATCGGATCTCTGCTTTATACGCAAAGGGTTCTGGGATCGCCAGGGGGCAAAAATTGCAAGGAGCTGTAAGAAAATGTATCATCATTTATCCGTTCTCCAAGTGGAGAATTGGGCTGTAGGCTCTCTGCCTCCAGGCTGTTCTGTCCTCCGCAGCCGATGTTGCTGCTGCCCATGTTCCTAAACCGTTCTCTTTCATCTCTCTTTCGATAGTCCTTCTCCAAGTCTCACGCGGTCTACCCCTTTTCCGTTTGCCTTCAGGCACCCATGTTAGAGCAATTCGTGGATGTGAGCAATGGTCCATTCTGAGGACATGGCCCAACCACGTCCATCTCCTCCTTGCCACTTGCTTACTTATTGTCTCCAAAGGAAAATGTATAGCGAAACTTATTTCGACGTCCAAAAAAACGATTATCGGCAGAGATCAACGGTTCTTTCGACCCTGTTTTATCAGAAATCGATTGGGGCAATGTTGACGCGTGGAAAATGTAAGTTTATGTTTGAATAACCGTGAAATATTAAATAACATTTACTGATTAACGTCCTTGCTTGCGTAAGGTTTATTTTGAAATGTTGACATCACGTTATGGTCTCGAAATATAACAAAATTTGATATAAATCTGAAATAAGTAACTCAATTAAGCCATTAAATTGTATTTTCGTGTGTATAGGGTGTTTTCTGATTAGTTACGTCTTGCGTAAAGGAATTATGGCTTCTAGAAAATTTACGACCTTAAAACCGGGAAGTCGTTGTCAGAGACTGCAGACTGCAGATGGAAATTGTCTTTACAGAGCTATTGCTCTCTGGAGGGATAAAAGGACTGATGAGAAACATGAGGTTTTCCATAGGTTAAGTTATAGTTTGATTGAGAAAAATCCAACGGTTTTTGAGCCGCTATTATTTTCTTAATTCAAACTCTGTGGGTACATGAATCCCTGAATCACTTCAATGTATTACGATGCTTACACTCCAGTAAACCATATTTCAATCTCCTAATCTGCCTCGAGGTAGGTTCTATGTTTCAATTGATTTCGATATGCCTCAACTGTTAAAAAAAAATATTTGCTTCTGTCAAACTACCATCTACAAGTAGTAAAGTCACAATGACTGGATCCAAGCAATTTTGTCAAGCTTCAACTTCAAACAATTGGTGAAAATCGTCATCTCCATATACTAGTTCTCTGTAGATCTGATCTTTGGAGCAGGTCTTTGAGGTTTACTCTAGATCTCACAATCGGACTCTTCTATGTACGAAGTTGGTCGGTAGGATATTCAGAGGTTCTGTAACCACGTACAAAATGATTTGAACATACTTTTGTACGCATTGACACCTTGAATTGGTCAAGATTAATAGCCCTAGCCAGCAGCCCACGACAAATGATCTTCGTTATTCGTGGGCGAGTAAAATCTTAATATTTCAACGTGAGGAAGAATCTTCTGCTTTTCTGGGTACCTTCGATCTTTGTCCCACCCCACACAGCACAGTGATTGCCATTAGGCATATTTGCAATATTATTTGAATTGCTGAGTTTAGAAAAGCCAACCCGCTATACATGCGTAAATGCAACTTAAAAGGCTTTTTTGAGTTATTTCCTCCAGATTTATACCCTATTTTTTAAACATTTCAAGACCATTTCACAATAAACTTTATAACATTACGCTAGCAAAGAAGTTAATCAGCAAATTATATCTCATATTTCAAGGTAATTCAAACAAAAACTTACACTTGACACGTATCAACATTGCCCAGATCGATTTCTGAATAAAATGTGGGGACAAAAGCGTTGATCTCTCTCCAAAATCGTTTTTTGGACGTCGAAAGAATTTTCCGCTATACATTTTCTTACAGCGACTTGCAATGTTGGCCCCCTGGCGATCCCAGTACCCTTTGCGTATAAAGCAGGGATCCGATCACTGGCAACTCATTCATTGATGAATAACCATCCGTTAGGCCTTGTTTTATTCTACAGTCGGGGACAAAATTGTTTACACATTGGCCCTTTCAACCCCCTTTTCCGTCATTAGCTATCATTCTTAACTCTTTATCCTTGCTAGGCTACCCAATTCTCCCCTCCCCCAAACAATGTTGTTTCGTAATTCGTGTGATCTTTGACTACAAACAGACAACATTGAATGCGGGAGGGGGTCTTTGGAATATTTAAAGCGTGGTACAAACAGCCCCGTTCTTTTACGCTTAAAAACTGCTGTACAGACACAATGTGTCAACTCATTTTGACGCCGATTGTAGATGCGATACCACGGTAAGAGCTTGCAGAGAACATTGACTGTCAAAAATATAAACTTTCGTGGTAGCACTTATCAGTGATCAAGTTTGAGCTTCCAACTGAATAAATTTGGCAGAAATGTAAGTATCAGTGATTAAACATGTGTTAAGTCACCTTAATTAATTAATTAATTAACGCAATTTGTTATATTCCCCAACCACTATTAGACAACTACACAATTCTGCATCGAAAACAATTTTACCTCTTATTTCGATATCAACAGAAGAGGACGCAGAGCCTGCCTTGTTCAGTGCTTCGCATGAGTATTTACCACTGTCAGAAACTTCAACTTTTTCAATAACGAGTATGCTGCTGTCACCGTTTTCAGTGATGTTTGCCCTTGGAATCTTCAAAACGTTATTCTCTTTCCACTTGATTTGCGATGTAACTTCATTGGCTTTGCAAGTCAATGTCAGTTTATCCCCTTCCAGCATTGTGGGATATGGGTTTGGAGATATCTCAGCAGTGGGATGTTCTGAGATTAAAATGGCGCAATTCGGTGAGCTAAAACTCCTCACAAAATCCCAGCCCATTGCTCAAATAAAATGAAATCAGTGTTAATAAAAGGAAAATTTCGACTACAATATAAAGATAATTCCGGTTACTAATCGCTGGGAAAGTAAATGTAACAGTTTCTCGCTGCTCCACTCAGCTTGAAATGAATGCAACTTTAAAAGTTACGATTGAAGACTCCACGACTCGATACTCCTGCCTAGTGTCTTCTCTACGGGCGATCTAAAGCTTTTATACTACTCCTTTCAAACGCTCACTAATTAGCGTCATCTCTTATCAATAACGTGTAAATAGGTGTAAGGTAAAAGACCGCCATGATCACGTCTTGGAGGAGCGTGGGTGGAATAAATGTGCCAAGATTCCAATGAAAGGCGTTGATGGTACCGCCAGATGGTGGTGATAACGTTTGAATTATATATTTCACCCAATTTCATGGTTGGTCTGGCAAGCATGTTACGACAAAGCTTAATTTTTTTTTTAATGCAAAGGAATACTGCTCTTTTGTGCTCCTTTAAACGCACGCCAAACTGACGTTTGGTTTGTCCGATATTATACTCGTGTTGGCAGTCATTGCAAGGACTAGTATACACGGCGTACCTGTTACCTGTTTACACCTCATTAATAAGAAATAGCGCTAACTCGTGTCATGTAAAGTTCCATCTCCTGGGGAGGTAGGAGTTCATGTGATACTTTCTCCATTCTTATACTTCCCAATACTAACATTTTTCTTTTCCTGGTTGGTCCATGTGCAAATATAATCTAAATCCATTTTTCTCTGTATCAACTCAACGTGTCTCATGACATGTCCAAAATATTCTATGTTCCTTCTCTGAATCGTGTACAACAATCTGCGATTGCAACTCTCTCTCATTAGTGAGCGTCTTTTTCCTGCTAATGTTGAGCATTATTATCCAACACCACATTTCAAAAGCCTGCAGTCTTTTCACTATGTCTGCGTTTAATGTCCGCTAACAAGCGAGCGTAAAAAAGGAGTCACGTAACTGTTACAGCTTCAGTAATAAGATCACCGATGAAGAAGGCACTAGGCAGGAGTGTCAAATTCGTCGGGTCTTAAGTCGTACCTTCTATAAGCTGCATTTCCTTTAAGCCGGAGTAGCAGGAAATCCACCTGGCTGCGTTTTGAACTGTAATCCATCTTATTTGAAAGTAAATCTATTAAATTTAAACCCTTTTGTTTTCAAAAGAACGTGACACGTGATCTAAATTGTATACAAAACTCATAGCAAAAACAGCAAACCTAATACATGAAGAGCAGAATTGGAAGATTCTTCACCAGCCTCGTTTTCAGCTATACACTGGTACCATCCCTCCATACTCTTTGCAGTCTTTGGTAAATGAAGAAGTGACTGGTTCGAAGTCTTTTTAATGACAGCTTCCGTAGGAACCTCCCCATTTGCAAATTTCCACGATATGTTTGGATGTGGTACACCACTCGCCTTGCAGCTAATGTTGGTTGTTTTTCCTTCAACAACAGTCTGGTTTTGTGGGAACACGGAAACTACAGGAACGACTGATTAACATGAGAATATATGGGGAAATTACTTTACAAGAGCAGAATGAATATAGCGGATTTAATATTATAAAGACTATTGCAAAATGTAACATATTCCAAGCACTATTAAACAACTATTAATGTTCCCAAGCCATGACAACAAGTGTAACAGACAACAGTTTGTAGGGTAATGGGCTAGGTGATGAAGCACAGCACTCCGTTCGCAGGTCATGACAAGGCAGGTTAACTAAGTTGCCAGAAAAAGAGAGGTGGTGATCCTCTCCACGGGGTTACAATCTCCAAGGTCATGACAACAAGTTGGCAATGCGAGGTTGCAATCTCCAAGGACACAATCCTCTCCAGAGGGTTACAATCCCTCATGTGCGAGGTCCTTACCTATCTAGAGTTGCACCCTCTGGTTTCTACGATAAACTTGGCGATCAGAAAGCATGCAACCCTAGTACAGTGAGTCCATGGGGCAAAGGGGGACCCACATAGGAACAATTCATCACCACCCGTATTTTATTCACAATTATTGATTAGATCATTATTTCACAAGCGAAAAAGGGGATTTAACTCTTCATATTAGAAAAGAGTGTTATTGACATGGAAACATTGCATGAGTCCATGTTAAAATACATATAGCTCATTCACTGTAAGAAATCTACAGACAGCGTACAACTAGCTAATTCCCCATGACATGTCCTAGGACATGCTATTGAGGCACCAGGTATAAATAGAGGGAGGGAATGGAGGGAATTTGAGTGAAGATGCCTCTGAGCTTAAGTGTTTTCGCAATGAAGACAGAACTGGAATGACAGTAGCAAACGGCGCACTCGAAATACTAGTCCAAAGCACGAGGCGCCAGAATATGATTGGATACTGGTGCAAGGTGTTACGTTCACGTGACACAAGGTTGCTCCGTAACAGAGCGGAAAGCCTAGGCTCAAATGCATATCTCTCGGAGACGTCATGTTTGTCACATTAACATTAATTTATAATGGTTTATTATAAATTGGCTTACATTGCTACATGCAAAATATTTTTACCGATTATTTTGATATCAACAGAAGAGGACGCAGATCCTGCCTTGTTCAATGCTTCACATGAGTATTTACCACTGTCAAAAACTTCCGCTCTTTCAATAACGAGGATGCTTCTGTTACCGTCTTTAGTAATGTTGGCTCTTTGAATTATAGAAACGTCATTCTTTTTCCACTTGATTTGCGATGTGGCTTCATTGACTCGGCAAGTCAAAGTCAGTTTATCACCTTCCAGGATTGTGGAACGTTGGTTTGAAGATAAATAAGCAGTGGGATATTCTGCGATTAAAATGGCAGGATTCTGTGAGATAAATGTCTTCACAAATTCCAAGCCCATTGATTAAATAATAAAATCAGTGTTAAGAAATGAAAATTTGGACGACAGTGCAAAGATAGTTCCGGTAAGTTAAAATTGAGGAATTTTAATGAGACAAATAACTTAATTTTTGAAAGGTGGTCCAATTTTGCTGCAAAATCTGAAGTTAATTAAAGTGTTACGTATGCAGTAGAGAGACTGAAAGCTGTGGATGAAAAGTAGCAAAAATAATCTGTTGTAAACGGGAACAACTGCTTTCTCGGCGAATCTAAGCAATCGCTTGAGAAGTAAATCTGACATAGTTGCAAGCTGCTCAAGCTTAAAATGAAAGCAAGTTAAAAAGTTACAATTCAAGACTCGACGTTTCGACACTCTTGCCTAGTGTCTGTCAAGGGTGATATAAAGTTGTTATACAACTCCTTTCATACGCTCACTAATTAGCGTCATTTGTTATTATTGAGATGTAAATAGGTGTTAGGTAACGACTGCCATGATCACGGTTCTAAGGAGCGTGGGTGGAATGAATGTGCCAAGCTTCCAGATAAAGGCGCTAATGTTACCGCTGATCCGGTTGGTGGTAACGTTCGAGTTATATATTTCACCAAATTCCATGCTTGGTATGGCAAGTATATTACCAAGCAAAGCTGAGTTTTCGTTTTTGCAAAGGGATACTTCTCTTTCGTTCTCCTTTAACGTGCACCTAACCCCCTTTTTTCTTTTGTTAGCCGTCAAAATATTCTTTTGTTCCTAATACGCTGGTGAAAATAATATAGGTATATGTTAATTTCTCAATTTTCTGTAAATTTTCGATATTCTGTAAATAGCAGCTACTTTGGTTCACCGCCGAGCTTGCAGGAGATTGGATTGAAATCTGGTGTGCGACATGAGCTGGGGAAACGGTTTGCGCACAAAAAAAGGTTCTTTAAAATATGCCCGATAGGCGTGTTGCTGCGAGCTCCCACATTCGCTCGAGGCTTATATTTTCTTTTAGTTGCTTTGCATATGCCATCAGCCATCGGATATCGGCATTCCAGAGATTTTTTGGTTTTACTTAGCGACACCGGCGTCATTTGAAAATCACCATCTTCTTCTTTGATGTCAGAGAGCAAATACCAGAGTCCTCGAACTCAATGGAATTTTCTTGATGATATGTTTCTTGCTGACTTTAAATCATTTCAGGGTCTGAAGGTCAATTTAGAAGATTTTATTAAGCCCACAAACGTCAGATGAACTCCAGTTGATCGCACGTGCGTCTCAAAAGCGGAACAATTGGATTTCTGAGATGACACCAGAAATACACTAGGGTTTCAGACCTCCTTTTACAAGACCGTGAATCAGAACATCACAGCTTCAAAGCTTCACAGACTTGCACAGATTTGACGGATTTACTTAATTCTTTTCTTTCCTTTTCTTTTTAATCTTCACCAAATTACGAATTCGTTTGGAAAATAAATAGAAACAAAATGGGGTTAGGGGCACTTTGAACACGTGCCAAACTGATGCTTGGTTTGTCCAATATAGTCATGTTTGCAGTCATTAAAAGGACTAGCATACACAGCGTAAATAACACCTATTTACACCTCATTAATAAGAAACGGTGCTAACTAGTGAGCGTATAATCCCTCATGTGCGAGGTCTTTTTAATGGCAGGAGTGTCAAAACGTCAGGTCTTAAATCCTAACTTTTATAAGCTGTAGCGGGAAATCCACCTGGCTGCTTTTTGAACTGTAATCTATCTTATATCTTATTTGAAAGTAAATCTATTTAATTCAGACCCTTCTGTTTATAAACAAATAAAATAAATAAAAAGTGATCTAAATTGTATACAAAACTCATAAACAAAACAAAAAGAACAAACCTAATACATGAAGAGTAGAATTGGAAGATTCTTCACCAGCCTCGTTTTCGGCTATACACTGGTACCATCCCTCCATACTCTTTGCAGTCTTTGGTAAATGAAGAAGTGACTGGTTCGAAGTCTTTTTAATGACAGCTTCCGTAGGAACCTCCCCATTTGCAAATTTCCACGATATGTTTGGATGTGGTACACCACTCGCCTTGCAGCTAATGTTGGTTGTTTTTCCTTCAACAACAGTCTGGTTTTGTGGGAACACGGAAACTACAGGAACGACTGATTAACATGAGAATATATGGGGAAATTACTTTACAAGAGCAGAATGAATATAGCGGATTTAATATTATAAAGACTATTGCAAAATGTAACATATTCCAAGCACTATTAAACAACTATTAATGTTCCCAAGCCATGACAACAAGTGTAACAGACAACAGTTTGTAGGGTAATGGGCTAGGTGATGAAGCACAGCACTCCGTTCGCAGGTCATGACAAGGCAGGTTAACTAAGTTGCCAGAAAAAGAGAGGTGGTGATCCTCTCCACGGGGTTACAATCTCCAAGGTCATGACAACAAGTTGGCAATGCGAGGTTGCAATCTCCAAGGCCACAATCCTCTCCAGAGGGTTACAATCCCTCATGTGCGAGGTCCTTACCTATCTAGAGTTGCACCCTCTGGTTTCTACGGTAACCGTACGCGATCAGAAGGCACACAACCCTAGTACAGTGAGTCCATGGGGCAAAGGGGGACCCACACAGGAACAATTCATCACCACCCGTATTTTATTCACAATTATTGATTAGATCATTATTTCACAAGCGAAAAAGGGGATTTAACTCTTCATATTAGAAAAGAGTGTTATTGACATGGAAACATTGCATGAGTCCATGTTAAAATACATATAGCTCATTCACTGTAAGAAATCTACAGATAGTGTACAACTAGCTAATTCCCCATGACATGTCCTAGGACATGCTATTGAGGCACCAGGTATAAATAGAGGGAGGGAATGGAGGGAATTTGAGTGAAGATGCCTCTGAGCTTACGTGTTTTCGCAATGAAGACAGAACTGGAATGACAGTAGCAAACGGCGCACTCGAAATACTAGTCCAAAGCACGAGGCGCCAGAATGTGATTGGATACTGGTGCAAGGTGTTACGTTCACGTGAGACAAGGTTGCTCCGTAACAGAGCGGAAAGCCTAGGCTCAAATGCATATCTCTCGGAGACGTCATGTTTGTCACATTAACATTAATTTATAATGGTTTATTATAAATTGGCTTACATTGCTACATGCAAAATATTTTTACCGATTATTTTGATATCAACAGAAGAGGACGCAGATCCTGCCTTGTTCAATGCTTCACATGAGTATTTACCACTGTCAAAAACTTCCGCTCTTTCAATAACGAGGATGCTTCTGTTACCGTCTTTAGTAATGTTGGCTCTTTGAATTATAGAAACGTCATTCTTTTTCCACTTGATTTGCGATGTGGCTTCATTGACTCGGCAAGTCAAAGTCAGTTTATCACCTTCCAGGATTGTGGAACGTTGGTTTGAAGATAAATAAGCAGTGGGATATTCTGCGATTAAAATGGCAGGATTCTGTGAGATAAATGTCTTCACAAATTCCAAGCCCATTGATTAAATAATAAAATCAGTGTTAAGAAAAGAAAATTTGGACGACAGTGCAAAGATAGTTCCGGTAAGTTAAAATTGAGGAATTTTAATGAGACAAATAACTTAATTTTTGAAAGGTGGTCCAATTTTGCTGCAACATCTGAAGTTAATTAAAGTGTTGCGTATGCAGTAGAGAGATTGAAAGCTGTGGATGAAAAGTAGCAAAAATAATCTGTTGTAAACGGGAACGACTGCTTTCTCGGCGAATCTAAGCAATCGCTTGGGAAGTAATCTAACATAGTTGCAAGCTGCTCAAGCTTAAAATGAAAGCAACTTATAAAGTTACGATTCAGGAGTCGACGTTTCGACACTCTTGCCTAGTGTCTTTGTCAAGGGTGATATAAAGTTGTTATACAACTCCTTTCATACGCTCACTAATTAGCGTGATTTGTTATTATTGAGATGTAAATAGGTGTTAGGTAACGACTGCCATGATCACGGTTCTAAGGAGCGTGGGTGGAATGAATGTGCCAAGCTTTCACATAAAGGCGCTAATGTTACCGCTGATCCGGTTGGTGGTAACGTTCGAGTTATATATTTCACCAAATTCCATGCTTGGTATGGCAAGTATATTACCAAGCAAAGCTGAGTTTTCGTTTTTGCAAAGGGATACTTCTCTTTCGTTCTCCTTTAACGTGCACCTAACCCCCTTTTTTCTTTTGTTAGCCGTCAAAATATTCTTTTGTTCCTAATACGCTTGTGAAAATAATATAGGTATATGTTAATTTCTCAATTTTCTGTAAATTTTCGATATTCTGAAAATAGGAGCTACTTTGGTTCACCGCCGAGCTTGCAGGAGATTGGATTGAAATATGGTGTGCGACATGAGCTGGGGAAACGGTTTGCGCACAGAAAAAGGTTCTCTAAAATATGCCCGATAGGCGTGTTGCTGCGAGCTCCCACATTCGCTCGAGGCTTATATTTTCTTTTAGTTGCTTTTCATATGCCATCAGCCATCGGATATCGGCATTCCAGAAATTTTTTGGTTTTACATAGCGACACCGGCGTCATTTGAAAATCACCATCTTCTTCTTTGATGTCAGAGAGCAAATACCAGAGTCCTCGAACTCAATGGAATTTTCTTGATGATATGTTTCTTGCTGACTTTAAATCATTTCAGGGTCTGAAGGTCAATTTAGAAGATTTTATTAAGCCCACAAACGTCAGATGAACTCCAGTTGATCGCACGTGCGTCTCAAAAGCGGAGCAATTGGATTTCTGAGATGACACCAGAAATACACTAGGGTTTCAGACCTCCTTTTACAAGGCCGTGAATCAGAACATCCTAGCTTCAAAGCTTCACAGACTTGCACAGATTTGACGGATTTACTTAATTCTTTTCTTTCCTTTTCGTTTTAATCTTCACCAAATTACGAATTCGTTTGGAAAATAAATAGAAAAAAAATGGGGTTAGGGGTACTTTGAACACGTGCCAAACTGATGCTTGGTTTGTCCAATATAGTCATGTTTGCAGTCATTAAAAGGACTAGCATACACAGCGTAAATAACACCTATTTACACCTCATTAATAAGAAACGGTGCTAACTAGTGAGCGTATAATCCCTCATGTGCGAGGTCTTTTTAATGGCAGGAGTGTCAAAACGTCAGGTCTTAAATCCTAA
This sequence comes from Montipora capitata, assembly GCA_949126865.1. NCBI lineage: Eukaryota > Metazoa > Cnidaria > Anthozoa > Scleractinia > Acroporidae > Montipora > Montipora capitata. The sequence continues at coordinate 11,153,629 of OX421448.1, read as the reverse complement.
CTTTTATAAGCTGTAGCGGGAAATCCACCTGGCTGCTTTTTGAACTGTAATCTATCTTATATCTTATTTGAAAGTAAATCTATTTAATTCAGACCCTTCTGTTTATAAACAAATAAAATAAATAAAAAGTGATCTAAATTGTATACAAAACTCATAAACAAAACAAAAAAAACAAACCTAATACATGAAGAGTAGAATTGGAAGATTCTTCACCAGCCTCGTTTTCGGCTATACACTGGTACCATCCCTCCATACTCTTTGCAGTCTTTGGTAAATGAAGAAGTGACTGGTTCGAAGTCTTTTTAATGACAGCTTCCGTAGGAACCTCCCCATTTGCAAATTTCCACGATATGTTTGGATGTGGTACACCACTCGCCTTGCAGCTAATGTTGGTTGTTTTTCCTTCAACAACAGTCTGGTTTTGTGGGAACACGGAAACTACAGGAACGACTGATTAACATGAGAATATATGGGGAAATTACTTTACAAGAGCAGAATGAATATAGCGGATTTAATATTATAAAGACTATTGCAAAATGTAACATATTCCAAGCACTATTAAACAACTATTAATGTTCCCAAGCCATGACAACAAGTGTAACAGACAACAGTTTGTAGGGTAATGGGCTAGGTGATGAAGCACAGCACTCCGTTCGCAGGTCATGACAAGGCAGGTTAACTAAGTTGCCAGAAAAAGAGAGGTGGTGATCCTCTCCACGGGGTTACAATCTCCAAGGTCATGACAACAAGTTGGCAATGCGAGGTTGCAATCTCCAAGGCCACAATCCTCTCCAGAGGGTTACAATCCCTCATGTGCGAGGTCCTTACCTATCTAGAGTTGCACCCTCTGGTTTCTACGGTAACCGTACGCGATCAGAAGGCACACAACCCTAGTACAGTGAGTCCATGGGGCAAAGGGGGACCCACACAGGAACAATTCATCACCACCCGTATTTTATTCACAATTATTGATTAGATCATTATTTCACAAGCGAAAAAGGGGATTTAACTCTTCATATTAGAAAAGAGTGTTATTGACATGGAAACATTGCATGAGTCCATGTTAAAATACATATAGCTCATTCACTGTAAGAAATCTACAGATAGTGTACAACTAGCTAATTCCCCATGACATGTCCTAGGACATGCTATTGAGGCACCAGGTATAAATAGAGGGAGGGAATGGAGGGAATTTGAGTGAAGATGCCTCTGAGCTTACGTGTTTTCGCAATGAAGACAGAACTGGAATGACAGTAGCAAACGGCGCACTCGAAATACTAGTCCAAAGCACGAGGCGCCAGAATGTGATTGGATACTGGTGCAAGGTGTTACGTTCACGTGACACAAGGTTGCTCCGTAACAGAGCGGAAAGCCTAGGCTCAAATGCATATCTCTCGGAGACGTCATGTTTGTCACATTAACATTAATTTATAATGGTTTATTATAAATTGGCTTACATTGCTACATGCAAAATATTTTTACCGATTATTTTGATATCAACAGAAGAGGACGCAGATCCTGCCTTGTTCAATGCTTCACATGAGTATTTACCACTGTCAAAAACTTCCGCTCTTTCAATAACGAGGATGCTTCTGTTACCGTCTTTAGTAATGTTGGCTCTTTGAATTATAGAAACGTCATTCTTTTTCCACTTGATTTGCGATGTGGCTTCATTGACTCGGCAAGTCAAAGTCAGTTTATCACCTTCCAGGATTGTGGAACGTTGGTTTGAAGATAAATAAGCAGTGGGATATTCTGCGATTAAAATGGCAGGATTCTGTGAGATAAATGTCTTCACAAATTCCAAGCCCATTGATTAAATAATAAAATCAGTGTTAAGAAAAGAAAATTTGGACGACAGTGCAAAGATAGTTCCGGTAAGTTAAAATTGAGGAATTTTAATGAGACAAATAACTTAATTTTTGAAAGGTGGTCCAATTTTGCTGCAACATCTGAAGTTAATTAAAGTGTTGCGTATGCATTAGAGAGATTGAAAGCTGTGGATGAAAAGTAGCAAAAATAATCTGTTGTAAACGGGAACGACTGCTTTCTCGGCGAATCTAAGCAATTTCTTGGGAAGTAAATCTGACATAGTTGCAAGCTGCTCAAGCTTAAAATGAAAGCCACTTAAAAAGTTACGATTCAGGAGTCGACGTTTCGACACTCTTGCCTAGTGTCTTTGTCAAGGGTGATATAAAGTTGTTATACAACTCCTTTCATACGCTCACTAAATAGCGTGATTTGTTATTATTGAGATGTAAATAGGTGTTAGGTAACGACTGCCATGATCACGGTTCTAAGGAGCGTGGGTGGAATGAATGTGCCAAGCTTTCACATAAAGGCGCTAATGTTACCGCTGATCCGGTTGGTGGTAACGTTCGAGTTATATATTTCACCAAGTTCCATGCTTGGTATGGCAAGTATATTACCACGCAAAGCTGAGTTTTCGTTTTTGCAAAGGGATACTTCTCTTTCGTTCTCCTTTAACGTGCACCTAACCCCCTTTTTTCTTTTGTTAGCCGTCAAAATATTCTTTTGTTCCTAATACGCTTGTGAAAATAATATAGGTATATGTTAATTTCTCAATTTTCTGTAAATTTTCGATATTCTGAAAATAGGAGCTACTTTGGTTCACCGCCGAGCTTGCAGGAGATTGGATTGAAATATGGTGTGCGACATGAGCTGGGGAAACGGTTTGCGCACAGAAAAAGGTTCTCTAAAATATGCCCGATAGGCGTGTTGCTGCGAGCTCCCATATTCGCTCGAGGCTTATATTTTCTTTTAGTTGCTTTTCATATGCCATCAGCCATCGGATATCGGCATTCCAGAAATTTTTTGGTTTTACTTAGCGACACCGGCGTCATTTGAAAATCACCATCTTCTTCTTTGATGTCAGAGAGCAAATACCAGAGTCCTCGAACTCAATGGAATTTTCTTGATGATATGTTTCTTGCTGACTTTAAATCATTTCAGGGCCTGAAGGTCAATTTAAAAGATTTTATTAAGCCCACAAACTTCAGATGAACTCCAGTTGATCGCACGTGCGTCTCAAAAGCGGAGCAATTGGATTTCTGAGATGACATCAGAAATACACTAGGGTTTCAGACCTCCTTTTACAAGGCCGTGAATCAGAACATCCTAGCTTCAAAGCTTCACAGACTTGCACAGATTTGACGGATTTACTTAATTCTTTTCTTTCCTTTTCTTTTTAATCTTCACCAAATTACGAATTCATTTGGAAAATAAATAGAAACAAAATGGGGTTAGGGGCACTTTGAACACGTGCCAAACTGATGCTTGGTTTGTCCAATATAGTCATGTTTGCAGTCATTAAAAGGACTAGCATACACAGCGTAAATAACACCTATTTACACCTCATTAATAAGAAACGGTGCTAACTAGTGAGCGTATAAAACGAGTCAAGTAACAGCTAAAGAAGGCACTCGGCAGGAGTGTCAAAACGTCAGGTCTTAAATCCCAACTTTTATAAGCTGTAGCGGGAAATCCACCTGGCTGCTTTTTGAACTGTAATCTATCTTATATCTTATTTGAAAGTAAATCTATTTAATTCAGACCCTTCTGTTTATAAACAAATAAAATAAATAAAAAGTGATCTAAATTGTATACAAAACTCATAAACAAAACAAAAAAAACAAACCTAATACATGAAGAGTAGAATTGGAAGATTCTTCACCAGCCTCGTTTTCGGCTATACACTGGTACCATCCCTCCATACTCTTTGCAGTCTTTGGTAAATGAAGAAGTGACTGGTTCGAAGTCTTTTTAATGACAGCTTCCGTAGGAACCTCCCCATTTGCAAATTTCCACGATATGTTTGGATGTGGTACACCACTCGCCTTGCAGCTAATGTTGGTTGTTTTTCCTTCAACAACAGTCTGGTTTTGTGGGAACACGGAAACTACAGGAACGACTGATTAACATGAGAATATATGGGGAAATTACTTTACAAGAGCAGAATGAATATAATGAGTTTTTCTTAACATTATAATGCCTATTGCAAAATGTAACATATTCCAAGCACTATTAAACAACTATTAATGTTCCCAAACCATGACAACAAGTGTAACAGACAACAGTTTGTAGGGTAATGGGGTAGGTGATGAAGCACAGCACTCCGTTCGCAGGTCATGACAAGGCAGGTTAACTAAGTTGCCAGAAAAAGAGAGGTGGTGATCCTCTCCACGGGGTTACAATCTCCAAGGTCATGACAACAAGTTGGCAATGCGAGGTTGCAATCTCCAAGGCCACAATCCTCTCCAGAGGGTTACAATCCCTCATGTGCGAGGTCCTTACCTATCTAGAGTTGCATCCTCTGGTTTCTACGGTAACCGTGCGTGATCAGAAGGCACACAACCCTAGTACAGTGAGTCCATGGGGCAAAGGGGGACCCACATAGGAACAATTCATCACCACCCGTATTTTATTCACAATTATTGATTAGATCATTATTTCACAAGCGAAAAAGGGGATTTAACTCTTCATATTAGAAAAGAGTGTTATTGACATGGAAACATTGCATGAGTCCATGTTAAAATACATATAGCTCATTCACTGTAAGAAATCTACAGATAGTGTACAACTAGCTAATTCCCCATGACATGTCCTAGGACATGCTATTGAGGCACCAGGTATAAATAGAGGGAGGGAATGGAGGGAATTTGAGTGAAGATGCCTCTGAGCTTAAGTGTTTTCGCAATGAAGACAGAACTGGAATGACCGTAGCAAACGGCACACTCGGAATACTAGTCCAAAGCACGAGGTGCCAGAATATGATTGGATACTGGTGCAAGGTGTTACGTTCACGTGAGACAAGGTTGCTCCGTAACAGAGCGGAAAGCCTAGGCTCAAATGCATATCTCTCGGAGACGTCATGTTTGTCACATTAACATTAATTTATAATGGTTTATTATAAATTGGCTTACATTGCTACATGCAAAATATTTTTACCGATTATTTTGATATCAACAGAAGAGGACGCAGATCCTGCCTTGTTCAATGCTTCACATGAGTATTTACCACTGTCAAAAACTTCCGCTCTTTCAATAACGAGGATGCTTCTGTTACCGTCTTTAGTAATGTTGGCTCTTTGAATTATAGAAACGTCATTCTTTTTCCACTTGATTTGCGATGTGGCTTCATTGACTCGGCAAGTCAAAGTCAGTTTATCACCTTCCAGGATTGTGGAACGTTGGTTTGAAGATAAATAAGCAGTGGGATATTCTGCGATTAAAATGGCAGGATTCTGTGAGATAAATGTCTTCACAAATTCCAAGCCCATTGATTAAATAATAAAATCAGTGTTAAGAAAAGAAAATTTGGACGACAGTGCAAAGATAGTTCCGGTAAGTTAAAATTGAGGAATTTTAATGAGACAAATAACTTAATTTTTGAAAGGTGGTCCAATTTTGCTGCAACATCTGAAGTTAATTAAAGTGTTGCGTATGCAGTAGAGAGATTGAAAGCTGTGGATGAAAAGTAGCAAAAATAATCTGTTGTAAACGGGAACGACTGCTTTCTCGGCGAATCTAAGCAATTTCTTGGGAAGTAAATCTAACATAGTTGCAAGCTGCTCAAGCTTAAAATGAAAGCCACTTAAAAAGTTACGATTCAGGAGTCGACGTTTCGACACTCTTGCCTAGTGTCTTTGTCAAGGGTGATATAAAGTTGTTATACAACTCCTTTCATACGCTCACTAATTAGCGTGATTTGTTATTATTGAGATGTAAATAGGTGTTAGGTAACGACTGCCATGATCACGGTTCTAAGGAGCGTGGGTGGAATGAATGTGCCAAGCTTTCACATAAAGGCGCTAATGTTACCGCTGATCCGGTTGGTGGTAACGTTCGAGTTATATATTTCACCAAGTTCCATGCTTGGTATGGCAAGTATATTACCACGCAAAGCTGAGTTTTCGTTTTTGCAAAGGGATACTTCTCTTTCGTTCTCCTTTAACGTGCACCTAACCCCCTTTTTTCTTTTGTTAGCCGTCAAAATATTCTTTTGTTCCTAATACGCTTGTGAAAATAATATAGGTATATGTTAATTTCTCAATTTTCTGTAAATTTTCGATATTCTGAAAATAGGAGCTACTTTGGTTCACCGCCGAGCTTGCAGGAGATTGGATTGAAATATGGTGTGCGACATGAGCTGGGGAAACGGTTTGCGCACAGAAAAAGGTTCTCTAAAATATGCCCGATAGGCGTGTTGCTGCGAGCTCCCACATTCGCTCGAGGCTTATATTTTCTTTTAGTTGCTTTTCATATGCCATCAGCCATCGGATATCGGCATTCCAGAAATTTTTTGGTTTTACTTAGCGACACCGGCGTCATTTGAAAATCACCATCTTCTTCTTTGATGTCAGAGAGCAAATACCAGAGTCCTCGAACTCAATGGAATTTTCTTGATGATATGTTTCTTGCTGACTTTAAATCATTTCAGGGCCTGAAGGTCAATTTAAAAGATTTTATTAAGCCCACAAACTTCAGATGAACTCCAGTTGATCGCACGTGCGTCTCAAAAGCGGAGCAATTGGATTTCTGAGATGACATCAGAAATACACTAGGGTTTCAGACCTCCTTTTACAAGGCCGTGAATCAGAACATCCTAGCTTCAAAGCTTCACAGACTTGCACAGATTTGACGGATTTACTTAATTCTTTTCTTTCCTTTTCTTTTTAATCTTCACCAAATTACGAATTCGTTTGGAAAATAGATAGAAAAAAAATGGGGTTAGGGGCACTTTGAACACGTGCCAAACTGATGCTTGGTTTGTCCAATATAGTCATGTTTGCAGTCATTAAAAGGACTAGCATACACAGCGTAAATAACACCTATTTACACCTCATTAATAAGAAACGGTGCTAACTAGTGAGCGTATAAAACGAGTCAAGTAACAGCTAAAGAAGGCACTCGGCAGGAGTGTCAAAACGTCAGGTCTTAAATCCCAACTTTTATAAGCTGTAGCGGGAAATCCACCTGGCTGCTTTTTGAACTGTAATCTATCTTATATCTTATTTGAAAGTAAATCTATTTAATTCAGACCCTTCTGTTTATAAACAAATAAAATAAATAAAAAGTGATCTAAATTGTATACAAAACTCATAAACAAAACAAAAAAAACAAACCTAATACATGAAGAGTAGAATTGGAAGATTCTTCACCAGCCTCGTTTTCGGCTATACACTGGTACCATCCCTCCATACTCTTTGCAGTCTTTGGTAAATGAAGAAGTGACTGGTTCGAAGTCTTTTTAATGACAGCTTCCGTAGGAACCTCCCCATTTGCAAATTTCCACGATATGTTTGGATGTGGTACACCACTCGCCTTGCAGCTAATGTTGGTTGTTTTTCCTTCAACAACAGTCTGGTTTTGTGGGAACACGGAAACTACAGGAACGACTGATTAACATGAGAATATATGGGGAAATTACTTTACAAGAGCAGAATGAATATAATGAGTTTTTCTTTAAAGTGCCTATAAATCCGAAATTTTTTTTTTGCTTCGAGAAATCTTTGTATCGCTCTGAGCAAAATGGCGCAAAAATTTTTGTTTTTGGTTAAAACTGGAATTTTTTACGAATTTTCAAAGTGGCGGAAACGCGAGATTCGAAAACCCATTACCGAGCTGATGAGCTTGCCGAAAGGGAATGGGTCGAGTGTAATTCGTGACGTAAAACCCGGACTGTGAGTTTCGCAAGTTGTGACTTCCATCAGAGGTGAAGCCATGCCTGAGAAATGTGTTGTTTTCGGTTGAAGCAATGTTCGAAGCAAAGAGAAAGGGATACTGCTTCATCCCATACCGTTTTACGGTAAAAGTGAAAGCGAAAAGCAAAAGCGAAGGAAGAAGTGGGTCGATTTTGTTAAATCGACGCTGTTGATAGCAACAACGGGAGTGAGATCGCTACAACTGACCAGTCTCGGACTTCTTCTGTACCATTTAGGCGCTTTTGGAGTGTCTTCTCTAGGGCCTCTTCCTCCTTTCTTTCTTGTTCGTACAACTCTAGCCACTCTTCGTCCGCTAGGGGATCGTCAGCATATACCGCGTGCGTGCCTTCCTCATCGCTGGCCGCAAAGCTCGAGTTTGGCGAACCTTCAACTTCCAGCTCGTAATCTTCCATTTCTGAAACTTCTGTATCTGAACCGGAGGACAGAATTTAGTCGTTCGAAGCCATTTCTTGATCAACACGTACGCTGGTTACAAACGTCAGCCGAACAGAAATTGTTTTCACCGGCACGCAGGGAAAACTACAAAACTACGCGTCTCCTCTGTTGATTTGCCTGATGCTAATGTCCGGGAATTACGTCACTAGGCCCAGCCTCCCTTTTACCCGGTCGCGGGCAGAGAAAACCGCAATTTAAAAATTCGTAAAAAATTCCGGTTTTAACCAAAAACAAAAATTTTTGCGCCATTTTGCTCAGAGCGATACAAAGATTTCTCGAAGCAAAAAAAAAATTTCGGGTTTATAGGCACTTTAACATTATAATGCCTATTGCAAAATGTAACATATTCCAAGCACTATTAAACAACTATTAATGTTCCCAAACCATGACAACAAGTGTAACAGACAACAGTTTGTAGGGTAATGGGGTAGGTGATGAAGCACAGCACTCCGTTCGCAGGTCATGACAAGGCAGGTTAACTAAGTTGCCAGAAAAAGAGAGGTGGTGATCCTCTCCACGGGGTTACAATCTCCAAGGTCATGACAACAAGTTGGCAATGCGAGGTTGCAATCTCCAAGGCCACAATCCTCTCCAGAGGGTTACAATCCCTCATGTGCGAGGTCCTTACCTATCTAGAGTTGCATCCTCTGGTTCCTACGGTAACCGTGCGTGATCAGAAGGCACACAACCCTACAACCCTACACAACCCTAGTACAGTGAGTCCATGGGGCAAAGGGGGACCCACATAGGAACAATTCATCACCACCCGTATTTTATTCACAATTATTGATTAGATCATTATTTCACAAGCGAAAAAGGGGATTTAACTCTTCATATTAGAAAAGAGTGTTATTGACATGGAAACATTGCATGAGTCCATGTTAAAATACATATAGCTCATTCACTGTAAGAAATCTACAGATAGTGTACAACTAGCTAATTCCCCATGACATGTCCTAGGACATGCTATTGAGGCACCAGGTATAAATAGAGGGAGGGAATGGAGGGAATTTGAGTGAAGATGCCTCTGAGCTTAAGTGTTTTCGCAATGAAGACAGAACTGGAATGACAGTAGCAAACGGCGCACTCGGAATACTAGTCCAAAGCACGAGGCGCCAGAATATGATTGGATACTGGTGCAAGGTGTTACGTTCACGTGAGACAAGGTTGCTCCGTAACAGAGCGGAAAGCCTAGGCTCAAATGCATATCTCTCGGAGACGTCATGGTTGTCACATTAACATTAATTTATAATGGTTTATTATAAATTGGCTTACATTGCTACATGCAAAATATTTTTACCGATTATTTTGATATCAACAGAAGAGGACGCAGATCCTGCCTTGTTCAATGCTTCACATGAGTATTTACCACTGTCAAAAACTTCCGCTCTTTCAATAACGAGGATGCTTCTGTTACCGTCTTTAGTAATGTTGGCTCTTTGAATTATAGAAACGTCATTCTTTTTCCACTTGATTTGCGATGTGGCTTCATTGACTCGGCAAGTCAAAGTCAGTTTATCACCTTCCAGGATTGTGGAACGTTGGTTTGAAGATAAATAAGCAGTAGGATATTCTGCGATTAAAATGGCAGGATTCTGTGAGATAAATGTCTTCACAAATTCCAAACCCATTGATTAAATAATAAAATCAGTGTTAAGAAAAGAAAATTTGGACGACAGTGCGAAGATAGTTCCGGTAAGTTAAAATTGAGGAATTTTAATGAGACAAATAACTTAATTTTTGAAAGGTGGTCCAGTTTTGCTGCAACATCTGAAGTTAATTAAAGTGTTGCGTATGCAGTAGGGAGATTGAAAGCTGTGGATGAAAAGTAGCTAAAATAATCTGTTGTAAGCGGGAACGACTGCTTTCTCGGCGAATCTAAGCAATCGTTTGGGACGTAAATCTAACATAGTTGCAAGCTGCTCAAGCTTAAAATGAAAGCCACTTAAAAAGTTACGATTCAGGAGTCGACGTTTCGACACTCTTGCCTAGTGTCTTTGTCAAGGGTGATATAAAGTTGTTATACAACTCCTTTCATACGCTCACTAATTAGCGTGATTTGTTATTATTGAGATGTAAATAGGTGTTAGGTAACGACTGCCATGATCACGGTTCTAAGGAGCGTGGGTGGAATGAATGTGCCAAGCTTTCACATAAAGGCGCTAATGTTACCGCTGATCCGGTTGGTGGTAACGTTCGAGTTATATATTTCACCAAATTCCATGCTTGGTATGGCAAGTATATTACCACGCAAAGCTGAGTTTTCGTTTTTGCAAAGGGATACTTCTCTTTCGTTCTCCTTTAACGTGCACCTAACCCCCTTTTTTCTTTTGTTAGCCGTCAAAATATTCTTTTGTTTCTAATACGCTGGTGAAAATAATATAGGTATATGTTAATTTCTCAATTTTCTGTAAATTTTCGATATTCTGAAAATAGGAGCTACTTTGGTTCACCGCCGAGCTTGCAGGAGATTGGATTGAAATCTGGTGTGCGACATGAGCTGGGGAAACGGTTTGCGCACAGAAAAAGGTTCTCTAAAATATGCCCGATAGGCGTGTTGCTGCGAGCTCCCACATTCGCTCGAGGCTTATATTTTCTTTTAGTTGCTTTTCATATGCCATCAGCCATCGGATCATCGGCATTCCAGAGATTTTTTGGTTTTACTTAGCGACACCGGCGTCATTTGAAAATCACCATCTTCTTCTTTGATGTCAGAGAGCAAATACCAGAGTCCTCGAACTCAATGGAATTTTCTTGATGATATGTTTCTTGCTGACTTTAAATCATTTCAGGGCCTGAAGGTCAATTTAAAAGATTTTATTAAGCCCACAAACTTCAGATGAACTCCAGTTGATCGCACGTGCGTCTCAAAAGCGGAGCAATTGGATTTCTGAGATGACACCAGAAATACACTAGGGTTTCAGACCTCCTTTTACAAGACCGTGAATCAGAACATCACAGCTTCAAAGCTTCACAGACTTGCACAGATTTGACGGATTTACTTAATTCCTTTCTTTCTTTTTTTTTTTTTAATCTTCACCAAATTACGAATTCGTTTGGAAAATAAATAGAAACAAAATGGGGTTAGGGGCACTTTGAACACGTGCCAAACTGATGCTTGGTTTGTCCAATATAGTCATGTTTGCAGTCATTAAAAGGACTAGCATACACAGCGTAAATAACACCTATTTACACCTCATTAATAAGAAACGGTGCTAACTAGTGAGCGTATAAAACGAGTCAAGTAACAGCTAAAGAAGGCACTCGGCAGGAGTGTCAAAACGTCAGGTCTTAAATCCTAACTTTTATAAGCTGTAGCGGGAAATCCACCTGGCTGCTTTTTGAACTGTAATCTATCTTATATCTTATTTGAAAGTAAATCTATTTAATTCAGACCCTTCTGTTTATAAACAAATAAAATAAATAAAAAGTGATCTAAATTGTATACAAAACTCATAAACAAAACAAAAAAAACAAACCTAATACATGAAGAGTAGAATTGGAAGATTCTTCACCAGCCTCGTTTTCGGCTTTACACTGGTACCATCCCTCCATACTCTTTGCAGTCTTTGGTAAATGAAGAAGTGACTGGTTCGAAGTCTTTTTAATGACAGCTTCCGTAGGAACCTCCCCATTTGCAAATTTCCACGATATGTTTGGATATGGTACACAACTCGCCTTGCAGCTAATGTTGGTTATTTTTCCTTCAACAACAGTCTGGTTTTGTGGGAACACGGAAACTACAGGAACGACTGATTAACGTGAGAATATATGGGGAAATTACTTTACAAGAGCAGAATGAATATAATGGATTTTATTTAACATTATAATGCCTATTGCAAAATGTAACATATTCCAAGCACTATTAAACAACTATTAATGTTCCCAAACCATGACAACAAGTGTAACAGACAACAGTTTGTAGGGTAATGGGGTAGGTGATGAAGCACAGCACTCCGTTCGCAGGTCATGACAAGGCAGGTTAACTAAGTTGCCAGAAAAAGAGAGGTGGTGATCCTCTCCACGGGGTTACAATCCCCAAGGTCATTACAACTAGTTAGCAATGCGAGGTTGCAATCTCCAAGGCCACAATCCTCTCCAGAGGGTTACAATCCATCATGTGCGAGGTCCTTACCTATCTAGAGTTGCATCCTCTGGTTTCTAGGGTAACCGTGCGCGATCAGAAGGCACACAATCCTAGTACAGTGAGTCCATGGGGCAAAGGGAGACCCACATAGGAACAATTCATTACCACCTGTATTTTATTCACAATTATTGATTAAATCATTATTTCACAAGCGAAAAAGGGGATTTAACTCTTCATATTAGAAAAGAGTGTTATTGACATGGAAACATTGCATGAGTCCATGTTAAAATACATATAGCTCATTCACTGTAAGAAATCTACAGATAGTGTACAACTAGCTAGTTCCCCATGATATGTCCTAGGACATGCTATTGAGGCACCAGGTATAAATAGAGGGAGGGAATGGAGCGAATTTGAGTGAAGATGCCTCCGAGCTTAAGTGTTTTCGCAATGAAGACAGAACTGGAATCACAGTTGCAAACGGCGCACTCGAAATACTAGTCCAAAGCACGAGGCGCCAGAATATGATTGGATACTGGTGCAAGGTGTTACGTTCACGTGAGACAAGGTTGCTCTGTAACAGAGCGGAAAGCCTAGGCTCAAATGCATATCTCTCGGAGACGTCATGGTTGTCACATTAACATTAATGTATAATGGTTTATTATAAATTGGCTTACATTGCTACATGCAAAATATTTTTACCGATTATTTTGATATCAACAGAAGAGGACGCAGATCCTGCCTTGTTCAGTGCTTCACATGAGTATTTACCACTGTCAAAAACTTCCGCTCTTTCAATAACGAGGATGCTTCTGTTACCGTCTTTAGTAATGTTGGCTCTTTGAATTATAGAAACGTCATTCTTTTTCCACTTGATTTGCGATGTGGCTTCATTGACTCGGCAAGTCAAAGTCAGTTTATCACCTTCCAGGATTGTGGAACGTTGGTTTGAAGATAAATAAGCAGTAGGATATTCTGCGATTAAAATGGCAGGATTCTGTGAGATAAATGTCTTCACAAATTCCAAACCCATTGATTAAATAATAAAATCAGTGTTAAGAAAAGAAAATTTGGACGACAGTGCAAAGATAGTTCCGGTAAGTTAAAATTGAGGAATTTTAATGAGACAAATAACTTAATTTTTGAAAGGTGGTCCAATTTTGCTGCAACATCTGAAGTTAATTAAAGTGTTGTGTATGCAGTAGAGAGATTGAAAGCTGTGGATGAAAAGTAGCTAAAATAATCTGTTGTAAACGGGAACGACTGCTTTCTCGGCGAATCTAAGCAATCGTTTGGGAAGTAAATCTAACATAGTTGCAAGCTGCTCAAGCTTAAAATGAAAGCAACTTAAAAAGTTACGATTCAGGAGTCGACGTTTCGACACTCTTGCCTAGTGTCTTTGTCAAGGGTAATCTAAAGTTGTTATACAACTCCTTTCATACCCTCACTAATTAGCATCATTTGTTATTATTGAGATGTAAATAGGTTCTCGTTGCCGTCGCCGTCGTCGTTGCGTAAGTTCCCTAATGAACACTTGGAATACCGGAATGGATCCTAAAAATGCACAGAGTCGTTCATTCACACGATATGTTGGTAACGTGGTTTGTAAATTAGGCATCAAGCCATGACCGAGGGCCTTAGGTGTCTAGTGTTCTTCTCAAGATTCTTGCCGTTCCCAGCAAGGAGGCTTTTTGTACTAATAACGTGCAATCTAGCCCAATTTTCTTCAACGATGTTTTCAAATTTTTGCTGAACGTCCCTAGTGCACCAATGACAATTGGTACGACAATTACTTTTCGGTAGCTCCAGATTTTTCTATTTTCTCTTGTTCTTTTTCCAGCACTCTTGTATCAAAAGGGCACGCGAAATCTATCACATAACATGATCTTCCTATCTTATCAAGAAGAACTACATCAGGTCTATTGTGCTCAATTTGATGGTCTGTTTGAATTCGGAAGTCCCATAACACCTTTACTTGATCGTTTTCTATGACTCGTTCGGGATCATGATCATGCCACTTGTCTTTGCATGGGATGTTGAATTTCTGACAGAGTTTCCAATGGATAACTTGGCCTACCTTATCATGTCGCCACATTTTATACCCTCTTTGCGCCAATTTCTTACATTCCGCTACAATATGACTGACGGTCTCTTCTCGTTCTCCACATAACCGACACATCGGAGACACATCCTCTTTATCAATCCTGTTTTAATGCTATTCGTCTGTATTGCTTGGTCTTGTGCATCGGTTAGCAGTCCTTCAGTCTCTTTTTTTAGTATTCCCCTTTTTAACCACCCCCAGGATTCTGGGTCTCTTACTTGTTCTGTAGCTGTTTTAAATTGCCCATGTAATGCTTTGTTCTTGTATTTAGACATTCTCTCTTCAGACACTTCTATTTTTGTAGGCATTATTATTATTATGCAGTATAAACGTTCGTATGCTAGCTTAGCACATAGCTCAATAGGGCGCAATTGCGTAACCTAAAGGCTGTAAAAATAACCTGAATATATCTAAAAAGTTCGTATCTACATATATCGATCTATATATAAGCGAATTAAAAGGTTAACTTCGATTCTTAAAAAGGTAGAAATGTGAAATGAATCTCTTCAGATCTATTAAAACAATAATATTAAAGCATCTAAGACGATCCTAAATAATTGTTCTGTTGTCTCTGACCGGAGTTAGTATCTGCTTATGTTAACACTTTGAAAGATCTCGCAATGTGCAGACTTTCAGACAAAACGACCTTCTGCATTTTTAACAATACTTCTTTGCCCCTTTTAACTCCTACAAGACTTCGGATGGTGTTCACCAGTTCCTCACTGTATCCTCCTAACACGTCCATTACGATGTTAAACTGTTTCACTTGATATCCAGGAAACTGCCTCTTCAATTCCAGTCGCAATGGGGCATACTTTTCCGTCTTCTCGCAGCTCTTGATCTCCCTGTTATTCATCCAAGGACAGCTCATCTCCAGCAAGATGACAGATTTTGCTGTGCTATCCACTATTCGGGCGTCAATTCTGTTAGCTCTCACCGTCACATGATCTGCATAAACAGGGACATCCCAGAAGGCTTGGGCTCGGTCATTTTGATAGACAGGTTTAGGCTCGCTCAGTGAATACCATGGCGGTACACCGTCCATTAGGTCTAGGCTGTACAACATCTCAAAAAAAATTACTTTTAACACCGCATTATGCCGTTGCAGATATTTGGACTGCGCAAGCGCAGAGCAACCAGCTAATACGTGGGCCACCGTCTCAGCTGCCTTGCCACATAAACGGCACATAATCTGGTCTGACCCCGTTCTTGTCTTCTTACTCTGGTACACTCGGGTGGGAAGTAACTGTTCGTACAGCTCAAACACGCCAGCGATAACATATGTCGGGCATGTCCTCCATTGCCACAGCCAACTAAAGCTATGGGATTGTCGGACATCCCCTGTACCAGAGCCTTCTTGTTCTTCCTCCCATCGAGAAGCTATCAACTTTCCCTGCCAAGCTTGGCCTGATACCTGATCTTTCAATTTCTTCTGCTGTGCGCTTCTTAGCTTTTGCTTGATGTTTGCCTCTTTCAATACTTCACCTTCCTCCGTGCAGCACAGTGGGGTAGGGTATGTAAGAGATAGCTCTAATCCAAGATCTCTACTAAACTTTGTCGCCTCCTTGATGAGTGAGCTATGGCCTAGCACACCCGAACGTTCTTCGAACTTCCGAACAAGCTCCATTGTCGGATCAGTGTTCTTGAACAGTTTAAGTGCGCCTTTGATCTTGATGGCCTTATACTCCTCCTCCACCGATCTCAGGCCTCGCCCGCCCTGATCCCGCGATAGATAGCACAATGCGGTTGAACCCAAAGGATGTTTACCACCATTGCTGACCACGATCTTGCGTGCTTCTCGATCGATTTGTTGAAGGTCAGTGACTGGCAGGTGCTGGGTCCACATTAAATAACTCAGAACAGGCAGGGCATACTGGTTTGAAGCTACCACTCGATGGTAATCTGAAAGAGGGCTGGACCATATAACAGAGAGTCTCTTTAAATACTCCTCTGAGGCAACCTTAAAGGCCAGTTGATCTTCTTGTCTCGATGTTTCCAGTACTCCAAGAAATTTGTACTGCTTGCCTTCTTTCAAACACTGTATGACTGATGACTCATCAAACTTAACTCCTTCCGCATCTTCCACTTTTACACCTCTCTTAACATGCACGACTGAGCACTTCTTAGGGTTCCACTGAAGCCCTATGTCTTGCATCTTACCTCTGGTTGATCTAAGGACGGTATTCAACTTCTTCTCCGACGCTGCATAGATCTTAAGATCGTCAATGTAGAGAAGGTCCGTCACCTTAGTGCTCAGTGGCTTAGACAATCTATACCCCTCTGTCGCCTTAAGTGACCATGCGATGGGGTTTAGGCAGATGGTAAAAAGCCTCGGGCATAGCGAGTCTCCTTGGGGAAGACCTCGTTTAAATTGGATAGTCTCTGATATTTCCTTGCCTAACTTTGTTGTGGTGACAATCTTGGTGTTCCACGTGCTGCAAAGCTTGGTAACCACCCTTTCCAACCATCTCGGGAATCGATGTACTTCCATCATTTCGCAGAGCCAATCATGATCAACGGAGTCATATGCCTTTGTGACGTCTACCCACGCCATACTCAGGTTCCTTTTACCACGATAACAGTCTTGTGTGACCATTTTGTCGATCAACAAATTATCCATTGTGCCACTGCACCCCTTCTTAGCTCCCCTCTGCTCAGCCTCCATTAAACCATGTTCCTCCAGGTGCTCATCCATTGGAACCAACAGACATGCAGTAAACCATTTGTAAACTGTGTTGAGGCATGTTATCGGCCTTTGGTTGTTACTTGAAAATTCTCCCGGTTTGGGGATCAGTGATGTTTTGCCCCCCGCAAACCAGATAGGAAAATCAGTCTGGGCCATCGAAATTGCCTTAAAGCTTGCTGTGACACCATTATGCAACACCTCAGCTTTCTTCCACCAATAGTTTGCTAGTTTGTCTGGACCAGGAGCGCTCCAGTTTCTCTTCTTTCCAATGATCTTAACTGTTTCATCATCCGTTAGGCCCCATTCCCCCTCATCTGGGGGAGGGACACACCCATGTATTGCTCTCTTGAATTCCTGTAGCCATATCGCTGATTTGTCACCAGTCCCCTCTGTCTCCCACAACTCTTTCCAGTATCCACTTGCCTCGTCAATGTTTTCAAACCTTTGTTTGTTTTCCTCACTTGTGTCGGTGCGAGTCTTATATTTTGGTCGTTCACTTGTTTGATTACCATTGTTCTTTGACATGCAATTAAAACCATCATACACTCTTCCGGGGTCTTCTTGGAATTGCCGGTTCAGCACCCTCGATTCCTCCATAACCTTTTTCTTACAAAAACCTCTCTTCAACTTACGCAATAGCATCTTGTTTTTATCCATGTAACTTACGAGCTCAGGCACCGAGATTTTCCTACATTCCTTTTCTAAAAAGGCCCTGTTCTTACGACCTCTTTTTGTGAGCTTTCGATTTTCTTTTATTCTCTCCATTTCTGCCTTTGCAATTGAGATTTTTTTCCTTGTTTCCATAACTTTTTTCTCATAAACTATCTTCCATTTCGGTGTTGGTTTCCGCGAGTTGTTAGAATGGCCTGGAGTGTTTTTCTTCCATCCTTTTAACAAAAGAAAGGCGACGATCACAGAATACAGAACACAATTCGCGATCCACAAATATTGGAATGGGTCCCCCCCTGGGGATAACTCACTTTGGCTCATTAGCGTAGTTATGACCTTGTTTATGCTTTTTAAATCGCTCATTGTCGGTCTTTCTTTTGTGCGGGTGTCAACATGACGCTCAGTAAAATCACCTTGCGTATTACTAATAGACAAAAGAATGCTACTAGCTGACTCCAATAACTCACGCTCTTTGTCGTCGATTGTTGTTGTTTCCACAATCACA
>OX421448.1:11127902-11130402 GCA_949126865.1 Montipora capitata | reverse complement strand
TCGTTCGTTATGTCGAGGACTTCGTTAAATAGAGGTTCGTTAAATCGAGGTTCCACTGTATAGAGTTTTGTTTGTTGACGCCATGTGGTACACCGATATGCCAGCCGGAAATCAATGAAAACAACTGTGGTTCATTTTGTGATGAAAGAGCTTACTTTTTGGCTTATGAAATAAAATACGTGTGTATGAACATATCTCCTAATGTACTTGAAAGGCTCAAACTGCCGAGATTCATAGGGACAGACACTTTTTTCCCAACAAAATAGCTTTGTATCATGGCCACGCAAGGTGACATTCCGAAATGCTGTATTTTCGAAACGAAGGACGTCACGGAACTGGAAACTTGAAAAAAGACCTCAGAAGACCTTGCGATTTTGATTTTAGAATTTGATAACGTCACTGTGAAAACCATCTATTGTTTTCTTTCTTCTCTCGAGTGGTCCAGTTGAGGGTCCATTTTGGGGGTCCACGGTTTGTACCGTCCCTGCTCAAGACCTATTAAAATCACCATTCAAATCAACCCTCGTTATATTACCGCAAGCGTGACTGAACATCTCCCTTCCCCTCAGTAGCATTTCTACCATTTAGTTAAAACTAGAAGTAAAACAATGGAAACTAAGAGTTGTTAAAACATTACCGAGATAAAAATGAATAAATAAATAAATAAAGCTAAAGGCAAAAACATTGGAAAATAGCTTGAATATTTGTTCAAACGTAATCTCATTATTTCACGACATACAACAATCTTAACAACTATATAGACTATTCCTTGTTTTGAAAATATAGAAAATATAGCCTACTCACCATCTTTTTGAAATGGCAAATTCCAGTAAAAGAAGAGATCACAGGATAAAAAAAGAAATGAGAAAGACAATTTCTGTTAAAATACATAATGCATGTACACACGGAAAAAAATTATTATTATTATTATTATTATTATTATTATTATTATTATTATTATTATTATTATTTCGTTCATTCACACGATATGTTGTTAACGTGGTTTGTAAACTAGGCTTCAAGCCACGACCTATGGCCTTAGGTGTCTAGTGTTCTTCTCAAGATTCTTGCCGTTCCCAACAAGGAGGCTTTTTGTAGTAATAACGTGCAATCTAGTCCAATTTTCTTCAACGATGTTTTCAAATTTTTGCTGAACGTCCCTAGTGCACCAATGACAATTGGTACGACAATTACTTTTCGGCAGCTCCATGATCGGTCTTGGAATGGCGAACCGGTCTTGGAATGGCGTGGATTGATTATAGAAAAGCCTTTGACATGATCCCTCACTCGTGGATTTTAAAATGCATACGCTTCTTTGGAGTTGCGGAAAATATGGTCCACTATATAGAGAAGAGTATGGGCCAATGGCAGGTGGAGTTGTCGGCAAATGGGAACATCTTAGGGACGGTAAATGTAAGAAGAGGAATCTTCCAAGGAGATAGCTTATCGCCACTGCTATTTGTAGTAGCTCTGATCCCGTTATCATTGGTCCTGAGGGAAGTTAAAGCTGGATATGACCTTACGGGGAAGAAGGAGTTTGTATATCACCTCCTGTATATGGATGATTTGAAACTCTACGGTAGAAATGAAAAGCAAATGGATACTTTAATAAATACTGTCCGTATATTCAGCAGTGACATTGGAATGCAATTTGGCATTGACAAATGTGCAGTTCTTGTCATGAAAAGAGGAAAACTGGTTTTGTGTGACGGGATTGAGATGCCAGACGGAAACAGTATCAGAGAAGTAGAAGAATCAGGATATAAATATCTTGGAGTACTAGAAGAAGACGATTTAAAACATGCAGCCATGAAAGAAGTGATATGTAAGGAATACTTCAGACGGATAAGGAAAATTCTAAAGTCAAAGTTTAATTGTCGAGTGGACTAAAGATGAACTGAGGAAATTGGATCGCAAAATCAGGAGGTTGCTGACAATAAACAGAGCCTTCCATCCGCAAGCCAACGTAGATGGACTGTATCTGAAAAGAGCAGCGGGAGGGCGTGGATTATTAAGTGCAGAAGACTGTGTGAACATTGAAGTGGGCAGTCTGTTTAAATACATTGGAGAAAGTATGGAAAGATTACTTCGTTTCGAATCGGATGAAAATATTCTGGAGGAGGGCCTACAAAAATAGAAGTGTCTGAAGAGAGAATGTCTAAATACAAGAACAAAGCATTACATGGGCAATTTAAAACAGCTACAGAACAAGTATGGGACCCAGAATCCTGGGGGTGGTTAAAAAGGGGAATACTAAAAAAAGAGACTGAAGGACTGCTAACCGCTGTACAAGACCAAGCATTACGGACGAATAGCATTAAAAACAGGATTGATAAAGAGGATGTGTCTCCGATGTGTCGGTTATGTGGAGAACGAGAAGAGACCGTAAGTCATATTGTAGCGGAATGTAAGAAATTGGCGCAAAAACAGTATAAAATGTGGCGACATTATAAGGTAGGCCAAGTTATCCATTGGAGACTCTGTCAGAAATTCAACATCC
>OX421448.1:11117902-11122902 GCA_949126865.1 Montipora capitata | reverse complement strand
AGCCTTGGTTCTTCTTCGTCACCATCTTTAGAAGTCACGTGAGATAGCAACGGACCTGCGCAACTTTAGTGCACGTTCCCTGTGAACACCTACAGTTGTGTTATTCAGCGAAGAGTTTTTTTTTTTCAGTGAGAAAGTTTTTTTGGACAAGATTGTCAAATTTCTTTAGAACCTCGTGGAGGTTCTATGAAACCTTTTTACTTGGTGCGGCGCTGCCGTGCCTGGAATCACATTTACCAAATCATGGCACGCACAGAAGGAACTCCATCCGAAATCTTTCACACAAATCCCTTCACAGATACCTAAGGCGGAAAGGAAAAAGCCATCTCAAACCAGGAACGAGGTTCCCTTACCTGAAAAAGGAACATTACCGGTGCCAAACTGCGGCGCTACAAAGGTCGCGAATGTGAACTTAACGTCAAGGCCGTCGGCGGCAAAGCCTTCCAGCGTTGAAACGCCGGAACAAAGTGAGTTGTTGAAATTTGGTAGTATGATCACCAGTTCCATGACCAATTTACAACAAACCTTAACGAAGCAATTTGAAAATTTGCAAAGTACTATGGCGAGACCTTGGTTCGCCGAGCAGCATGATCTCTGAGACAAGAGGGCGGTCACTCAAGTGAAAATGGTGGAAATAAAACCCGCACAAGACGTGGCGAACCAAATCCTGAGAGACGAAGGGATATGTCGCCTTCGTACGACTCAAGTGCCCCCGGTAAACAGGGAAATGAATGACTTGTAAGTCGGCGATTCATAGAGATTGTGATGTTCTAACTACCATCGAGGAACGGCTAACCAAAAAGGAAGCGAATGATAGCAGAGTCCACGAACTTCTCGCAAAACTGATCAACGAAGTCAAGTTCGAGGCCAAGAAACCGGACGAGGCAAAAATAAAAGAAGAAGCACATAAGATTCTTCGCCCCGAACATCGCGAAAGCCTTGTCACGAAAGTTGATGAGCTGATTTGGAACCACCTTTACTTGACAACGAGATCCTATGACGCTCGTGTGCAAACAGCGCGGGGTGCTCTTGTTAATGGAGTGATTGAAATCACAAAAATGCTTGACGGTATATTGGATTAAAACCCAAGACTACACCAGATAAAAACTAGGAGGTTGAGGCCCATATCTAGACATCTTTTCAAATTAATTGACAAGGGAATGTTAGCTATTTAAATGCTGAGTTATGCAAATGATGAAATTAATTTGCAACGGTTAGAGGGTACAGAACTTGATCAAAACGAGGACAATAAGTCGTTATTCTCGTCGTCACTGCTCATAAACAATTTCTTATTTGGAGGAGACTCGAAGACATTGATAAAACGAATCGAGCTCTCAAAAAAAGCTACAGGAAAGTCCCCCGAAAACACCAGCAAAAAATACGACCTGAAGCAATATGGCCGTTCTCAAGGAACTATAAATATTAAAAGCCTGTATTTCCTTGTACAACTGAGAAGGGCTGGTGTTGGGGCCGAAAGTCTAATTAACTTTAACAGCACGGTTATACGACCTGTTCTTGAGTATGGCGCCCAAGTGTTCCATCACAAACTTCAAGATTACCTCTGTGAAGACCTTGAGAGGGTTCAGAAACGGGCTTTTACAATAATTGCGGCTGGTCTGCCATACCAGCTCTGTGTAGATAGTTTTGAATTGGAGACCTTAAGCGTCCGTCGTGAAAAGCTGTGTTGCAAACTATTCAATGAAATATCTGATGAACAACACATCTCCACAGCCTTCTGCCTCCAAGAGATTATTCATCATACAATCTCAGGCGGCAAGGAACTTTTAGCCTGCCATGTCTTAAAACTGAACGTTTTAAAAAGACATTTATTTCTGCAATGTGCAGCTGTCACAATCTAGCGCTGCCAATTTAACATTACTTATTAACACTAGCATAATTTTAAATTGTATATAAGCCTTTTTTTTTAAAAATATATTTTGGTACATACTAGTTATGCAATTCAGCCTTTGGCTACGATTTAATTATTTCAATAAACCTGTCATTCAATCTCAGCCTTCCTACAACGTCAAATATCGAAGCTCCCAGAGGTTTTTTTTTTTTTTTTTTTTTTTCACACAAAAGGCCCTTCCCTCTTCAGGACAAGTAGCTGAGAAAAAGGAGAGGGATAAAACGAAAGCAGTAAGTACTACTGCGTCGGAAGTGGTGAGTGAAACACCCATGATTTGCTTTGGAGATGACAGGATTATTCTAGTCCCTGTTGACAATTTCCACGCTGGAAGAAGTAAGTTATTTTGAAACAAAAGTCGGGAAATCACTTCAGACGAGTCTGTCTTATACGCGGTTGCTCATAGCCATATCGATTTGATAGCTAATCCACTTGCCTTGAATTGTCAACAAAGTGCTAGATTAACATGTCTTGTTAATTCAGAAGAAGAGGCAGCCATAGATAATGAAATCGAAAGTCTTCTTAAAAAAGGGGTAATTGAGTTTAGCTTTTACTGCAACGGATAATTTATATTTCATTCACCCTCACCAAGTTAGTCCGAATATAAGAAATATATATTTTCTCTCTAATTCGGACGCCGCAAGGAAAACAGAGACAAAGACAACTAGAGCAAATACAAGTTGGGTAGCATGTTTCAGGTAGAAAAAGCACCTACAGAGAATGTTTATTCCAAACAATCAGGTACCTAGATACCACAAAATAAACGAAGAGACAACGGCAAACAAATGCAACTAAAATCCCCTTCCTCGAGCAACGTTGAACCTCTCTTGAACCTGCTCTTTAACATACATTTCCGTTCCCACATGCATCGGACCTCCAACGACCGAGTGGTTTCAATGACAACCGTTCCTTCGACGAGCAATTATTTAAATTGGTTTCAATAGAGGTAGCGCCGCCAGACCAAAAGCTATGCAAATCGAAACGTCGATGATCATACCCTAATATATTCAAACTTTGCTTGAACATCTGCCTAAAGCACAAGTACGAAACTTTCCTGTCACCTAAAACATACTTTCCAACGGATTAAGGAAAACAACGATCTGACGACAGGGATGTGGTAAATATTAGCACTATTAAATATCTTAACAACAACTGATAAAGGCACGCAAAAGTCCCCGACTTATATATAAACACATCTTGACCATCTCTAAAAACACCGGTCTTACTCTCAGGAAGTCTGATGGTAATATAGTCTAGCAAAACCGTAATATAACAAAGGCGGATGTGGAGAGGCTCATTCGCGCAGAAAAGTCCTACAAAAGAAAGAACAAACAAAGCAGCAAACCTTAAACCTTTAAAAGTTGCATTATCTTGGGCTTTTCAACTTAGGGCCCTGGATCATAATATTTGGCTCGCTGCTTCACACCTGCCAGGGAAAAATAATATAGTGACAGATCTAGATTCACGTTCTTTTCATGACAGAACATAATAGCATTTACACAAAGCTATATTTACAAACACAGTTAGTCTATGGGGGCCATATGAGATAGATTTATTTGCATCCAGACTAAGTAAACAATTAGCCACTTATATATCCCGGAAGCGGGATCCTGAAGCCTCATACATAGATGCCTTTTCGATACTATGGACGAACAAAGCTTATTATGCTTTTCCCCCTTTTTCTATCATTAACAGATGTCTCCAGAAAATCTCACAAGACAATGCAGAGGGAGTCATTTTAGTACCAATATGGCCAACACAAAAATTTTTGTAACAGTGCTAACAATGTAAATCGACCATCCCACACTCCTTCCAACAAAGGACAATTTTTTTGACATTACCCCACTCATCATCACTCAATCCGCTGACAAAAAAAGTTGCAGCTGATGGCTTGTCATGTATCGGGAGGTTTGGAAACAAAAGCCATTTCTGATAAAACAAACACAATTATCCTCAAGTCGTAGCGAGATGGAACAAAGAAACAGTGTGACTCTTACCTTAAAAGGTGATGGGCACAATTTTGTTGTAAGAGGCAGATTAATCGAGCTGAAGTCACTGTAAACGACACCCTCGTGTTTCCTACTAGCCTGTGTAAGGCGGGGCTAAAGTACAGTGCTATTAACACAGCTCGCTGTGCTCTCTCCTGTCTACACTTTGACAGCAGATGAACAGTTGGTAGCCACCCTCTCATAACTACGTAGGTTCTTGAAAGGTGTGTACGAGACGAGGCCAATTCAAAGTAGATATTTGCCTGTCTGGGATGTACAGGACATTTTTAACATGTTTAGAAGCTGGAGTACGAATAAGGCACTTTCAATGAGAGATCTCTTTCAGAAAACGGCTATGTTAATTTCCCTAGTTTCTGTGCAGAGAGTATAATCACTACACCTGTTAGACACAGCTAGTATGATCCAGCAAGACACTAGCATAACTTTTCAGCTGGGGATAATTAAACACAGCAAACCTAGAGTAAAATCAACTTGTACTGAATTTCAAGCATATCCCCAAGATAACAGGTTTTGTGTTGTCACGATATTGAAATGCTTCTTAGAAAGAACTCAATGTTTGAGGGGAGAAGAAACTAGACTGTCCATAACCTAATCCAAACTATACCATGCAGCTAGTGCTGACACATTGCGAAGGTGGACAAAGACATGTATGGCGTAAGCAAAAATAAACACAGAAGTTTTTACAACCCAAAGTACACGAGCGGCGTCTACATCTGCGGCACTGCAGGGTAGCCTGCTAGCTAAACATATCCTAACAAGGGATGGATTTATGGGCTCATGAGACCACATTTGCAAGGCATTACCATGTCCCAATTCAAAGTAAAGGAGCCACATAACTTGCTGAAGCAGTACTTCACAGAAAAATGAACACTAAGAATTTTTAAGCAATATAGTTATTACAAATGCTTATATCACGTGTTGCCTATGTGTTCGACTAAGAATACTCTTGAGTTGAAATCTTTTTCTTTTTTTGTGCCCTTGCACAATACAGATATCAAAATGTTTTAGCTTCCTCAGTTACGTTGCCTTTTTTCAGTCGTTGTATGTTTAATTTTCCTGATTATATGAACAGTCTGTCTGCCTCT
>OX421448.1:11087902-11107902 GCA_949126865.1 Montipora capitata | reverse complement strand
CAGAAAGATTGTTTTGCCCATTAAATACTTTTGTTTGGTGGCGTTGTCATTGACGTCACCGTCGCAGAATTTCAAAACTCTTTTCCCTACCTTCCGCTGAAATTGAAACAACCTCGATTCAGTTTTTGGGGTGTTTACTGGGAAGATATGGCCCCAGTTTCCCTGAAAATATCTTCTTTGTAGCTTTTATTACGCCTACATGAGGGGTATTTCACTTCAGGCCATTTGAAGCCCCTGTGAAGGCGAAATTTTGTTTGGGCTTTATTTAAGTTTTCAGCCGAAAAAAAAAACAACAACAACAAAAACAAAAACAAAGAAAAAGGAAAGGATTGTGGTTCATTGAATGGAATTTTAATGTCTTGAAATCGCATGAAAAGGTAAGAATAATTATTTTCTTAGCGCCTGTGCAGTCACATTTTTGCCTCGGCTCCTATTGTCGCAGAGGATTTCGTTATCCCTCAAAATATTCGCTTGTTTTCCCACCAAATCTTACATATTTACCTTAATGACATGTCCACCGTATTATTTAATCCTCTGGGATGAATATGTAATTATCACATTACACATTATCGCTAATCGGATTACTAAAAAAGTTCGGAAAATATTCGTGACTGATCACTTTTCGGTCAAATTTACGTCCAAAAAAGCAGATAACATGGGTTTCCTGGAAAATCAGGATGGACGATAGATGATGGAGCATCGGAGATCTTTTTTTTTTTACATAAAACAAGAACAATAACAAGTCTGGAAATCAATTTTGTGCACAGAAATTAAGACAATAATATGATCCGTAGTTTCAATTTAAAATGTAACTAATTTTACATTGTACCATAAGTGCTCCTTAGAGTTAAATGTCAGTGCTACACAAAGAGCCCTCCCGGCACCCCAATTGTTTCATGGATCTTTCTTTCTTTCTTTCTTTCTTTCTTTCTTTCTTTCTTTCTTTCTTTCTTTCTTTCTTTCTTTCTTTCTTTCTTTCTTTCTTTCTTTCTTTATTTCTTTCTTTCTTTCTTCATCGATCAAAAAAAAAAAAACAACAACCGAGCCAAAGAAAATCTGTTTCCTGTGTTTGTGGGCTTGTTTCCTAGACAGACTAAAAAAAGAAAATCTGAGCACCCAAAGACTGTTTATAACCTCTCTTTTTAAAAAGAACAAAACAAAAATACGATGAACGTGGAGAAATAGCCACGAATACCAAGAACTATAATTTTGTGTTCTTGTCATTTTATTTAGGTGCAAGAAAAAGTGGTCTTAACTGGCTGTTTACGAGATCGAAAATTGACCACACACTTAATATCTAGGGGTTGGATTGTGATTGATCATCGATCCCCGATCCTCGATCCTCGATCCTCGTTTTCCAGGAAACCGATGAAATGAGGAAGATTTTTATTTTGCATCCAAAAAATAGTAATCAATGTTAAAATTCGTGTGGAAAACTGATTTTTGTTATCTTTTTTTTTCATTTCCTTTCCTTTATATTTTCTTTTTATAAAATGATTTATTTCTCTGTAAATAAGTTATATGTTTTTGAAAAGCTTATTTTCTTAGCTTTAAAAAGATGTATTGCTTTCCCCATAACTTTAAATTATTTTTGAGAACAAAACAACAACAAAAAAAAGAAAAAAACAAAGGGTTTTTTTTTTTTTGCGATGACCGATTTCGCGCGGTTTTCTGTTGGACGGCAACCAGGAAAAAGAGTTAAATTAAGGTCCCTAATAATTTCGAAAATACACGTGTTCAATTTGGTTTGCATGTGCAAAAGCAGTGTTAACGTCACCAGCGGTAAACGGCAACATCAATGTTACCAGCCAAATTATGTCGAGCAAAGGGAAATGAACATCTCGTCCCATCGTAACTGCTTACAAGTTCCAGCAGACCCCTGGGCCTTAGGGGATGTGGGCAGATATGCCCGAACTTTGGGATTGTCGAACAACGAAGCGCAGCGTGAAGTGCAAGACGAATTGGCCTACATGTTACTTCTTTCCGTGCGACGTCCGTTCGAGAGGTTGCCGGTCTTAGTGTTTTACGGGAACGAACAATGGGTGGCCGATCTGGTGGAGATACAACCTGCTGAAACGATGGAATCGAGAAAACCGCTATTTGTTAACGGTGATCGACGTGTTGAAAACCGAGTTGTGTCCATTCCCACTCAAAATGCATCACTTTTAAATGTGTTACTTGTTTCGTGAAGAACAGTGCTTGCGTGACATTTGCGTGGCGTTTAAAAGTTTATTTCGTTTAGTATTACACTTTTTCCTTCCACTCAGTTGATTACATTGATTGACATTGATTTGAGCAATTTGATGGTTTACCGAGTTAGGATCACCCGCAACAAGATTGTGAAGCACTATGCTGTGATTTTTACATGCTTAAACACGAGAGCAGTTCATCTTGAACTAGCAGCGGATTGCACGACGATGGAATTTATGCAAATTCTTAGAAGATGCTATTCATTAAGAGGGGTACCCGCGTTGATGATCAGCGACAATGACTCTCAGTTAGTTGGTGCAGAACGAGAGCTGCGGCAAATGGTTGAGGGATTGGACACCGAGAAGTTACAAGAATTCTCTGCGGAAAGAGGAATGAAGTGGCAGTTCACGCCCCCGGCGGCTCCACACCAGAATCCCTGGTAAAGAGGAATCCTTGGTAAAGAGTTGCAAGATCGGCTTAAAGAAGGCAATTGGCGAGCAAGTACTTACCCCACTGGAGCTGCAGACGTGTCTCGTTGAAGTTGCAAATTTAGTCAATCAGCGTCCAATAGGCCGAATTCCCAGTGATCCCGACGATGGTTCATATCTTTGCCCTAATGATATGTTACTTCGAAGAGCGTCGTCTACTTTTCCACAAGGACCATTCAGGCACACTAAAAATCCCAGGCACAGAGTTGAATTTGTCCAGAAAATAGTTGACTCCTTTTGGACCCGTTGGACAAGAGATGTCTTCCCGTCACTACTACCAAGGAAACAGTGGCATGCCGAGAAACGTAATGTTCGAGTTGATGACTTTGTAATCGTGCAAACTTCAAATGCAATTCGTGGAACATGGAATGTTGGCCGAGAAGTCAGTGTCTACCCCGGAAAGGATGGAAGGGTCAGGAACGTGAAAGTCAAAACCCGCACTGACGAGTATGAACTGCCCATCAGCAAGGTTGCAGTTATATACCCAGCAGAGGGATACGAAGACCAGGACAAGTAGAGATGAGAGCTAACGGCCTCATCGGGGCGGAGAGTGTTTCGTGAAGAACAGTGCTTGCGTGACATTTTCGTGACGTTTAAAAGTTTATTTCGTTTAGTATTACACTTTTTCCTTCCACTTATTGATTACATTGATTGACATTGAAATTTGAGCAATTTGATGGTTTTAGTCAGGTTTTTTATACACGTGTCGTGTCGACGGTATGGATCAGGATAGCTTTCCCGTTTTTCAAGGTTTTTACAGTTTAGTTTAACTCTGGAATCCCGTCACGAAGTAAGTCATTTATAATTTCCGTTTTCTTAGGCTTTGTTTTGGTCAATTGTTCCTTTATTTCTGTCAGTATAATTTTTGTAATTGACTGCATATGATTAAGAATTGTGCAATGCTGCATGGCTTTCTCAGTTAAATCTGTTCATGGTTTTAGGTTAATACGATGTACTTAAGCCCGTTAATTTCGGTTAGTTCTATTGTTGCAGTATGTTATTTGATTTATCTGTTTCAGATCGAATAGAAAATCTTGTAAAATTTATACGATTCGGGATTGTTAGAGTTTCTCGTAATTTGATTCTTTGGCGGTTTTCGTCCAACGGACCATAACTCAAAATGAGCATCACGCATTGGTCAAAAATCTCACTAAGTATTGAATAAATTAAAACATGATTTAGTGAAAAAGAAGAGACCTTGGTCAGATCAAATGGGAGCGTGGGATGCGACCTGGCGGCGACCTCGTCCCAGTCTGTCCTCATGACCGTTCGCGTCCCTCGGAGGGCCACACGAGAGGGTTTCCCTACAGGAACAATGTAAGGACCCTGATGGATGTCTTGGTGGAGTCGGCGTTGCAGAGTTGCAGTCAAGGCGAGTGCTTTGTTCTCGCCCGACCATAATGGATATCTCTTTATCCATACAATGTAGATACCGCAAATCTCGAAGAGAGACCTTGTGGTGCAGTGGGAGGTTGTAAAGCGGACAATGCATCAGAGGGTTTTCCATCATTTCCCCGATGGTGGAGCTGGGAAAGCTGAGGCTCGGGTGGATGGACTCCTTGATACTCGCAGTGTCCTAAGGCGTGTCCTTCACCCAGCACTTTTTTCTCGAAGGTTGGCATGGGAGGCAGTGCCGTCTCTTCTGCCACAAGATCCGGAATGGTGGCTAAGATCTCCTCGAGGGTTATAGGTTCAGGCGTCTGCAGTTTGTTTTCTTCTTCTTTTTTTTTTTTTACTATGATGGCATCGCGTGCCTTAGTATGCACTTCCTTGGTTGTGGTCTTACTGTTGGTCGTTATTGACCGTAAGGGCGCAGATCGGGTGCACATTCGGGGTGGTGGACCGCCGTCACGTGGTTTCATATGCTTGGGCGGGCAAGACCAATTTATTCAAAATGGCGCCTTAATGTTTACATCAATCACACTTAATAGGATTCCCATTGGCGGAGGTGACCTTAATATGATTTAGTTAACCAACTTTCTAGATGCCACAAAAGGAGATACTGTTCAACCTTATCCTTCATTTATGATTTATTTGAGATAAGTGATAAAAAAAATAAAAAAATAAAAAGGAAGTTAAATAGCCAGTTCGGTCATCCTTTGAGATCCCTGCTGCCGAAGAATAAAAAGAATCCCGCCCATTAATGTAATTGAGCATAATACATTTTCGCTTACAGATATACAGTGCAAATCGTATATGTAGTATGTACGATCTCAATAAAGATTGTTGTTGTTGTTGTGTAAAGTCGTCATGTCTTAGTCGATGCCGTGTCCTCAGGGAAATGTTGCAGGTCAAACAGGCTGTTCAACAGGTACTTCCGCTTACTTACAGCAGCTGCTACAGCATCCATGTAATCCATTTCATCGTATTCCATAAAGCGACGTAATCTTTTCATAACCTTCTTGTGCATTGGATTAGTTTTCAGCTCGTGGTACCACCTTAGATATTGTAAATATAAGTGTGGTAGCTTTTCGCGGTAAACAGGAAGCAGATGATTAGAAGCCTGAACCTGAGCATCATCATTTGGGAAACCCTGACAGAAATTTTCTTGCACCTGTTCTTCCCACGTCGAATTCATGTCATTGTTATTTTTTCTCGTAGTATATCCCAAGGATCTACTGCAACATTTTCTGTGTCACTCTCTGTATCGCCGCCGTTAGTTTCTTCCTCACTATCGGTTCAGTGTTGCTCTTAGTAATCATTGAGTAGCTCTGAGCAACGTTGAGTACTCAATGAGCAGCTCAGGGTACACTTGCTCTCAATGAACCATTACTTAAAGAATGAAATAGTTTTGAGTGACTCAGCCTTATAAATTAATAGGAGGATTTTTATGTGCTCCTTTCCTATCAAACTTTCATTGAGTTAAGAGAGCGATATTTTCCCCAAGAGAAACAAAATTATGAATCTGCGCTTTTTGATTGGCTAATTTGATTTGGTCAAATTCCAGTGATAGATGAGTTCTGTCTGCATCGTCTGACGATAAAAAAAAACCTGAGCGAAGCTTGAAAATCGTGCAGGATTTTGAGGTTGCAGAGCCTTGTAAGTGCGATAATTTTTGGCACGATGCTAACCAAGTTATCGACTTTCTACGTGCCCAAGGCTGGGAGGCGAGCTACCTTTGGAAGTGGGAGAAATTTGGTTAAATTCTGGAGGCACTCGGCCTTGTGCGGTCTTGGAAATTGCACGCCTTGTATATTTTATTGTATGTGACGATGCGTGGGATCTGAAGAGGAAATCGAAGCGTCCCAGAAACCCATCAAATCACTCAGGACAATCCATAAAATAGTAGGTGAGTGAACTTTATCTATCTGGCTGTCCATAAAATGAATTTTCGAAAAGAAATATCATAGTTAAGTAAAGTACGATCGTCTGGGTGAGTGTAGTCCTGAGAGGGACTGTTTGAGGTGACATTGACTGACGTTTCGACAACCGGAGTGGAAGTCATCTTCAGAGTCAAGTGATTTGTGTAACGTCAGTAGATACTATAAGAACTCCGGTCGTAGATGTCATTGGTCAACTTATTCGTGATGTTATTGGTCTACTGTCAGTTGATCCTGGATGTAATTGGCTAGGAAGACTAACAGTGATAGGTACGTTTCGATCCATCTATAGGTCAAAGGTCTGTACGTGTATCGTAGAATACGTTGGGAAGTAATGTGAGAGTAAATCAATGTGTTGTTTGTCTATTGATGTCGTAGCTGAGTCGTTTGTAGGTTTGTAGGGTGCGGGAAGTTGTATTCGTCGGTTTATTGGTGTCTGTTCTAAGTTAGTAAACCAGCTTTCCAGTACGTACCGTTGGTAGTAGTTAGTGCTGTAGGTAACACATGTTGCAGAGTCCCAGTCGATTCTGTGGTTTGCCTTTAGATGGTGTTTGGCACTGTTATTGTTGATGTCACCGTTCCTCGTCACTCGTCTGTGTTCAGCCGGTCTCACCGATATACGTGGCCTGGCAGTCGCAGCATTTGGTCTTTGTCTGTCCTTAGTCAGTAGTTTTTGTAAGGTAGTGATGGGTCTGTGAGCAACAAGGATGTTGTAAGGCTGTAGGATCCTAGCGATAATTTCAGAATTTCCTTTGTTGTAGGGTATAGTCATTGTAGTGGTAGGTGTCATGTTAGTGTTTGTTGGGTTAGGTTCTGTAGGTAAGTGTTGCGTGTAACGAAGTCGCAGCTGTGGTTGTTCTTACTGAAAACGTTGCCTAAGTACTTATGTTCGTCTGCTAAGCTGTCGTGTGAGTCACAAACCAGTAGCGCGCGTCTCGGTAAGGTCCGTATTGTTGTAGCCTTGTGTGATGAAGGGTTGCAAGATGATTCGTCAAGGAAGCTGTCACTGTGGGTGCGTTTCCTGTAAACTGTCGTCTGTATTCTGTTGTTGTCACAGATGACCAAGCAGTCAAGAAAAGGAATCTTACCATTATCTCACATCTCTCACAAAGGTTGTCTGCCTGTGGTGACACAGAAAATGATGTATTACGCGCGAGACGAGACTGTCAATGCGTCACGTCGGCGAAAATACTGTTGTAGACATTTTTTGTTTTGTTTTTAGCAAAGAAGAGAAACATTATGAATGAATGAACGAAATAAAGTAAGTTAACTCATCTTGTTTATTTTCTTTAGTCTTTTTGAGCTTTTCTTAATTGGTTTGGGACGTTGTTGTTTGAGAGGCCTTCCTAAAACGAAGTCAAGGCTGGCCACAACGATTCACGGAGAAATGTACTCGAAAGCATTTTTCTCGATAAAAACTGAGTTTGCTGCGCAGTTTTTTCTTCCCACGAAAAGAACTTAGTTTGTGTTCCTCTCTGTCTGTTCAGCTTGCTGAAAATATCGTCCTTTCGGCTCGAATGAGAAAAAAATTCCTTCACATTTCTAGACCGGACAGTTGTCCGCCGATGCTTGTGCTCGTCTTTTCAAGTACGGGACTGAAATTACGGATCTTGTTCGTGTGCAGTTACCACTTACCCCTCCGGCACACAGTCGGATCCGGTCCTTGAAAATATAACACTCTCTCCTCAGTCCACGTATGTTTTCATGAACAGGATTTAACTCCGTACCGGAGGAAGTCACTCCCCCAGGACATCCAGGAGGTTCCTTATCATTGTTACTGCAGGGGAACCCTCTCATGTGGCCCTCCGAGAGACATGAATTGTCATGAGGACAGACTGGGACGAGGTCGGCACCAGGCCGCTCCCATGGTCCCATTTGTAATTGTACCTACGTAGGTCTCTTGTTTTTTTTTTTTTTTAATTAAATCATGTTTTAATTCTTTCAGATTTTGAGGAACGAGTGATGCTCATTTTGAGGAACACATTTAAAAGTAATGCATTTTGAGTGGGAATGCAAGCACAACGATCGCCAAAACCTCGAAAGGTCTCAGAGTTAATGCCTCATTTTTTGTCGCAGTTTATCCCACAAAGTGAGTAAAGAGCTCGCTTGTTGTCCTTGTTGTGCTCAGAGCCTGCTCCAAGTGAGGCCCACACTTTAAGCTGTTCGCTTAGACTACAAGAAGTCAAGCGAGTCTCCGTCTCATGGTGTGTTACATATTTTCAAAAAATGCATCCGTCATGGTAGTCCCCAGACTCCACGCATTCAATGACCAAAATAATTAAACGACGTCATTAAATGCAGGTGGTTGTCTCATACCCCCATCCCCCAATAACGGTACCCTTGATTCCATCATTTCAGCGGTTACATCTCCGCACCAGCGGAGGGGTTGGCGCAGTGGTGAGATCTCTGCCTTCCAACCCTAAGGTCCCGGGTTCCATTCCCGGTTCTGCCGAGAGTGGAATATTTGGCGACCTTCTTTCCCGCTGTAGTTCACTCAGCTTTCCATCCTTCCGAGGTCGGTAAAATGAGTACCAGCATGCATGGACTGCTTAGAAGCGGCTGCAATTTGCGCCTGTATATGCTTCCAGTCCGCTGGGGGTAAATTGATCATTGTAAAGCGCCTTTGAGACTTGTGATAAAGGCGCTATATAAATGCACCACTTCACTTTTTTACTTTACCAGATCTGCAACCTCTCGAACGGACGTCGAACGGGACGAAACAACATGTAGGTCAATCCTTCTTGCAATTCTCTTTGCGCTTCGTTGGTCGACAATCCCTGAGCTCGGGCAAACCTGCCCACATCTCATTGACTGCGACTCTGCAGCGCCGACTCCACCAAGACATCCAGCGGGGTCCTTACCATTGTTACTGCAGGGGAACCCTCTCGTGTGGCCCCCCGAGAGAGGTCAATGCTCATGAGGACAGACTGGGACGAGGTCGGCACCAGGCCGCCTCCCACGCTCTCATTTGTACTGACCTCGGTCTCTTCTTTTTCACTAAATCATGTTTTAAATCATTCAATACTTAGTGAGATTTTTGAGCAACACGTGATGCTCATTTTGAGTAACACATTTTAAAGTAACGCATTTTGACTGAGAATGGACGCACAACTCGCTTTCCTACACGTCTATTACCGTCGACAAATAGCGGTACTCTCGATTCCATTGTTTCAGCGGGTTGTATCTCCACCGGATCGGCCCACCAATTTTATCATCCACGTTAAACCCTAAGACCGGAAACCTCTCGAACGGTTGTCGCACGGGAAGAAGTAACATGTTGCACTTCTCGTTGCGCTTCGTTGGTCGAGAATCTATCTGCCCATATCCCCTAAGGCCCAGGGGTCTGCTGGAACCTGCAAGCAGTTACGATGGGACGAGATGTTCATTTCCCTTTGCTCGACATAATTTGGCAGGTAGCATTGATGCTGCGGTTTACCGCTGGTGACGTTAAAACTTTATTTGCACAGGCAAACAAAATTGAACGTGTGTAGTTTCCTAATAATTTTCCAATCGCAACGGCTGGAATGTAATATTAAACTACTTTTCCCCAAATTTTTGTGAGAGGTGAACATATAAAAAAGTCACTTTAATTTATGGAGGTATTCTCAAAAGAGATCATTTCATTACAAGTCCGCTGTGTTAAATTGCTTCTTGTAGTTTCATTGTTTCTTCTCTAATTCAAGGCTTAGCTTAAAGCAAAGGTCGGTTGAGAGATACTTCAGCAAGACCGTAATGCAGGCGACCACAGCACGGGTAGGAAAAAAGGAAATTTTAGTCTAAGGCACGGAAAAGAACACATAGAAAGATTCTTTAGAACCTAGCGAAGACACCTGGATGTTTGCATTTTTTTTTTTAATGGGAAAATATGGCAATTGAGGAAACAGCCTTCTCGATGAACAAAATTAACTTTAATGCTAACGATGAAGGAACCATTCTACAATCGAACAGGAACGCAAAAATGACAATACAATACAAGTGGACTTAGTTAGTAAAATGAAGACACTTACAAGAACTCCGTAAGGTGAGAAATGACAAGCAAGTCCTTAAGATAGTTCGCAGAGTCTTAAGAAACACAAAACATGGCCGACTCGTTTGGCCGAGTATATGAGTCCCCGGTCAGCGGGTTTACTTAAGAAGAGTCCTGTTATCATGTTGGCTGGCGCGAAACTCTGCAGCAATTGCAAGCGATGATCGTGTGAAATAAGTTTGTTGTGTATACATCATTAGTATGCGGCGTGTGTTCTTCATAAGTCCACCGTTGACTTGTTTGACTCCAGAACTTTCCTTTTGCATAGGATAAGCTTTCACAATGATTTTCTTGTCTTCCGAGATGGTATCTGGAAAGACCTTTAAATAATCTTTACTTTGAGCTTTCAATTGAACAAAAAGATGCCACACTTAGCGAAAAATGCATTTTTAAGAAAACCTTGAGCTAAACAAAATTAGCAGAAATTAATATTTGTAAGAAATGAGTTTCAAGTAACTAGTGTCGTTCTTTTTGAGACAACTAGGGCTACGGGACGGGAGTGTCATTTAGACACCTCACGCGTTGCCACTTGTGAAATTAGGGTTTGTCAATAAAAAAAAACCTTTTGTAACTTTCACTTGGAGAGATTTTCTCGTTGTGAGTGAAGCTATTAGTCTCTCCCCTCGGGGCCTTTCAGGAATAATTTGCAATGTGTTTCGGGGGACTTTAGCCAGACTGCTTATTCCACAGTTTACAATTTTATTTTAGGAAGTGAAAGATGCCCCCGTCCAGATAAGGTCAGACCACAACACCGGGGACTACGTCCCCTACTCTTATCGAATAGTGAGTGGGTTCTTTAACGTCCCATACTATTTAATTTCCAACCACGGTTATGAGACGGGGCCTTCGGTTTACAGTCCTTATCCGAGAAGACTTGAAAGTCTAACCATTTGCAGATGTAATTACAAAGGCAGCACATTTTCCTCAGTTATTTTAAGACCCTGAGTGTTAGTCCGACCGGAGTCGAACTCACGACCTCCCGCATGACAGCCCGATGCTCAACCAACTGAGCCACCGGTGCGTTATGATACAAACTAAACGAACGCTGAATTCTGTGTTGGATAACTCCAAACGATTTCGCCGTTTACTGCTGTCCAAGTTTCTTTATAATCGCAAAGGCTGGAAGAGTTGGCATTTCTTGCATTAACTTATAACTTGTAAACAGATTGTTGGTGGCGATATTGGAGGTCACTTTAATTAAAAAGGGGTTATTTTTATGACAAGTCCGCTACTTCAAGTTTATTTCTTGTCCAGGCGCATGAGAAAGCTCTGCCGATGTCTCAGACTTTGGTCTGTTGCGATTTAAGAGTTTGCCGCATTCGCTTGTATTACGTTTGGAGAAAAAAAAAAGGATAATATTACATTGACAAAACTATACGCTTGCTGTTGTTTTACTTTTTTCGTATTTAAAGGTTTTGTTTATAGTTGGTGTAAGCATCACTGAGTAATTGGTTTCATGTAGTGCTGTTTGCCTGCAACTTTTAAACATACTATGTCTTGTCTGTTATTCATACAAAAGGAAAATAATAACTCGAGAGGATCGCCTAACAGAAAAATGTTTCCCGTGTGCAAGATCGTACAGCCCTGGTGACTGGGCTGATACTGTTAACTAACAGAAGGTGCCTCTGTTGTCAGTGGGAAAAAGTCGGGTCGTTCCAAGAGTCCTCGATGTTGAGTCCGTGGAACATCAAGGACAGATACGTAAACTCTTGCTAACAAAAAAAGGAACAGTTTCCAAAGTCAAAAGATCTAAGCCGAAAAATATTGTAAAACCTGGACAATATCCTTAAAAAAAACTGGTGTACATGTGCAAATTCCAATAATTTAGAAAAAAAATGTATAAATTATTTATCTATGTGTTTGTTAATTGATTCACGAAGTCAAGTGGCGCTAAACCACAGCTCAATATTTTGTTGGAAAAGTTTATACATTTTCGCATTCTTTAAATCCCCTTTTCTTTCCTATGATATCTTCCACCTTGTATAACAATTCATCCCGCATTTAATGCCAACCTTTGCGGGGGAAGGGGGGTAAAAGGGAAGCGAACAAGCCGACACCGCTGCTGGCGCTCCTGCTCCTTCTTTCTCCAAAGATTTCTATTTATTTATTTATTTAATTTTTTTTTTTTGCGCGGATTTGTTATTTTTGTTATACTTGTTTGGCGCCCTTGCTCCCTTTTTCTCCAAATAGTTCTTATTTTTGCTCGGTTTTGTTATTTTTCTTATTTTCGTCATGTGTTAAATATGTGATAACCCCTTGCTCGAGCTGATTTCTTGTTTTCCTTATTCTTATTCTTGAGAGTATGTAAGTAGACGTGTTCAAGCGAAGTTTTTTTAACTAGTTTTTCACAAGCGAAGAGAATTGGCGTTAGCCGTGTTTAGTCAAGTGTGACAGAAGTAGTGTTTAATCAAGTTGGCGGAGGCCGTGTAAGTTTATCGAGTACGTGTTGTTCCGAGTTTTACTTCGTGGAAACTACGTTCATCTTCTTGTTGTTGTTCCGACAACCCTGCGTGCAGTTTAGTTTGCAAGCTACCTGTCCTCAAAACATTCGAACTCGTAACACATATTATATTTCGATTTTGACCCAAGATGAAATATTTGCATGCCGCTGCCTCTATGTATCCATTGGTCATAAACCTAAGTTCTTTTCTCGAGATTTCCATTATAGTTCAGACCTAATCTGAACGAGCAAACGGACTCCATACGTGCGAAACTTTTTGTTTAACCCGTAAATTATTTTCTCTTATTGTTCGTTTTAGTATTTATAGAACTTATTTTTATACATTCTTGACTTGATAATGAAGGTATGTTAACGTCGAAACGTCGTCGACTTTAGGTCTTTATAGCTTTTTATCGTTTTTAACTTATTTAAATCTTACAATGTTATTAAGCAACGTTTTGTCGCAAGTTTTTATCGTCAAATGTAATCCTATCCTGACTCTAATATTTCTCTGGTCTTAATTTAGGCCTCAAAGATCTTTCCTCAATTTATCTGAGTGCGTATTCAACCTAGGTAAAATTAGGATCACCAATTTAACCTAGGTAAAGACGGATTCAACCTGAGAACGGATTTTACAGGCAACATAGCCACCTTGTGGAATTAATAACTCTGCAATGGACGGTACAGTTCCTTAAGAAAACGTTCGCTACTTTGTCTCGTTGTGTTCGCGAACAGGGAGTTAGAAGCTGGCGTATCCCAAGATCTCTCTCGCCTACATTTTAAGTTAAACGAGATGATTACGTGAAGCATACACTGGGTTGCTTGTGGTACGTGTTACAGAAAATCAGAAGGCACTGAATTGTGTGGTATTGAACTACAGCATTCCAGTCTCTGAAGAATAACTAATAAAAGAGAAGCGGGAAACATTGGCTTCTGGGCTGACATGTTGATAATGTTCAAGTTCCCTCACAACTTCTTTTCACCACAAGTTTAAGCGTGCCCTCTTTGTACTACTAAAATTCACCGCCGTTAAGCCCTGTCCGGCTCTGTTAGTATCAGGATGGGAGACCAAAACAATATACCCCTCATAAAACAGAAGCATCGGACCGAAAATACTGTTAACGCTAACAAATGCGAACTTAGCAAGGTACAGATTTTGTTAGCTTGCTTTATGCAAAACAAATATTGATGCAAAAGTAAATAACTATTGATACACAGTTTTTAGAAAGAGCAGAAGGAAGTTTCCGGGACGGTCGATCGAGAATAAAATATTTACGACATGAAAACAACATTAATTTTGAACCGTGAATATAGAATATAAAAAGTTACGATCAGCGATAAACGTTTTGGGAGATTTTTGCTACGTTCAAATAAATCGCAAAATCGAAAGTGACATGGCCGGAATTCAGCGGGCGCCGTGATTAAGTTACCGCGGCATGTTTACAGTGAAGCATCTGTGTCAAATGATGGCAAGATACCGGGTTTTTGTAAGTTTCTTTTTCTGTCAAGTGTTATAAAGTTTGACAATGAAATGAGCGAAGTCAAAACAAAGACCACAATCTCCCAACTCTTGAGGTTGACAATTTGTTTATGGAAAGTCAACATTTACTCTCTAAGACGCGTACGACGTTATTTATCACCAGGTAATTCCATCATTTTGGAAATAGTAGCTACTTTATTATTCATCTCCGTCACAATTTTTCACTGATTTTGGGGCTCATTTTGTTGAAACTCAAGCACGCTTTCAACAGGCCTGTGAACCCTTCCTGCTTACAGAGCAATACTAAAAAAAATTCTTCCATATCACATTTCAACCTTAAGCTCGAAAATTCAATACACAACATGATATTATAATTCACAAAGGCAGAAAATACCACAGAATCCTTTTCCAGCGAAAAATTTATTGAAACAAACAACATATTTGCTCTTAGAGGCGAAAACCTCTTCCTATTTCATTGCGTGCGTGAAGACAAGAAACTCAATCGTGTCAAATTACCATGTACTTCAGGTTTCCTGAAGAACCTTTTCCTTGAATAACGAGAAAATGCTTTTTCTATTGCCATAAAAACTATCCAGTTAAGGTCGCATATCAAAAAACATGATGAATTCATAAAGGCCACCTTTTCCAGCGAACAATTTTTTGAAGCAAACAACATATTTGCTATGAGAGGCAAAAACCCATTCTATTTCATTACGTGCGTGAAGAGAAGAAACTCAATCGTGTCAAATATGCGCAATATTGCAACAAACTAAAATTTCAGGAACAAAGCGTTTCCATGAAGAACCTTTTCCTTGAATAATGAGGCACAAAATAGACGACAAGCTTTCTTTCAAATAATTATTGGCTGCCACATTTCCAATTATGTTTTTACTGAAGACTGTGCAGAGTTGATCACCGATCCACGTAAGGTGTTCGATTCGTTCTCTGTCTTTGTTGAACCCATAAGTTACCAGAGAATTTTCCATTTGATTTCAGTGTTCTACATAACAGCACACTTGGTAAAATATTTGAAATACAGCTCATTTTGATTTCGGCTCCACGGGCGATAGATTGTTGTCGAAGTCCATTACTCGTCGCTTTTAAGATTCCACCGCCTGTATATCCAATTGACTTGCCATTATTGAGCTTCATAAGGGTATATTTTGTTCAAAGATCCACTAAAACGCCATTCGAGTTACATGACTTTCGACGCCATTGCCGGTTAAGTTAATCGTTCTACTGTGTCCACCAGAGAAATCTACGCATTTCCCACTACCCTCTCGATCCTAAGAAAATACGCGCAGAAGGCTCTACGCAAAAATACACCACTTAGCAGGGGAGTGACAGGCAAGACTGTTACCGACACGGAAAATAAAAATAATACGGAGAAACCTACCCATTTTCCGACTGGGATTGCCATATGGCAACCCAGTAATAAAACAGTGGCAGATGTTGTCGAATGCTTAATACATATCTACTGTCGCCGTAGGAACTGTTTCTCTCTTGTCCAGAGCTTCTTCCCATTTTTAAAAATAAATTTTAATAGGGCCGTACAACTAGCGCTCCATAAGAAACTTTATATTATACCCTGATACACTTTGTATTCATGTTCCTCTTTCTACATAGGAAAAAAAGTGTAGCCTAAGGGACGAAAAAATTGCTGGGACAAAAAGCTGTTTAAAAAAAGAAAAAAAAAGTCAAACTAACTGCTACTTACCGACTTTGTGTAATCATAAATTCCAAGAGAAGAAAAAAGATGGCATGAGAAAAGAAAAAAAATGCAAAATAAGTAAATCTCTGTTAAAATAAATAATGCATGCGCGCATGGCATAATATTTTTAAATGCAACTATTAACACGAGGAAAAAAGCTTCCTTCAGTAAAAATGATAAAGATAAGACGTTTTAAGGAAAGAATATACGAAAAGAAATGGAATTGCTAACTAATGCTCTGGCTGGGACCATGAATTAGGTTTCGTTGCCAAAAGTTGTGAAAAATTCAAGAAGGCAATATGAAAGT
Source organism: Montipora capitata (assembly GCA_949126865.1). Taxonomy (NCBI): domain Eukaryota; kingdom Metazoa; phylum Cnidaria; class Anthozoa; order Scleractinia; family Acroporidae; genus Montipora; species Montipora capitata. Next base: position 11,091,939 of record OX421448.1, on the reverse strand, counting down.
TCTTGCTTTTAAACGAACTACTAAACCCATCAAGAGACGTGAAAACAGTTCTGTAAACAAGAGCCGTGTGTTGTTAGCCACACTTACATATATTATATTTCGATTTTGACACAAGTTGAAATATTTGTATGCCACTGCCTTTATGTATCTATTGGTCATAAACCCAAGTTCTTTTCTCGGGATTTCCATTACAGCTATGTCCAGGACGCGGAATACGTGTATTTAGAGTTTTAAAACATGTTTCCTGTTTCCTTTCGGCGTTTTAAAGAGATACGGAGTACCCATGATATGGTGTCAATGTAATATCAATGCCAATAAAATTGTCATTCCTTCACTTTGTAGGCTTGAATAAATTATTAAGAACTAGTGTAATATACCGGGGAAACGCTGGGCGTCTTGTTATCGTTAATTCCTAATAGCTTAAGTTGATCAGTAAGATGCGTATATTCTGACTTCGGCAAACATGATGTCGTAAGTGGGTTGGTGAGTGACGTAGTAGTGACAAAGCCACTGTAATAGTTACATTGTGGAACTTCGCACTGCTTCGAATGCTTCAAAAACGTTCTCTACTTTGACTCGTTGTTGGCAATTAAACAATAAGGTATGAGAGGATCAATTCCATGGAAGATCCCAAAAGGTCCTATAATCCCTGGGCAACTCAGATCTGTTGTTATCGAAGAAGCTGTTTCTCTCTCCTTCAATGCTTCTCTCGCGTGAAACGCCCAATAAACAAAACTTCGAGGGCTGAGATCCCCTTTCTTTAATCTCAACATTTCAATAACATGGCGATTAAAAACACACACGCACGAGGACAACTTCCACGTGACCCGAAATAGGTCCGCAATGCAAACGAAAACATAAAACAAAGTCAGTCGAGACAGCTTCTCTCAAATCCCAAGTAATCTTCAATAGGGCTCTACAACATGCATGAGTGTCCCCATAAATACTTGAGAGATTGCTACATTCTGTACTCACAGCTTCTCTCCATAGGCAGGAAAAAAAATGTTTAACTGCTAAGGGCCGAAAGTTTGCTGGGATCATAAACTGACAACAAACGTTTGAAAACTAAAAGGAACATTTAGTCTACTTACAATCTTTTTGTAATGGTAAATTCCCAATAAAAGAGAGGATGACATGAAAAAGAAAGAAGTGAGATACAGGTAAAATCTCTGTTAAAGTAAATAATGCACGAAGGAATGCCATTAGTTTAATTTTTCTTTTTCTTTTTCTTTTTTTTTTTTCGTCTATTGATTCGTTGAGCAATAACGACAACCTATCAGCGGATCAATTCCAAGGGAGATTTCAATAATATGCCTTTAGATTTGGTAAAAGGAGACGGTGGCAGGTGGTGCCGAGTGCCTTCCTCTGATCTATTGACACCTCTATAACTGTTTCTCTCTTGTCCAATATTTCTCTTGAAATCCTCAGTGAACTTCAATGGGGCTCCACAAAATGAGTTTCCCCTTAAATACCTGGGAGAATGCTACACTCTGTACCCAGAGCTTCTCTCCATATGCGGGAAGCAAAATATTGTACTCCCTAAGGGCAGAAAGTTTTGCTGGGATCATAAATTGACAACAAATGTTTAAAAAATATATGAAAATAACATTTACTTACCGCCTTTTTTTAATGATAAAATCGCAATAAAACAGAAGATGATATGAAAAGAAATAAAAAAAAAAAGAAAAAATAGAGGCACAGGTAAAAGCTGTAATAAAATATATAATTCATGCATGCATGCATGACATTAGTTTAGTTTGTCTTTTTTCTTGTTTTCCTCTAAGTGGATCAATTGCAAAGACAAGACGATGGCAGGTGGTGCCGAATGCCTTTCTCAGATCTAGTGACACCTCTAAAACTGTTCCTCTTATATTCAATCAATAGAGCCGTACAACGTAAACGCCCCCCTTAAAAAGAATAATAAAATAAATAAATAAAAAGCGCTTGCAGACTGCTACACTCTGTACTTACAGCTCCCGTCTATAAGCAGGGGAAAAACATTATATCTGCTAAGGGACGCAAGTTTTGATGGGATCATAAATTAAATTGACGACAATTGTTAAAAAGAGAGAGAGAGAGAGAGAGAGAGAGAGAGAGAGAGAGAGAGAGAGAGAGAGAGAGAGAGAGAGAGAGAGAGAGAGAGAGAGAGAGAGAGAGAGAGAGAGAGAGAGAGAGAGAGAGAGAGAGAGAGAGAGAGAGAGAGAAAGGAACTGTTACTTACCAGCTTTTCATAATGGAAAATTCCAAGTAAAAGAGAAGATGATATGAAATGGAAAGAAATGAGAGACAGGTAAAATATCTATTAGTTTAACTTTTTTTTTCTTTTCTTTTCTTCTTTTTTATTTTGATTCGTTGAGCATGAACGATAAGGTATAAAAGAATCGATTTAAGGGGAGATCCCAAGAAATCATATCCCTTTAGCTTTCGTAAAAGAATACGGTGGCAGATGATGTCGAATGCCTTCCTCAGATCTAGTGAGACCACATAAACTGTTTCTCCCTTGTCCAACGCTTCGTTCGAATCCTCAATAAACTTCAATGGAACCCCACCGTAACAAGAGTGCCCCCCTTAAAGTACTTGGGAGACTGCTACATTCTGTACTCACAGCTTCTCTCCAGAGGCATAAAAAAACGGCCAAAGGACGAAATTTTGCTGGGATCATAAATTGACAACAAATGTTTGAAAAAAAAATTAAAATTATGTCTACTTACGTCCTTTTTGTAATGGTAAATTCCCAATGAAAGAGAAAATGACATGAAAAAGAAAGACATGACACACAGGTAAAACTCTGATAAAATATATAATGCATGCTATTAGTTTAATCTGTTTTTTCTTTTCTTTTTTCACGTAAAAATCTGATTCCTGGTTCATTCGGTCTTTTTCTCCTCCTAGCAGGCGTCTTTTCCTCGTAAGACACGCTCAAATCACAATCATCGCCCAAGGATTCGTCACCATTGCCCACAGAATGTGACAAACATTGTCAAATTGCCCAAATCAGTAACCCCCGCCTTCATTGAATCTCTTGGGCGGTCAAATGAACTTCAGAAATAACGGAAACCAGAGCTGTCCCGTTTAAAGTAACACCGGAGCTCTCGTCCTATGACGCCAGCGCTGTTGTTGGCCTTTCTTGCCTTTTGATTGAGTTGGTTTTGCGGTGCATTTACACATCTCATCCCTGTTAAGATCCTCCTAAGAGGATTTGTTTTTTCCTTTCACCCGACTTCTTAAGGTTGGGGATGTAGCTGGATTATCGTCCATATGTAACAAATATCGTAAAACTTTTATTCTTAGATCAAAAACGTGCTTTAACGATGCACTGAGTTGGTTCAAGCGCTTGCTAAAGATCATGTGATCTTACAACAGAATAACGAGGAAGAATCCAAACGAAAGAGAAACTGTCATGAAATAGAAAGGGGCAACACAGGGAAAACTTTTGTTAAAGTAAATATTGCATGTATCAGTAACTTTACATTCTTTGTACGTCACTTTAATTGTTCGCAAAAGGACAGGGCTCTTTCTTTTTCTCCAAGGTCAATGAAGATGACGCTTAAAAAAATGCTAAAAAGGCGACCAAAATGTGGTTAGGACCATACACCTTATTGCAAAAAGGCCTTCATTTCAGTATTTCTTTTCTTTACAAGTTTGCAAATTAGCCCTTGTTGCTTCGTTCAAGGTTTATGATTATTATGATTATGATTATGATTATGATTATGATTATGATTATGATTATGATTATGATTATGATTATGATGATGATGATTACTATTATTATTATTATTATTATTATTATTATTATTTAAAATCCATTACCTGCTGATAGCTTTAGTAAATAAAGAATAAATGCGATACCGAGTAATTGCATTGTGACTAAACTTGATAGACAACAGATGCAAGGAAACGATGTTATGTGCTTGTAATATTTCGATATAAATCTATATCATCTTCGGACTAAGGCGGGATACAAGTAGCAGAATTTAAATACTGCGAGATTGTGCAACAGTATAATCACGTGAAAGTGAAAAACAAAGAAACGAAAC
>OX421448.1:11084358-11087702 GCA_949126865.1 Montipora capitata | reverse complement strand
CGCTGGGCGTACTAATCGCCTGCTCCACCAATGCATATGGGGTATACGAAACATTCCGTAAACATAACGTTCCGATACCGGACTCAGTTCCTCAAAGATTTGTTGAGCCTTATCTTGAAAGGAAATTATTTATTTTTTAACGGGAAAAACTACTTTCAAACGCACGAAATAGCAGTATCCTTTGCCAACATTTTCATGGCTGTCATCAAACCAAGTCCATAAAAGCAACTTCATCTTTCCTCTATGGAGCATAACCAACGAAGAACTAAAAAATTTCACAGAGCTAGCAAATAGCTATTATCCGACTATAAAATTTACGACTGAGATTCAGATCTTAGAGACCTGTTACGTCATTCTTTGTGTGCGCGCGCACACGACAGAAACTTCCAGCTCACGCACATTCTCGTCCCCAGAGAACTCCATTTCTTTTGGTCATGTGTTTGGCGAAACGAAAGGCTCTGGTCGGACCTAAAAAATCGAATATTTTCATTGGCTGATTAAAAATTGTATGCGCAGAAGAAAATAAAATTACAAGAACTACGCATCACATTTTACTTCCGGCCAATATGGCGGGAACAAATGGGATGTGGCAAGCCCTTGTTGGCGCTCTTTTCAAAAGATTAAATAAAAACTTCTGAAATATGGCGACTACGCCGAAAAAGGCGTACAAGTTTCCGCGAAATCAATAGAGAACTTAAGCAGCGACGACGGCGACGGCAAGGAGAACGTGATCTCACAATATAAACCCGCTTTATTTTAATCACTTCGTGACTGTTTCAACCTTTTTCGTAGGAAAAGAGTGTGGTAGTTCCTCAAGGATGACACTGTTCGGAACGGCGCTTAATTTAGGGGAGAAAAAGAAAATTTATCTTTAAGTGCTGACACCCCTGATAAAACCTCAAATTTAGCTATTTCACGTTGTTGTTTTGTAGACGACGGCTACGATATGGACAAAAATGAAACACGTTAGTTCAGGGCTTGAAAAGCTGTTGTTTTTGTCCACTAAATCTGCAAATTTGTGACGTTTTCGTTGCCGTCGCCATTGTCGTTGCTTAAGTTCCCTATTGCATCGCCTGCAACGAGGTCATTCTCGATCGTTTCAATCCTGTTTTGATGCTTGGTAACCGACAAGGGCAATCAAAACCTTTTCATCGCTTCTTCGAAATGATCGACTGAGGAAGCAGCCATTATACCAATATCTTCTCTCCCCTCACTCACTGTCATTGAAACTTGAAAAAAGTGCGCATGCCCTACCGGATGTCCGAGATTTTCGGACATCCGGTATTGGCTGCGACTAAAGCCCTTCGTTTCGCCGATTACGTGTCCAAGACAACGGAGGGCTATGGGGACGAGAATGGTTCACGCACTTTACCTCCTTTCACCCTCTAGGGGTCAGGAAAGTCTTCTTCAAAGGCTAAATCTGAGGGGTTCTCAGAACTAACACTTCACCAAAATTTGAAGAAAACAACGCACAATTAAAACAAAGAATACGCCACAGGGGTTATTCAGATAATCTTGTGAACATGCCGTCATCTGAAGTCAGTTTTAAGCCGCTGTCATAGGATGAAATTTATAAACTTAAAGGGGTACTCTGACGAAAAAACACGATTTTTCAAAAAGTCTCAAATCCTCAAGGAAACGCCGCCAAAATGTTGTACACGCTTTTCACAAAATGAATTTTCACATAATGAATTTAACATTTCAATGTTATTACGTCGAAATACTTGTTTTTCATAGCATCCACCATTTTTGGTGTGTCGCCTGCATACTTATTCGAGGAAGTCTGGAGCGAGGAGTTATGACGTCACTTACTCAACATATCGCTCGCTGTAGCCTGCGTGGCAGGCGCTAGAAAGGGGATGGGAGAGGGAAAAATTGGGCGCGCGCGAAACGCGCGAGGGAGAGGGGAAGAGGAAGCGCCTGCAGCCAGCCCATTGTCTATTTCGTCTCGCCCCCTCATTAATATGCAAACGGTTAACATCCACGACTGTCTGCCTGTCAAATGTCAGCCAATGAAAATATTGCTTACTTTTCGCGGGAACCCGGAGCGCGCGAAAAATATCGGTTTGAATATGGATAAACACTAAAGCAGTATGGCCGATCGAAAAAATTTGAAAACTGTAAAAAGAGGTCGCCCTAAGAAAGAAAATTGTGCAAACGACGTCTGCAGAGTATGTGAAACCAATCTGAGGGTCAAGTACGGCAGCAGTACGTCAAAATCTTTTGTGAATCTTTTCAAGCCGTCTTTAAGAGACGAGTCATTTGGCGTTGTGTGGGCTGAACGTCTTAGGAATATAGCGGGAATTACGGTCATTGACTCTGTGAGGTCTTCGCAACTTGCTTATAATGTATGCCTCAGGAAAATAAAAAATCTTTGTGAACTGCTTGAATTCATCTCAAAGCGTTTAGGATCTGAGCAACAAACAGCGGACCGGGAAAACGACGCAAAGAATTGCGATTTTCTTGAAGGTACCAAAAGGAAATTCCTTGCAGTTCTGTCGCCGACGTCGAAAAGTAGTCCACCAAATAAATCGTTAAGGATTCGATCGCCAGGAAAAGAAGGGCAGAATACCGGGGTCACGAAATCTCTGGGGGATGAAAACTCAACGAAGCAGGGAGAATTTTCCAAGGCAGTGCATTTCCACGTGCTGTCGCGGTGCAATGTTGATGATCTGGATACATCGCAAGGTTCAGCCGCAATTAAGGTTGTCATTTGCTATCCAAATGGAGACGTCTCTGTTAAAAGTAAATTCGACCGAGAGAGCCAGAATGTCATTCGGAATATCAGTTTAGGGAAATGGAAAGCTGTGGCGAACGCTTCTTTTAGGCACGAACTTCTTGTCCCGGAACTGAAAGAAACTTTCTCACAAGAGATTGCACGCGAGTGCAAGAATTATTCAAAGGCTGACAGTTGTTTGCAATACAACAGCCCCGATCAACTTGCTGTTTTTTCCAATAAAACCCTTTGCAAGGAAGTAGAATTAAATTGTCCACTTTTGTATGCAGCGTTATGTAAGGCGTCAAACTTAACGAGTTTGGCCTCTGAAGAGGAGAACGAGAGAGCTGTCAATGCAGTAGCTCTAGCATTGTCTTGTTTAATTCGCTGTAGAAACCCATCTATGTCTGCTGTTGCGTACAGGATTTCGACAATTCTTTTCCACAGTGGTGTTAGTTTTAAAGACTTTGGGCGGTTAAACCACCTGGGTGTTTGTATGTCCTTCAAATCAATGATTGCTCTGCAACAGCGAATGGGTGAGAATTTCGAACATAAGGCGATTATTTGGCGGAAATCCATCGAGTGCAATAAAAGCGCTAAGCTGCTTCTTGAAGAGGTGAAACGAAAG
>OX421448.1:11066858-11074358 GCA_949126865.1 Montipora capitata | reverse complement strand
CTAGTATAAAAACGAGAAATAAGACAGACGCATTTAACGTCTGACGACTTTAACGTCCTTTTTTAAGTGCGTCGTTGAGACGCACTTAACAGATGACTTTAACGTCTCAGACGTTAAATGCTAACTTTGACGCATTTAGCCCTGAGTCCTTTGTTAATCTGCACTTCGTTCCTTTCTTGCTCTCTTGGTCGACAAGACAAACAAGCCATGCACCGAGGCTAAATCTAGTTCCTCGTCCATCGCCAGAAAATGCTGATTTCTAGACTGATTTCTGTCACAAAAAACTATTTGCATCTGTCATTCCAGGCGACGTCGAGACATAAATTTGAGAAGCTGCAATTCCGCCACGTTTATTTGCTCATATATTCGTGTGTTAACGTTTATTTGGTGCCAAGTTTGCTCGTGCCCAGTGTCTTCCGATAATAGAACCTAGTCATTTTTTTTAGAAAAATCTTGTTTTTGTCCGTTAGTTTGTCTACTTTTATGCGTCCCGTTTTTATACCAGACGGCTTTAACGTCTCAGACGTCAAATGCGTCTTGACGACTTTAACGTCTCTAGCATAAAACGGCCATTGATGAGTATCGATTTCAAGTATTGAAATCATTGAAGGTATTGAAGGTATTGAAGGCATTTACAGATGAGGTGCTTGCTACAAAGGCAAGCAGACTATTCCATTCGGGTATGGGTCTTGGAAAAAAAGAAAATTTATAAGTGTCTTTGCGGGGAGCAAGATTGTTAAGCTTTTGAGGATGATTACGGCGGGTTACAGTATCGCTTGTTCTTTCGGTTTCTTAATCCTATGGCGGCTATTTTTAAAATTCACTAGTCTAAACAGCAAGATTGAAACCCAGGCAGCTCAGTGGCACTGTAGTTCTCCGTCATCTGCAACTGCTCAATTCCAGCTTCTCCACGCACCGATTAATTTCGCTAGTAACAGCAGAAGCATTCCTTAGCCTTTCATTGGCCTTTGTTACCGCGTTCGAAGAACAACACATTTGCATCCAGAAAAAATAACGAGAAATTTGAATTTTTACTGGGTTGCCAGTTTGGCAAACCCAGTGGGGATCTGCGTTTCATTTGTTTGTTTTATTTATTATTATTATTTTGTTTTTTTCCGTGTCGGTAAAAGTCTTGCCTGTCACTCCCCTGCTAAGTGGTGTCTTTGTGCATAGAGCCTTCTGCGCGTATTTTCTTAGGATCGAGAGGGTAGTGGGAAATGCGTAGATTTCTCTGGTGGATACAGTAGAACGATTAACTTAACCGGCAATGGCGTCGAAAGTCATGTAACGCAAATGGCGTTTTAGTTGATCTTTGAACAAAATATACCCTTATGAAGCTCAATAATGGCAAGTCAATTGGATACTGAACAAGACAGGCGGTGGAATCTTTAAAGCGACGAGTAATGAACTTCAACAACAATCTGTCGCCCGTCGAGCCGAAATCAAAGTGAGCTGCATTTCTAATATTCTACCAAGTGTGCTGTTATGTAGAACACTGAAACCAAATGGAAAATTCTTTGGTAATTTATGGGTTCAGCAAAGACAGAGAACGAATCGAACACCTTAAGTGGATCTGCGATCAATTCTGCACAGTCTTCAGGTAAAAAAAGAAATAATGATTGGAAATGTGACAGCCAATAATTATTTGAAAAAAAGCTTGTCGTCTATTTTGTGCTTCATTATTCAAAGAAAATGTTCTTCATGGAAACGATTTGATCCTGGAATTTTAGTTTGTTCTAATATTGCGCATATTTGACACGATTGAGTTTTTTCTCTTCAGGAACTTAATGAAATAGGAAGGGGTTTTTGCCTCTAACAGCAAATATGTTGTTTGTTTCAAAAACTTGTTCGCTGGAAAAGGTGGCCATTATGAATTCATCATGTTTTATAATATGCGAGCTTAACTTGATAGTTTTTATGACAATAGTAAAGCATTTTCGTGTCAAAATGAGGTTAGCGTCTTTCTGCTGTGCTAACTTAATTAAATATAAATATACATTCTGCCTCGTGAGTTTGGTATTCTCGTTAACCAGCAATGGCGTCGAAAGTCATTGCAACGCGAATGGCGTTTTAGTGCATCTTATGTTGTTCGTTTCAATAAAATGTTTCGCTGGAAAAGGATTTCTGTGAAATTTTCTTCCTTTGTGAATTATAATATCATGTTGTGTATAGAATTTTCGAGCTTAATGTTGAAATGTGACACGGGAGGATATTTTTAGTATTGGTCTGTAAGCAGGAAAGGTTCGCGAAACAGGTCTGTTGGAAGCGTGCTTGAGTTTCAACAAAATGAGCCCCAACAAAATGAGCCCCAAAATCAGCAAAAAATTGTGACGCCGATGAATAATAAAGTAGCTGCTATTTCCAAAGTGATGGAATTAACTGGTGATAAATAAACTCGTCTTGGAGAGTAAATTTTTGACTTTGCAGAAACAATGGTCAACCTCAAGAGTTTCGGCGATTGTGATCTTTGTTTTGAATTCGCTCATTTATTGTCAAACTTTATGACATTTGACAGAAAAAGAAACTCACAAAAACCCGGTATCTTGCCATCATTTGACACAGATGCCTCACTGTTTGGCGAGTAAACATGCCGCGGTAACTTAATCACGGCGTCCGCTAAATTCCGGCGATGTCACTTTCGATTTTGCGATTTATTTTTGTGCAGCCAAAACGTACAATAGCAAAAATCTCCCAAAATGTTTGTCGCTGGTCGTAATTTTTATATTCAATCTATATTCACGGTTCAAAATTAATGTTGTTTTCATGTCGTAAATATGTTATTCTCGAGTGACCGTCCTGGGAACTTCTGCTCTTTCTAAAAACTGTGTATAAATATTTATTTACTTTTGCATCAATATTTGTTTTTGCATAAAGCAAGCTAACAAAATATGCACCTTGCTGAGTTCGCATTTGTTAGCGTTAATAGTATTTTCGGTCCAATGCTTATGTTTTACGAAGGGGTAAATGTTTTAGGTCACCCATCCAGATACTAACCCCGCCGGATAGAGGAAAACTTTAGTAAACTTTAGAATTCCAAAGCTGTCAGATGCTCAGAGGGCACGCTTAAACTTGTGGTGAAAAGAAGTTGTGAGGGAGCTTGAAAATTATCAACATGTCAGCCCAGAAGCCAATGTTTCTCACTTCCCATTTATTTTCTTCAATCTTTCTGGGTTCAGAACTTTGCTAGTAACCACATGTCTTCTCAGGCTATTTACCCAAGACTTCTGCCATGGCACTACAATGATAGACAATACCAAAACAATATCGTGCACTGTTAGAGCTACATATTACTTAGGGACAACTTTAATCTCCTGGAAGGCAACACACAGCTCAGTTGACATTTTATATGGAATAAATCTCTGTGTTACTTCACTACCACACGTAAGCAATGCGTGTTTATTTTTTTCTAAAGAGGACAGGAATTTCTTCTTTCTGACAAATGATTAATTAATAGGCCGGTAGCCAGGTTTTTAACCTCAGAAAAGGATCTGTTTCGTCGTACGAACGTGTGAGGACCTGTGAGACAAAGGGCCTCTGCTGGTATGACTTCTGGGTGACCCCTTAAATGGTCTTAATGACCCCCCAACTTGAAAAAATTATCTGGAACGGTGCACGTACCACAGGCAACCCAGTGTACCCTCTCGGAGGGTCTAGTTACAAATGAAGAGAACAAAAGTAAACAGACAAAATCACGACTCCAACATACCATCTAATACCAGTTAAATCCTACGGCTACTACGTGGTGTAAGCCTCGCACAAAACGAGAGCGCAGTCCAACGATCTTGTTCGTCATCTTGAGCTCTTTCCCGTCGATATGCGACTGCTTTTTCCTCAGTAGCCACGAGTCTAAATTTTCATAATCACAGGTTAGTGACTCAGAATGTTTTACGAAGTCATGATTATGATCGATAGAAGACGAAGCTTCGCTTTCAGACATATTTTCCATTGTTTACTCAAGCAGCAGCTAGCGATATGTTGAGTAAGTGACGTCATAAGTCCTCGCTCCAGGCTTTCTCGAATAAGTATGGTGGTGGTGGTCAACTAGAAAGCCTTCGCTACTTTGACCACCACACACATTTTATAACCTGTACTGTAATTATTTTATCTTGTAACCATGTGTTGTGACTATACTTTTCTAATAGTGTGAAATAAATGAACCATGAACCATGAACCATGAACCATGAACCATAAGTATGCAGGCGACATACCAAAAATGGTGGATGCTATGAAAAACAAGTATTTCGACGTAATAACATTGAAATGTTGGTGAAAGTAAGTTAAATTCATTACGTGAAAAGCGTATACAACATTTTGGCGGCGTTTCCTCGAGGATTTGATAGTTTTTGAAAAATCGTGTTTTTTCGTCAGAGTACCCCTTTAATAAACTAAAAAAGCGCCCAAGAATATTTCGCCGTTTATTACAGAATATGGCCGCCCATCATGCAGTAACTAATCTCAAATAGATTTAAAACAACAACTGGCATATTATACAAAACTAAGCTTGGCTGAGAAATTTTTAAAAACCCTCCCCTTATTTCGTATGTAAAAAGGAGATATTTCAAAGATCTCTGAGGGTCTTCCAATTTCCTATCTTGACTAATAGGAGTGGTGTTTGGCCACGTCATGCGAAGTGACCCTTGATGACTGACGTTTTATGACTCCGAAGGTGTTTACAGACGGAAGTCAGTTCTGTCGCTAACCGTATTTGAGTGATATATTAAAACGATCATTTATGACCCTATTTAAGTCAATCCTTTAGTTCTTCATTTAAGTATCTGAGACATTTGACGGCTGATATTGGCTTGCTCCGTTTGACGGTTGACGGTAAAATTATTGCCTTTCTGACGGTTGAATGTTAGAATTTTTGGCGATTTGACAGTTGACGCTTAACCCCATTGAGACCCTCGTAAAGTGGAACTAATTACCATGACAAAACTTTGCACTTAGACTCGCTTTGAAGAGGAGGCAGACATGATCTCGGAAATGGCCTATTAAGCAGATATAATGCAATTCTACCACACCAAAAATTATGTCTACGTGAATGGCATTTGATTGGCTATCTATGACTTTCTTTAATCATTGTCTAATCAAAGTGCTTAGCTTGTTACGTTCTTTTTCCACCATATTACCTGTTTTATGCACTGTTTACCTTACTGCTTTTCTCTTGGTCAATCATAATGAAGAATTTACATCATGTATATTATCGCGAGTGTTAGCAAGAGCGTATTTAGTTTTTGGGAAAAAGTGAGCTTTTTATTAATGTTTACTCCTCGCAGCTTTAGGGCGCGTTCGATTGACCGTATTCCGGAATAGGAATACATGGAATAGAATTTAGAAATCCTTCGTTTTTGCGGAGATTCACATTAATATTGTCAAACATCTGATAAAATGCTATTTTAAGCATAGCTTTATTATCCTTGTTGCTGCAAAACGCCTCACATAGTGTTTTAAGTCATCACTCCACGTATTCTTATTCCGGAATAGGGTCAATCGAACCCACCCTTAGTTTATCCATAAGGTGTACATTTTCTAACTTTAAGGCAAGGTTTAAAGCGAATTTGCTAAAAATCATAGTCTGTGACTTAATGGTATTCATGGTGTGGTAGTAGTACCAAGCCACTGGCATAGTCACCTTGCTGAAATGCCAACTGAAAAGTCATTGTCCTAGATGGCGCTGAAATGTATGCACTCATGATTCATTTCTGTATGGCTAGTAGAATACCGTCTTCACTGGCAAGAGATGTTGCCCAGTTTCCCTGAAAACCTCGTCTTTGTAGATTTTAATACGCCTACATGAAGGGCATTTCACTTCAGGCCACTTGAGGCCCTGTGAAGGCGAAGTTTTCGTCACGGGGCGCCTTTATTGAAGTTTTTCATCCAAAAAAATAACACTAAATACACCAGAAAGAATAAAGAAAATAATTTTAGCTCATTGGATGGACTTTCAAGCCTTGAAATCGCTGAAAGAGTAAAAATATTTTCTTAGCGTCCGTGCAGTCACGTTTTGCCACGTTTTGTCTCCTTGTCTTTTTGGGTCGGCTTGGCTGACAAGTACGCGGCCGGGAAAAGAGGCCTCTGCCATTGGTCGAAATCGCCGTCCACAACCTTGGACGGCTCTCTTCAAACCGCATGCCCCATGATATTTTTGTTGACTTAACTTAAACTCGCGGTGCCCCGCGCATTCAATTACAGTAACTTCGCTGTTGTTAAGTGAGCCAACTTAACGTGAAGTACCAAGTAAAAATTCAGTCACTAGGTAACCGCTGCACATGCTCAACAGAGTAATTTTCAACAGATGGCAGAGGTCTCTTTTCCCGTACTCGTCAGCGGACTCGTGCTCCAGTTATCGCACAGAATTTTGTTATACCTCAAAATATTCGCTTGTTCTCGCTCCAAATCTCACATATTTACCTCAATTACATGTCCACCGTATTATTTTATCATCTGGGATGAATGTTTGGCCAGAAAATTGGTAATTTGGGCGCTTTTTGGTCAACAGCCGTTAATTATTCGTAAAATGATCTGTCTCTTTGCTTTAGTAACAGGTCGCAAATTTAAGACAGCCACCGTCTTGCTTAGCATTCCTGAAAGTGCTTTGTTTGTAGACTTCGTTAAGCGACTAAAACATGATTCGTGTTTTCACGGGTAAGATCAAATGAAAAGAGAGCACGTGCCAATACAATAACAAACATAGCACGCTTGTTGTATTTCCGATTAGGATTTTCCGATTTAGAGGAAGTTCGCGGAAGTTAGAGCAATTCTTCCGAGCTTTTTAAATTGATTCATTTCTGTGAGTAGATTTGTCACCTAAGGCAAAGAGATTCCTGGTTTTGTTTTGCAGAGTATCAGCAACTTGTTTGTTAATTCACAAAGAATCAAGGACATTTTGTTGCCAGTAATCGTGTCACTAATATATTTAGTTTGGTGATTTAATGGCCTCGAAATAGCCAAAGGAAACATTTATTTACAGCAATAAATATTTATCGTGCTTAATGCAGACACTTTTTACACGATCGTGATAGAATGCCGTGAGTATTGCCCTTGAGGACTTGAAACGCGGAGAGCGCCAAGCACGTGCCACGAACAAACGGGCATTGCTGTTTGTTAGAAATTATATAAACCTAAAACTGTAAGGTTTCTCGCCCTCAAGGATGGACGACTTAGCGGAAAACATTTTCCTGAGGGCAGCATTTGGAGCTGAAATTAAAAATCCCAAGAACTACTAGCAGAGCCAGCCCTAGTGAAGTACCTTCACCAATTCCATGTCAGGTGTCGAGAGTTCTACACGCAGGAGCAAAGAAAAACTCTTACAAAGGAAACCCAACACAGCACACCGCAAGTAAAGTAAATTGGAGGACCAGCTGATTCTCAAAGCTGTATAACTTAATTAAATGACGTGACTGGCGAGCGGTTCTAGCGTTTTGAAAAGGAATTGGGAGTTCCTTGGAGAAAAAGGAGAGCTTTACCGAAGCAGCGACATCGGCGACAAGAGATAACACG
>OX421448.1:11061858-11064358 GCA_949126865.1 Montipora capitata | reverse complement strand
AATTCAATTGAAATTTGGCGACTCGCTCAACTTTAAGCAAGTTGGGAGAGGAACTGTTTAAAAGGAATTTTCGGTTGTCGCTCGTTACGCGACTTGAAAAACTGCTCCTGAAAACATGGCTAATATCGCTAATCTGAATACTCAAATAATTCCGAAGATGTTCGTGCCTGATAAGTTTCCGCGAAATTTATCTCCAAGAAAGCAGATAAATTTTGCATCCAAAAGTGCGTAATATCGGAGCTCCGCGCGCGCCGAAGGCGCGCGCGCGCGGAGCACCATTGTTAAGGAGGCTCGAAAGGACAGATGAATGAAGGGGTAGTTTCTAAAGAAACTGTGGTGGTGCGTCGGTGGGGAAGTAGTATACAAAAATTTGGTTTTATCAACGGAGTTGATAATGTAAATTGGCCACCGTACAGAGATTCTAAAAGCTGACGTTTCGAGCGTTAGCCCTTCGTCAGAGCGAATCGAGGGATTATGGGTTACGTGTAGTTTTTATAGTAGAGTAGGAGCTGCGCTATTGGTGGTAACATGGCAACGTGAAAAATAGGAATATATTAGTTAAATGAAAAGCGTTCGTTAATACCGTGAGGATTAAGGTGCCGATTTGAAAGATGAACTTATGAAATATGTTGAACACCAATTTTTTAATCAGTACAACGGCCCCAAACCTGAACTCTACGGCCGCTACATCGACGACTGCATCGGCGCTATTTCATCCAGCAGAGAAGAACTCGATCAATTTACAACCTCCGTCAACTCTTTTCATCCGGCTCTTAAATATACCTGGGAAATTTCGGAAACTTCATTGGCTTTCCTAGATATCAAAGTTTCTATTAGAGGCAACGTGCTATGTACTAGTGTGTACTACAAACCTACTGATTCACACAGTTATTTGTTGTATTCATCGTCACATCCATCACATGTCAAGAACTCCATTCCTTATTCTCAATTTCTTAGACTTCGACGTCTATGTAGTGATGACTCCAATTTTTCCAGCAAATCAGAGATGTGCCAGTTCTTCGAGAAACGTGGCTATCCTGTCTCTGTGGTCAAAGCGGGCCATCATCGCGCCCAACAATTTGATCGACAGTCATCACTATAAACGTCACAAAAAGATAAGAATGACAGAATTCCATTCACCCTCACTTTCCATCCTCATAATCACGCAGTCAAAAGCATCATTCTTAGTAATTTTAAATTACTCCAAAATGATCCCGAGACTGGTAGAATCTTTTCGCAACCTCCACTTATTTCATTCAAACGCGACAAAAACGTAGGCAACTTTTTAGAATCGCGCTCAAAACTAACGAGCAACCCGGCACTTTCAAATGCGCGCGCTCACGATGCAAAACTTGTCTTTTCATTGTTAACACTAGCAAGATATCGGGACCTAAGCGATCTGTTAAGATCACCGATCGTTTCACATGTACCTCCGCAAATGTCATTTATTGCATAACCTGTACGTTATGCAATAAATTATACATTGGTGAGACAGGTAGACGACTAGGTGACCGATTCCGCGAACACCTTCGCGATGTTGAGAAGAATGACAAGGATGCATCCAAGCCAGTCGCTCGCCATTTTAATCTGCCTAACCACTCCAAAAAACACATGGCTATCTGCGGCCTTTCCCTACATCTAGGTACCACGGAAAGCCGCAAGAATCTGGAACAAAAATTCATCTTTGAAATCGGCACCCTTAATCCTCACGGTATTAACGAACGCTTTTCATTTAACTAATATATTCCTATTTTTCACGTTGCCATGTTACCACCAATAGCGTAGCTCCTACTCTACTATAAAAACTACACGTAACCCATAATCCCTCGATTCGCTCTGACGAAGGGCTAACGCTCGAAACGTCAGCTTTTAGAATTCCTGTACGGTGGCCAATTTACATTATCAACTCCGTTGATAAAACCAAATTTTCGAAAGGACAGAGCTGAAAAAGGACTGCTCATGCGCCAGATAGGGAGCACAAATCGTGCATGAGACGCGAAGTGTCCATTTCGATCCTTTGATCTCGTCTTCTGCCTGTGTCACTTTATAACTCTTGACGGTGTGAATTTTGGAAGTGAGATCGTGGTGATTTAATTTAAGGAGACACATCAGATCTGTGTAATATATTTGTGTGGAATTTTTGGGCCTTGAGATCCAAACCCAGTTAAATTTGTTAGGGAATATGCGCTGCAGAAACTAACCGAGGCTACGGTGAGTGTTCCATATTTGTTTTTGAAGCATGAAGTGTTCACAACGTTTGGTTCAGTTTGCACACTGGGGTATTGCCCATGCAATCTCTACAGTTTTCATCAACAAGATAATTTGGGCAGGGTTTTCTGAAATCACCTTTACAATCAATCATACATGTATTTACAATGCGTTAATTAAACGTAACATGTTCTAAGAGCATTATTTGAAAGTTGTCAACCTTCTCCTTGAACCAAGGCAGCAGTTCATTTAGAGTGCTGCCACTCTGCAATAGCCACTTAACCTCCTGACT
>OX421448.1:11051858-11056858 GCA_949126865.1 Montipora capitata | reverse complement strand
TTTTTTGGAGTGGTTAGGCAGATTAAAATGGCGAGCGACTGGCTTAGATGCATCCTTGTCATTCTTCTCAACATCGCGAAGGTGTTCGCGGAATCGGTCACCTAGTCGTCTACCTGTCTCACCAATGCATAATTTATTGCATAACGTACAGGTTATGCAATAAATGACATTTGCGGAGGTACATGTGAAACAGTAAGGTACTGTACTTTCGATTTTATATGGGAAGGTAAACCAGCCAAAATAAAAAGAAAGACCATAATAAGTGACATAAGTCAAGGAGGGTTGAGAATGATGGATTTTGAAATCATGAATAAAGCGCTGAAAATTGCTTGGATCAAGAGAATCACCGAAAACGTTCAACCAGCATGGAAAATAATACCAGAGTTCACCGCTGCCAAATATGGAGGTTTATCCTTTCTAACCAAATGTCAATACGATATCAAGCATTTCAACCTTGACAACCTTCCACCTTTTTACCACACGCTACTTAAGTATTGGCAAGAATACAATGCTGACAAATTCTCGGAGGACCAATGCATTCACAACAAAATCATCTGGAATAATAGTCGCATCCTGATTGGAGACCGGCCAGTTTTTTTTTCAAACCCTTATTTGAGGCTAAGATTATACGTATTAAACAATTTTTAAAAGAAGACAACACCTTCTTCTCACTGGACGAGCTCATTCGCAAAGTGAACATCAGTATTCCCTTTACACTGTACTATGGTCTCGTCGCTGCCATTCCTACAGAATGGAAAAATATATTAAAGCAAAACAACTCGCACCTAAAACCGCCTCTTGAAGACCTTCCGTCAACCCGTGTCACCTACTCTACACTTTTAACCAACAACGTAAGTCCACCAACATCAGAGAACAGAATTCTAAATTACGGTTTCTCCAAGGAAAGCATCCACAAGGTGTACACATTGCCTTTCCTAATAACCAAAGACTCGAAATTAATTGCTTTCCAGTATAAAATAATACACCACATCTTACCTACCAAATCCAGCCTTTTTCGAGGTACTGTATGTGTACAGTAAGGGCCTAAATTTTGTCCCTATTACCAAACGCACCAACGAATTTTCTATTAAGCAAGATGTTGAAAAATTCCTTCGCCGCGTTCAGTTAAAAGCCTTTTTCACGACAAAGAGGACGATTCGGACACTTCTAATAAAGATATTTTTGAAACACTTCTAGTTCGCAAATCCAAATGTACTCCCCCAGAGGGACAATTTGCCTCTTTAGATTTTTTCACCAAAAAATGCCGTCACGACATTCACAAACTTAAATTCAATCGCAACACTAAATTTTCCAACCTTTCCTCGGAAGAGTGGGCGGCGCTTAAAAATCTTAGTAAACGCAACGACATAGTTGTCAAATCGGCCGACAAAGGCGGCGCGGTAGTTGTTTGGCGGTCCGACCTTTACCAAAAAGAAGCTTTGCGGCAACTTTCGGATACCTCGTTTTATGCCAGAATCCCTAAAGATCTCACTTCCAAAAATCAAAAACTTGTCAAAGACACCATTCAAAATCTTATAGTTAATCAAGAATTACCGGACACTGCCACTAATCTCATCATCAACACCCCTAGAACTTCGTGCATTTACTTCTTGCCTAAAATTCACAAACCCAACAACCCAGGTCGCCCTATCGTTTCTGCCTGTAGTTGCCCCACCGAACTCATTTCTAGCTACTTAGACAGGATTATGACGCCTATCGTCAAATCTTTGCCATCATACATTAAAGACAGAACACACGCACTACAAATTTTCCGCGATTTCAATTTCTCCGGACAAGACAAACTTATTTTCACCATGGACATTACATCTCTATACACAGTCATTCCTAATAGCGAAGGTCTTCAAGCAC
Source organism: Montipora capitata (assembly GCA_949126865.1). Taxonomy (NCBI): domain Eukaryota; kingdom Metazoa; phylum Cnidaria; class Anthozoa; order Scleractinia; family Acroporidae; genus Montipora; species Montipora capitata. The sequence continues at coordinate 11,054,989 of OX421448.1, read as the reverse complement.
TTAAACACTTTTTCGATCAACGCACTGTCCAAGAACCTAGCTCGGAAACGCTCCTCCGCCTTGCCGAACTAGTTTTAACGCTTAACTGTTTTTCATTCGCCGGCAACTATTACAAACAAATTAATGGTGTAGCGATGGGCACAAGAATGGGACCTACAATCAGTGACACAATGTTGGTACACCGACGGGATTAATCGAGTATCCCTCCCTCTCCCACCTTTCAATGTTGCTTAGAAACTAAAACGTACTGAACAGTTAGTTTGGGTGCATTGCGCTATGCAACATTGAACGGGGGAAAGGGGGTGGGTGTTCCAACGACTTATGACCGTGATTGTATTATTGAATAAAGTATCGAATAACCTTAACTTAATCATGTCACGTTGCTGTACGTCTGAAGATATCCAGTGTGTATTCTTTTGATGTTGTAATGAATTTGCGCAACCATTTTATGAAAATTGTTGTGTGGCCTTTGGAAGCACTGAATACCACTGGTAAGGAACTAAATTTTTGTAAAGTTCATGTTTTCTTAAATAAACGTTAGTTCATTTTAACGCATAGCAACGCATCATGCTATTGTACGTAGCAACGCGTCGCGTCACATCGCAGGTGGTCTGAGATTTGATTACAGTAATGAAAATTGGCTTTCAAACATAGAAAACATGGATAGCGCTGTAGTTGAACAGTCATCACAAGTAGAATTAGGAGTAAGAGAAGTAAGACGTGTCTACCTTATAACGTATAGTCAAGCTGATACTACTAAAGTATCTTCTCGACAGCGTTTTGCTGAAATTGTCTTAGAGGCCTTTCAGTTACGACAAGTATCCAACGAATCAACAGTTCAGCAATGGGCGTGTTGTCTCGAGCTCCATCAAACAGGGGGAATTCATTTCCATATGGCCATTAAACTTCGAAGACCAAGACGATGGTTGTCGGTTCGGCAGTTTATTCATACACGATACGGAATTAATGTCCATTTCTCGAATCGTCATGTGAACTATTACACTGCATGGAGTTATGTTATCAAGGAGGATAACGATGTTGTGATGTCTTCCAATCACCCTGATCTTTGGAACACACCTCCACCCGCGACAACAGCTGCTAGCGAGGCTATAGCTGCAGAAAGGGAACACGAACAAGAAATTGAAGGGCAAGAGTCCGGCGAAGAAAGCTCTGCAACAAGATCATCTTCTAAAAAGCGAAAACGACCACCGCGTCTTACCATGTTTGACGTTTCCGAAATTGCTGTCTCCAAAGGTATCAAAACATACTTGGAACTCCTTGCACTTGCCAAGAGACAGAAAATGGAAGGGAAAACAGATCTGGCACAGTTCATTGTCAACCGAGGGAAAAAAGCAGTCGAGGAAGCAATCAGGACGGGGTGGGAGATTGAAAAATCTGAGGAGACGTTAAGGCGTCAGCGAATGTCGCGTATGGAAATTCTCCAAGAAGCTTTCGAAGGAAATTGCGCAGAAAATTGTGACGGCCGTTGGTTGCATATTGCACTGAATATTCTTCAACGAAATTGCATTGCGCGAGATGATTTCTCTGCAGCTATGCGCGAACTATTGGAAAAAGGAAGAGGAAAATATCGTAATATTTTTCTCAAAGGCCCAGCCAATTGTGGAAAAACATTTCTATTGAATCCATTGGCAGTTATTTATAGAACATTTTTAAACCCAGCGAGCACAACATTTGCTTGGGTAGGCGCAGAGTTAGCCGAAATAATATTTTTAAATGATTTTCGCTGGTCTGCTCAAGTGTTACCATGGCAAGATATGTTGCTATTGTTGGAGGGACAGCCAGTTCACTTTTCGGCGCCCAAGACACATTATGCGCAAGACATAGTCTTCGAGAAGGACACTCCAATTTTCTGTACTTCTAAAAGTGAAATCGTTGCAATTAAAGGGGGTGTGGTAGATGATATAGAAACTCAAATGATGTCCGTAAGATGGCGTGTCTTTACCATGTATGCTCAGATACCGGAGTCGGAGCAAGTCGTTTTGAGCCCTTGCGGGAAATGTTTCGCTAAACTAATACTAGAATGAACAATTATGACATTGATTTAGTGTACCATTAATTTGCCACGTTTTATTACTCTGCGTGCAGCCTTCTCCTAAATACTATACCAAAATCACTAGTAAATTACAAACGCAATATACTAAAAGCAATGAGTAAATACTTATTTTCCTTAATTTAAAAAAAAAAAAAAGATTACATACCTAACTGAAGTGTAGCACTTCAGTGTACATTATAATGATTTCCGCTGTATACTGTTACGCAATAAACAACGGGTTACCATTGTAACCCGATGAGTTTTTAAAAAGTTATCACAGTACTTGACTTTATCAATTTCGACGGGTTACAATGGTAACCCGTTCAAAACAGATTACAACCTTTTCTCACTCCCTCATGTGTTGATCTTGTTTTAGGCTGTACATCATTGGAGATATCTTTATCTATTAAGAAAATTTGTATCCTGTTTAATATTTAATGCGGCAACCTTTGTTATCAATAATCTGTTGAAGGCGCTGCGGCATTGAAGCGATAGTTTTGTTTATTATATTAACTGGAATACTGTAAATAGTGCGTATTACCCTGGCTTTGAATTCTTCGAAGGTTTCTTTAGTTATTTTTAGTTGTAAGGCATCATCCTTCAGTCTTACTCTCACTAAATGAAAGAAATTCTCGATAGGGTTAAGGTCTGGACTTCTGGGAGGAATTTCAATTAGAGACATATCACAGTTACAATTCTCCATCGCTCTTTTTGCAGCTCTACTGTTTTGTGAAGGATCCCCATCTTGCAGCCACAACCTACTTCCATTTTTGTTCGCCTTGAGGAATAATGAGTTGAAATGCTTTTCAATAAAAGTAGCGAAAAAATTACCCGTTAGGTGATCATATGACTCACAAAGAACTACCCCCTCACTATAGGTTATAGCTACAAAAAGCTTCACTAGCTTACTACCAGTTCCTTCCTTACTGCCCTTTGCTGTGCATCCGAACGTTAATCCTTCGCCCCGTTTTCTCCAAATTCTTGCTTTAGGTGCCGTTGCCACTTTTAATGGGTTCGTTTTGAAAGCGAATGAGACCCCATCCAAGTAAAATGCCACTTGCCTCGTCCAAACGTCGCC
>OX421448.1:11026858-11046858 GCA_949126865.1 Montipora capitata | reverse complement strand
AACAGACTAAATGCTTGATTTAGCGCTGCGTTATCAATTTTCTTTTTCTGTTTTTGTTTTTGAATACAGGTTAGGCTTACACTCCTTTCCGTGTTTTATCTACGTTCTTTTCAAGGGCATGTCATTCCCTTATACCTTTGCGTTCCACCTAGGTTTTGTGTTCTCCTTAAAGGGGGGGTATGTTGGTTTTTCCTGTCCTCATTGACTCAGTTATTTTGCGCTAATGTTTTTTTTAGCGTCATTGTATTTTTTTGAGCGCTGTTTCGTTAGCCTACAAGAAAGCTTAGCCTGGTACTTGGAGCAGGCCTGCTATCCAAGCGAATATTAACTAATTTCTATCTTTGTACAGCGTAGAAAAAAAATCGTTCTGCATAAGGGGTCAAGAGTGTTACTGAGATCATAACTTACCACCTTGTTGTAATCATTAATTCCAAGAAGAAAAAGAGACGACATGAAAAAGAAGGGAATGAGATACAGGTAAATCCTTTTTTAAATTAAATAATGCACATTTTCATGAGATTTTTATTTTATTTTATTTTGTTTTTTTTATGCGATCGCTTAAACTACTCCCATAATTAAAGGGCTCTTTCACTAAAAGTAATGCAGATAAGCCGCTTTAGAAAAGGGCAAAGGAATGAAAGAGAATTTCCTGGCAAGATTAAAAAAAAATGCTATCAAAATTGTTCCTTCCTTATGAACAACATACGCATTATACAGTTTCGATGCGATATCTCTGCCAGTGAACTGATTCGTAATCATGTGTAACGTGGCTATCTTTTAAGTATAGATAACAAAATGTTTTCGAATGCAAGTTGGAATAAATAAGCACCAGTAAATTTTTCCACCAACCAGCAAAATTGCACTGTAAAGGCCGGTACACACGAGGGAGCTTGCTCCCGCAGCACGCTCCTGCAACACGCTCCCGGAGCAAAGCTCCCTCGTGTGTGTATGTTGCGCAGCAAAACTTTTGCTCCCGAGTTTTGCTCCCTCATATAAAACTGGTTTGATATGAGGGAGCAAGCTCCAGGGGCAAATCTGTTGCACGAGTCTGTTTCAGGAGCAAGCTCCCTCGTGTGTACTGAAATTTGCTTGCCGTGACATGACGTGTCTCCAGTTCGCCAATCAAATTGGCTTATTTTTTTCATCCACAACAGTTCCCATGCCCCAATTGGGTTGTTTCATCATTCAGCTCCCTCGTCGTGTCCTTCGTGTGTACTGGTTGGGGTACTTACCCGGGAGCGTGTGTCGGGAGCGTGTGTCAGGAGCAAGCTCCCTCGTGTGTGCCGGCCTTAAGGCGAGTGCAATTTGTAGCGCCAAAAATTACTAGTGTTCATTTGTTTCAAGTTGCTCGAAAAAAAAATCATGTGACAACTTATTACCATACACATGAAAAATTTAAGCCGAAACAATGCACGCCTACCACGCCAAAAATTAAAATGGGTCATACTGAGATCGCATTTGAATGGCTATCTCTGACGTTCTTTGATCAAAAGGCTTGTTTTGTTCCCTTTTTTTTTTAATTGAATCACATCACCCCCTTTCTGCACTACGTTACCTGAAAACTAAATTTCTTTTGGCCAGTAAGAGTAAAGAATTTTTTTTTCTTGCATATTATTATGAATTTTATTAGGAACTACAATAGGTTTTATTTATGGGGAAATGTGAGCCTTTTTTGGCAGCTTAAGTTTATCAATGGGAGGCATATCAACAGTGCCGCGCCAGACTTTGCGGCAACCTTCAAGTTCTGGGTCGGCTTGCACAATCATAGACTGTGACTCAGTGGCATTACTACGATGGCTGTGATTGCCAAAACTCACACTCACTTTCAGAGGGGTCAAAACGCAAAAATATGCATCCAAAGGGGGAAAAAAAGCAATTTGCTGCAAGTAGGGGTTCAATTGCACATTTTATCACAGGGGTCAAAACGCAAAATATGCCTCCAAAGGGGTAAAAAAGCACTAAATCCAATCAAACCCGCTAAAAGCAATTTGCTGCAAGTAGGGGTTCAATTGCACTTTTTAAAAATCATTTTTAGTTAAAATGAATAGTCAATTCTTCAATTAACTTACGTTTTTTTTCACTGATTTGTTCCAGAGCAGTATTTTTATCATTGTTAGCATATCTTGCCATTGTCTTATATCGCTTACCTAAGATTACATTGTCGAAATAGAGAAACTTGTCATTTTCATTGTCTTTTATTTTTATTTTGTCATCTAATTTAGAAATACGCTCCTCTAACTGTTTTTGATTTTCCATTTGTACTTTGAATTGAACCTTTTTGGGTTTTAATGGATTTGCTTTTACGTTCAGTAGTAATTCACCACATTTTTCAGCATAATCTTGAATGTAAGCATTTTCTATTTTTTCCAAACTTTTTTTGTCATTTGTGGGCGCTTTGATAATCAGTTCAATCACGGGCTTATTCTTCCGATATTTATATAATTGGCTTTTGCGATCCTTCAGGTGACGATTTAATCGTGTTACCAGGTCTTCACATGTTGATCCAATGTAAACCTTATCGTCAACAAGCACTTTGTATATTTTGCCTTCACTATACAGACTGTTGAATTTGGCATTAGTCAATTCTAAAAACGGCATTTTACGTTCTTGATATTTATTGTTCAAATCTTTATTGTCAAGATGAATATATTCGAATTTGGTGGTTCTTGATAAAGCAGTATACAATAGTTTTTTATCCATTCTATTGACATCATGAATATTGTAAGGTTCATCAATATCTGCTCCTTGGCATTTATGAGCGGTTACACAAAAACTTGGAATGAAACAACGAGAAAATGTTTTCAAGTCAAACTCTTCACCATTAATCCAGAATGTATCCTCTGATACACATTCAATTGTAAATTCCATTGTATTGAATATTTTACGTTCCTTGATGTTTTCAGTTGCAATTATAGGCATGCCTGCACATACTTTATACATTTCCTTTTTGTCATTGTATGTAAACTCTACTGATTCGTATTCTTTGCCTTTTGCAAACTTATCACAACAATGAGTATTGACTTGAATTCTGGTTTTGTTCAAATAACATATATTTTTGTTCAATTTTGTATTAATCGGAGAGAAGTTTTTTGCTATTTTACCTTTCTTCAAGAATCCGTCAAGCATAACGTGTGTTTTTTTGTCATAACGGCAAGAATCCTCAATATATTTTAATGTTACAATCCCCGGGCACATTTGTCTGACAGACATAGATTTGAGATAGTCATAACATATTTTACTGCCTGATTCGACAGGAGAACATTGATTGGGATCACCAAACATGTAAACCTTGTTACCGTACAATAAAAAGACTTTGTAAATCAGTGTTATCCATTTGTTTGGTACCATTGAAAATTCTTCGATAAAGATGGTTTTGTTTTCAAAGATCTTCAGATTTGTTTCTGATGAAAAACCGTTCCATTCACAAAAATAAGAATCAAATGTATGACAAATAGCGTCAGGATCGTCATATTGCATTTTTCTTAATCTGTCCTTGACGTTCTGGACTGCTTTATTTGTAAAACTTAACACAATTGGCTTGTCAGTTTTCTTCACCATTTTGCACAATTTGGTTGTTTTGCCAGAACCAGCTTGACCATTATATATGCAACCTTCACCTTCCTTTGCTTTATAACAGTCAAAATCCATGTTTTCTCTGTAATGGCGCTCAAAGTAGCATAGAGGGCTGTCAGTGATATATGCTTGACCAATATTCTTGACGTCAAATTCGACATCCTTTTTGTTCTCTAATATGATATTCGGATTGGTGATAAATATACCATCTGTATTGTAAGCATATAACGCACTTTTTTCACCATAGCATTTACGAATAAGCTCCAAACACTTTAATATTGCTTGAGAAACAACAAATCTGTTTACACTTGTATTGTCTGAAAACAACCGTTCACAATTTTGTTCTTTGATCAAGTAAATTTCATTGTAGCTATCGATTATGATATTGCGCCCGTCTTTGATACCTTGAGTCCAACAAGCCATTGCTGTATCGTACTCAACACAGGTGAATCCTGTATTAGTCTTGTTGTATTTTCTTCCTTGATCACCTATGAAACTGTTTGCTAATCTTTTGGCTTCGCCTTCTGAAAATGTTTCAAATACATATTTCAAAAACGGCTTGAATGTGTCCGGCTTAAGAGCTTTCTTTGATACAATTTTGTATTTAATCTGCTTAACAGACATGTTCAGTTCATCAACCAAATATGACACTAAAGCGCTACTGTAAAATCCTGCTTCGATTTTCAAAGGTGTTCCATAATTGCATAATACGGTTTCTTCGATGTAAAATTCACCACACTTGTTAAGATCACTTTTGCAATAAAACGGCTCTACTACGTCATGAATACTGTAAACAGGAATCGGCATACTATTGTTGAGCAGAACATTTGGATACGATTTGGATATATCAATGTTGACCACATCATCAGGAATGTCTTCTGTTGTGCACCATTGCAAGGCCCTTGGATAATAATCATCAAGCATTTCACGGGTGTGTACATTATATGTCGATTGAGGCAAATAACCACATAATTGTCTAAACAGTGCAGAAGCCAAACCCGTGAAAGTTTGATTAACCCACATAAAGTCATGAGTTTTATACAAACCATAAAGATGATCACAGATGGATTTTCTGATGTCATATTCGTTGTTCAAGAGAAACATGTTGTTCCTATGATCTATGAAACCATCCAATATCCCATTATTGTCCCAATGCAAGTATTCCACATAATAACAGGTGGAATTAATGTATGCATCAATGGCTTGCATCATTTTAACATCTTCAGGCAAAACGATAATGTTGTCTTTTTTGTCTAATTCGTAAATATCGTCAAATTTATCCAGTTTATACACACTGTCGTGATTTCTGGACCATTTCATGTCAGTCATGTATTTTAATAAGTTATTACAGCCTCCTTGGTTTGCTTTGGCTGCAGTAAGTTTCAATTTTTCGTCTGTAATAGGATAACAATGATGGTCCTTGACAATATAAACAAGCGAAACATCACAACCGCTCTTTCTAGTATGTGATTTGAATTTTCTGTATGTGCTATCATAAGCATGTATTGACACATTTGAATGGCAATTCTTGGCCCAATCAATCAATTCTTTTGTTGTCATTCTTGGTGGATCTGCACAATATTTGAAGATCTCATTTTTTAATTTGTTATAATCATATGTTTTGAAACCCTTTTTACCTCGAACCTGATCCCAAACATAATCAAGCACACAACTGTCTGCACCATATGATTTTGGTTTTCTTTGATTGCTCAACAAATACGATTCTAACTTCAAACCAGCCATGAAATGATGAGCAAAAAATTGTGGATTATATGTTATCACTCTACCACCTATTTTTGTGATCACTTGAGCTGACAACAGTGTGAAATTGTTGATCAATAATGTGTACATGAAGAATTTATACATGTCTTCTAGGCTTAATCTCGGTACATTCATTTCGAATGGACCAAACGATTTTTCTGTATCTTTGTTTTTATCTAAATCCCTGACTGTGACAAACACTGTGATGGAAACACGCACGCGTCTACCACCAATTTCATCAATTCGCCGTTCAAACAGTCTTGAAAACGACAAATTTTTCCTTGTGAATATACCAGCCATTCTTCTTTCTTGTTTTCTGTATAGATTGAGAGAGACTTTTATTTTTTGATAAGCTATTTTTTCCTTCATACTATTACCATTAGTTGAGATAATATTTCTGGTCATAATCTATAGTATATATTTTCTCTTTAAAACACTTTTGGTTTTTTTCAAACATTGCTAAATTATCTCGGTGTTTTTTTGTCTTGGTGTGACAAGTTTTGCCTGCCAGCGTGTAATTTCTGCCAGTTTTACATAAATGGCAATACCATGGGGTAGACAACATATAAGCTGTTCTGTGTTCTTTTATTTCTTCTCTGGTGAATTTTATTGGTCTTCCACGACCGCGTTTTACATCTGTTTTTTGCATCTATATTATAAACTATATATCTTACGTTTAAATAATAATCAATTCAAGGAACCCTTTCGGGCTATTTGAACTAAATAAAAAGGCCAAATGGCTTCAAATCATTCAAAAATAAACTCTTTTTTGTTCATATGCCAAATATTCAGATTTTTATATCTATTTAGTCTCGATCTAGACGCAATGTTCTATAAAACTCATCCCTTGCAGATTCCGTGTCAGATTCTGATTCTAAATCTTCCGGTTTGTATTTGCTGTAAGTTTGTGCAATGTCTTGCAACATATTGTCATCAATATCGTTTGGTCTCATGACATAACTGTTTACTCCATCTGTTATTTTAACCATCAACACTTCATTGGTAAACACCAATTTCAATTTTACCGGTGGATAAATGACAGACAATACATTGGAATCTATCAAGTCTTCCAAAAATGTTTTCAAACTTGGATCTCCGATTACACAGTTTATAAATGCATTGAATTTCGCTTCCGGGTTCATATACAATATAACTATATTTTATTTTTATATATTATTCACGCAACAGTTTCAATGGCGCCAAAAAATTACGATATCTTTCAAATTCTCTGAACAAAAAAGACATTTTATATGTTATTCTTGCACTAATTTCAGTGGTGCTAAAAAATTGCGATATCTTTCAAATTCTCTGAATAAAAAAGACATTTTAGCATCTGATTTATGAAACACTCTTCTGATCATTTTCCAATCATATGCACCGTTGTCAATTACAAATTTCAATAAAGGAAACTCTATTGTTCTCACAAAATGCATGTATCTGGCGTTTTTGGCTATTATATTACAAATTTCTTCTTCTATTAACTTTCTCAAGCATAATGCTTTTACTATTTCTGCTCCTTGGAACATATACTTATGGGTCACATAAATCTTTAAAAGGAAGATGAAGACTCACCCCTTCTTTATTTTTTGTTTGTATTATCCATGGATAAATGTCACTTCTTGAGTATGCACGATCAGCTGCCCAAGATATCCTATCACTCATCCCCCCATAATCTATTTTAAATCCAGGGTATCTATGTTCTATGGTGTTTTCTACATCATTTTTTTGCAAATCTGTCAATAAATAGTGCCACATGATTATCAGGTATTTTTGTCTGTCTGAAAATTTTTTCATATACTTTTTATTTATACAGATTCTTCACTGTCTTGTGACGACTCAAATTCTTGCGAACTTGAGCAACTTTCTTCAGATACACTTTCTTGCGATGGTACCCAGTCAGAATCCGACAGATGGGAATCCTGATCGCTCTCATAATAGAAACCAAATTTTTCTTCATTTTCAAACTTGTCCATATAATATAAGTATATATTTTTATTTTTTTATAAGTATTTATGCGCGTTTGTTTCACCACAATTCATATGTTTTCAATGTCTTTCAATGGTACCCAACTATTGAAATCATCACTGTATCCCTTCCATTTTACCAAAGCTTGTTTCTTTTTATAGTATCTTCTAATCACTTTATCAATACAGTAAATGTCCTGCTTTGCTTTTAATAATTCAGGTTCATAAAAACTGCCTTGTATTTCTTCACCTCTGAGATCTTTTAGTTTGTATGTTATTGGATTAGTATATTGGATCTTATCAACTGTAAACACTTCTTCTGTCCAATTTGGTGTATAACCCTTGTCGAACACATTCCGTTTATACTTAGATATTCTGACCTTATCACCAACCTTGAATTTTGGTTTTTGTTTTAATGTTTCTGTATCACCATATAGATTGAAGTAAACTATACCTTCATTCCTCTTATTAGATGCTTCTACAGGTGTCATTTTTATGCTTGAATGTTTTGTGTTGTTGTACTGTTTTACTAGTTTGTGCAACATATTGAGATACATTGTATTACCTTGAACAGTGAACTGTTTCCACATTTTGGATTTAATTGTTCTATTCCACCTTTCAACCACCGAGGATTTCTCCTCATTTTCGGTTGAATACATATGTATCCCATTTTTCTCTAATAAGTCTTTTAAGTTTTTGTTATAGAACTCCTTTCCCTTATCAACCCATAGATACTGCGGTCTTCTACCTTCCTTGAATATTGTTTTAAATGCTTCAGTGACAGATTCACCTTTCTTATCCTTTAATGGGACAATCCAACCGTATTTGCTGAAAACATCAATAACCATAAGAAGATACCGATAACCTTTATTCCATTTGCTAAACTGTTGCATTTCAACTAGATCACTTGCCCATATTTCATCGATATGATTTGCGATTATACGCCGCCGAGTGAAGTTGCGTCTTATGGATGCATGTAATTCATCTGCTAATTTTTCTTGCCAGTTTTCTTTACCCGACGGCTTTTTCCGTTTTTTGGAACTCCGAGACCTAGTTTCTGCTTTGTATTGATAACATTTCTTGCCAACCAATGCCCCCATTGTCTTTCATTATACGGTACGTTGTCTAAAGCTTGAACCATTTTCCTATCTGCTTTGTTTTTACATTTTCTATCATCCTTACAGACGGAATAATCGACATCATGCTGCATTGCGATCGCATCAGTTTTTCCAGTGGGCATATCATATATTTCTAATATTTGACCAGTTTTTGGGTCATACTTCAGTTGATTTTCCAAATCATTATATGGTCCGGTGTAATGATGCCCAGGTAATGTCCATCCGCCTTTTGGTTTCGGCAATTTACCAATAGCTTTGTGAATATCAACAGCACCACCGTCTAGATCTTTTCTGTTTGTTGTGTATTTTTTATTCGGTCTTATTTTCGTTGACAATTGATCGAGAGCTTCTGATCCAACTTTATGAAGTAGGGGGTTTGCTTTATTCAGAGCATAATTGATTGCTCTTTGTTGTAACTTTGGGTCTCTCATTAATTCAGAACCATAATATCTACCCATTTCAACTGCTTTTTTACCAAGATAAGGTACTCCTTTAGTTAGGAACAATTCAGTTCCTGTATTAGCAATATCACTGAGTAAGCCCGCTCCCAACGGGCTGTTTAGTTTCCCTGTTTTTTAACGAATCGAGTTTTAGTGATGCCGCATTCAGCACATGTGCAAAAGAACATTAGTCTGCCATTTTTGGCTGTTTTGTAACCTGAAGGTTCAACACATTCAGTCACTTTCTTTTGTTTAACACAATATGATTTCATAATATATATAAGTTAGATATTTCTAAAATAATATTCGATAAATCTCTCATTTTTCATTGTATCATTTATGTCGAATACTTGTAATAAATCATAATACGAATCACCCTTATTCATTTCATTCAGAAAGTATAAACAGAAATACCCACAAGTTATTGTTTGTATGTTTTGTATCTGATTGTTTTGATGTAACAAAGTCAGATTTTTCTTTTTGGCATGATTGACCATTTCTTGAAACGGAGGCATACCAAAACTATCAAAATAATTGATTACATTATCCTTAACATAAGTGGCTACCCAGTGAGATCCTGACATATAAGCCGGTTCTAGATTGTATATAAATAACGCCTGTTTATGGTTATGTGGAACATTTTCATTCCTTGACAGAACATCATTGATTGGTATATTCAAATATTTACACCATTTCATTAGATCATGGTTGCTCAAAGGGGTGTTTTTGTAAAATTTTGGTTTTACAGCAATGCTCCTAGGATTGGGATGTTGTTGAATGGACTGTTTTTCCCTAATAGTAAACCTGTTCCCTTTTTCTTTGAAGATCTTTTTTTTTTTACCATAACCAGTCACATATGGTGGATAACTAAAAAATGGAGGGGGCATTCCCATTCTAGGTGCTCCTGTACCGTCCTTTTTCGACGAAGGTGGTCTACCTACCCTAGGTGCTCCTCTTCCCGTTAGCTTTTTGACAAGATTCAAAGCCAAAGGTATTCCAATGCTAGCCAACAGAGTTCCGAGAAATCCACCTGATTGTGTTTTAGTAGGTGTTATATGCACACCAGAACCTGTTTGAGCTGCATTGATGATGTCTCTTTGCTGTTTTGTAGTGAACATGTTCAGATATGGCATTAGTTTATTGATTGCATTGAAAGGTATCATCATGGGTAATGGTAAAGCACCGCCTTTTTGACCGGATCCAATCAATTTTTTAGCTCCGGCTTCTGCTAAACCACCAAGAGCACTCAACCCAAGGGTTTTACCAATAGCTGGAAGAGCTCTCATACCAAGTGACAATACGGTACTCAAAAGACTTCCGCCTACTTGTTTCCTGATATTTGTTTTGGCTAATTTGATGTCCATTCCTTTGTTCAATTGACGATTTTTTTGTAATCTTTTTTTCACCATTGCTGGAACATAAAGAGTGTCGTTTCCATTAAGAGAATCATTTGTCAGTCTTAGAACAATTGTTTCCCTTTTATGGTAAGCATTACTCAGATTCTTTTTTTGATTATCTGAAAGTCTTACGTTGATTTCGTAAAGTTCAGTCATATAATATATGTTATATAATTCCAGTTGCAAAACATTTACAAATAAATAGGAATCATTAACTCGATTTCATATTACTGTTTCATTTGTGAGCTTATACTATCACCAATTCATTACCCACCTTGTCAATAACAACCGACTCTTCGTACAATACAACTGCATGGACATTGAAATCTGCTGCACTATTGACACTTATTTTGTACCTGAAAATCAACTGTTTAGGGTCTCTTGTTACTTTTTCTGTTTGATATGACAGATCGAAAAAGATTAGTGGATACAGGCTGTTATAATTGGCAAGATTCAACTGGGTTCCGGTGTTGTAATCATTTTTTCGCATTGCATAAGACATCAGATCATTGAATATCCTCACTTTGCTTTCACTGTCATATTCTGTTTCTGGGTAGAAAACACCATTGCCATATTCAAGTCTGCATGTTGTTAAATAACTGTTTGCGTTTGCTGCATTTAGTTTGAAGGTATCAAGTAGATATGGATTTTGAGTTGCAACTCTGGTTTTAGCCCGTTGTAGATAAACAAAAATTGCTTTGACATTGTCAATACTGGAAGAAATCTGAAAAAAACCACTGACTCTAGCAGGTGCTGACACTGCATATAGTTCACGCTGATATGTCCATTTATGTTCTTTCATGAAAGAGCTTACAAATTTGTCGTACATACTGTCTTTTGGTGTTAATTTTGGAACCCATAAAAGAAATCTGTTCAAAACTACTCTGCCGGCATCTACTCCTGCTGCCATATTGATGAGTTCATTGTCGTTCTGGAGATTCAAATTGAATTGTAACTGCATAGGAACCAACATTTTATCCTGCAACTCTTCAAAAAAACTGTAACGATTGAGAGGTATGATCAAATTCACATCTTTTGATCCTCCTGTTCCATCATTATTAACAGCTTGTGTAAGCACTCTTCTAGATTCATATCCTAAATTAGTATTGGCTGTCGTATCATTTGTGTCTAAATACCAAAAACTGTTTTTACCGACTGATCTGCTGTAATCATCAGAATATTCCAACAGATTCTTCACAAAAGTGACCTTATGTAGATTGTCAGTATCATAAACAATTTTCCCCGCACTTTTAATCATCATATGTGCAATCAATGAATGAGATCCGTTTATCACCGTTATTCTATCGGCTGCTGCGTAACCGGATCCATCTGCTGTTTTTTGTAACTGGAATTGAACCTCGAAATAAGCATTGTACCAATCATAGAAAGAACTTCGGTCGTTGATGGTGAATCTATAACCATTCTTTTCTTGATGTTGACCGTTACCTGGGGCTCGGATTACATCATCAAGTTGAAATCGCACTAACTCATTTCTTTGCAATAATTCACTTGTTCTAAAAGCCATTTATACTATTGCATTATATAATTTTACTGCCAGACTCTACGCCTTCTTTTCATACCTGATCCTGATATCAATCTATTGAGGATCATATCAGTGCTTTCATCTTGCTGTTTCTGTTCAATGGGCAAGGATGGAACAATTGCCCTTTGTGTTGTGGCTCCTTTTCTCAAATTTGCCAATCTTTTCATTATTAGGTCTCCTGACTTTTCTACCGCTGCCTTACCGAGTTTATCACCTGCATGGGAAACCCCCGATTCTAATGCCTTTTTTGCTATTGGCTTAGCAAATTTCTTGAAAACAGATGATGCCACACTCTTTAATGGTTTGAAAATGTTGTCTAAGATAAGCCCAGACCCTTTGTGTTGAAATACAAATTTACCAAGTTTTGGATGGTAAAACCTCTTAAATTCATACGGTTTCATTATACTGTTACATTAGATACTTTTTAGAATAAGTGAAAAAGACGTATCTGCTCCATTTAGATCCACTAATCTTCTTTTTCCATCTGTTATCATGATTCTGATTGATGAAATTGTAGTTTTGTTCACAGGATTGAACGTAACTCGTTGTGGTTCGAGGGTGAAGGAGTAACTTGGTTTTAGTACACTGGTTGAGAATGAATAAATGATGTCTGTTTCTTCACCGTCAACTAAACTTTCGTTTACCAAATCGCAATGAACATTGAGTATGTCTGTGTCTTGACTGAGATTTGGCACTCTGGATCCAATATGCGTTCCACTTGCTAATATCTTTTTGTTAAAACCTATCAGGTCATTAAAATCACTTGCTCTTAAATCAAGTTGGTAATTCTGAGCTAATGTAACCGTAACTCTAAATGTTGTGTCATCAAATACAAGATCGATCGGATACGTATCACCAGTTTTCGTTAGATTTTTAATATATGTATCAAAGTCTGTATAATTCCATACCCCAGCTGGAAAGGTGATGTTTTTAAAAGTTGAACCATTATCTGAGCTGTATTTGATTAATTGATTTTTGTATCCAGCATTGACATTGAACCAAGTGAATGACATGTTAATGACTCTGTTAAGACCAATAACATATTGCTTGTTATTGTCTAGAATTATAGGTTTGGTAAAATTTGTTGTGAAATCTTCTGGTTTATTGTTCCCTTGATTTTTTACACTGTAAGATGATAAAACTATCTCTCGTTCCATTATATAATGAAGTTACATTAAATTTTGAAATATTGTTTGTATAATTTACCATATTGTGATTTGTTAATTGTTGTCATTTTTAATAATGTGTCCAATATAGAAACACCCATATTTCGCATGTCAATGCTTGTATTACCAGCCAATATCTCACCAATGATTAAATCCAATTTTTTCATGAGTTCTTTTGGTTTGTTGAAAAATATCACATTGCCACCTTTTTGTTTTTTCATACCAGAACCTTTTATTGTTTCCAATTTAGTGTCATAATGTGCAATATATGCATTCAACACATTTTTAGCTCTGTCTATTCTTTCGTTCATCTCTTGTCTTTGTGCTTCCCCAATCATTCCCTTGTTATATTGTTTTGTCACCTGTGCTTTATAACCTCTCAAACTGTTTCTTTTCATTCTAGTTTGTGTTAAAATTTTACGAAGATATGCTTTGGATTTTTTGTCATTCATTCCTTGTTGATTGAGTGTCTTTTCAACTGTGTCATAATTTGGTACATCCCACTCATTCAATATCTCATCTTCCATATCTTCATCAGCTATTCCATAATCTAACTCCTCATCATCATCATATTCTGGCGGCAATTCCGGTTTTTCAGGAAAGTACTTAGGATCAACATGCATCTCCTTTTTTCCTTCCAGAATATCTTGTAAAGATTCTTCATATGTTGGCGGTTTTGGCACTAGTTGTTTTTCTTGCTGTGGTAAAACAGGTTTTTCAAATAGATCACCAAGATTCATATCTGGAACTTCATCCTCTATATCAATGCCGTAATCAGGAACTTCTCCTTTCTTCAGTGGTCGTTTTTTCCTTGGCAACCTTAAAACCTGATTACTATCAATAACATCATCTAATTTGCTTGTAATTGGTTTAAATACTTTTGAAAATCCCTGTTGACTGGTCTTCTGATCGATATCATGTTTTGTGATTGCATTATGGACATAATTGATCTTGTCCCCTAATTCAGATTTACTCTTTGCGAGTTCTTTCCACTTAAGTAAACTCATTTGTTGTTATATTGTTACGTTACATAAAAATGGAAATTATATATAAAAAATAGCGTTTAACACCGTGTTGAACACCATGTTAAACACCATGTTAAACACCATGTTAAACACCATGTTATTGGAATAATGTACCCATATGATGTAAATGAAAATACCAAATTATGATGCTAACGATAAAGTCACATCCAATTTTAAACGAAAATATAAGTTCATGCCTGATCGATGCTTCCGCATGCTCATTTGCGGACCATCTGGTTCTGGCAAGACCAATACACTGATGCATATGATTTACAATTTGTTGTACTTTGACAAAATATACCTTTATGCGAAAAACTTGGAGCAGTCAAAGAATCGGAATCTCATGGATGAGTTCGAACCAATTAGTGATGAAGCTGGTTATGATGTTATTGAAGCAAGCAATGATAAAATAATTCCTGTAAAAAATCTCAATGGTGACAATCAAAAAATTGCAATATTCGACGATTTTGTATGTGACAAAAACCAAAAACCAATAGAGAACTATTTTATACAGGGTAGACATAAAAACTGCTGTGCCATATATTTAAGCCAAAGCTACTATAAGACACCAAAAGATATTAGATTAAACTGCTCACATTTTGTCATTTATGATTTTCCAAGTACTAATGAAAAAAGTCTCATATGTCGTGAAAACAATGTCTCAAAACAATTATACGAGAAAGCAACTAGAGACCCTTTTAGTTTTATATACATTGACAAACCTGAGAAACAAGTAAAGAAGAATTTTGATGAAAAAATATAAATGAATTGTATAACTCAATTGTATATGAGTTACTCAAATGGTAAATTACCTGAAGACGCATTTTCACATGAAGAAATTATTGAAATAGTAAAAGGATTGCCTGGTGTTGGTTTTAAACTTACTGATGATGGTGATTATGATATTCAAAATAAAAAACTAAGGAATGTTGCTTCACCAGAAACAAATAATGATGTGACCACTAAGAGTTATGTCGATAATAAGGCATTACTAGTTGACGGTAGTAATAAGATGTTAGGAGCTCTCAATATGGACAACAGACGTGTTGAAAATATTGCTCCTGCTAGACATGGTCAGAGTGACGCTGTCAGTAGTTTGCATCTGCATAACTTTTATTTTGATTTAAATACAAATGATGGAAAGATAGAAGCCCAAAATCCGATTGACATGAAAGATCAAAAAATTAGCAATCTTGCAGAAGGAACTGACAATAGTGATGCTATAACAAAACATCAATTAGAAACTGGTTTAGCACCAAAAGCCGATAAAACAGAACTTTCTAATTATTTAAAAAAAAAAAGGATCAATTGCTCTTACAAACAATCTTGATCTTGGTGACAATAAAATAGTCAATGTTAAAGAGGCTACAAGTGGAACAGACGCTGTCAATTTTACTCAATTAAACAATGAATTATACAAATATCTCCACGAAAGTGGTGGCGATATGACTGGTGATATCAGGATGAATAACAATAGAATTTACGGTATTGGAAACGTAGAAAATGATACATCTGCTGTAAACCGTAAATATGTTAATGATGAACTTGATAGAAAGTTGGACAAAAACAAAGACTTCAGCATGGGCAATAATAAAATCACAAGTCTGAGAAATCCAGACGATTCGAACGAACTTGTCAACAAGTCTTATGTAGACCGAAATGTATCACAAGCAGGTGGTTCTGTTGATTTAACACCTTATTTGAAAAGAGATGGGACAGTTTCCGTGACTGGAAATTTAAATATGTCTCTGAACAAAATAATCGATTGCGGACAACCAACTGGTACTAGAGATGTGACTAACAAAGCATATGTAGATTCCGAGGTTGGAAAAAAACCAGATATAAATCAAGTCATTTTACGAGACGGCAGTAATACAATGACTTCTGTTCTAGACATGAACAATCAACGAATAATAAATCTCGGAAACGCCACACATAATCAAGATGCCATGACTTTGAAGCAAGTGAATGACGGTATTGCAACTGTTTCTGCCGAAAATAATAGATACACAGACGAACAAATAGAAAAAAACAAGAAATATGTGGACGACGAAATGGCAAAGAGCCACATAACTACTCACACAAACAGAAAAAATGTGCTGAAATATGCCATGGATGATGGGGAATTTACAGAAGATTACGGAATACAGGATGCTAATTTAATCGACTATAATGACTCACCACATAAAAACAACAAAAAAGCATTTTCATTGAAGGTTCAAAAGGCAAAAGATGGTTCCAGTCTGTTCAAAGGACGATTTGATTTCAATCTATTCAAACTGATACGTGACGATTACAGCGACAAATACACTGTGTGTTTAGAAATATATTTCCCTAAAACCGGTTTTGATTTAGAGTTCGGTTCATTGAAGGTGACTTTAGAAAAAACAAACATGAACACCATTAGAACCACTACAGTCAAAACCAACACAGATTACAAATATTATCGCTTTATCATGAACTTATCACCAGACGGTTCTTCACCAAATATTGAAAGACGGTTATATATAACTGTTCAATCCACTTATGACAATAGAAGCCCAACTCTTCTACCATTGTATGTCCTGATTTACGGTATAAAAGGTGAAGCCAAAAACAACCTTGATTTCACAATTTATGATTATGAAAAGGCGTATGAGGTTGTAATTGATCAATTCCAAATGCATGTTCCTGTTGATATGAATAACCATAAAATAACGAATCTCAAGCCACCCGTAACACCGGCAGATGCTGTCAACAAAAGGCACCTGTTTCTTGCAAATTCGGGACATTTTTATTGGGGTAAAACGGTTAGAACTCCTGGGCAATCGAAATACTATTTTCACTTAACATCCGGATTTATTCTCAACACGCCTAAAATGTACGTCGTGAACATTTTATTACATGCTGAAAAAACATACCCCTTGTCAACTAATCATAAGTTGAACATTGTTAATAATCATGGCTCAACTCTCCATTACAACATCAATCTTTCAACAAGAAGAACAATTGATATAGGTGTGCACAGATATGAAGATCACCAAAACTACTATGTGACGCACAATGGTGCTGGAGACAACAGAGTATATCAATTCGTGATCTATTATAAGTCTTATGAATATTAAAATAATGTGATGCATTAATATATGGCATTATACGTTGAAAATGAAGATGGAACTCATTTTCTCGATGAGGACGGTAACAAAATAGAATACACAATTAAATATCCTTCTGACGTTGTTTTCATCGATCAACCTGATTTTTTTGTTAATGACAAAGGACACATTGAAAGTAGCAAAAACATTGTGATAAAGCAGGCAGAAGATGACAATCACGCTGTAGTTAAATCACAGGTCAGTGACATCGTACGTGATTCATTTCTGGATCTCTGGGTTAGTGAATATCTCAGAATGTATTCTAGTTGCACTTATCAAATGGACAGAGCAGATGGATCTACTGTGAAAATGAGTTCCACAAGAAAAGTAGAAACAATATATGACAAGAGTAATGAAGAAAGTGATGCGACACAAACTGATTCAACAAAAAGACCTTTGCTATGCACAAAAGCTGAAAAACACAATGGTCGATATTTTCTCAAATTCAGCGGCTCACAAAAAATGGTGTCACAAGTTAATTTTTGAATAATGATTGTGTCAATGTTTTCATCGTTTACAAAATGACTTCAAGCAATTCTCCAAATTTTTGGGTAAATGGACTATTCGGCCATGATAATTTGGGTTATGATAAATTTGTGGCTCATTCAGGCAGTAACATCGTGATTTCTGGGGCTGATTCGGCATATAATTGTGTTTATTTAGGACCTGCACTAAGTTTGAATGATTTTTTGAGTCTTGGAGATTACAGTGAGAATGATCTTGGTGAATTGAATAAATGGCATTGCTTGTCAGTTCACTGGGACAATAAATCGTCTCCTAAGACAGAAAAAAGCAAGATATATTGGAACAGAAAGCATATGGGTGATTTTACCGCTGACAATAGAACAGGAAATAACACAACAGTTTTTGGTGGATTAGATCCTACAACCGACGTAGCTCCTTTGAATGGAAATATAGCTTTTTTCTGTGTCTATTTAGATTTCATTCTTGACGAAAAAACGATATTAGACCATCATGCTGTATTGATGCAAAGATATAATATAACGTAAGTACATATGTTTATCAAATTATTGCTTGAATATGTGAGATACAATTTCAAAAGTACAAAAGAACAATTTCCAGATATAAATGACAAAACATTAAAATCAGCGCTTGTTTACCGATATGTGCATTTTTATTATCTTGAGAGAGACATATCCATATATGAAATTCTTGAAATCGAGGGTTCTGATTCTTTGGGTCTTATCGGACCAGGAAGCGGCAGACTAACTCGTTTATTGGAATTCATTTTCGGCTGGTCTGATGTATTTTCCAATCACGCTATACTTCATGATGCATTTGGTAGGTTTTACACTAGATTCCATGACGGGAATGGTTACACATATTGCATTAATAGGTATGTGCCTGATTTTGTAAAAAAAAGTCCGTTGTTTGGTCATTTGACAGGACTCATTTATTGTGCATTCAAACGATTGACAATCTAAACTATATATATGGCAGATCGAAAAAAGAGAATATTCAGCTGGAACCATATTTCAGACAGATTGACAGAAGATCAGGTTGATGAACTAAAGAGCTATTATAAGGCATACCATAGAAAGTGTTGGGCTTACAAACAGGCTGTTAAACGCTACAAAAAATTCAAACTTATTGGTAATACTATTTCTGTCCTAACTGGTACTGGTGGAATTATTAGTGCTGTTGTAACTGGCGGTATAGCCTTAGTAGCAATAAGCACTTGTGCTTTGTTAATCAAGTCGTACATGGATTTCCAATCACTGGATCTCAAAATACAAAATTGTACATACGCATACCAAAGTTATCAGCATCTTTTGAATTCAATAAAAGACATGTTGAGAAGCGGTGATTTTCAACCATCGTTTCACACAGAATTAAAAAATGTAGATGATTTTGTGACTGATGTTTGTCCTAGTGTTGATAAGTTCTACACTAAATATAATGACAAATTCATTCCTTAACTATTTTATCAATTTTATCAAATGTCAATGACAGGATGTCTTTCCAAAATAGTTCATATGATTGAAGTGTCTTTCTGGATTTACTCGTCTTGACCTTTTCAAAAGGAAGATCAAGCATTTTAAATATTTGTTTCAAAATGAAATTTATGTTAATCATACGCTTTCTGTCTATATTCACAGATTTTACGACCTTGCCAATTTCATCAAAAATTCTCAATATCTTATCTCTATTTTTCACGGTTATCTGAAAACAATTTTTTACAGCTATATTATTCATTATGTTTTTTATATGATATTTTCTTTGGTAAACACTTTTACGATGGAATCTGTGTTTATTCTGATAAAAATCAACATATTCTATTAAAGGTGTATAACCTTGAACTGTTCCGCATTTTTTGCAAACTATAGTGTTATCTTTCACTATCTCTGGCTGATCACAACATTGATCTGTTTTTTTTGATTGCTTGCTTATTTGTTTATCACAAAATGGACAAATTACTTCTTCCATATTGACAAGTTCTTCATGTATTTCTTTACAACTCATTATACTATTATATGAGATATTATTTTAGGTTTTTTAAATAACATATAGTTCCAAAATAAATTTTGCGTATTTTTACCCCTTTGGAGGCATTGTGCGTTTTGTGCCTTTTGTGCTTTTTGACCCCTTTGGAGGCATATTTTGCGTTTTGACTCCTCTGATAAAATGTGCAATTGAACCCCTACTTGCAGCAAATTGCTTTTTTCCCCCTTTGGATGCATATTTTTGCGTTTTGACCCCTCTGAAAGTGAGTGTGAGTTTTGGCAATCACAGCCATCGTAGTGGCATTCATAGTCTGGCCACTGGGAGAGTGGCGAGAAGTCCCTGTTGATATGATTTTCCAATACCACAGGTAAATCATTTATATCATTTGCGCAGGCCTAAGGAGATGATGTGGA
>OX421448.1:11019358-11021858 GCA_949126865.1 Montipora capitata | reverse complement strand
AGCAAACGCACTTTTTTTCCAAGTCGAAGATATCACGTGAAAGAAAAAAAAATAAAATAACACACAAGTTACTAGATAACTCTCTAAAGTAAACAGTTAATAATAAAAACTAGCGATAAAAAGTGGGAACGAAGTTTCGACCTCTCCGAGGTCATTTTCAAGTGCGATTGAATGGTTGTAAACTAAGCACTATAGAGGCAAAACTTAAGTAAACTACATGGCAATGCGAAAGTGTTCAAAACCTATATATAACTCGACAATAACAACGGACTGAAACAACAATGGAAAGGTGTAGAATGAACCAACTAGGAATAAAATTGCTATTAAATTTTAATTATTGAAATACTATGCGCTAATAAATAACTTTGCTCGCCTTGAGTTAGACTGCGCTTTCTTAGAGCATTTAGACAATACGACGTGTCCGAAATCATGATGTTATAGAGCACGGGCAAATATCCCATGAAGCATCACAGGCCAAAGTCGACGGAGTGCAGGAGCTAATATCCATAAAATGTAGGGTCAGATAGGGTGCGGCAGAGTCATGCGTCATTTTCAGCTCTAAACTGGGTATTACGCGTTGCGTTATCTCAAATCGAGCAGAAATATGCTGGAACCGGGGCGAGGAATCACTATGAAATCAATAACGAATGCACAGACCGAGCGCAGCGTGCTGAACACGCAGTGAGAGACAGCGACACCACCACGAAATCACCTATGCAGACGATATTTTGCTACTCACACAGTAGCGAGGGCAGTTGGCAGGCATGATGAACAATCTGTATAAAAGGTTATTGAATTATTGTTTGACAACGGCGGGCGATAAGGTGAGACGGTCACGATGACATGGAATACATCGGAGGAGGTGAGGAAGAGCAAAAGACTGATATCGGTGGGTGACGCGGACCAGGGGAAAGTTAGATCCTTTAAATACCTAGGACACGTGCCATCAGACAATCCCAAGGCTCCACATTACATCACACAACAAATAAGTTGGTTCAGCGTGATCAAAATGGGCCGAAATCAAATTCAGTAATTACAGACCATGAAGTCAGACTGTCAACACGAGTCAGGATCCTGGAGGGGATGGTGAGGAGTCCCTAAGTGTATGCAGTTCAAACCGAGACTCTCAAGATGGTCAACCGGGACAGGCTTGACAGTTTGTGGCTGAATTTCTGCAGGAAACTCGTCAAAGCAGGATTCTGCAAGAAGCTGGAGGAGGATGGGGTTCAGAACTTTGTCTACAAGTACGACGTGGATGAAATCTTGAAAATCCACAAGGCGCTGCAAGTCAGCCCGTTTTGCCTGAAATAGTCCATAGAATACATGGCGCACGTGGTACGCATGTCCAATGCAAGTGAACAGAAACGGTGGTTGTTTTCTAAGTCAGAAGTCGAGACCAATGGAAAGATCTTGGTCGTGATATCGGGTATGACGAATTGCAGGTTAGGTGTTAATTAATTAATAATCGTTTATTGAAAACTCTCTTGTAGTTGGCTATAAACTAAATTAACGAGTTACTTACAAGCATAAGAATAAATACTACTATTTACATACTGTAATAATATTGCTATCTACATATAAATCAATGCGCTTACTTAGAAGAAGTACCTGAACATGAAAAACTCCTCTGTTCATTTTAGATTACATTGAGTTCACAGGTGTATGTTCTTAGGAAAAGAGGAGCTCAATGAGTGGTTTCGGCGCCATGAAAATCTAGTATCGTTAAAAGATTGACGAGTCAAGTCCCGTGATGATGCTGATGATTTGAGATAAGGCCCACAGAGGTCGTCTCCTATTATAAATCAGCAATGCGTTGTTTATTATTTTTAGTGTGATCTATGCGATGCAGACTATGTCAGATTCACATGGCGACACCCTCATCAAAGCATTAAAGAACATCGGAAGCTACCGTAACCTAACCGTAACATTACTATCGGAAGCTATATGAGAGAACGACATAATGACGATCTAGATGACATCGAATCGCGTTTCAAGATACGGAAGAGACTCAAAAACAAATTGGATTGCCTAATTTTCAAAATGCTCTCTATACGGGACATGAAACCGACTCTTAATAAACAACAGTCTAATTCAATACGAGCAAAGTTATTTGTATAGCACGCGGAATTTCAATAACTGTAATTTCAGAGCTCGAGCTTTTTTATTTCTTAGTTGGCTTATTCTACGACTTTTCATTGCTATTTTAGTACATTGTTTTGTTCAGATTTGACGATCCGATGTGATATCTTTAGTGAAGAGATTTAAAAATATTTTCTCTCTAAGCACACGTAAATAGCCGCCTCGCAGATTTTTTGTTGTTGTTCGCATGGGCACTTTCACAGGTATGGCATTGGGGCTGGGTTCCATACCCTTCTTCTTTGCTCCCCAAGCGACTGTCGAACGCTGTTCAATAATCACTACTAGATTTAGAGGTATACAATTTTATCAGTTTAACACTTTCGCCTTCTCATGTATTTTACATAGGTTTTTCCCTCTATGT
>OX421448.1:11004358-11016858 GCA_949126865.1 Montipora capitata | reverse complement strand
TAATCCCTCGATTCGCTCTGACGAAGGGCTAACGCTGGAAACGTCAGCTTTTAGAATCTCTGTACGGTGGCCAATTTACATTATCAACTCCGTTGATAAAACCAAATTTTTGTATGGCAAGTGCCACTTTGCTCAATTTTGGTCACGTTTGCCAAATTAGGTAGAATCAAAATTGTCACAACTTTGCAATGATGGCAGTGGTGGTAAATGCCTCATTTGCCTTAAAATTTCCCCATTTCAAAAAAACCAAGGATAACCTTCACTTTTTCAAGGCATTTAAAACTAACATTTGTCAGGGCTTTACCCAAATGTCGAGCAAACGTTCGCTATTTTTACATAGGGGGGCAAAATTGCAATAAATTTAAATCAAAACACCAAATTTACTTTAAGAACAAGGGGTAAAACAAAATCTGTGTAAACCTGATATTTACTTTACATTTACGCCACAATTGCAGCAAAGCAAATTTAAACTTTTAAACGAAAATTGCACTGAGAGCAAATCCGTAGCAATATTACTACTCCAAATTTACAACAGATTTGCTCAACTGACAAACTTAAGTAAATTCGTTTTTTTTCTTCGAGCCGTGATAGCTACAAGGAAAATAAATAAATTCGTCGTACACATTTAGTAAAAGAGGAAACGTGGAACATTACTTGCTTTAGCTTGGTAGTGCACGTTAAAAACGAAGTACCGAAACCTATAGTCAAGTCAAGTGCAATCAAACGTTTCCTTTTTTTTTTTTCCTTTCAGAAAAACAAAAAAAAGAAACTCATTTGCATCGTAGCTAACATAAAGATTGCAAGCAATAATGGAAAAGTCAACTACAATCTAGAAAGTGTTCCGCAAGGAACTTTCCTCGGTTTAAAAGGACTCAGTAAGAAAATATACTTTCTTTAGAAGCAAGCCCGTGTTAAATTTGAGGTGCACACTGGCCTGTGAGTATATTATGCAATCAATAGCATTTTTAGACAATGCAGTCCTCAAACAAGCCAAAATACCAGAAATAAATAAAGTAATAGTGGATAATAAATCCCTTATTGGATTGTTTAACACATAATACGTGAGAGCATCTTCCTTGTTGCTCGTATGTAACGCTACTCGCAAAATATCCGGGAGTATTTTGTGTTAAACCAATCAATAGGCGTTCTGTCTCAGTTATCAGCTCATATAACGTATGTCCTAATATGGAAACTGATTGCACAAAGTGTTGCCAAGATCGGAATTGATAGGCCTAAGTTTCCAAGTGTCCAAGCGATCAGAATTTAACAACACAACTAATTACGTCGTGCTTGTCTCATATGCAATGTAATCTCATGGAATAATTGTTGAGTTGTGTACATTTCTGTTTTTTCGGTTTCCAACTGTATAAATACACTGACTACCTGAATAAATACTGCATATATGCAGAGCGTTAAGTTTTTATATAATAACTTCCAATTTCGCAAAGGTTAAGGGGCTGTATTGCTTTTACAACTAGTAATTCAGATAGCACTCTACAAGAAAGGGAAACTTAAGAACTGAAGAAGGATTCTGTGGCTAGTAGCAGAATATATAGGACCGCAAATTAGGCTTTGGGATATTCCTCCCAAAAATAGTAAGGAATCGATGAAAAAAAACTAGCACTCGTACTTTCCCAAAATTTGCAAAAAAATCCCAAAAAATGCACTTAGCTTTGTCCTTGCATGTAAAAAATAAATGGCGACAATTGTCCTGAATGAATTACAAATATATATGTAAAAAGAAAATGGGCTAAAAAAAAAAAAACTAGAAAAAAAAACAACTTTCATTTTGATTCGACTTTCATTTTTTTTCTTTCCATTGTCTCAAGATCCCATGACCTTACATGCATACGGCTTTGGTGAGAGAAGACAGTGCCAGATGGTGTTGAACACCTTCCTGAGATCTAGTGACACCGCAAAAACTGTTTCTGTCTTGTCCCACGCTTCTCTCTAATCCTCAATAAACTTCAGTAGGACCGCAAAAAAATGAGTGGACCTTAAAAACCTTTGCGGACTATTATACTCTGTACTCAGCCTCCTCTGCATAATGCATACAAAACTATTCTGCCCGCAAAAAGGCCAAATATTTTGCTGGAGATATAAATTAACAAGCAATGTTTGATGCTAAGAAGTAAAACAAAGTATCGTCTCCTTACCCTCTTTTTGTAATCGTAAATTCCCAGTAAAAGAGAAGGCGACATGAAAAAGAAAGAAATAAGGCACAGGTTAAATCTCTGTTAATACAAATAATACATAACCATATGGTTTTCTGAACTAACACTCATCTAATGATGGACATAGATACAAGTAAAGTCGCTAAATTCGTCTGGAACTTAAACTAAAAGAGGAAACGTATGACATTACTTGCTCAAACTTAGCAGTGCACGTCAAAAACGAAGTACCCAAAACTTTCGACAAGTCAAGGGTAATAGCACCAAAACTTTCCCAAATTTGCAAAAAAATCCCCAAAAAATGCAACTCAACTTTGTTCTTGCATATAAAGAATGATCACAGCAAAATGGCTACAATTGACCTGAATGAATTACAAATATACATGTAAAAAGAAACGGGGCCAAAAAAAACCAAAGCCATTGTTTTGCTTGCAACTAATACACATATTTTAGTTTCATTTTATCCCAACTTTAACTTTTTTCATTCCGTTGTCTCAAGATACCAAGACCTTATATGCCTTTTGCTTTGGTGAAAGAAGACATTGCCAGATGGTGTCGAACACCTTCCTGAGATCTAGTAACACCGCAGAAACTGTTTCTGTCTTGTCCCACGCAATTCTCTAATCCTTAGTAAACTTCAATAGATCCGTAAAATGCGAGTGGCCCGTTAAAAACGTCCGGAGACTACTACATTCTGTACTCAAGCTCCTCTGAATATGCATGAAAAGCTATTTTTACCCTCAAAGGGCTCACAGTTTTGCTGGGATCATAAACTAACAACCAAAGTTTTATACTAAAAAGTAAAAGAAAATATCGTCTACTTACGCACTTTATGAAACGGTAAATTCCAAGTAGAAGGGAAAGCGACATGAAAAAGAAAGAAAGGAGGCAGATGTGAAATCTCTGTTAACATAAATTACACATATGCACATGGTTCTACAAACTAATTCTCATGTATTGATGGACATCGCTAAATTCATCTGGCACCTGTAGTAAAAGAGGAAACGTTTGACATTACTTGCTTAAACTTAGCAGTGCACGTCAAAAACGAAGTACCCAAAACTCTTGACAAGTCAAGGGTAATCAAACGTTTCTTTTTTTTTTTTTTTTTCACCAAGAAAAAAAAAAAAGTAAAATAAAATAAAATAAAATTAATCCTCATTTGCATTGTAGCTAACATAATGATTGCAAACAGAAAAGGAGAAGTTAGCTAAAGTCTAGAAGGTGTTTCGCAGTGAACTTTCCTAAGTTTAAACGGACTCAGTACGAAAATATGCTCCCTTTAGTAGTGAGCCTGTGTTTGATTTGAGGTGCGCACTGGCCTGTGAGCATATTATAAGCCCAAATAAAAGAATTAAATGGCGTTATAGTGGAATGATAAATCCCTTATTGGATGGTTTTACATAAAATACGTGCGGACATTTTGCTTGTTGCTCGTATATAACGCTAATCGACAAATATCCGAGGGTATTTTCTGTTAAACCATTCAATAAGGTTTCTGTCTCAGTTATCAGCTTATATACCGTATGTCCTAATATGCATACTCATTGCACAAACTGTTGTCAAGCTAGAAATTGATAGGCCTTAATTTCCAAGTGTCCAAGCGTTCAGAATTCAATAACACAATTATTTCATTCGTGCTTGTCTCAAAGCAAACCGAGCTCATGTAATAATTGTTTAGTTGTGTTTATTTCTGTTTTTTTTTTTTGCTTCCCAACTGTATAAATAAACTGAATAACTGAATAAATGCTGCATATATCCAAGGAGTTAAGTTTACATAATAACTTCCAATTTCGCAAAGGTTAAGGGGCTGTATTGCTTTTACTAATGGTAATTCAGATAGCACTCTACAAAAAGAAAGAAAATAAAAAAGAAAAAAAGTGAAGAAGAATTGTGTGGCTATTAGCAGACTATCTACGACAATGAATTAGGCAAAGGGATATTCTCCCCAAAAATAGTTGGAAATCGATGAAAAAAAATAGCAACAGAACTTTCCCAAATTTGCCAAAAGATCCCCAAAAAATTCACTCAACTTTGTCCTTGCATATAAAGAATAATCACAGCGAAATGGCTACAATTGACCTGAATGAATTACAAATACACACGTAAAAAGAGACTGGGCCAAAAAAACCCAAGCCATTGTTTGGCTTGCAACTAATACACATATTTTAGTTTCATTTTATCCCAACTTTATTTTTTTTCATTCCGTTGCCTCAAGATCCCAAGACCTGCCTTTCGCTTTGGTAAAAGAAGACATTACCAGATGGTGTCGAAAACCTTCCTGAGATCTAGTAACACCGCAGAAACTGTTTCTGTCTTGTCCCACGCAATTCTCTAATCATTAGTAAACTTCAATAGGTTCGTAAACCGCGAGTGGCTTGTTAAAAACGTCCGGAGACTACTACATTCTGTACTCCAGCTCCTCTGTATATGCATGAAAAGCTATTTTTCGCTCAAAGGGCTGACACTTTTGCTGGGATCATAAACTAACAACCAATGTTTTATACTAAGAAGTAAAAGAAAATATCGTCTACTTACACCCTTTATGTAACGGTAAATTCCAAGTAGAAGAGAAAACGACATGAAAAAGAAAGAAATGAGGCATATGTTAAATCTCTGTGAACATAAATGACAACAACCAATGTTTTATACTAAGAAGTAAAAGAAAATATCGTCTACTTACACCCTTTATGTAACGGTAAATTCCAAGTAGAAGAGAAAACGACATGAAAAAGAAAGAAATGAGGCAGATGTTAAATCTCTGTTAACTTAAATGACACATATGCACATGGTTTTACAAACTAATTCTCATGTATTGCTGGACATCGCTACCAGGAAAATCGCTAAATTCATCTGGCACCTGTAGTAAAAGAGGAAACGTATAACATTACTTGCTTAAACTTAGCAGTGCTCGGCAAAAACGAAGTACCCAAAACTCTCGACAAGTCAAGGGTAATCGAACGTTTCTTTTTTTTTTTTACTTTCACCAAGAAAAATAAAATACAAATAAAATGAAATAATAAAACCTTATAATTAATGCAAGCAGAAATGGAGAAGTTAGGTACAGTCTAGAAGGTGTTCCGCAGTGAACTTTCCTAAGGAAAGAAAAGGAACCCTCGCCGATGACTACTGTGAACAAATGTGACGAGTGCGTACGACTATGCTCATCCCGCACAGGACTGATTAGAAAACTGCGGGTGCATAAGACCCGATAAGAGACACCCCTTGGACGACAATCTCACTCGGAGTCGATTGATACCTGATGATGATTTGCATGTTACACTGGGGAAGGGGGGGGGGGGGGGGGGAAAGCTTTATCCTAGTCCCACCCTGATTTAAGACTGAATTTCATTGACTTACCTTGCTCACACCACGCTGTGATGGATAAAGCCACAAGGAAAATCACTAAGTTCGTCTGGAACCTGTAGTGAAAGAGGAAACGTGGAACATTATTTGCTTAAGCTTGGCAGTGCACGTCAAAAACAGAGACGAAGCAATGAAATGGTGGTCAAAACAAGTGCAAAGAAAGGTTTTTTTTTTTAAGTATAATAATGTCCTAGCAAATTAACGACATTGTTATACTTTTCTTCATTTCATTACGTAATACCTTAGAGGCCCAGTGCCTATTTTTTTACACGTTAATTTTATTGTTATTTTGATTGTATTCAAATTTTTTTCGCCTATTTAAGACTAAGTCATGGACATTTTTTATTCCAAGTATTTTTAATCCTGTCACACTTATCTGAAGAAGCCCGAAAAACGAAACGTCATTAAAGTGTCTTGACCATCGAAGAAGTTCGCTGTTTGCTCTTCTCACACATATTATATATATATAGGGATGACTTGCCATTTTATTTTTTAACGCTCTGGTTCTACTATTGAGCACTCTATCAGCAGACGTGCAACAAATGATATATATATAAAACAGAGACGAAGCCTGCTACACACTCGAGTGCCCACTCGACAACCAGTGCCTCGCAAAGGGCATTGTGTACCAGGCCTCTGTCACATCTAGCGAGGGGACTGAGCACTATGTAGGGCTCACGGACACGGACTTTAAGGCGAGGTTCGCCAACCACAAGCAATCTTTTAGGACAGAAAAATACAGTAATCAAACTGACCTAAGCAAATATGTATGGCGCTTAAAGAAAGCAAAAACAGAGTATAAGATCACTTGGAAAATTCTAGGCAGAGCGCGTGCGTATTGTAACACTACTAAAAGATGTAACTTATGCACACTTGAAAAATATTACATAATTTGCCACCCGAAGCTCGCCACACTTAACAAAAGGTCAGAGTTAGTTAGCAGCTGCCGGCATGCAAGCAAGTTTTTACTAAATAACGTGTGATTAAGAACCAAACAATGTGTACGCAAGTGTGATGAAAAAATGAATGCATAAATACGGCGTTTATGTAAATAGAATCATAAGATCCTGAAGAGTGGGAGCGCCATACTACTACGAAACAAGCTTGTCGATTTGCAATGAAAAAGTAGTCCACTCTTCTCTATATATATAACCAGCTCCAACTCCTTTGTTGTTGAGCACTCTCTGAGGGCTAGTATTGGAATTTAACGTACTGTAAAAACAAGTATTGGAATTTAACGTTCCAATACTAGCCCTCAGAGAGTGCTCAACAACAAAGGAGTTGGAGCTGGTTATATATATAGAGGAGTGGACTACTTTTTCATATATATATATATATATATATATATATATATATATATATATATATATATATATATATATATATATATATATATCTGAATAAACTAAATGTTATTTGCCAATAAGCCCTCGCAGAGTGCTCAATAGCTAGAGAAGCTAGAGCTGTGCATACAGTTACAGGTAAAATAGACTACATTCCGTGGTCGACAAATTTGTTTCGTAGGTCCATGTCCCACTCTTCAGGATCGTCCAATGATTACTACAGGAATACTGTTTTTACATGATGATTTTATCCTGCTATATACCCATGCGCGTAATTGTAAATTACGATTTTAATTACAATTTCTTTAAGAGGAATTTGTTTGCATGCCGACAGCCGCTTGCTAATTCTGATCGTTTGTAGAGCGTGGCGAGCTCCGGGTGACAAATTATATAATACCTCTCGAGTGTACATAAATTGCATTTTTTGGTGCTGTTAGAATACGCGCGCGCCCTTCCCAAAATCTTTCACGCAATGCTGTAATTTACTTTAGCATTTTTTAACCACCACATGTATTTACTTAACTCTGTCTGGTTGCTGTGCACCACATTCCTGAAGGACTGTTTATGGTTGGCAAATCTAGCCTTGAAGTCGGTGTCAGTTAGCCCTACGTAACTCTCATTTCCCTCGCTTGAGGTGACTGTTGCCTGATGTACTATACCCTTTGTTTAGCATTGGTTGTCAAGGGGGCATTGGTCTTTTTTCCTTCAATTACATGATCTTTCTACATTGGCTATCTCGGGTTGTAGCGTTCGTTGCACGCGCTTATTGTGCTTGTTGATTATGCTTTTGACATTTGGCATTCAACTATACGAAAGCTTTAACGTGTTACGGTTAAAAATTGGTCTAAGGGCGTGGCCCTTGGGGAAACATTCGTCTACGATTCGTAAGAACTGTTTTCCTAGGTTGGTCTTGACCTGTGCATCATAAGGCGGATTAAACCAGGTGATGTTTTTTTTCCTTGTTCTGACAGTCCTTCCTCTACTCGCTCTTGGTTGGAATTTTAATGTATATTGGTACCCACTCTTGTCCAGGGCCGCTTGGCATGGTTGTACTGCGTTGTTGAATGCAGATTCATCGGACGAAATGTCTGATAGCCTCTGGTTTACGCTTTCCGGTATTCTCTTCAATATACATGGTGGATGGTTACTCTTGGCGTGCACGTAGGTGGGAAGCAGACAAATGACGCACTTTTCTTGTTTTCGATGGCGTTGAACCATAGAAAAGTGCGTCATTTGTCTGCTTCGACATAGTAGATTTCTACCCATCCATCACAGAGAAATTCTTATCCGACGCCATTGACTTTGCTGCCAAGTATGTAAACATTACATCCACCGATAGACAGATCATAATGAACGCGAAAAAAACACTTCTGTTCAATAACGAAAAGAAAGATGCACCTGGTGGTTTATTCGACGTAACTATGAGGTCCTATGACGGGGCCGAAATGTGTGAATCGACTCCTCTAAACGATACGTTTCGCCGGTTAGGGCTTCTTCTGTGACTGATAAGTTATTTTACAAGACAGAATATATAACAAGTAAAGAACAATGGTCTTTGATAAGGTTCATTAAGCCTGCTAGTGTATGGTCAGGACACGTATTGTATTAGACATACCAGGGTTATCACATAGAAAAACTGGCCCTTAGGGAGTCCCACCTAAATTCCACACATCAAGTGATTAATCAGCCATGTTGCCAGCATGGTTGTCCTGATAGTGTAGTGGCCATCACACCCGACTAGTGATCAGGGGGACGTGGGTTCAAATCCTGCTCAGGGCAATTACAGTTTTCCCCAGAAGTTGTCCAGTGTTGAGTTTCCTGTAACTTTCTCTCAATTTCTCCTCAACGTGGACTGTGAATCCATTTGCGATCCTCCTGGGGGTGATACGTTGTTGGCTCAAGGGATCGCACAATGCAGAATGGGCTTCCGTTTCCAACGCTTTGTTCAAGATATATATCTGACTAGATTTACAAAAAGGTACCCTCTTATATTATGCTGAGACAACTTAGCACTTTAAGATGAAGAACACATATTCCTGCTTTTCATAGCTATGATTCCAGCAAGGAACAAACTTTAACCTCCCCCGGCCTCAACAATGCCACTTACAGATTTCACTCATGTCTACCGGCAGACTATATTTTACTTTTCTATGCATGGGGAACTCCTTTGGACCTTAAGGGTCAAACTGAGATCTTATAGTTGGTTTTCACTCACGTGATCAACAGGCATGTTTTTCAACGAAAACAAAAGGAAGCGTTTGCATAATAATAGAGTTCAATTCCTGGAGGATCTGGTCGAGGCACCAACATGGCCGCCTTTTCTTTGTTTAGGGGCACCAACATGGCGGTCGTGACGTCATGTGAAAACCGAGAATTCTTATACTAAACCCCTACATAAAAGATTGGTTCTGAGTCATTTCATTTTGTGCTTCATTATTCACGGATATGGTTTTTCGGAAAAGGATTTTATCCTGAGCTGTGAGAAATTTATTTAGTTGTATATGGTTTGTGACACGGATTGTGCTTCTTGTTTGCACGCAC
Source organism: Montipora capitata (assembly GCA_949126865.1). NCBI lineage: Eukaryota > Metazoa > Cnidaria > Anthozoa > Scleractinia > Acroporidae > Montipora > Montipora capitata. The sequence goes on along the minus strand of OX421448.1, from coordinate 11,007,437 downwards.
GCAATTGAAATAGATAGGGTTTTTGGTCTCTAATAGCGTAAATACTCTTGTTTTTCGGCCATTTTAACTTAGTCAAAAACAATAAACAAACTGCGGTGATACACATATTATAATGCTTTTTAACTTTACGTTTCGTATTATACAACATACATCTTCAGAAGTGACAGTTAAACAAATTTTAAAATATACATATATGACGGTGTAAAACTTTGAAAGAGACTAGTAACTATATTAAGAACAACGCTCTTGGCAAATGAATGTAATATCAGCTGTGAAAACCGGCTCGTTTTATAATTGCTTAATAAGGCCAGAGTTTCCCACTGCTAACGCTCTCGTTTAACGTTGGTTTAAGTTCGCGTATTAGTATTTTTTTCTTTTTTTTAATTTTACAATGTGAATCAGATATTCCATTTGCCAAGACTTAAATATGGTCCCACTTGATGTTGTGACCGGTTTTGATTGTATGACCAGCAACAGCGGAAGCGTAAATGTTACCTGTAAGGGCTCTTGAATGATCCTTTTTCGGGTCATGCAAACGACGTTTCGTTTTACCAATGTAAAAGTCATTGCAATCCCAACAACAGGATTTGCACACAACGTTGTTTTTTTGAGGTTGTAGGGGAAAAGGACTTGAATCGGCGGGTGTTTTCAAATATCAACTTAAGGTTAACATAACCATAGAACTTACTAATACAATATTTGAGAGACCTCGTGATAACTTCACTTTGAAAACCTAAATCGGGTAAAACAAGGATTACATCTCTTTTAGGAACTGTAGAAATAGGATCTGAAACATGATTCTCATGTTTTCTTACGACATAATTCTTATGGTAAGATATAATGCCTCCCGTTTAACCGTTTTGGAGTAATAGCTTCTTAACTTGAGACAGAGAAGATGGGTAAACAGCTGTAGGTAAGCGTGCAAATCAAATTAATTTTACACTTCCTGGCTGTAAAGGAAGCTTATGAAGCCTTTCGTGAAACCCTCAAGTCTTTTAAGCCGCCGCTCGACTTGAACCACATCCGCTCAAATATTGAAGCCATGTCCGTAAAGATCAACGACCTCCTATAACTGAAACTCGAAAAGAAATTCAACACTTTGAAACGCAGATATGGAATACCACAAGTATCTAATTTTAGTTTTGAAAACATTGTGTTCAACTACTCATATCGGGCGTTGACGGAGGCCGAAAAACTGCCGGGGTTTAACCAGGGGCCTGCGTTTCTGTTTGCCACCAAAATCAGTACACCCTCTAGATATCAAACGTTCGTTTAAATTGCTTTACCGTGACCTTCTCAAATTGGGACATACGTTAACTGATGAAGACAAAGATCGATTAAAATGCCATCTAAAGAATGTTTCCTATAGGTACGTTTACTCCTATAATTACACTAAACAAGGCAAATTCTCAGTAAGGAGGAAAGGAAAGCACTCTAGGATTTACGAAATGATAATTATACTAAATAGCTTTAAGGTGCTTAAAATTTTATGATCCGAAAAAGGATCACGGATCCAAGATCACTTGGATCATGGTGCAGCAAAGGAAAATCCTCTCCTAGAGTGGATTAATCGGTTCCTTTAATGCACCGTGATCCAAGTGATATTGGATCAGTGATTCTTTTTTGGATCATCCCAAAGGAACGCACCCTGAATCAATTGTCAGCCAGTTAAGCCTTGTCACGTTCTCCTGTCCAGGAACATCACTGATATATTAGTTACTGACTCAGAGATGTTTGGTGACAATTCTGCTTTGACAAATTCCCATGGGCACACGAAGCGCAAGTGATAAAACCACAACGCCAGGATTCTATTTATCTGGGGAATGCGAGGATTTCTTCCTGGCCAGCTTGTCGCGTTTTCTTTTCTTTTTGTCTTTTTTTTCTTGCGCGTCCTTCCATTTGGTCAGTTTAAAATCAAAGTGCAGAGCATTACACAAATCACAACGCCCTTGTTGTAAGAAGTAGGCAATAATGTGATAAAAGACAGCAATCTAGGGGAATCAGTCTGGGCCTTTACAAGAAAGCAACTCGAATCAAGCATTTCTGGTGAGCGCTAATTTCAGCAATACCAACCCACAATTATAAAATATACCTACATAACTATGTTGAAGCTCGTTTCAACTTTTTGTCATTCTTTCTTCACAAAACTATCTCTTGGGGGTGCTGGGATGGCGCAGTGGTGAGAGTACTCACCTCCTACCAGTGTGACCTGGGTTCGAGTCCCAGACGTGGCGTCATATGTCGGTTGTTTGTTGACTCTCTACTCTGCACTGAGAGGTTTTCTCCGGGTACTCAAGTTTGCCCTCTCCTCAAAAACCAACATTTGACTTGATTTGCGTTAATTGTTAATCTCACTTTTCAGTGTCCCCAATTAGTCCTCCATCTCTAGAACGACTAGACACGTAATAAAGTTCCTTTTTTTATTCGCAACAATAAGCTGTTTCACAATGCATAAGGACGGATTGAAATAATGTCACTTGTACGGAAAAAGCAAGGTTACAATTTTTATAACAGGAAACTACACAGAAAATCCCTTCCACAAACGACTCATGCCAACTGAGTCGTTTCAATCAAAAGTCGACGGAAAACGAACGCGCAAAATGACATTTCTTGAAATCAGCATCAGGCAAGCGTGTCATTTAATCGTGTGCGCTTTGCTGGATCCTCGGAGGTTAATTTCTTTGCCATATTCAGTGAAAGCGCTGATTCAGAGAGTAATAAATTTAAAACTTTCAATCCAATCTTTCCGAAAGAAAAGACATCAGACGCCTTACTCTGTTGCCCTTTTCCACTAATAATTTCTGGCGCTATGTGAGGGTATGACCGTCGGTACTCTTCTTGAGCGAAAATTGACAGGTCCATCACAGGTTTGGGGTTGGAAATATGTCGCACTTTCCCAAAATCAATGACGACAGGATTCCATTCTTTTTCACGTTTTTCTAGCACAACGTTGTTCGATTTAAGGTCATTAGGAATGACACTGGCGTCATGCATGTGGTTAAGGGCTTTGATGACATTTTTTTAGAATCTCAAGAAGTCTTATCAAGTTTTTTTTTTTTTTTTTTGGATCTCCTTATAT
>OX421448.1:10976858-10989358 GCA_949126865.1 Montipora capitata | reverse complement strand
TACACCCAGGAAGTATAAGATTAATTTGATTCGCGCACTTACCAACCGCTGTTTACGCATTGGTTCATCATTCTCATTGTTACAGTCTACTCTCAGATTAAAAAGCTATTACTCCAAAAATGGTTACACGGAAGGAATTATTTGTTACCACATGAATGATGTCTTAAAAAAAATATCAGAATCATTCCACAGTTCCAAAAAGAGATACAACCCTTTTTTCTGCCGATTTAGGTTTTCAAAGTGAAATTATTACACGCTCTCTCAACTCCTGTATTAGCAAGTTCTATGGTTTTGTAAACCTAAATCCCGCCGCACACGGTGAGGAAAGAGCTGAACAAGCTGCCTCGCGAGTCGGTTTACTCAACGGTTTCCTCACGTGTGCGGGGAAATTTTGGTGAGAAATTCACCTCGCGAGGCCGTGAGGATAAAATCAAACATGATTGATATTTTTGGCTTCGCGAGGCAAGTTCCTCACTGTGTGCGGCAATCGTGAGAATCGAGCTGAGCTTAGTTAAATTAGTCAAGTATCTAATCAAAATACATGGCATACTCACGTGACTTCAGCGTTTCAGTATGTTGTCGGAAGAAGAAATTCCAACGCTACTGAAGTCACGTGAAAATGCCATTTATTTTTATTGGATGCTTGATTGACTGAGCTTAGCTCGATTCTAACGATGACCTCAAAACTGGACAGGACATTACAAAATAATTGTTGAACGTGTGAGCCAGAATTATCGTGAACTCTTAGCAGACTTGATAGAAGCTGCTGCCTTTCTGAAAGCTGCGACATCTCGTAAAAAAAAATGTCCAAAACTTGCTAAAAATATCCCCAAAACTGTCTAAAAAGTTGATAATACGGTAACTGATTTATTTATTTTATTTTATTTTTTTGTATGAATACTTTTTTTTTTCGGTAGGCTGACTTTTGTGGGCTTTCAAAGAAATTAAATATATGTGACCCAAACATGTGGCTACAACAAATTCATATTTAATTCTAAGGTATGTGGTATTTTGTGCTGTATATGAATATTTAACAATTATTCCACGAGGAAGCGCTGGATATGAAGTGATAGATAACCAAAGAGGCGCGTAACTTCGAATTGGTTATGATCATTGTATGTCCAGCAAGCCCGAGTAGAATAATTGTTTTATTAAAATTAAAAACGCTAGGATCAACAACTCTTTCATGTTGATTAATTATCTGCCTTGGTCAATTCAGCTCCAAAACTGCTTTTGTCGGCAATTTTTTTTTCTCAGAGCCGCAAAAAATGTTTTCAGTTCGCTTATTGCTACAAGGAAGGGTTACGTTTTTTGCAAACGTTGGCCGTGTAAAACTTTATATTTCAACAGAATTCCCAATTCCATTAGAAGGGCTAACGATCACATGGTTAACATGGGTTGAAATATATAAAGTGCTACACGGCCAAAGTTTGCAAAAACGTAACCCTTCCTTGTGCAGATACATACTCATTGCCGTGAATTTGGCATCTTTAATTCCCACGACCTGCTCCTGACTTCCCTTGTAGCTCAGTCGGTAGAACAGCGGTAATCTAATCCGAAGATCGTGGGTTCAATTCCCACCCTCGTCAGAGTTTTTATCTGTCCCCCACGGTATGGGCCCAATTCCATTAGTAGAGCTAACGCTCACATGGTTAACATGGGTAGAAAACCGCACTTTATATCACCCTACAATATTTAATTCGCTTTATTGCTGACGGGTTCCTTGACCATATTACGCTGAGCAGGTATATGAACTGATAGCTTGTGTCCGGTGAGCCAAAGAAAATGCTGGGAATCTGATATCCATAGTTCAGTTTTTAATAAGAGAAATTATTTTTTGTACAGGAGCAGGCAAATCGAAGATAGTTGAAAGCTTGCCATAGTTGTTGTCTTAGGGACCACGATGTTTAATACGATGACATCACGGCAATCCATTTTTTTTTTTTTATGATAGTTCTCCGGAGATGGCCTGGTATCGTTCACCCAATACGTTTGCAAATCGAATTGCTGACGCCCGAAAGCCAACTGTTATTTACAAGAGTTACTAAAATGGAATAGTGGTAAGGCCTACCCAAAGGTAGCAATTTCATTTGAAGCTAAGAATTGCGAAGAGAAATCGCCGTGTCACCTCCTATTTACATGGCAAATAAACTGCTCTTAAAATGTGTCTCATAAATTTATTGGTTATTAAAAAGACTGCAAAGCGCAAAGCCAGAGCTCGAATATTTCTATCCAGCCTGGGCACAAAGCCAGGTTGGTTTTCACTCACATGATCAAAAGCCATAATATCCTCAGCTTAACCAAACCAAGAGGAGGTCTTTTCATATGGATCACGTTAATTCTCGGATAATTTTCGGGAAAATAAAAACATCAAAGCTTCTTCTCAGGTTTTACATGTTTTTGTTTATTTTTTTTTTTTTTTTGGTTTGTTTTGTTTTTTTTGGTTTTTCTTGTTGTTGTTGTCGTTGTTTTTGATTTTTTTTGATTGTTTTTTTTTTTCAGGAACAGCAATATGGTATCCCTGACGATATAAGAGAACCAAGGACTTAAATGTTTTGGAAAAAAAATTAAAAAGTCTCTGTCGAACGGAATGCTTTGCGCACCTCGGCTCAGGTTTCGTGGACCACGAAACCTCTGTTGACCGTCGTAATTTGACTAATTTGTCTCTATCATGTATTGAATCCATTGCAATCGGAGGCATATTGTTCGAATCTAATCCTGGATTAGTATTATATTAATAGTGTTATTATTCTTTTTGGCTTGAATGTGTATATTTTATTGCTAATCGGTCGTTTTGTTGATAATCGTTATTGATATATCGGCCGCGAATTCGCCATGTCAACAGTGAAATACACCAGTGGATAATTGAGCAGTTGGACCGTTATGAAGAGACGATGGCAGCATGCAGATTTATCCAAATGAAGTCCTCAAAGATCTGAGGCACGGAAGTCAGGGATCACTGGACTTCCAGTTTCATTTGCTGAAGTCATTGTACTGAGTGAGCTACATTTGTTCTCCTCTCTGTTTAAATTTTTTTCTGTTAAATGTTTTTGGAAGTTGTTCAGGAAATATTGATCTTATACCAGACAACCTATGGCTGAAATGATTTTGTCTTCTAAAGCTTATGTCGGGGTCAAACGTTCCTGGACGGTATTGACCAAAATGAACAAACTGTTTGTGTGCGTGACTCGATTGCAACTGTTGCAGCAGAGTCTTTATGAACAACTGATTTGCCACAAATTAAATTGTATCGAACAAAATAAAAGTATTTTTTTTCATATTGTTAGAAAAAAAAAAACAAAAAAACAAACGTCCAGGCCATTTTACAAGAACGAAGAATCGAAGACAATAAAAGTATTTATGGATGTCTGTTTTGTATTTGAATCGCTGTCGCGACTCGGGCCGCGTTGGGTTAGGAAACTCGATTATCTTTGATTATCTTTGAGCAGCGCTTTGCTTTATTCATTGGAAACTAACATTTCTATTCTTCAAGCCAACTTTTCCTCCGTTCGCTTGTAGGAAAGGACACAAATTGTCGCTTATTTTCTCCCGAGTGGCTACAAACGCGCTCCGTTCGACAGAGAGTTCGTCAGAGAGTGAGTTGGACAGAGAGTCTTTAAATTCTGAAATCCATGGGTCCCAGTTCAAGATCCGAGGATTGAATAAAAAAAGAATTTCAGTTTTAAACAAAATTAAAGATTTCACAAAACGTAAGTAATAAATGTTGGAAATAAAACATCATCACTTTTCGTGACTTGCTCAAAGCAACGACGACCAAAGTGACGACACTCATCAGGCAAATTAAGCTTAAGTTGCCTGATGGGTGTGGTCATATACGAAACAGAACTGTCGCAAAAAGCGGTGGGAATAACTTGTAACGCCCGAAACTACAGTCACTTTTCTCAGTCCATTGTTATCTACACAAGGTAATTTAAAGATCTCATCCGAAATTCAGAGAATGACATTGTGAATGACATTTGTGAAAAGAATGTTCCACAACGCCAGTTTTCTTGATTCCGGTGTTCTTTCGCAGCGGAAACAACCGCCTTCGCATCGCAAAGGCATTTATCTTTTTTTTTCGTGGGTTAAATTTGGTGAGCTTCACTCGTGAAAAACTGATTTTGTGGTTATTTTGGCAAGGCAACTTGCAAAGTCTCGTGTAAGCCTGACCTTAAGTCTTATGCAAAACAGTTGCGCAGTTCAAGGGAGCGATATTTAAACTCAGTGTTCCCATTTAATAATCCCTTATCAATTTTTTTTCGTTTTCAGAGAAACACAAACTTTTTCCGTCTTGTTGAAACTGGTAGGGGGCTCGACTTCGAAAAATACAACACGAGCAAAGGCACGCGAAGCGACTAATCGTCTTTCAAACCTGTGTTCTCATCAGGTTCTGTATGAGTGGATTAGTTTAGCGTTTAAATGGTGATCCAAATAGTTGAACTGTCTATGCCGTTATTTTATTATACGGAAGAGAAAACTGTTTCAGCGTTTTCCCCGAACCGTTAAACGCTAACAGTTCTTTAAAAAACGATTTTGCAAAAGCGTTAAACGGAAGCTAAGTTCAGAAAAACGAAAGGGAAAATCGAATACGAAACGGTTTCCGCCCCTAAACGAAAAATCGTTAGTGTGTGGCCGCCTTGTTTTCATTCTTTGTCCAATGGGGTTTTCCAAGTTGTAAATTACAAGTTTTAAGTTTTAGTAGACGATGATTTGCTGCTTCTTCAAATTGACTTATTAGTGCTCGTTTGCTAACTCATTCAAACTTACAACAAAAAAACACAAATAAACAAATAACTTTCGTTGAATTTCCAACTGCTATCAACTGTCAATCTAAGCCCTGTAAAGTATTACTTTGGAAGCGTAATAATGAAAGTGTTTTACTTCGTTGTAGTCCAGAACGCCTCCTTAGTTTTGGTGCTTCCTTCGAATAACTCGAGTTATGCATATTAGTCATTTGTTTCTGGTTGTTCTAGTTAGAAAAAAGACTTAAATTTGCAATTGTTTTTCTGTTGTTGTTGCTGTTTTGTTTTTTTTTTCTTTTCCGTGTCGGGAAAAGTCTTCCCTGACACTCCCTGGCTAAGTAATATCTTTGTGGGTAGAGTTACGTGCGCGTATTTTTGGCAGGTTTCATGGGGATCCGTTGGACTCAGGAGAATATCTAATTTACCTTAATTTCTAACCTTAATGTGGATAAAGTTTTCTTAATTGGAGACCTTAATTTTCCGAACTTTGACTGGGTAAACCAAGTCCCTCTGCTTTTTGACCAGTTACATATTAAGATGTTTGAACTGTTGAATGGTCTATTTCTTACCCAAATGAATCAGCACGCCACCAGGAATAACAATATACTGGACCTTGTCTTTACTTCAACTCCTGATCTAGTCAATGATGTATCTGCCAGTGAGGGTTTTGTTGACACAGATCACCGGAGTGTTACCTTTACCATCGATCTTAACCTTGATCGTGTGACCCCAAGACCAAAGTTTGTTCTCGACTTCAAAAAGGCCAATTTAAGGGAACTCAAAAACACTTTGCATTATATTCCCTGGAATTTCTCACAATTATATTAATACGTACCAATCTATCAAACTGGGAAGATTTATTTTGGTCAGCTGTCAACGAGTTTATTCCCAAGAAGAAGATAAAGGACAGACTAGTGAAAACTTTGCGTCGAAAGAAATACAGAGCGAGTAGGAAGGCCTTGAAATCCAAAGATCCTAAAGACATCGAATCTTTTAAAGCCATAAGACGTTAAGTGTAAGAAGCTTATACGCTCCAAGTACAGTGGTTATTTAAACGATCTTTCTAAACAGACCTCTACAAATCCCAAAAAGTTCTGGAATTTTCATAGCAGCAAAACAAAGACAAGAAGGATACCTTCGGCTCTTATCAAAGATGAGAATGGTAGTCAGTTAATCATTGATGCTTTGCTAAGGCCAATCTGTTTAATGATTACTTCAATTCCGTTTTCAGTCAGCTTGATACAGAGCCTCCGCCTCCTAGACTGTATCCAATTGTACCTTATATGAGCGAGTTATCTTTCATCACACTTTCTACTGACGAAAAGATATTGTTGAACTTGGATCCATCCCAGAGTCCAGGACCAGATGAAATTACTGCACGACTTTTGAAAGAACTCGCTTGTGAAATAGCTGGCCCCTTGACCTGTTTATTCAACCAATCACTATCTAGCGGGAAATTTCCAGTGAAATGGAAAGATGCCAATCTCATCCCAGTTCATAAATCAGGCCCTAAGAACAATGTCACTAATTATAGAGGAATCGCCTTACTTTCAGTCGTGTCGAAAGTTCTCGAGAAATGCGTGTTTTCCAAAATTTATGACCACGTGCACCATGTTTTGAATCCATCACAACATGGTTTTCGACCAAATAGATCTTGCGTTACACAACTGTTACAGCATATGCATTTATTGGCATCAACATTGGACACTGGTGGTCAAATTGATAGCATTTATTTTGATATGGCCAAAGCGTTTGACAGGGTACCACACCAAAAGTTGATATACAAGCTCAGACTTTATGGCTTCTGTGACCCGCTTTTAACTTGGATAGAGGACTACCTGACGAACAGACGACACCAGGTTATCATTGATGGAATATCATCTCAATGGAAACATGTCACCTCAGGGGTTCCTCAGGGTTCCTTAATTGGACCAATCCTGTTTATTGTATACATCAACGACATCAGTTTAGAGTTATCACCTGATACTATTCTTCCCCTCTACGCTGATGATGCCAAGTGTTGTAGAGTTATATCTTCACAAATGGATTGTGAAATCTTGAAAGATGATCTACGTTCTATTACAAACTGGAGTGTAATTTGGGACATGAAATTTAATATAGGTAAATGTAAATACCTCTGTATCACCAAAAAGAGGAAACCTATAATAAATACATACCACCTTGGTTCTAACCAAATATCCTTATGTAAGGAAGAAAAGGACCTGGGGATCATCATCACTCACAACTTGGCATGGCGAGATCACATCTTAACCAAAGTAAATATTGCCAACGGGATACTATGCCTCATCAGAAGAACCTGTGGAAATCGCCCTAACCCAAAAATCTTTCTGAAGTTGTTTCTTCATTTGGTCAGACCACACCTGGAGTTCACCTGCGAAGTCTGGCCACCCCATCAAGCATATTTGGTCGACATTATTGAAGGTGTACAGCGCAGAGCCACAAGAGTAATTTTCAAGAATAAGCCATATGAGGAAAGGTTAAAGTTGCTTAAGTTACTATCTTTAGCACCTAGAAGAAAGTACTTTGATCTTATTTTCCTTTTTAAATGTAAACAAGGACTATGTGACATTGATTTATCTGATTACTTAGAACCTGCAGGAAACACTTCATATATCTTAGGAATACTGAATGTTCTTATAAAATTAAGTATGCTAGAACAAACTTGCTTAAGTTCTCATATTTTCATCGTGTTGTTAATGAATGGAATGCCTTGCCCTTGAGTTTAAGAAAGTCAGTATCTATAAGCAATTTCAAGCCTGACCTTAAGGCCCATCTTCATAATTTAGAACTTGCATAGTATAAACTTATACTTATAGTATTTATCATTCTCTGCTAGCGCTTTAATTCTTTTATTTGTATATATTTTTCCATAAATTTTAACTTATTTAGCTTGGTACCCATGGCTTGGTTAGGAAAATGTTTTTCTGTTTCTGGGGCTTCCTCAGCTACTGTATTTAGGTTGCTGGAAAGTGTAATTTCTGATGTTCGAGTGACATGGGAACGAGTTAGTCAGAAATTGAATATTCTGACGGCACGTCGTAGAGGACCGTAGGTGGCTATGGGATAGGTTAGAACTATTTAGGAGTTTGGCGGGAGTTTTTCATCATTCTACGTTTGTCAGTTGCTGATGCTTCAACTTTATGCTTAACTTTTGAACTGCGCTGTCTGCTTATTTTTCCTTGTGTATAGTAGGATACCCTTTCCTCGGGGTCTGGTGCCGTTGCATTGGATGAGGAATACGTTTCCACTGATTTTTGGCCACTTCTAAAGGGTGGTTTTTAGTGGTTTTTCGTATCCGACACGGTACTGTTGCTTAGTTTATTCCTACATTAATGCAGTATATTTTGTCTATTTCTACGGGTGGTGTTATCTGATGTCCAGTTTGTAACCAATTCAGGTAAATGGAGGTCATTTTGTTCAGCAGACTGACTGACGTGCCCTTAATAAACTATTTTCACATTGAAGTCTCGTGTTAGTGTAGTCAGAATCTATTAAACTAAAAGTAAAGTTGACTGTCCCATTAAAACTATCCTAAATTTACATATTCATTCATCCATGTCGTGCGTACTTTCATTCTTTGTTGAATCGTTGAGATCTATTTCAACTTGTACGACCTTGTTAAGAACGATACTCTCTAAGTTTAATGAGAACTCGCGCGCGCTTTAAGTGGGATTATAAGAGTGACTTGGTCCTGAAAGATATTTTGGGACAGACGGATAGGGGTGCAAAAAATAAACTGTCCGCCACCTGCTGATGTGAAATTAAAATTGACAAAATCTACACTTTGACTTGACATTATGATCAAGTAAATTATTGATACCTTTTTTCAACGAAGGGGTTATATTACTTTCAATTGCTGTTATTCTACAATTACGAATGCTCGTAAAGCTCTCGTAAAGTGACCAAACAAGTTCCGCTTTGCTTTACCAAGTTTTCGCTTCTTTGTTTTTCGTTTAAAAGTTTCTTCCCGAGTCTTTGGTAAAAGTTTGCTCACACATACACTTGAAATGGTAGATTGTAATGCGTGATTCAGTCATCTAATAAAATGGAATTTTATTGGTTTCGTGAAAATAAACTGAGCCGCATTTGTTAGTCCATTGTTATCTACACAAGGTAATTTAAAGCACTCATCCGAAAGCCAGAGAATGACATTGTCAAGAATTTTGTGGAAAGAATGTTCCACAACTCTAGTTTTCTTCTTTACGGTGTTTTTTCGCAGTGGAAACAACCGCCTCCGCGTCGCAAAGGCATTTATCTTCTACCTTCTTTTTTCTTTTTTTTTCGTGGGTTAAATTTGGTGAGCTTCATTCATGGAAAACGGAGTTTGTGGTTATTTTTTGGTAAGACAACTTGCAATGTCTCTGTACATGTAACCATGAACTTTTTTTTTAATTTCAGTGATGTATATGCAAAATAATTATATTGTGCGGCGGCGCTTTGTTCCCTCGTAGTTCAAGGGCCCAAAAACTCAAGGAAACTATATTTAAACCCAGTGCCCCCATTGAATAATCCCTTATCACAATTTTTGGTTTTCAGAGAAACACAAACTGTTTCTGTCTTGTTGAAAATGGAGGGGCTCGACTTCGAAAAATACAACACGAGCAAAGGCACGCGAAGCGACTAATCGTCGTTCAAACCTGTGTTCTCATCGGGTTCAGGATGAGTGGATCAGTTTAGCGTTTAAATGGTGATCCAAATCGTTCAACTCTCTCTGCCGTTATTTTCATGATTATACGGAAGAGAAAACTGTTTCAACGCTTTCTCCGAAGCGTTAAACGCTAACAGTTCTTTAAAAAACGATTTTCATGCAAAAGCGTTAAACGGAAGCTAACTTCAGAAAAACGAAAAGGAAAATCACTTATACGCTTAGTATTAGTGTTTAAAACGGTTTAAAACGAAAACGAAACGGTTTTCGATTTTAAACGAAAAATCGTTAGCGTACGTTTTCCCTTTCCCGGTCACATGTATATGTGTGCGTATTTGTGTGTGTGGCCGCCTTGTTTTGATTTTCAGTAGAATGGAAACTATCATTTTTCTTAAGCCCTTGGGGTTTTCAAAGTTGTAAATTACAAGTTTTCAGTTTTAGTAGACGATGATTTGCTGCTTCTTCAAATGGACTTATTAGTGCTCGTTTGCTAACTCTTTCAAATTTACAACAACAACAAAATAATAATAACTTTCGTTGAATTTCCAACTGCTATCAACTGTCAACTGAAGCCCTGTAAAGTTCTCCTTTGAAAGTGTAATAAAGAAAGTGTAAAACATTACCTCATTATTTTACTTCCTTGTAATGCAGAACGACTCCTTAGTTTTGGTGCTTTCTTGAATCAACTCGCGTTATGCATATCAGACATTTGTTACTGGGTTGCCATTGGCAATCCAGTAAGAAAATACTTTTTTTTTTCTTTTCCGTGTCGGGAAAAGTCTTTCGTGACACTCCCTTGCTGAGTAGTATCTTTGTGGGTAGAGTTACGTGCGCGTATTTTTGGTAGGTTTCATGGGGATCCGTTGGACACAGTAGAATATTTAATTTACCTGCAAGACGTCGAATTTCATCGTAGCGCGAGTAGCGTTTAAGTGGATCTTTAAACAAAATACACCCTTATGGTGCTCAACAGCAAAAAGTCAATTGTTTAAACAAGACATGCGGTGAAAAATAAATATCTGGAATCTTAAAAGAGATTAGTAAGGGTCTAAAAGTAGCTCCAGAATTATTCTGACTTTTCGCGTAAACGAATAATCGAAGGCAAGGATGACTGCCAAGGTTGCCTGTCACATTAAAACTATCGTAAATTTACATATTCATTCACCCATGTCGTGCGTAATTTCTTTCTTTGTTGAAGCGTCGAGATCTATTTCAAGTTGTACGACCTTGTTAAGAATGATACTCTCTATGTTTAATGAGTAATCTCGCGCGCTTTAAGTAGGTTTATAAGAGTGTCTTGGTCCTGAAAGATATTTTGGGACAGACGGATAGGGGTGCAAAAAATAAAGCAGCAATAAAAGCAAGGTGACACACGCTAACACCAACCCGGTGTGGCCAACACATCACGCATGCGCACAACCACTATCCGCCATCTGCCGATGTGAAATTAAAATTGACAAAATCTACACTTTGACTTGACATTATGATCAAGTAAATTATTGATATCTTTTTTTTCAACGAGGGAGTTGTATTACTTTCAATTGCTGTTATTCTACAATTACGAATGCTCGTAAAGTCACCAAACAAGTTCCGCTTTGCTTTGCCAAGTTTTCGTTTCTTTGTTTTTCGAATAAAAGTTCCTTCCCGAGTCTTTGGTAAAATTTTCCTTACACATACACTTGAAATGGTAGATTGTATTGCGTGATTCAGTCATCTAATAAAATGAAATTTTATTGTTATTGTGAAAATAAACTGAGCCATTTTTGTCAGTCCAATGTTATCTACGCAAGGTAATTTAAAGCACTCATCCGAAAGCAAGAGAATGACATTGTGAATGACATTTGTGAAAAGAATGTTCCACAACGCCAGTTTTCTTGTTTCCGGTGTTCTTTCGCAGCGGAAACAATCGCCTTCGCATCGCAAAGGCATTTATCTTCTACCTCTTTTTTTTTTTTTTTTCGTTGGTTAAATTTGGTGAGCTTCATTCGTGGAAAACTGAGTTTGTGGTTTAGGGTTAGGGTTAGGGTTAGGGTTAATTTCAGTGATGTATATGCAAAATAATTATATTGTGCGGCGGCGCTTTGTTCCCTCGTAGTTCAAGGGCCCAAAAACTCTTCTTTTTCCGCTGACGATTCAATATGGAATCGGCTAAAAACTAGAACCCCTAAGGGGTTCAGTCTCGCACTATCTAACTGTATTGAACCCCCACTGACTGCTGTATCTTTCACGTTATGAACGTGCATGTTTATTGAGAATAAGAGCGCGCTTTAAGAGGGATTATAAGCGTGACTTAGTCCTAAAATGTATTTTGGGACATACGGATAGGGGTGCAAAAATTAAACTGTCCGCCATCTGCTGATGTGAAATTGAAATTGACAAAAAACACACTTTGACTTGACATTATGATCAAGTAAATTGTTGATATCTTTTTTCAACGAAGGGGTTATATTAATTTGCTGTTATTCTACAATAACGAATGCTTGTAAAGTGACCAAACAAGTTCCGCTTTGCTTTGCCTAAGTTTTCCTTGTTTTGTTTTTCGTTTCAAAGTTTCTTTCCGAGTCTTTGTGAAAAGTTCGTTCGCTCACACGTACACTTGGAATGGTAGATGGGATTACTTGATTCATTAAAATGGTATTTTAGTCTTTCCGTGAAAATAAACTGAGCCACTTTTGTCAGTCCATTGTTATCTACACAAGGTAATTTAAAGCATGCACCCGAAAGCCAGAGCATGATATTGTGAAGAACTTTGTGAAAAGAATGTTCCATAACGCGTTTTCTTGTTTCCGGTGTTCTTTCGCAGCGGAAACAACCGCCCTCGCGTCGGAAAAGCACTCATCTTCTCTCTTTTTTTTTTTCCCGGGTTAAATTTGGCGAGCTTCATTTGTGGAAAACTGAGTTTGTGGTTATTTTGGTAAGGCAACTTGCAATGCCTCGTGTAAAGACGAACTTGTTAATTTCAGTGATGTTCATGCAAAATAATCGTATTGCACGGTGGCGCTTTGTTCCCTCGTAGTTCAAGGGCCCAAAAACTCAAGGAAACGATGTATTTAGACTCAGTCTTCCCATTGAATAATCCCTTATCACAATTT